>CM073445.1:17107500-17750000 GCA_037074515.1 Mimosa bimucronata
TTAAAAAAGGGAAAATAAGAAACAATTTGAAGTGGAATGGAGGGAGAGATGACTCCTTTAATGTGAGAATATAATCCTAATCAACCATATTATGAGGATAGGATGATCAAAGCAATAAAACAAGAGATGTAGTATAAAATATTAAATAGGATGTTGTTGTCTTTTGCTTTTGTTCCAATTTGTAGTAGGTTTAATTTTGAAGAAGTTTCATTGTAATATGCCATTCCATTTCCCATTTCATTTTACTATATTGTACTTTTTCCTTTAATGCCTTACTTTCTAGTGTTTCCCTCTCAACCAAAAATGGTTCATCATTTTCTCATCCTTCACATGATCTCACTTTCGCAACAACTTATTAAGTTTCCATATTCTATTCTTGTTGTTGTTTCCAAGAGAGTGTGACATATTTGATATAATATATACATAGCACAACTAATCAACATTTAGCCTTATGAAATTAATAAGTTAATCATGTTTAAATTAGCATATTATTGCCTGCTAAGGGTCATTATTATGACTCTGAAACTTGAAAGTTGACTATCACCAACATAATAAATCATAATGAGCATAATTAATCCAATTTGAACTATAATCCAACAGTCACATACAACCTCAACAAACACTTTCCTCTTGCAGACTCACTTGACTTCTACCATTTCATTATTCCTTAACCGTCATTTCTTAAAATTGAATAAGTTAGTTTGCTTTTAGTTCAAGGTAGGTGGTTGTATGCTATAACAGTGGTAAATGGTGTAATGTAAAAGAGTTTATGGTGTGTCACCATAGTGGTGAGGTGATTAAGGATTTTGACTTTAGAAGTGAGTTTGGGCTTGATAATAGCGGTGTTGTTGTAATAAGATTCTTTGAATGGAGGTACATTGTAAGGTTTCTAACAAATAAAAAAATATGATCTCACTTTGGTTTAGTATCTATGGAAAAATATCTACAAAAAGAGACTATGAAACTTAAGCTCACTATGATAAATCATATACTTAGAAGTGCACTAGCACGTATTTGATAAATGAGAGTTGAGATTTGAAAAGATAAGGGTCAATGCGTTGACAAACCAATGAGGGTGATGAAAGAGAGGATTGGGAAGAGTGTTGTAGGGGAGAATGTGAGGATTATGTATTAAAGAATGGGCAAAGGAGCAAATTTAACAATGAACTTTTTGTCCACGAGTGCCTGGCACCATAAACTTTTTGGAGGACCCTAAATACACACGAACTTTGAAATTTGGACCTTAAATACACGTTGATTGTGCTTGATTATTACATAGTTTTATTCACTAATTATTGGGAATTAGCACTTTATATAGGCCAATACATGATAGTTTAGGCACTTATGTACTTAGAGTCTTAAGGCATCGAGTTAATTGCATTTTGATATTAAATTGAGCATTTTAAGGCTTAAACTCATGTATTTCTTAATATGGACTTTAGATATTATAATTGTGCTTGATTTTCATTGTAGGTCAATTGGGAGAAGTGAGAAAGAAGTTGAAAATGTCAAAAATAAGCCCAAAAAGTGAATCTGTCAAATTTTGAGAAAATTATAGAAAAGACCCAGAACTTTATGAAATTTTGCAATTTCGTCCCTCCTCACTGTGGGACCCCACAGCAAGGTTCCGAGACCAACAATTTACTTCTATATCTAACCGTGGCACCCCACGGCGAGGGAACGAAATATGCATATTTTTGGAAAGTTCTGTTTTGATCCGAATTGGGAATTTGGGTGATTGAGTCCGGTTTAAATGCTTCCTTATCAATATTTTCGACCTTCCCAAGCAACTTTAGGCCTGATTGGATTAGAAAGTTTCCTAATTAATTATCTTGCTCATTATTTCCTATTTTGACTAGCTTTCTTGAAGATTGAGTGATTAGGTCTTCTTCAATTCTTTCCTAATTGATAATCCTAGTCTGAATAGGAGATCTGAGGCCAATTTGGATTATATATATGTTGCATAGTGTGCCTATGGGGAAGGGGGCCAAATTTCACACATATTTCTCCATATTCTCTCCTCCATTCCACAACCCTTCACCGGTTCTTCATGGAACTCGAATTGCAGTTGCTCATGGGCGATTCCTCCTTCTCCTTGATGAACTAAATCGGCCCGGTGCTCTTTTGGATGACGAGATGACTTGAAGCAAGCATTGAATCCATTTTAGGGGAGTTTTATTAGTTTCCATTATGTAGTCTTGAATTTCCATTTGTTTCCTTGAGTATTTGTTCTTCTTATATTCGGACTTCATTTGTTTTAAGATTCTAGACAATGTAATCGTTGAATTCTGTTTGCATGTATGGATTTGGTTTTGTTCTAGTTCCATCTATCTTCCCAAATTACCATGTAATGTTAGTCTTTGTTGATTTTATTGTCTAGCATGTTTGTTGGGTAATTTAGTCCATTGTGCTTCATATAATTGTGTTGTTTGGGAGTTGATTTGTGGGTTTGAGTTAATGATGTCGAGTTTCCATAGCGCTAGGTAATTCCATTAGTCAACTTGCCTAAAGGAACTAGATCACTAATCAAATCTATGTGCATGAGTATGATTAGGTAAAGTTCCATAAGTTGGATTGTTTGATTATAGTCTAGCATTAATTGGTTGTTGGATCCGAAGGATATTGAGTGACTTGGATGGGACCCAAGTTATTCTATCTATTGGAACTTACTTCTAGTCGATGTAGGATTATAGTTAATCTAATTAGTTTATTGAGGTTGAGTGGGTCTTAATTGACCTATTCCTTCGATTAAGACTAATTATATCCGCTTATGTTGAACTTAGCCCGGTTAGCTCCTATCTAAGAGTGTGAGTCAATAGTTTGTAGCGTGTCATCCCTAGCCAAGAGAGCATCCCATCATTCCATTCCATCATCCATCCATATTTATCCTAAAAATACCAAAAACAAGTCTTTATATTCCCTTTATGGAAAAATACCAAAAATATTTACTCTTAATCACCCGTTTTATATCTTTAATTACATTTAATTTTCCTAGTTTAGTTCATTAGACTCCTTGAGAGACGATCTGGGATCACACCACTATAGTGCAATCCTTGGTTAAAATATTTTGCATTTGAACCACAAGGCGTATTAGGAAAGGCTCAAATCACACATGAACTTTGAAATCTGGAACATTTTTAACACTACCGTTATCCCCTAACTTAATGTCATTACTTTATTAAAACTGGGACCCACAAATTTGTACAAATGTAATAAATTATTATTTTGAACACTCCTTTTTCATTCCACATTATCCATCTTCTCACCAAACCCTTGAAATCTGGAATGCGATAGAATGGTCTCCATTAATGAATTACCAAACTGCATCTCGAATTCGTGGTTTGAAATCAGTGATTCGGCTTATTTCAAAAATCCATCAGTTATTTCAAAATCTCCATCTTCTTCCATTAAAGATCTTAAGCAGTGAGCACATAGAAGCAAGAATCGAATTTAACAAACCTCAAAGAAAAAAGCACAGAAGCAAACTATGAAGAAGAAAGAAACAGTAATTTTTAATGTCTAGAGTGCTAAACCTTACACTTCCATGGAGAAATAGCCAACTTAGTGGGTCCCACTTAAGTATAAATTAACGTTGTAAACCTCCTATTAACATTAGTGTTAAAAATGCTCCAGATTTCAAAGTTCGTGTGTATTTAAAGTCCAGATTTCAAAGTTCGTGTATATTTAAGGTCCTTCGAAAAGCTTATGGTGCTAGGCGCTCCTGGCCAAAAAGTTCGTTTTAAAATTTTCCCCTTTGCTCATTAAATAATAGTGTGGGCCCTACTAATTTAGAAGAGATCATGGGTATTTTTGCACCCGAAATAATATGTATGGTGATAGGTGTACATTTTAAAATTATACATGGGAATTTTCGCACCTTAACCTACTAGTGTCTAACATTTTTATGCCATATCAACACGTCAACATCTTTGATTAACTTAACAGTCAACATTAGCACATTTTAAGATGTAGGCATTTTTGCTCCATTTTTGAATGTATATGGGTCATTTTGCACCGAAGTTTTTATATGTTGCCTAATCCATATTTGAAAACCTTAAATGGGTATTTTTTTTTTACCTTAATTATATTTCATATAACTATTTAAGGTTGTTATTTCTTAGTAGTTTTGTTAATTTTGTGGTAGGAAACATAACTTTTCAAAACAGCAGTGGTCATTTATAAAAGTTTGTCAACATTTCATGTAATTAGGCAATTCTCTTTTGTTGAAGTGAACTACTCATTTCATTAATTTTTAAATAAAGTATTTATCTTTATAGGGTAAGGGACAAAAAATACTTGTAAACTTTTCTCAAAAGAGTATCAAACACCTTAAACTTTTCTTAAGTGCAAAAATACCCTTGAACATCTTTAAATGGGGGCAAAAATGCCCCGGCCGTTAATGAAAGCTAATGCAGTTACTTTTGGTGGGCCCCACGTCACTATTTAAGAATGATTGTTTTTTAGCTGTAGAAGGAGCAAAAATACCTCTTACCTTTTCTCAAAAGAGCATCAGGCACCATAAACTTTTCTTGTGTGCGAAAATACCCATGAACTTCATTAATTTGGGGCGAAAATGCCACATGCATTAATGGAAGCTAACATTGTTACTTTTCTTTTGGTGGGTCCCATGTCACTATTTAAAATGAATATTTTTTAACCAATCACAACTCTCTCTCCTTCCACCACTCATTTCTTCTTCCTCTTCCCCACTGTTTTGTTGCCACCTTAGATGTTTGAGTCAACATGCAAGCCATGGTGGCCACATTTTTCCATTAAAAAATAATCATTTTTAAATAATGACGTGGAGCCCACCATATGATAAGTAACAGCGTTAGCTTCCATTAATAGAAGCATCACTTTTACCCCCATTTAAAGAAGTTCATGGGTATTTTTGTATCCAAGGAAAGTTTAAGTTGTTTGACGCTATTTGGAGAAAAAATTAGGAGTGTTTTTACTCCTTCACCCATCATTATATAATATTTTGAATGTATAACACTATGAAGGGTGGAGGAGAAAAAGTACACCTAAACTTTTCTCGAAAGAACGTCTGACACCATGAAATTTTCTTCGGTGCAAAAATACCTATAAACTTCTTTCAATGGGGGCAAACAAGCCACCTCCATTAACTAAAGCTAACTACTGTTATTTTTCATCTGGTGGGTCCCATGTCACTATTCAACAAATATTATTTTTAACCAATCCCAACTCTCTCTCCCCCCACCCACCCCCTCACTACCCACTTCCTCTTCCTCTTTTTGTTGGCACCCTTACTCATAATTCCTTCCTCAACAAAACCCAGATTAGTAATTATTGAAAGGACACTGACTATAGGAGGTGCATTAGGCCTAATTCCTATACTCAACATTTCTTTGAATAAAGCTAAGCCATTCATAGAGCGTTGAGTAAGAATATGAGCTGAAATCATTGTCGTCCAAGTTACCATGTCCATAACCTTCATTGTCGTAAAAATATCCTTAGCGAATTTATACATTCCTTGCTTTGCCTACCTATCAATCATGGCGTTACACAAAACGTAACCAGGTCTCTTTCAAGCATTCTCTCAAACAATTTGTGTGCAAGCTCAATATCTACCACCCTCAAATATGTCATGATCAAGGAATTCCAAGAAGTCTCTCACAGGCATTCGATCAAACATCGATCTTGCAAGTTCAATCTGGCCAAGCAACAACTACATATGAGAAATACCCGGATCAGAAACATATCTGGTGGCGTATGTCTCTGTGAATCTAGCGGAAGTGGGTGATGGGGGAGAGAAAGAGTTGAGATTGGTTAAAAAGTAATATTTTTTAAATAGTAACACGGGACCCATCAGATGAAAAATAATGATAACTAGCTTCAATTAATATAGGTGGCTTTTTTGCCCCCCATTTAAAGAAGTTCATAGGTAATTTTGAAACCCAAAATGTTTATAGTGATAGACACTCTTTTGAGAAAAAAGTTAGAGTATTTTTGCTCCTTCACCCTACTATAAATGAGCCTTATGACCGAATGATCATACAACTTTTCAGGAAACCAAAGGTGGTAGAAGCTTCTTCTTTTTTTCTTCTCAAATGATGGGATCTATTGTAAATCTGCTCAAAATGTTAATTCTTGTTCAAGTCCCTTAGGACTTTATTGGTATTAAGACGATTTTGTGGGATTATTTTGTCATTTATTTATATCTATATCTTCTCTATTACTTGTAGTGACACCGTTAAATCACTTGGATTCATGATGCATTGGCTTTTAATAACTTGCAGTGACGCCGTTAACTTGGATTCATGATGCATTGGTATTTAATAAAACTAAGGGTATTGTGGTGGTGCCAATAAATCACATGCATGTTGTTAACGCCTATGGGATTCATCACTTGCATGTTGTTAATGCCTATTGGATTGTAAAATTAAGGATGTAAAATACACCACTATGAATTGTTTATATTTGTCTTTTTCCCTCATAACTAAGTTATTTTACTTATAAACTATCATATAATCTAATTACATTTCGCATATATTAAGATTTAGGGTCTAATTTGCTTCCTTAATCTCTCCAAAAAAAGTCAACGGGCTCTTAAAATTAGGACCGGAGGTAGTATGTTATTTATGTCCTATGTTGTTAACGCCTATAATTGGTAATTTTTTTGTGAAGCAAAAAAACTACTTTTAAAATTTCCATATTTTGAATTTTGCTTCAGTTCAAAGATTTTTTTCATGAAGCAAAAAAAAGTAGTTTTAAAATTTCCATATTTTGAATTTTGCTTCAGTTCAAAAAAAAATTGCCATCCATGATATTCCTATATTTTGGAGAAATTGAGGATCCACAAATAATTTATCTTTTGATTAATTATTTAATAATTAATGGTGATCTATTTAATACCATTCACTTTATAATAGCTCATTTAGCAAAAAACATATTAACAAATCCGAAAAAAGGAAGTTTTAAAATTTCCATATTTTGAATTTTGTTTCAGTTAAAAAAAAATATTTTCCATCCATGATATTCCTATGTTTTGGAGAAATTGAGGATCCACAAATATCTCATTTATCTTTTGATTAATTATTTAATAATTAATGGTGATCTATTTAATACCAGTCACTTTATAATAGCTCATTTAGCGGAAAACATATTAACAAATCTGAAAAAAAAAAGTTGTTTTAAAATTTCCATATTTTGAATTTTGCTTCAGTTAAGAAAAAATTTGCTGAAACCAGATTGTTCCCCTTAATTGGTGTTGTTTTTGTTAATTAATGTTTGTAACCATTTGGAGTATTTTGTGCTACAATAAATATGTTTCTCTTAATTAAAAAATTACTTTTTCCCTTCCGTTTCTTCGGCTGCTTTGATAGATGTTCGATCCCGAAGAGAGGGGAGAGATCTTCGGAGAGTGGGTTTTTATGATCCGATAAAGAATCAAACCTATTTAAACATTCCTATTATTCTATATTTCCTTGAAAAAGGCGCTCAACCTACAGGAACTGTTCATGATATTTCAAAAAAGGCGGGTGTTTTTATGGAACTTAATCCTAATCAACAAACGAAATTCAACAATAATAGTAATATTATTGTTATTATTATTGTTAATTAATGCTTGTAACGGTAAATTTGTTCCTGTGAATTAGAAAAATAAGTTTCTTTCTTCCGTTGTTTTGATAGAGAAATATATATATAATATAATAATATTATATAATATAATAATATTTTTATTATTAATGTTATTATTAATTAATAATTGATTATTGATGTTTGTAACCAATCTTCTTGCCTCTGGCTGGAATGTGTGGACTCTTTTATATACTTTGTTTAGGTTGATTTCTTTGCCCTCATAAACAACTTTTTTTCATACAAAATTACTCGTATGTATTATGGAAAATGTATTGTTGGCTTCTGCGATGTTTCTTAGTTAACCGAAGTTATCTATATCTTTTAAGGTATGTTGTTGATGCTTATACACTGGTCAGAACTAATACTTTGTTTTTGGCAGATAAATTTGGGAGCAAGTAGGCTTTAGGCGTTCAGTTGGATATCATGGCACACCACCCCTATGACCTTATTCAAGATGTTGACAACTGCAAAGACACATGGTCTATTGTTGTCCGGGTAATAAGAAAATGGATAATGTCTAGAAAAACAGCACCCTTTCACGTATGATCCTGGCTGATGAGAAGGTTTGTGGTATTTTTATCTTTCTTATCATGTAGCCTTATTGTTTCTGATATCCCCTTATGCAACGTCTTTTTCATGCAGGGTAGTTGGATCGAGGGTTCTATGACTCAAAAAGGGCACCTTAAGAGATTTATACATGAGTTCAAAGAGGAAAAGGTCTACCGCATAGAGAACTTTGAGGTCGTGCGTAATGAGGATGACTTCAAGTTATGCGACCATCCTTGGAAAATTGCCCTACACGGCAAGTCGTTGTTCGTTGACCCTGATGTTTTTGTTCCCCCAAATTCATTTTCCTTTGTCAACATCAAGGATATTGCTTCTTATGACGCGCCAAACAAGGGTCTTATCGGTTTGTCTCTTTAGATTGCTTTTTGTGTATCTAAGTAGATCCATTCCATTGGTAATTAAACCATGACAAAACAAAACATTGCCTTTTACAATGACAAGATGTCAATTTCCCATAATTCTATCCTTCGCCATGACAATTAACAAAAGCCAAGGACAATCAATGAAAAATGTCGCCTTGTATCTTCTCAGACTTGTCTTCACACATGGACAACTTTATGTTGCTTTATCAAGGGTGAAGTCTATGGACGGACTCAAAATACTCATTCTAGACTCTAACAACAACCCAATTGCCAAAACTACAAATGTTGTTTATAAAGAGGTGTTCTAGAATGTTGCATGGCCATCAATTTCATTAAAACGACTGCTATCCATCCAACGATTAACAAGGTTTATATTTTATGAACATGCATCTCTTTTTATTCCCTCTTGCTATATCTTATGCACTAATTTATTTTTGCAATTTAATTTCCTTTTCAGAAAGCCCACTCTCGTCTTTCCTGCTCCCTTATAAACAAAGACAAGCCATAAATAGTTTTCTATTTTTGTTTCATGATTATTAATGGATCGATTATTAGACAACCCTATATATCAATTAAAACTATGATGCACGCAAGTTTTAATATTTTATAAAAATAAGGTGTTTTAAAATTACATTTTCAAATTTTCTTCATACATCTTTTTTTATTCTCTGTTGCTTTATCTGCTGCTATCAATTTCCATTCAGCTAATGTATTCCCACAATAACTTCATTTCCTTTCTAGGAAGCCCAGTCACGTCTTTCCTTATGCATTATCAACAGAATCCAGCCATGAATGGTTTTTACTTTTCCTTCATAATGATTAACAGTTAAATTATGAGACATTTCTATATATCAATTAAAATTGTGATGCGATAGACGCAAGTTTTAATATTTTATGCCAATACTTTATTTTAAAATTACGCTTCCCAAATTTTTTCCTTACAAATGATTATAATGTTTGCATTCTTATCATTGTGCACAGAAACAAGATTGTCCTAATTATATGGGAAAACTAGGAAGACGCACCAATGAAAAAAAAATTTCACCACTAAAGACATTAAAAAAATTATTTAGAATAACAAAAAATATACAAGATATTTCAAAATAATCAAATTACCCTATCAAACACTCTATTCTTTCTCTCCATATCTCATTTATTTTTCCTTTTAATTAGTTGACTCTCCCTCCCTCCCTTTTTCTCTCTCCCTCCTTCCTTCATTTTAATTGAATGAATAAGAACATGCTAAATATGATGAGATTTGAGGAACCATGGCCAAAGTATTCTAAATTTGAAGGTTCAAAGATTTAACTCAAAGTTATTTTACGTTGCCCAAAATATAGTAAATTTAGAATGACAAAAAAACCAAATATTTTAAATGGCCAAATTAACCAATCAAATTCCCTATTTCTACTCTCGACACTAATCATCATTAAATATGCACCATAAATAGTTATAAAATGGGAATTCCTTAATTGATTGTGGGAATTGCAAATGTAGAATGAAATGACAAAGAAAATATATTTGAATAAGCATTACCAATAACAACAATGATTTTCAATTCATGAGGACAACACATTTCAACACATTTTGGTATTTATTAGTTAGTTATTATGAAATTATCACGTGATTTGAAATAAGTGGGATTTCACAATTTAATCAAACAAAAAACCAATATATAATTTAATGGTTGTTATTAGAACTTTTTCGAGTTATTGTTTAACACACAAAAACCAGGTCCCCTTCTAAATTATCAAACATCAACACATGCCTTCAAATTAACTTGCCCGTGCAACGCACGGGTGCCTACACTTGTTAATAATATATTATTAAGCATGACTAAAAAACTGATATTTTTTTAAATTGATATAATTGAGTTGATTATATATAAGAAATTAGTGGCTTAAATGGATGAAAAATTTTAAAAATTAATTTAAACTAAAATATAAACTACTTAATCCCTCTTACTCTGATGTCATAATTTGGTTATCATTCGTCAAAAAAAAAATTCAAGCATGACGATCTTATTTGAAATTATCTTATAGTTATTCCCTTGTTCAAAGAAAAAAATTTGTGAGTGGGTCCAAGAAGATAATCTATCTTTAAGCTAAAGATGTGAAGAAAACGCATTTGTCAACTAGCAATACTAATGGCATGTTAAACTATCTTGCCACGTCAATCACAGTTGTAATCGGACAATATAACTGCACCACAATACGTTTTCTAGGAAGAGGATTCTCTCCTTATCTTTTTCCCTTCTCATCCTTACTTTTCTCATCACTACCGTTTGATTGACAAATGAATGGTTGAGATTGAATAGTTTTGAATACTATTATTTTTATTATTTTATTAGATCCTATTGTAGTAAACTATCCAGATTAAATTTTATTAGTTTATTTATTTAATTAATTATTTTTATAAAGCATTTATCCTAATTTTACTCATTATTAGATCTAAACTTTAATTTTGTCAATTAAATGGTGGATGGGATGAAGAGGACGATGAGAAAAGTGGATGAGGAGAGAATCCAAACCTGATTTTTTTTAACAAAACCCCAAAATAACAACTTTGTATTTGTAAAATTTTGGGTTATATTATATGCCTAAACTAAAAATATTTATAAAGGAAGACAAAATTAATATAATGAATGTAATCTTTTGTATGAGAAAATTTTATTGAATATGTATATAATACAATTACCCATACTTTTTCACACAATGAAACCACAGAGTTCATCATTTAAATAACAACATTTGTTATAAATTTTGTAATTATATACTGATATGTTACCATTTAGTTTTTTTTTATACATAGACTTAAGTTATCTTTATCTAACTAAATAAAGAATAGTATTGAACTACAGATTACGATAAATTTTGTTTTCATATTAAATTAAATACAATAGCTATATAGATGTAAAAATTCTTGTATCAACTTTGTTTGTCATGTGACTTGTAATCTGACCATTTATATGCAAATATTTCAAAAAATATTTTAATGAGATTTAGAAAATTTTAATCTGTTTTGGCAGTTGTGTGAGGAAAAAAGAATCAATGCCCTGTTTTTTTTTTTCTTCTTTTCATGTGGGGAAAAATCAAAACTTTATAGTGTAAAATCAAGTTTATGCAAGAATTTATATTTGGCCCCCGCGCAAACACACATATAAAATATTTTATGCGGATTGACATATATTTTCTATAGAAAAATAATTCAAAGACGTATACATGAGATGAGAGATGTGGGCGTCATATTATTGGTCCTTAAAAAAAGGTCCAGTCACACACTGTTTTTTTTAATTGTAATGACGCCACATATTATAAAAAAATATCCAAAGTTGTGTGAATACAGCGCCGTTTACTCCTTCCTCTCATACTTCCTGCTATCTCATTTACTATATAAAGCAACGTAGGGGCCAACTCACAGAGCCCCCCGTCCCAACACACATTCTCATTCTTCTCATTCTCTTCACTCTTTCTTCATTTTCTCTTATCCACTGTTGTGTTTCATGTGTACTCCTCCTTCATAAAGCAAAGAATCTTCTGAATTTATCAGCTTCCGATTCCTCATAATATTCTCCCATTCTCAATTACAAGAAGCCATAATTTCATTAGTTCAGTAGATCACCACCTTCACACAAGTAATCCAAGAATCTGATATAGTTTGGCTGAATCAACAACCATGGCTCTGTTCTCTGATCACCAACGTTCTTCAGCATTAGTCCTCATTTTCATCCTTTTTTCTGTTCTCAAAGGTGAATTTCCATTCCTCCTTCTGGGCTTCAAAAATAAACAGGAACTATATATAGAGCAATTATATACTTCAACCGTTTCCAAATACAAGAGTTAGTTAATTTTTTTCAGAAATATTAAGGAAAGTGAAACAAGTCACATAATCATAACGTATTTTGTGTAAGTCAAATAAATTAATTTAGAGAAAAAATTCAAACAAATCAATTTCTAAACAATTTATTTAATTTCTTTAAGATTTTTCAAAAATCCTATATTTAATAATGGATGAGTAATATAATATATCAAATCAAATCATATCAAATCTCAACAATTCATTGATCAAACAAAAGAATGCTCTGTTTTCTTTTTTTTTTTTCTTTTTTTTAATATGTGTATATATACAGGAGTTTCAGGGGCTACATTCACGTTTGTGAACAAGTGTGATCACACGGTATGGCCGGGTGTACTGGGAAAACCAGACCTAGGAACCACAGGATTCGAGCTCACCAAGGGAAATTCTAGAACCTTCCAAGCACCAACCGGATGGTCCGGTAGATTCTGGGCAAGAACAAACTGTAAATTCGACGATTCCGGTCACGGAACCTGCGATACCGGTGACTGTGGATCCAACAGTATCGCCTGTAACGGTAACGGAGCTTCACCACCGGCAACACTAGCAGAATTCACGCTTGACCCATCAGGTTCAAAAGATTTCTATGACGTCAGCCTTGTAGATGGTTATAATCTTCCGATGATGGTTGAAGCAAATGGAGGGTCAGGATCTTGTGAGACAACAGGTTGTGCGGCGGATCTTGTCCGTCGATGTCCTTCGGAGTTGAAGGCTGATGGTGGTGACGCGTGTAAGAGTGCTTGTGACGCGTTTGGGTCGCCGGAATATTGCTGCAACGGAGAATTTAGTTCGCCGGCTACGTGTAAGCCGTCGATGTATTCGCAGATTTTTAAATCGGTGTGTCCTAAAGCGTATAGTTATGCTTATGATGACTCGACTAGCACCTTTACTTGTTCTGGAGCTGATTATACTGTCACATTTTGTCCTTCTTCACCAAGGTAGACGTTTTATTTTTTATTTTTGCAGTTCATCACTTTTTTATACTACTTATTTTTTTATTTATTTTTATTTTGCCCTCTGCTAATCCCACTATGTCTCAAACTCTATTTTTTGCAAATGAAAAATGTAGCTTTTTGTCACTTAAGCTTTTTTTTTTAAGAGATTGTTTTAAGGGTAAATACTATCTTTAGTTTTTGAACTTTCACTATATTTTTGTTTTGATCTCTGAATTTTAAAATACGCGGTTTTAGTTCTTGACATTATATTTCACTCAATTTTGGTTTTGATCATTAACATTAAAAACAGTGGTTTAAGTCCCTTAATTTTGTGACATTTCTAACCATTGCTCCGTAATTTTCTAGGATTTTATGACCATTGGTTTTTGAACTTGAAAAATCTTGGAAAATCAAGGACCAATGGTTGTGAACGACACAAATTGAATAACTAAAACCACTTATTCAAAGTTTAATTTAGAAACCAGAATGGTATTTTAAAGTTTATGGACTATAACTTAAATTGAGTGAAAGTTCAATGACCAAATGTGATATTAACCCTTGCTTTAACTTTAATTACAAATTAATGTTTTAAAAATAATTAATCAGTAGACTATTTATTCGTTCATGCATATTTATAGACCACACTTCTCAACGTGGAAGTCATGTAATTTTATAGATTATAGACAATATAAATTCCTTTTTCTTTTAAAATAGCGGGATGTAGTCATGCGCTTGATTTATTTGTATTAATTTTCTTTTCAATAATAGGAGGCATACACCAAGTATAATGAATATTTCAACAGAAAATGCAAACGTTGGTATATATATCTTGGTTCCATAGTTTCAAAGTAATTGTTATCTTATATAATAATCTAGCAATAACTTTGAAAAAATGTGCATCGTTTTTAAATTTCGCATAATCAATGTTTGAACTCATTGTTGTTCATAAATATGTCAACTCACTTTATAAAACATATATGATTATTTTAAAAAAAGAGTTATTGCTTCATATTTTTTTTCTGGAACATTGGAAGTAACAATATTATTATAAATTATATCAAAAATATTATTATTATAGTTAGTTCTAATAAATAATAATCCAGGAAATAAGTAAATATTGGATAATTTAAATTATATATCTAAGAGAAAATGTCACTGAAATCATGAACTCAAGATTCACGACCTATTTTTTTTTTTTTTTTTTATGTTATTACAGTCTAAAATCGGCATCAATAGGGGTTGACGCACAACAATCAGTGGAACAAGCAGCCGCGGCAACTTCTTCTTGGATCGCAAATTTGGCAACGGGCGATTCCACTTCAATCCACCCTTCAATCTCTCCATTTCTTCTTCTGCCTCTTACTCTCGTTGTTTCCTTCATTTAACTTTTTTGCTCATATTCAAATATTATCATTTTTATTTTCTCTGTAATTAAACTATTGCCATTTCAGCCTTCTAATTAATGATTAGTTTGCCCCTTTATTTCTTGATGTCTCTGTAAATATGCATGTCCCTTTTTGGATGTGAGAAGCGGCGAAAATAATGAAGGGAATTTCTGAGATTCATTCAATAAATGAAGTCATTTTCCTACAATTTTTAACAGGAAAATTGCATTATTCAAGTCTTAAAGAAGACAAATTAATGCTAAAATGTCCGTTGAAATATCAAAATTATTAACAAGTTCCAAGGAACATGCGCGTAACATATTGTAATTGTGAAACTACCAAGTTACCTTTACTGATTAATTATTAATACATGTTGTCACAGTTGTTAATATAGCTTTGTTTATTCGTTAATAACAACTATGTTTGGTATGTTGATATTACTTATTAATTACAAAATGTAATTGTCTATCACTACACTTGAACTTGTTAACAAAGGCACTCCTACTTGTCAATTTTCTTTTTCATTTACCAGTAAGTGCAATGAGATATTATTACAATTGCATTATATTACCCTCATGTTCTTTAGGACCTATTAGTAATTTTGATATTTGAAGGGATATTATTGTATAAATTTGCCTTATTTGGCACCTCAGGGCAACTTTCCCTTTTAATTATTCATCCTGAAAACATAATAGTTTAATGATATTTAGGACTATTCGGCCAAAAAAGAAATTAAAAAATAAAAAAGGATAAATAATTTTAATTTGTAGAGTACATAAAAAATATTAGTTCAAGCTGTTGCTTTCAAAAATAATAACAATTTATGTTAACATTAATAAGGGATGAAAATACCAATAAACATATCGTCACTTTAAATTTATTTATCCTAAATCAAGACCAACACTTTCACTTTTTGAAGTAACCAATATCAGGTTGCCAAACTTGTGAGTTTAAGTAAATTTGTTATAAGAATGTAAATTCGCACGTAAACTTGCAAGAGTTGCAAGTTTACTGTTATTAATTAATACATGTTTACAACATATAATTAAATAAGAAATACAAAAACCAATAATAATTTAACTTAAATATATTTTAAATATGAATAGAATAATTCATATTAAATATATTAGCATTCATACTTTATCAAACTCAATAAATGAATTTCTATAAAATTTATATAATAAATCCATTGAATATGGTAAAATAAAATTATTAATATAAGATTTAGAGCAAATTGACACGATAAATTCGTAAGTTACAAATATACTAACGGTAAACTCAGTGTGTAAACTCGTTAGTTTAATCAAGTTTATAACTAGTAAGGATTTAAATGGTTCGTGACACGTTTTGACTAGGTAGAGTCGTAACAACGGTAAAATAAGATAATCAACTCGCAAGTTTAATAACAATTTATAGCACAATTTGTTAATGGATTGTGACTGAATTGGTAACAAACAAATTTGAAGCGTTAATTCCAGTAGAAGAAGTAGAGTTATCGATGTCTCAAAGTTATGAATTTAAATTTGTTAGATTGTATAAGATATATATTTTGAGGAAAGCTTACCCCATTTAGGACCCGGTTACGCTCAAGTTTAACTTGATATCAATATTAGATAACATTTTTGTGATAAATATAAATTATTTATTCATGGATAATCTAATTGAAAGAGGGAAGAACAAACCGGAAATTAGGGAAAGTAATAAAATGCAAACCTCAAGAGAAAGTACGAAAATGCAAACCTCAAATCTTGTGTATTATAGGGAGGGAGGTAAATGAGATATGTTATTAATCAGTTTGTGAACAACATGATTTATTTGACTAGTTATAAAATGTGAAAAAGGAGGCTAGAAAAGCTTCTGTCTTGTAAGAATCTTGAACTATTCTTCCGGATAATTACAGTTACAGTAGAAAGGAACTATTAAACTCAATTATTTGAACTGAAATCGATGAAAAGGAAGAAGATATTTGTAAACCACCAGGGGTAAGCGTGTGTGGTGATTTCCTTGTCACTATATAATTATTATTTGGTATAAGGTCAAATTATTATAATCATAGCTCTGTAGAATTGTTATTACTTGGTTTCAGTATGAGAAAAATGTGAATGGGGTTAAATTGGGTGGCAAGGATAGGATATATAAAGTTGAAAGGTAACCCAACCCCTATCTGAAACCTTTTCAGAAATGTCATCATGAAGGAAGCCAATGTTTTGTGCACGCAAAAGATAGATGACAAATGGGATTTGGAAGTTTGAAAAGGCTCATCATCATCATTATTTCATCCATAGCATTATGTCTCAGGAAAGGTAGTCTGGATATTGTTTGCTCATCATGATTATTTCTTCCATAGCGTTATGTCTCAGGAAAGGTAGTTTGGATATTGTTATACTCCCTCTCTTCCTAAATATAGGATCGAGTAAACTTTTTTGGGAAAAACTAAATAAATTACTTATAAATTGATTTACCTGAATTTTTTTCTCACATAGTTTATTTGACTTTTAAACCAACATATAATCTAATAACATAACAAAATATGTTATAATTAAATAGCTCATTGCGCTTCCTTAATATTTCAAAAAAAAAAATCAACTAGACTTTACATTTAGAAACCGAGGACGTATATTTTACTGGGTTGATGTGCAATATTATCACTGAACAATTGTCTGAAGAGCGTCCAACACAAACAACTATATCATGGTGCTTCAATGCCTATAATATTTTAAAAATAGGTGCAAATTGGCCAACTCTGTCAAGTCTAATAAACATTGTTACTTTAGTTTATGTGGGTCCACAATGTCAGAAAATTCTCTCTCTGCTTCCTATCAACTCTCTCTTCCTCCCCCTCTCTCGCTCACTCTCCCTTCTCTTCTTCGATCCCTCCATCCATCCCATCTCTTGCCTCATCTGAGGAACCATTCATTCTAGGGTTTCCATTCATTCCTCTATCAAAAATTTGAATCTCCCTATGTTTTCCATTCGAATTCTCTCAACTTCACTATTTGGGTATATTGGGCTCAATTTAAAGTTTAGTTATTTGAGTTTCATTTGATGGGTTCTCTAATGGGTTAAAGGTAAAAAATACATATGTGATTTCGTCAAAAGTTCATCCAGCACCAAATGTTTTTTTTGGACCAAAATACACATAAACTTTCAAATTTGATCAAAAATACACATCTACAGTTAAATTTGAATAGAAAATACATATATGATTTTGTGAAAAGGTTCATCCAGCACCAAGCGCTTTTTTTAGAATATAACTGTAAACGTAACGTTTCGTCCAATTTGAAAACTCATGTGTATTTTTGGTCCAAAAAAAAAAAAACATTTGGTGCTAGATGAACTTTTGACAAAATCATATGTGTATTTTTTACCCTTAACCCTTCTCTAATTTGGGGCAAAATATTTGGTTTTTTTGGAGATTCAGTTTTGAAATTCAGCTTTAAGGGTGTGATTGATTTTGAAAGAGAAGAGTGTATATGTGTTAGAATGACCATGACAAATTACCAAAACTTGTCATCTACATTGTCCTTCACTCATATCAGTAGTTCGATTTTGAGTCTCCAGCGAGATCATCATCTTAACTCCATGGAAGCTTTTTACGATGCTGAAAAACCAAAACGACAGGACAATGATCTTGGCTTGTTTCAGAGACTTGTCACTGAGTTATTTCACAACCTTTTTTGGTCAAGCCAGGACAATTTGCTTTCCTTTTTTGTCTTACTATTTTCTTTGTGTTGTTCGTTAAAATGAAGACCACTAAGAGCTCGTTTGGTTCAATTGCAAACATCTTTCACATTTTCTAGTAATCTCCTTTTATAGGGGGACCCCTATAAATACTCATTGCACACCTGTAATCCTTTATAAAATGTAAATTTTGTCCCTAACAACCTAAGTCAAAAGACAACATTTTCCCTCAAAGAACAAATAATCAAGTATTTCATCGACATAACACCATATGTAGAGCCTCTTGATCAATTCCCATATGATCCCATCCACACTTGCTGATTTAGCCTCCTCATTAATAGACTACCCAATCCATCGACGCCATCACATTTGCCGTTAAAGTTCAACTTGTGCCTTCATGAGTCAGGTATGATCTTGAATCCAAGGGTTACCCTTCAAATCCTATCAACGAGCATTTTAATGATGATGGGTTTTCTGCAATATTTTCTATCTGACTTCACGGCTATCAATGCTTCACTATTGGCACTTGAGAATACTCACATAAGCTACTATATATGAAATACTAAGCAAGCTCAGGATTTGATTATGTTGGCATTGGTAAATATAATTTGAAATGAAGAAGTTATGTGGGAGGTTTTGACCTACTTGAGGCCATATTGACAAGTATTGTTTCTATAATTGGTTGAATTTTAATTACTAAGACATTGTTCTTTCATTCCCAAGGTAAGCAAATGTGGACATGCCACTGATTTAGTTGAAGCAATGGGTCAAGGGTTAGTTGGTTATTCTGTATTGCGCTTAGAGGGGCAAATTGATGAGGAATAAAAAATTAAAAAGGTTTGAGAATCCCATTACACCTTCCAAAATTATAAACAATAAATTTCATTTTCAGCAACTTTGATCATTAACAAAAAAATCAATCAAGTATCTAGCAGTCTTTACAATTGTTTGGCAAATTGTCAATTATATCATACTGCTACCCAATGACACCAAATTAGTCGCTAATTAGTACCTAGTACTAAGTAAGTAACTAACTAGTCATCATAGAAAAAATATTAAAATAGACATATGATAACAAAATAAAATATTTCCACCTACAAGCCATAACCCTTTGATCACTAGATAAATAATTTTAAGCACCAAAATTATCATTAATATAAGTCAAATATGTGCGTATTAAGACATTAGGAGGTTAAGATGTAACATCTTAGATTTTAAGCTAAGAACAAGTACAATTCTAGGAGCAATTAATTTAGGTTATGAGTCTCAATTGTAGTTTGGGAATGGTAATAATGAGTAAAGCATGATTTGATTGGTAATGGAATAAAGGTGAAATTAGCTACTCAAGGAAATTGGATGATTAGATACAACAAAACTTAGGATTGGAAGTTATGTTTTGGGATTTCTATACCAGTGTTGAGGAATAAAGAGTATTGAAATAGCAAATGACATTATTTTTGAACGATTCGTTTTGCATTGGAAAGTTTACATTCCATGCTTTCCAAAGAATCCTAATTTATGAATTTTGGAGACTTGTGGAGTTAGTTATGCAATTTAGAAATTGGACGTCTCATTACAAGTTGATGTTTTGGGCAGTCTTAAGACTTTGTTGGTTTTTTCGAGGGTCAAATGATATTTTTTTGGTTTATTTTTTTATATTTTGGAGACTTGTAATTTTTGGAGGTCTGTTGCACTGCTTGCTGCAAGCTAACAAGCTTGCTATGACGAAAACGCCAGAAAGTGCCCCAATGCTTCCGGGGAGCTTGCTGCAGCAAGCAAACATGCTCACCATAGTGATGACACAATTTTTAATTATAAAAGTTACCATCAGCTATGGAATTTTGCAAAAAAAAAAGGGTCCCTAAAGAGAGAAGGGTTCAAACTTAGAAAGAGAAAGTCCCCAAATGAGGAGATTAACGTTCCTAAGCAAGATTAAGGCTACTAATCACTTCTTAAGTGATTTCTAATTTTATTCCTCTTCTTTTTCTTGAATTTGATGGTTTGAATAAAAGGAAATTTGAAGTTTTCTCGTGGTTTTTCAAAGTGTTAGATCTAGTTGATTCTTCTTCTTGGTTTTCTTCTAATGAGATAAATTAAGCTTTTTAATGTTTTAAAGATTCTAAAGATTTAACTTTGAACATGAGAATTTGGGGTTGGAAGACTTGGATAAAAATTAGGGTTCTAGAGGTGATTTTGGAAATTGAAGATTCTCTTGTGTTTAATGGTTTAAATTGCTTCTTTAAGGATAGATAAGAGTTGCTAATGATTTAGAATTGTGATATTTGAAGTTGAACACTTAGATATAATGTTTTGATTCATGAAGGAATTTTGGCTAATTTATGAATGTTTGGTGATTTAATCTTGAAACCTATTATGGATCTATCTTATTGGGAGTATGAATTGAGGTTTGATCACTACTACAGAAAATGTCTATAGCAGCGCTTACAAAAAGCAAGTGATCCAATAGGTATAAGATGACCTATACTAGAGTTTTAGAAATAAAAGTGACGGTATAGGTATAAGCCTATCCCAGCACTTATTAAGTCATAAGCGTTGGGATAGGCCCACTGGTATTTAATTTTTATTTAAAAAATATTTAAAACTAATTATAAAAAAACTGAGGTATTTAAAAAAATGTGAAAATTTTTAAAATAAAAAAGAGGCCTATCCCAACGCTTTTGACGTCATAAGCATTGGGATAGGCCTTTTTTATTTTTAAATTTTGTCCCTTTTTATAGTTTTTTAAAATTAGATTAAATATTTTTTAAATTAAAATTAAAAACCAGGGGGCCTATCCCAATGCTTATTAAGTCATAAGCGTTGGGATAGGCCCCTGATATTTAATTTTTACTTAAAAATTATTTAAAACTAATTATAAAAAAACTGAGGTATTAAAAAAAAGGGAAAAATATTTAAAATAAAGAAACTGGCCTATCCCAACGCTTCTGACTTAATAATAATTGGGATAGGCCTGTTTTTTTATTTTTAAATTTTCTCCCTTTTTATGGTTTTTTTAAAATTAGTTTAAATATTTTTTAAATAAAAATTAAATACCAGGGGGCCTATCCCAACGCTTATGGCCCCTTGGTTTTTAATTTTTATTTAAAAATATTTAAACTAATTTTAAAAATCCTATGAAAAGGGAGAAAATTTAAAAATAGAAAAAGAGGCCTATCCCAACGCTTATGACTTAATAAGCGTTGGGATAGGCCTCTTTTTCTATTTTTAAATTTTCTCCCTTTTCATAGGATTTTTAAAATTAGTTTAAATATTTTTAAATAAAAATTAAAAACCAGGGGGCCTATCCCAACACTTATTAAGTCATAAGCGTTGGGATAGGACCCCTGGTATTTAATTTTTATCTAAAAAATATTTAAAACTAATTATAAAAAAACTGAGGTATTAAAAAAATGGGGGAAAATATTGAAATAAAGAAATAGGCCTTTCCCAACGCTTCTGACGCCAGAAGCTTTGGGATAGGCCTGTTTCTTTATTTTTAAGTTTTCTCCCTTTTTATGGTTTTTTAAAATTATTTTAAATATTTTTTAAATAAAAATTAAAAACCAGGGGGCCTATCCCATCGCTTATTAAGTCATAAGCGTTGAGATATGCCCCCCGGTATTTAATTTTTGTTTAAAAAATATTTAAAACTAATTATAAAGAAACTGTGGTATTAAAAAAAGGGGAAATATTTAAAATAAAGAAACTAGCCTATCCTAATGCTTCTGACTTAATAAGCGTTGGGATATGGCTGTTTTTTTATTTTTAAAGTTTCTCCCTTTTTATGGTTTTTTTAAAATTAGTTTAAATATTTTTTAAATAAAAATTAAAAACCAGGGGGCTAAAAAATATTTAAAACTAATTATAAAAAAACTGTGGTATTAAAAAAAAGGGGAAAATATTTAAAATAAAGAAACTAGCCTATCCCAACACTTCTGACGTCAGAAGCGTTGGGATAGGCCACGCGCTCTTTAATTATTTCATTTCCCTCCCTTAGCTCAAACTAACCTAAAATCCCTTTAGCTCGCGCGGTCACACCTCCCAAACCCCTCAGCTCCCTCGTCCCACAGCTCTCCCTCATCCCACAGCTCCGCCGTTTTCCAGAGCTCCCTCGTCCCTCAGATCTCCCTCATCCCACAGCTCTCCCTTGTCCCTCAGCTCTCCTTCGTCCCACAGCTCCGCCATTTCCCACCCACAGCTCTGCCGTTTCCCACAGCTCCCACGTCCCACAGCTCCGGCGCCGTTTCCCACCCACAGCTCGCCGTCTTCCTCATTTTCTCCCGTCCATTCACTTTCTTTGTATCAGTTAGGTAATTTTTTTTTTGCATATTGCTGATTTTTATTGTTGATTTTAGTCCAAAATTATTAAACTTTTGTGAAATAAGTTGTTTTGGTGAACAATGTATGTTACTGAGGCTGAGATTTTTGTTTAGAATACTTCAAATTAGGGGTGTCGCTTTCCATATATACTGAGGCTGTGATTTTTGTCAAAAGAGAAGTGATGATAATTATTCAGTGAAATTAGAACTATGTTTTTGGTTCTTGTAAGATTAGATTTATTAACAAGAATGATTTGCTAATTTGGATTATGTAAAAAACAATTGATGTGAAAAACTATGGCATGTAAGTCATGATGGCAGAACAATTGATTCTAGTATGGAACTTCTATTTTGTTTCTTTCTATGAAAATGCATGAAGTCAATGCATTTAGTGTCAGGTTGCTTAGTGATGCTTGAAGATGTGTATCTTTAAAGGGAAATAATGTTTGTATGTTAATAAATTGTTTATTTATGTTGTAGAGATCTCAAGAAGTATCCACTTGGTCCACATTCTTCGTCAAAAACAAAGTAGAAGAATTTATTCAGGTACCTAAATTCTATATTGGGTGATGAGACAAAACTGTGTGGTCTTTTATGTTACTTGTATGGAATTTTTTCTTTGAGCCAAGGACATATATTGAGTTAATGTTATGTAGAAAAGGATTATATTGGAGATTTTAAAGAACTTATTGTTTTCTAAATCATGCTTGGAGATATGAACTTATTATTTCTTAAATCATGCTTGGATATATGAACAAGTCCATTTGATTTTTGTGCATGTTTAAATCATGCTTGGTTTAAATCTGTTGTGGTGGTGGGCTGTGGAAATATATTGAGTTGTTGCTATTTGTATAGTTGGCTATCAAGTTCTATGTTAAAAAGAGAGGGCCTTGAGCCTGGGTACATTTATTTTGTAGCCGTTATGCTGCCGAATTTTTGTTAAAAAAATAAGGTAACATCGTAAGGTTGCTACCTAATGAGTAAGTCATATAGATCGATCTTACCGCCACTTTCCTTTAGTAGGTTACCATGTTGGATCGGAAATGGATGTCTTGTGATCGGCGTTCAAGGGAATATATAGATGGAGCAAAAGAGTTCATTGAATTTGCTGCTGAGCATGCAGAGAATGCTAAAAGAATTGTATGCCCCTGTATGTCGTGTTTGTATGGAAAGCGTCTCCGTCCTCTTGAATTGTTGGGTCATTTAATTTGTCATGGAATTGATCCGTCTTATACACGATGGACAAAGCACGGTGAGACCTATGAAGATGAATGCGGAGACCGGGTACCTGATGTTAGTAGCGCTTCAAATGTGCTTGACACAGACATATGTGATGAGAGCGATGATCTTGAAGAAATATTGAACGTGGTGGGTGAGGAGAATCCGGAAATGTTTGAGACACTGAAGAGCGATGCAGAGACGCCTTTGTATGTGGGATGCAGCAAATACACAAGGCTGAGTGCGGTGCTCAAATTGTATAACCTGAAGGCGCGATACGGTTGGAGTGATGCAAGTTTCACCGCGCTACTGTCCGCTCTGTGAGATATACTCCCAAAAGTGAATGTACTCCCCTCGAAAACATACGAGGCAAAGCAAATTCTCCGGTCGACCGGTATGAAATATGAGAAAATACATGCATGCCCCAACGACTGTATTTTATTCTGGAACAAGTATGCGTCGTTGGAGAAGTGTCCTAAATGCAGCTCATCTCGGTATCGAAAGAAAGGTAAGAGTCCTTCTAAAGTGTTATGGTACTTTCCAATCATTCCAAGATTCAGACGCATATATAGTAATGAGGATATTGCAAGACTTTTGACATGGCACGTTGATGAGAGGATTAATGACATCAAGCTTAGGCACCCCGCAGATGCCTCCCAATGGAAAAAAATTGATTACGAGTACCCTGAGTTCGGTGAAGAACCAAGAAAGCTACGGCTTGCATTGGCAGCCTATAGAATCAATCCGCATGGAGTTCAGAGTAGTACTCACAGCACATGGCCGGTGATTCTGATGATATACAACCTCCCCCCAAATTTGATTATGAAACGCAAGTTTATGATGCTTTCCATGCTTATTTCCGGGCCTAGACAGCTCGGCAAAGATATAGACGTGTACTTGGATCCTTTCATTGAAGACCTGAAGCATATGTGGGATTCAGGTGAGATGGTCTTTGATGGTTGTAAGGAAGAAAGTTTTAAACTGAGAGCCATGTTGTTTGGCACAATAAATGATTTCCCAGCATATAGTAATTTGTTCGGATACAGCATCAAAGGATATGGTGCGTGCACTATATGTGAAGATGATACCCAATCGATGCGACTGGATCATTGCAAGAAAAATGTTTACATGGGACATCGGAGGTTCTTGCCTTTAAAACATCATTGGTGGAGGTGGAAGAAGGTGCTTAACGGGGGCTCAGAAGAAGGTAGGCCACCGAGGATATTGACTAGGGAAGACGTTTTTGAAAAGGTGAGCACGTTGGAGAATGATTTTGGCAAGCCTTTTGCTAAAAATGTGTTGACAAGTGGTTGGAAGAAGAGGTCCATATTCTTCGAACTCCCGTATTGGAAGTCCTTATATGTTAGGCACTTTCTGGATGTGATGCATATTGAAAAAAAACATCTGTGATAACCTAATTGGCACGTTGCTAAATATGCAAGGAAAAACTAAGGATGGTGTCAATTCAAGGTTAGTTATGGTCAAGTTGGGAATAAGACAAGAGTTGGCACCTGCCGAGAGAGGACACCACACTTATTTACCTCCTGCAGCTTACACCCTTTCGAAGAAAGAGAAAAAATCATTCTGTGAGTTCCTGAATGGGATCAAAGTTCCAGAAGGCTACTCCTTAAATGTAAAGAACCTTGTATCCATGAAAGAGTTGAAGTTGAAGAACTTGAAATCTCATGATTGCCACGTCCTGATGCAAAATTTCTTACCGGTCGGCATACGCAACATTTTACCCAAGAAACTGCGGAGCACGATCACTAGACTATGTATTTTCTTCAGGCTCATTTGTAGTAAAGTGGTTGACTAGGGACGGTTGCAGGAATTACAGAGGCAGATCATTCGTATCTTGTGCGAACTTAAAATGTATTTCCCCATCATTCTTTGACATCATGGTTCATTTTACTGTACACTTGGTCAAAGAGGTTCAACTGTGTGGCCAAGTCTATTTGAGGTGGATGTACCCAATCGAGCACTTCATGAAAGTTTTAAAGGGGTATGTTAAAAATAGATATCAACTAGAGGGGTGTATTGCTGAAAGATACATCGTTGAAGAAGCGAGTGATTTGTGTGCCGATTACTTAGCAAATATTGAACATGTTGGTTTGCCGAAGTCTCGTCACAATAGGCGATTAATGGGGAAAGGAATAAGTGGGTTCAACTTAATACGCATTTCGAATGCTGAAAGGGAACTGGCTCACTTGTATATTCTTCACAATACTCCTGAGGTTGAACAATTTGTCAAAGAACATAAAAAACTCATGCGGGAAATACACGGTGATAGAAATGAGAGTTTGATTACAAGGGAGCACAACAAAAATTTCATTAGATGGTTCAATGCGCGCATTTGTCAGTAGTTTGAGCTTAATGCTGTATCAGTTTCTGAAAGATTGTTTTGGCTTTCGAAAGGACCGGGTTTGCACGCATTTTCTTACACCGCCTATGCAGTCAATGGTTACACATTCTATACAAAAGACCAGGATGAAAAAAGCATAATGCAGAATAGTGGAGTCACACTTGTTGCCGAGGCATGGCATAGTGTGAGAGATACAAATCCCATATATGCGAAGATGGCATACTTTGGTGTGATTGATTGCATTTGGGAGTTAGATTACACCATGTTCAGAGTTCCTGTGTTCCGATGTCAGTGGGTTAACAACCATAGTGGATGGCGGTTAGATGAATTTGGGTTTATATCGGTCGACCTTTCTAAAGTTGCATATAAGGATGATCCTTACATTCTACCTTCTCAAGCATCACAAGTGTTTTACATTGCCGATCCTTCTAAAAAGAATTGGTCAATTGTCATGCATTCGAACAAAAATTATGTCGAACAAGTTGATGATGAAAGTAGTGATGATGATATGAATATGATAGAAGATGATCCTTCCTTTGAGACGCTACTGTCAGAAGACTTTGATGTGGACGGATATGATGATGAAGATGAATTTGTTTATGTAAGGTGTGATCATGAAGAAGGCATTTGGGTCAACACAACCTTAAATCTCGCAAAAAAGAGGAAGCAAACAATTTTAGATAATATAACACAGAGGAAAAAGAGACGAAAGCCCTTATATTGATTTTGGGTTTGTATGTATTTCTGTTTTACATTATGAATTACTTCATTTAATATGCATACACGTAGCTTCATTATATGCACTAAAATCATGTCTTGTTTACTTATTTTGTAGGATAATGGATCCCCCCTAAATGAGGAGGAAGAAGAACAATCGAATGCACATGCAGAAATCGATGTGGGTAGAGCGGCTGCCGAGGCGGAAGTTCACCGTGGCATAACCCTTATGCGTAAACTCCTCAAACGCAGAGCTGTGGGTAAAAAGACTAAACTTAAATGGAACGAGAATGACCAAGCAATCGGAGAGACTGCGAAAGACCTCTCAGGTTTTAGTGGGTGCACTGTTCGGCAGAAAGTGCCTATTACTATTACAGATTGGAGAACTGAGAGGAGCAGCCATGACACGGTTTGGTAAGAGATTCAGGTTAGGTGCCTTTTTACAATTTAGTTTTATTATGATAACATTTTAACTAACAAATCTAATATGATTTCTGTTGTTACAGACCATGTTTCATATTGACGATTCTCATAGGGAGTATGTCCTGAAGAAAGCTTCCATAAGGCATCGGGCTTTCCATTCAACTTTGACCAAGTACTATCTGAGAGATGAAAATGGGGAGATTGTTCAAATGCCCCCATAGGCATACGCAAGATCAATTACCTAGGAAGAATGGGATGAATTTGTGCAATCACGTCTGACAGAGGAGTTTGAGGAAATAAGTCAAAGAAATAGATAGGTGGCTAAAAGCTGTGAGTATCCGTATATGGGCGGACGAAAGACATTTCCTGAATTGGAGGAAGATATGGAATGTTAGTAACGCTTTTAAATACAAAATTATGAATAAATGTTTACATGATTAATTTATGCGTTCACCTGGCTTACCTTGATAGATTTAGGAACAGGAGCTAGAAGGGAGGCCACCACGGCATGACCTCTGGGTTAGGGGACACTCCAAAAAGGATGGTACCATCATTCACGAAGAGGTCAGAAGAGTCCGTGAACGATGTGTAAGTCATTCTCTTGGACTTTGTAATATTTTTTAACTGGTGACTTTGCTAAGTTAATAGCTAATAATCATTTCTTCTTGTTATAGGATATGTTGTCACAAGAATACCCTGACGAGGTCAACAAATTTGGCCTCGGTGATTTCCTGAGCAGAGCGCTCGATCGCCCTGAGTATTTGGGCCTTGTTCGGGGCACAGGTCTAGGGATCACGCTCTCATCTTACTTTGGCCGCCAAAAGAGGGCATCAAAAGGTGAAGTAAGAGCGTTAAAAGAAGAAGTTCAAACTCTGGGGGAGGAGATGCAACGACGGGACGAGGAAATGGATTGGAAGTACGAGCAGATGTTCGAATTTTACCAGCGATATAATGTTGCATCACAAACGTCAAACTTCGTGCAACAAGGTAACATTCCTTCCGTCGAAAGTCCAAGCATGAGGGATAGTTGTACGATACCTAGGGCCCAAATTCCTCAGGTAGTTCATACATTTCCTGCGTACAAACTTGCAGTGACACTGTTATACTGTCGATTGTGAGCTAATGTTGTCAACTCTTTTGCAGGGCGAGTCAGACTACAGGCTGTACAAGGATCACTCTTTTAGTGAAGTAGTTGCCTACGGCAAGGTCTACAACACTTCCAACAAGATTCTGCACAACTCGCCGTTGCCTGATAATGCACTGAGGGTCATGATTGAATACTCCTACAACAATGAGGCACCGTTACCGTTCCCTACTGATGGGATGACTAGGGTCAAAGATGCTGTCGATGCATTCGTTGCTTGGCCGATTGGTTTGATTGAGCCAACACCACAAGTGATTATTTACTAATAACATTTACACTAGTATTCATTGTGTTGGAAGAACGCTCTTTAATTTACCTGTTTTTTCAGGGTACACGTCCTACCGGAAAGAAAGCACAAGTGGCTAATGTCAAAGGTACCGGTGGTTCAGCCGCTCAAGTGATGAAGAAAAAGATTTCATGTAGTGATCCATTGTCACAGGTGATTATTTACTAATCAATTTAAACTAGCATTCTTTTTTATTGGAATAAAATTTCAGACATTCTATTTACATGGTTTGTAAGCAACAAAAGCCAAGGGCAAGAAGAAAGTATAAGCGCCTCCTCCTGTTATTGAACGTACAAGCACTGAGATGCCAAATCGTGCTCGATTGCGAGCATATGCAGCCTCCATATCTCCTGAATTTATTGCCACGATTCCATTAAATAGGCATATATTTGGCATGTCAAATATGAGTGAGCTTGATTTTAGGGATCAGCTCATGGAGGTGGTTGATGAAGGATGGCTCAGTGCTACGATTATCAATTTATGGATCAGGTATAAATGCGTCTCCATTGGGGTTTCGTTTAATGTCATAAGTTTTACACTAATTGGGAGTTGGTATGGTTTCTATAAAGGCACCTGTACGAAGAAGTCATGATCGCCTCGGAGCATGTCTCATTCGAATTGGTAAGCCCCTATGCCATGGCACATATTGCGGGCGTGAGATATGACGAGCAGTCCACGGCACTTAAAAGGCACTTTTCTTTAAAGGCAACAGGAAGGACTTTATTCTTAGCTCCAATTAATACAGGGTACGTCGATACGCATTATAGATTTCATCGTATTCTTAGCTCCAAGCATCATTTATATATATACTGACATAACTTTCTAAAAATTTTAGGAACCATTGGCTTTTGCTTGTCATCTATCCACAAGCACAACCGGAACCCTTGATTTACTATTTGGATCCTGTGCTAGGTGCTGAACTAGACAATCACCCAGCTTTGATGCGCGTCGTCAATAGGTACATGAATGTCAACATTATTTGAATAATGCATTGTATTATTTGACATTTTGTGACCCTAGCTAATCAAATTAATTAAATTTTTTTGTTTCTAGCTCATTGACCAGTTTTCGGTCCTCCATTAACTTGAGTTATTCCAGAGCCCCTGACCAAAAAGATGCTTATTCATGGAGCATAGTCCAGGTTTTACAAGTTATTCTATTTTTTAAACATTCTAGTCAAACATAACGTAAATGTTTCTCATTTCATATTTGCTGTTCTTTGTTACAGTGCCCCTTCCAACCCAATAACAATGACTGTGGATACTATGTGATGCAGTTTATGAGGGATGTCGTTACACATGATCGATGTAGCATTCCATTGATGGTAAGTTTTATATTTTGCCAACTATAATTGTATTTGAACTTGTTAATAGATTTCAAGTAGATTTGATTGCCATTATTCAAATATATTTGTCTGTTCAGTATTACCCAGACGAACGTTGCCCGATGTTGTCGAGGGAAAAAATGAATGCACTAATTGAAGAATGGTGAGCTTATGTACGACCTCTTTTTCAATAAGTACAAATGTAGATAGTAGATAGTATAGCTAGTAGCGTGCTTTTTGTTTACCAATTACAATGGATGGTTTAATTGTACATTGCTCTCTGGATGAGTTATTGGTGTATATTCGTTGCCTAGAACTGTATAGAATTACTGGTATTTAGCACTGATGCAGGTGGGGTATATATAAAATAAAATCAAATATTTTTTTTAAAAAAATTAATAGCAGCGCTTATTTCATTATAAGCGCTGCTATAGGTATTTTTTTGAAAAAAATAAATTACCTAAAACAACGCTTATAAAGAAATAAGCGCTGCATTAGGCTTAATAGCCTATCGCAACACTGTCTATTGCAGCGCTTATAAGTGCTGCTATATGGCCAAAATAAGTGCTGCTACAGGCAATTTCTGTAGTAGTGGATGGTGTAGAATCTTGATTTTAGTTGGTTGTAGAAATTGGCCTATTCTATGGAAATTTCTAAGTCATGGAAAGTTAAGGTTAGGATAATAGGAAACCCATGTTAGCCTACTGATTCCTAGAAGATTTAATTGGGCTAAATAACATAACAGAACAAAGCAAAACTTGTAAATTGACCTAGAGGACTGATTGGGACTCTAGGGGAGTTTAATGTTCAAATTGTTTGAATTAGTCATATTGACTAATGTATTTCTATTTATTGTGCAAAACTCTATGTAGAGTTGATGTAAAGTTGCCAAGGAGATCATGCTTTGTGATAATGAGTTAGTCTACAAGAGGTAACCAATTTCCACTTTACATACATGTTTGGATCTTGTTGATAGACGTTTATGAAGCCTGCTTTTATATTCTTTGGTTGATTTCAAGAGCACTGATTTAGCTTTGTCCTTAATTACGCCTCGGGGTCAAATGCAAACTAAATGAATCCAATGATTGTGCATAGAGGCACAACCTTGGGTTGTCTCTCTTGAGAAGTCGATTATTGAATGCCTAGACTACACTAATTTAATGCAATTAAAGCAACAAAATGGGGGTTATGGGAAACTCTTTTTGGTATTTTTCATAAAATAATTGTGAAGACTTGTTTTTTGTATTTTTTTTAGAATAGAAATGGATAGTTGATGATATGAAAATAATGGAATGCTCTCTTGGATTGGGATTGACATATAGCAAAGATACATTTTACACTCTTGGGGAATTTAGGAGGTAATTGGGCCAAGTTCATACAAGTATAAACAATTAGCCTTAATTGAAGGAATATGCTAGTCATAGCACCACTTAACCTCAATAGACCAATAAGGCCATCCACAACCTAACATTGACTAGAAATTAGTTCCAATGGATAGAATAGCTTAGGTTTTCTCCAAGTTACTCAATATCCTTGAATCCAATAACTAATCCACATTAGGCCATAAGCAAACTCTCAAGCTTATAGAACTTTACCTAATTACACTCATAAGATTAGATTGAATCACTAGCATGGTTCCTTTAGGTGAGATTGATTGATGAAATCACTCAAGTGCTTAAGGACTCAACATAACATCACCAATCTCAAACCCATTAAATCCAATCAAACAACATCATCAAGACAAGCTAAAATGGATTGAATCACCACACATAATTGCTAGGCAATAGAATCAATAATTACTCATAATAAGATGTCAAATGGAAAGATAAATGAAATGATACAAGATCCAATATGTAATCGAGATATAATTCAACAGTTACATAGCCCATAGTCTCAAACACAAATTGAAATTTAACATAAGATGTACAAACATTCAAATACAAAAATAGAGATCCATGGCTACATAATTGAAACTAGAAAAACTCCCTAGAATGAAAGAATCACTTGCTTCATGTCACCCCATAATCCAAGAGGACCTCTAGCTGATTCAATCTCTCACGGTAGAAGAGGAGCATCCAAGAGAAGCTTCAACCCGATTTCCATGTTGAAAGAAGAAGAAATTTCAAGGTGGTAGTGGAAATTGATTTCAAAATGGAGAAGAAGATAGAGAGAGCTAGAAGAGGAATGAGAATGGATGATTTTCGGCTTGAGGTTCGAAAATTAGGTTATGATGCCATATAGGGTAATTTTAGACCTGGTCAGGACCTTTGCAAGTTGAGTTGGGCTTGAAATCCGAGAAAACAAAAATGTCGCATGCACCTTCTCCGTGGGTTTGCCATGGGTACAGTTTTCCCCTAATATGATGTTAGCTATAGGTTTCTCGGCGAGCCTTATTTCTGTATTTTGCCATAAATAGTGTAAAACTTTAATCTTTCATTTGTTATTTGCTTGATTTAATTTTTGATCCTATAATAGAAATCCAAGCTCATGTGAAGCATTCCAACTCTAGAAATGATAAATGCATGAGTTTAAGCCTTAATATGCTAGAATTAAAACCAATATACAACAAAGCCTATGCTCTTGAACCTTAAATGTCAAAGTGCTAAATCTCTATATATTAGCCTATAACATGCAATAATTTCCCATAATTAGTAGTCCAAAACATATAATAATCAGCTGCAATCAAGCACTTATGAAATGTTATTTTACTATTGAAGTAGTCTTATGGGTAGTATAATTGTAAAATGTTCTGAAAGATGTATGATGGTTTAGAAAATGGTATAACAATATGAATTGTTGTGTTGTAAATGACATATGGTCATTGCAATTATGTTCCAAGTATTATTGAAAAGTGAAATGACTTGAGGGTCATCCCTTGTATATTTTAAATGTTTTGAAAGAGACAAATGACATGGTGGTTATAACTTGCAGATTTTATATGTTATTGGATGGTGAATAGACATGAGTGACACATGGCATGAAATCACTATTGTGGAGCATACCATATGTGACATCATACATAATGGATCTAGAAGTCTCGCAATCGCGTAATGTGCGTCCCTCAATAGGCCATTAAGAGGGTATGAGACTAGTAGAGCTATGCCTCCAATTCCCTTTAAGGTTGCCCAAAGTGGGAAGTTACTGATTGGGTGGTGTTTTCAATGTTCCGATTGTGTGGAACCTCTGTTCCTGAAAGTAAGGAACTAATAGGGAAACTACCTTGTTTCCCCAAAGTAAGGAAAGTTACCTGCATTGTCAAGTTCCATATGCATGTGAATTACAATATTATATTATGAGATGAGATTCTTACTATGAAATGTGTTTTCAAAGATATGATAGAATGTGATGTAAGTCTCAACGTGGATTATATGATGTTGTTACTATTTTTTGTTATATTCCTTTATGGTGAAAGCTATTATTTATTAACTATCACTTAAGACTCTATTGGCACATGCTTATATGTGCATAGAGTAGGCAAGTGGTTATGGAGACATTTATGTCTCACTACTGTTTTTTTCAAGTGATGGATTGGTGATGGGTGAAGCAAGGAAAAGACTGACAAGCTAGCTCAATTATATGTAATAGGTCATATATTTGCCATCATTAGGGCATGTTTACATTTCTGCAAACTCTGAGGTACTTTTTTTATGTTTTCCTTGGATTACTGCTGTTTAAATAATATTATATTGTGTACTGTAGCCAACGTGCATGCTGATTGATTAGACTAGTGTTTCATATGTTTGACTTATATATGAGATTTATTGGTATTCCAGAATACTTGATATCGTATGTTTTAATGTGATATGTATGGAATGCTATGTTAAGCATTGTGGATGTATGGATGGCAATTATGGTATATACAACACTGTGAGAAATGGCTATATGAGCCATATGATGTTGGTGAGTGGATTGGATTGGTAAGTATGGTTGGATGGTGGTTAGCCATCTCTTGTAGTATGTGTTAATTTGTTGGATGGTGAATGTTTATGTTAGTTATGATTGTAAAGGTTTTAGTTGAGTTTTAAATAATCATATTAGGTTATGCCTTTTCTAACATGTTAGATTTTAGAAAATGATTTATAAAAGTTTTATTAACTAGGTTAGTAGAAATCTTATCTAACATAGTTAGCTATTTTGTAAAAGATAATTTTACTAACTATGTTAGCTCATTCCTTTTTCTATCTAGATAGAGTTTATAAAATAAGGTACATGCTTTTATAACCATGATTAGATATCAGGAAATAATTTATAATTTTACTAACATAGTTATAAGGAGAATTTAAATATCTATTATAAACCAATGACTTTAGAAAGTTTTTTCTATCATAGATAGAGTTTATAAAATAAGATAAATGCTTGTATAACTATAATTGTGTATGTTACTATTTTTGTGACTTTAATTATGGTTAGTACGTTAATTTATCACAAGAAATTTTGAAAGGCATTCTTTAAGGGTTTTGAAAAGGGGTATATAGAAAGGACTTTATAGAAGATGGTTGTAGAAACCCAAGGGCACTAGGAATAGGATCATCATCATCATTCAAAGATGGGATCACATGAATATCTACACGACCTACATATGAAATAAATTAGATTCTGGTTATGTATAAAAATATCCTTTCCTATAAGAATATGAACTTTATAATAGAATTGGTAGTTACAAAGCTCCAAAATCCCTTCTAATTTGGTCAAGTTCAAGCTCAAAATCTACCACTTCTGGATCAGGAGTTGCATCTTCATCAACCACCCAAAAGTCTACTTTATCAATGCACTCATGATCAATTGGATAACAACTTTCATTCTTTTGTTGCAATTTATTCCTTAAATTCCAAAATAAAAGTTCAACATTAGTGAAATTTATTTGAGTAAAACTATAAAAGCATTCATAAGTCATAGATTAATATTACCTATACTATAACTTGAGGTTGTAGTTTGTGAAAACCAAACCATCAAGTCTTTGATTCTTCAATATGTTTCTTCTTTCAGTATGATGTACTCAAACAAGCTTCAATTTCATTGAGAACAAAATGTAGAAGAAGTTTGACTAAGAATATGAACAGCAAGTTGCTACAATTCCCGAACTGAATCACCATAAGGACCACCTATATTTTGCATCATAATGTATAATATTTTTAATTATATATTCAACAGAATATGTACTTCTATGTTTTTTGATTTTTTTCAAATGTGAAATCAAATATACTTACAAGTGATAAGTTTTAGAGCTACTTTTTGACATGAGCTTTACTGAAGGTTTCTTTTTTATCACAGTAGACAGCAAATCGATGCATCAATTTCATGTAATAATCAATATCATTGCTCACAATTGATTCAAACACATTAATCAAAACTTCTATCACTTTGTTCTTGTTAACAAATGTATCACTATAAAACAATGAAAGATTCAACATATACGCTAATGGATATATGTCATTCATTAAATATCTATCCCCAACCAGCAATATGATTTGAACCATGGTTAAAATTTTTCGTGTGAGAGCATTTCTCTCTTCCTTGGTGAGAGTTGAGCGAGATTTTCATATCTCATATTTTGATGTTGTTCTTAGATCAATTATCGATGTTCATTCTTCTTTTCCTTTCTCTCTCCTTTCCACATACACCCTTAAATTAGTTTTCTCTGATCTCTATTTAGTTTGTGTGTGTGTCGGTGTATTTTGGTATCTAGTAGAATGGATGTTGGCGAAAGCAGTGGATTGAAGAAACAAAAAGAAGTAATTCTGAGTTTGAATCATGACGCAACAGCAAGTGGATTTGCTCTAGTTGGGAAGATACTATGTAGGAAAAGTTTAAATATACCCACAGTGATCTCCATGATCAGAAAAGGGTGGCAATTAACTGATGAAGTTGAAGTGCATGAACTTGATCGCAACCAACTTATCTTTCTCTTTAGGTTCACTAAAAGGGAAGAATATATACTCATTCTCAGGGGAAGGCCATGGTCTATTTAGGGCTTTATGTTAAATCTTCAAATATGGGAAGAATACATGGTTCTTAAGGAGGTCGAATTTATTAATTCTTCTCCCTTTTGGGTACAATTTCATGGTCTCCCATTGGAAGCATTTGATAATTCAAATGCAATCACACTGGGAAATGTCATTGGAAGGACCGTAATGTTTGAGAAACCCCAGGTTAATGGTAAATTTATGTGGAGTTCTATTCAAGTTCGTTCCATTATTAATCTTGTAGATCCATTAGTTGCTGGTTTTTGGGTTCCACGCAAGGAGAAGGACCCGGCTTGGGTGACTGTTAAGTATGAACGACTCCAAACGTTTTGTTACACATGTGGTCATATAGGTCATGATGCAAAGTCATGTAAGGACTTGAAAACTCCTGCAACTTCAGGTTATGGTGACAACGAGTTTGGTCAATGGATTGGTACTCTTCCTATGAAAACACTTGAGAATGTGTTAGTGATTTATCAAGAGAATTGGATTGAATTTGAATTGGATCACTGCAATAACATAGATTGAACGATTAAAAGTTGTCAGATTTCTTCATCGAAGGCCAAGATGAACATGCTAGTTTCTCTTGACGGTTATCACTCACAGCAGTTTACTAATGTTAATTGCAATTTTTTCGGAGGAGCAGTTATTCCTACTTCTACAATAAATATTAAAAAAAGGATGACCCTATTTCCGTGCATGTTGCTGATATGGAAGTTGCAAAGATTGATCCTCTTATGATGGACCCACCTGTGGAAGATACTTTAAATTTGGTGCAGAATAAATCATGTAATATCTCTAAACTCCAAACTTGGAAAAATGTGGATTTTAGTCAATCAAAATGTGAGGCCTACTATCAGTCTAAGTCCATCATTACCTCTTCATGCTTGAGCCCATCTAAAAATCATCCATACAAAGTGGAATCCCTAAATGAAGAAGAGCCCATTAATAATATCATTGTGCCTAGCGGTGGTTTATCACCTCTTTCGTCATTGGCATTTGGTTTGAGAAACGTACATCTTAAGCGGCCCAATGAAGAGGATGACAAAGCAACTATGGAAAATTCTAAGAGAAGATGCACCAGAGGTTTTAGTAAGGCCGCACACTCAAAAGGCAAACACCAAGAGAAACCATGGCAAGAGTGTTTGTGTTGTTAAGAAACAAATTTGACTGCGAAGGAAGAGATCTGTGGCACCGGTGGTCAATTCAAATTTTATTGATGGAGAGATTGATTTTCCTGAGAGCTGGCTAGTTCCTCACACTACTCCCGATAAGGATGATCTATCTCTCTTTTCTCAGAAAGCCAGTGGTTGGATGGGACCAACCACTGGTTCGCCATGAATATCTTAGCATGGAATTGTCAAGGTTTGAGGGTTGCCTTGACAAATAAAAATTTGAAAGAAGAATGCTTGCAGAAAAAACCCGATATAGTCTTCTTAATGGAGACTAAACAAAGAAGGAGATTTGTGAAAAAAATTAAAAGAAGATGTGGTTTCTCTGAAGAATGGATTGTTGATCCAATTGGCAGAAGTGGGGGTCTTGCTCTCTGGTGGAACAACTATGTTACAGTCAATATCCTTTTTTCTTCATCAAATATCATTCATGTTCAGATATCAACAAAATCACTAGATGCTCCTTCTTACATAACCTTTGTTTATGGGCCTCCAAATGAAGGTGAACATCTTCTGTGTTGGCAAGAAATTCAAAGAATTGGAAATTATATGCAAGATTTCTCATGGCTTTGCATTGGGGATTTTAATGATATCCTTTCACAAGAAGAAAAAAGTGGTGGCCGTCCAAGGGCATGGAGGAAAATTATTAATTTTCAATGCTTTGTTTCTGATTGCAGATTAATTGATTTGGGTTTCAATGTTTATCGCTTCACTTGGTGTAATAATCAGGAAGGTCAGGCCATCATAAGGGAGCGAATTGACAAGGCATTTGGAAACATGTGTTTGCAAGAACAATTTCCTCATCTTCAGGTTTTTCATATTGATCCCTTTGGATCTGATCATCATATGCTATATGTAAATTTTTGCTTTGACTTTCTTATCCATACCAAATCATTCCAATTTGAATCATATTGGGCCTCACACACAAATTTTTTAAAAGTGGTCAAGAAAGGGTGGTGCATTCCCACTGTTACTGATGACTCCTCTGTATAGTCCTTTTTGTCTCAATTGAATTCATGCAGGAATGAACTGATTAAGTGGAGTAAGAAGGAATTTCCCAATAATACCAAATTGATATCTCAGATTAAAGATCAGCTGGCAATTCTCACACAGGGGAATCTCAATCCTAATAGTATTCAGGTGATATCTGATCTCCGAATAGCGTTAGAGCATGCTTTAGACTGTAACAGGCAGGAATGCACAAGAGGGGGGGTGAATTGTGCTTTTTGAAATTTAATCCTGAAGATAAACAACACAGTTTATATTGGTTCAGCCCAAACTTGGCCTACGTCCAGTTCTCCAACCTGCAGTTGGGTTCCACTAAATCCTCAAGATTAAATCAGGCTCTTGATAGCCTTTACAAGTGACAGCAAGAACTCCTCTCTTTACTGATCACTCCCCCTTACACTTTGTAAGATTACACCCTACTCTTAAGATCCCACTATCTTAAGAGTAATCCTCACTTTAATAATGAATACAGAATAATTGTTCACTTAATTGAACAGATTGTGTTACACACTTAAGAATATGAGAGCAGAAGGTGTTGAGAGTATTAAAGCAGTAGATACAGATAATCAATGTGGCAATTAATCTCACCAACTAACTTCTTCCTAATAGCATTTATAGTTTCTCTTGGAAGTATGTCCGTTATAAATATGGTCGTTGAAAACCTCAAGAGAGTTGAGTGATTTGGTGAAGTATGGAAGATGAAATCTGCTATGCATTTACTCCATTGTACTTGCTTTTGCTTTAGCCCATCTCTCTTCTTCTATCGCTGACAGAGTAGGTAAGTTCCAACGGCTCTTTTGATCAGCTTGTGTCTTAACGTAAACTTCCTTAAGTAGGTCTGAACAACTCTGTACTTGGAAGGCTAAAAATAGGCTTGACATTGATTTTGAATATTTCTCATCGCCACTCAGATTACATGCCTCTGATCGATCACAGGGTCTGGTGTCTAATCGATTACACATCGATTACCTATAGATTATAGCCTGCATCACTGAATATCATATTAGTAATTCATGCGCCTAATCGATTACAGGGGAAGCCTGATCGATTAGACAGGTTCAATCGATTACATATAGATTACACATACTTCTCTAATCGATTGCAAACAGATTATACTCAGATTACTTAATCTTCTCTTAATCGATTACAAGGCTCTAATAGATTGGGCATTTGACTCTTAATCGATTGGACGACTCTAATCGATTGGGCTAAATCTTCTCATCGATTACAGGGGCCTCTAATCGATTGGGCGCTATGTGATCTGAACTTGATTCATCTCTAATCGATTAGGCTAGTTTCTCTCATCGATTACAGGGGCCTCTAATCGATTGGGCGCTATCTCTGATTCTTCTCTAATCGATTGGACATAAGATATTTGACTTATAATCTATCCATGATCGATTGGTCAAGACTTAGGATTCTCTATCAGATTATGCCTAAGATATTTCTAATCTTTATCATAGCCCTTCCCTATGCCTAAGATATGTTTAGTTATCATAAAACTTATCATTCTAACATTCTCCCCCTTTTTGATGATGACAAAACACTGAATTTAGTAAACAGGTAAAGAAACAGAAATAAATAGGGAACTGATAATAAACATATTATAAACCATAAGTCGAATAATACAAGAGAAATATAATTGATCAGATAATAAGACAACAAAAACTATGAAGCAAATAAATATTCATAGTGTGAGTGATGCATATGAGGATAGCTAAGGGTGATGAAAGTTTTTTGGATCAGTCAGAATCAGTGTCATCCTTCCATTTTGAAGTGTCCAGATCATAGTCCCCAGATTCACTGCTAATTCCTCCAGAGTCAGTTGATGGATCTTCAAGTATCTCATACTCAAGTTCTTTCTCCTTTATCTTAGCAGGAGCTTTCTTCTTCTTTGTGACAGCTTTCTTCTTAGGAGGAGATAGGGGAGGAAGCCAGGACAAAAGCTCATCCAATTTAGATGGACGCTTTTGTTTCTTCTTAGGAGGAGGTTTGACAGATTTTCCTTTCCCCTTAGGTGCAACTTTTCTCTTTGAAGCTGGCTGTTGGGCAGGCTTAGACTCTTCAATTACAATGCCTTTTGTTGCCCCGGTACTCCTCCTTGGCATTGCTTTGACAGCTGGCTTAGGGGCAACTTTCTTGATTCTTTTCCCTTTATCAGCAGATTGAACTTCTTGCCCCTCTTCTTCCTCATCAGATTTCAGAAAGTCTGATGAAGTCTGAATGGGATCCACCACTTTCTTCTGATCAGACTTTTTAAATTTAACTTGCTTCTGAACACCCCATCTGGGTAATACAGGCTGAGGATCATGAGGTTTCTTTCCTGAATCAGCCAACTCAGCCTTTGCTGCATCTCTGTCTTCCATTTCTTTTTGGCTCTTAGCCAAAGTTTGGCACAATTCTTCTACTTGCTGATGCAGCTCTTCTACCTGATGAAGATAATGGGGCAACAAGTCAATAGCAACAGGTTTGGTCTCCCCTTCATACAAGACCATAGCCATCTCCAAGTTTTCTTCCATAACATTTTCAGCATTTTCTGGAGGAACATTGGTGGTGGCTTCAACTTCAGAATCTGAGGCTTCTTCTACTACCACCTCTTCTTCAGCCATGCTTAACTTGTGGCCTCTGCAAGCTCATGAATTTCCTCAAGAGTCTGGCTCATGGTGACTTCCTCAGGAATTTGAGGCATCTGAGGGATTTCAGAGGCAATGGATGAGAGAATAGTGGCAGTTTCCACAGCCTTTTCTTAAATCTGACTGCTTTCTCCAGGAGTTGGAACACTGAATATCTTCTCCCCCTTTTTGGCATCATCAAAAGAGGGAGGGGAGACTTCTAGGACAGATTTCCCTTTTCGGATATAAATCTTGGCAATTTCAGGTTTAGGAGAAGGTGTAGGCTGAGAAGGTGGTGGTGGAGGAGGTTGTTGGGGAGGTGCAGGATGAGAGGCAGGGGTAAGGATGTGATTAGGAGAGGGTGGAGGGTCTGGATGATCTGAGGAACTGGAAGAAGGTTGTTTGGAGGGAGATGAAGGTTTGGATGGGGAAGGAGTGTGTTTGGGTGAGGTTTGTGTTTGGGGAATGGGAGGAGAGGGATGAGAGTGAGAGGGTGAATAGTGGATGGGAGAAACCTGATGTGCCTCATGTCCAGCAAATGGGGATAAAGGAGAGCCTGGGAGGTTGACCTAATGAGATTTCCTGAGAATGTCCTCCAGCCCAGCAAGTCTATTGTGCAAGAATTTGTGCATATTTACCACAGCATCATACCCATTGAAAATGGTCATGGTGCTTTCCTTGACAGATTTCACCACAGAGTCATTCAAAGCAGCCACTAATCTTTTGAGTAATCGATCCTCCATGGCTTGATATTCCAAAGTCACTTCTTCCATAACTCTAGCTGAAACTCTCTCAACCAGATTATCAATAATGTTTGCAGGAAGGGAAATCCCTTGATCTGGAAGAGATGTTGAAGGATGAGAATGTGACTGTGGTGCAGGGCTCACAGGAGAGGCATGTGGTGTTTCTTCTTGATCCATGGGGTCTGGAACATGGCCCTGGTCAGGAATGTCTTTTGGTCCAAATTCCTCTTGAGGCTGTTCCTCTTCAATGTGAATGGTAGGATCAGGCAGAGAAGGAATCTGTCCAAAGGGACTTATCCCCATCTTCTTCAGAGTGGTCAGATCAAACTTGGGTGGTCCTTTATTCTGTTCCCCTTCAAGCCAAAAAATTTTGTTGTTGCAGAGAATGAAAGAAACAAGTTGAGCAAAGGGAAGAGTGGTCTTCACTGTCTTAGTCTTGTGAAACCTCAGAAATTCCTCACAGATAACTTGTCCAGGATTGATGGGAACCTTGTTTATCAGCATGGGCAGAATAGGACTATCAATATCAAGAATCAGGGAAAAGTTTCCTGCCTTGTTGACCATGCATATGGAATAAGCATAATGAAGGATCCTATAGACAGGAGGCAGTTGAGTAGGTGTCAAATTACCCTTGATAGGACTCGTTGGATGATAGATCTGCTTGAGTTCCTCATCTGAAAATTTTTCCCTTATCTGCCAAGAGTTGTACTCTTCCATATTAGGCCCATCCATATGAAGCCATTGGTTCAAATTCTTCCAATCAAAAGAGAAAGCCTTGCCTCTGACTTTGGAAGAGATAGTAATTCTTGTGACTTTCCCTTCTGTTTCAAGGACATGAATCTTCATGTTGGAATAGAAGGCCTTGATAACCTTCTCATTATAGTGGTTCTTGATCCCTATCCAATGCTTGTAGGGCTCCAACCATTCAGACACAGGAAAACCATTCTTCTCTAGATAGACGATATCAACAAACCCACACCTAGGTTCCAGAGATCTCCTCTGAATATCATCTGAGGCATCCTCAATAGGACTTTGAGCAAATGATGAATCAATAGGCACTTATGTATCCCCAGAAATGAGTTCTCTGACTCTGACTGAAGTAGGACTTTTGGTTTGGGATTTGGATGCAGAGCCACGGGTTTTGGCCATTTGTGGTGATGGATGAGAGGTTGATGGAGGAGGATTTGAAGGAGGTGATGAGTTAAAGTAGGATCACCTTCTGGCAAAGGAACTGTGTCTGGGATGATCTGGGCTTTGTAGTTCTTTGGTATGCGCATTTTGGGTGCCATGGGTAGGATTTATATAGAGAGGTTAAGGATATGTTTGATGATTCGAAAGGTTGTAACTGGTTTGGAGGAGTTATGTCTAATGATGATTCAAATAATGACAACAGTTATGATGGTTACGAAGGGATTTGATGATTCGAACGCTAGGGTTTAAGTGGATGAAGAGAGAATGCTTTAGAATGAATGAAATATGGTGCGAAATGATGCTTCAGATACATATGTCAAATTTATATGAGAGAGAAATCACAGAAAAGCATGTAACTGTCAGAGAAAGTGTACGTTACAAAAGTTACCGTTGACGCCTAATCGATTACACGTGCTGAGTAATCGATTACATGGTGTAGTCTCTGATCGATGAGATGCGTATGATCGATTAGGGATTGCTGTGATCGATAGGTCCATGCTGAGTAATCGATGCCCAATCGATTACTCCTTCCTTGTGATCGATCAGACAGTTCTGATCGATTGTGCCTTTTTCCCTAATCGATCCTTCTTTCTTCTCTAATCAATGCCTAATCGATTACAGGGCATGCTCTGTAATCGATTAAGGTTGTCTGATCGATTAGATGCAGAACCTGCAAAAATTCTATTTTGACACTCCGATGCCTAAGTTAGTACTAGATCATCAAAACATGAAGTAATTCAGATGAATTTTAGAAGATTAAAGAGTTCTACACAAACTTACAACTCATTGGGATTTACCATTCCCAATTCTCTTCTGATGAACATGAATTGTTCAGTTGCTAAGGGCTTAGTGAAGATATCAGCTAGTTGCAAATGTGTTGAAATAAATTCCACTCAGACATCCTTCTTCTGTACATGATCTCTGATGAAATGATGCCTTACATCTATGTGCTTTGTTCTTGTGTGATGCACAGGATTTTTGGCTAGACTGATGGTGCTTGTGTTGTCACAGAGGATTGGTACTTCTGGAAATTCCATCCCCAAATCCCTTAATTGATGCTTGAGCCATAGAACTTGAGCACAACAGCTTGCAACAGCTATGTATTCAACTTCAGTTGATGATAGAGAAACACATGTCTGCTTCTTGCTTGCCCATGAGACTAGGGATCCTCCAAGATATTGACATTGACCACTGGTACTCTTTTTGTCAGTTTTGTACCCAGCATGGTCTGAGTCTGAGTAAGCAATGAGATACTCCTGAGTTCCCTTTGGATACCACAATCCCAGCTCCTGAGTTCCTACCAGATATCTTAACATTCTTTTAACACATGTGTGATGTGTTTCTTTTGGATTAGCTTGATATCTGGCACACACTCCCACACTAAATTGAATATCTGGTCTGCTGGCCATTAGATATAGGAGAGAACCAATTAGACCTTTATATATTGATTTATTGAAGTCTTTTCCCTCTAGATCAGCATCCATTACCACTGTAGAGCTCATTGGGGTATCTTCTTCCTTGGACAGATCCATTCCAAATTTCTTCAAGATCTCCTTTACATACTTGGATTGGGAAATAAAGATTCCATCCTTTCTTTGTTTAATCTGAAGACCTAGAAAGAAATTGAGTTCTCCCATCATGGACATCTCGAATTCTCCCTGCATAGTATTAGAAAATTCCTCACAGAGAGATTCATCAGTAGCACCAAAAATAATATCATCTACATAAATTTGTACAACAAGCATATTTTTCTTCTTATGTAAAATAAATAGAGTGGTGTCTACTTTTCCTCTTGAAAAACCCTTTTCCAATAGGAAATTACTTAGTCTTTCATACCAGGCTCTTGGTGCCTGTTTAAGTCCATATAAGGCCTTTTTAAGCTTAAAGACATGATCTGGTTTAGTGGAGATTTCAAAACCAGGAGGTTGTTCAACATATACCTCCTCCATGATATAACCATTAAGAAAGGCACTCTTTACATCCATTTGATAAAGTTTAAAATTTTTGAGAGATGCAAAGGCTAATAAAAGTCTTATTGCTTCCAATCTTGCAACTGGGGCAAAAGTCTCCTCATAATCAATACCTTCTTCTTGGTTATAACCTTTAGCCACAAGTCTTGCCTTATTTCTGACAATAGACCCATATTCATCAAGTTTGTTTTTGAAAACCCATTTAGTTCCAATAATAGGATAATTTGAAGGCCTTGGAACTAAATCCCAAACTTGACTTCTTTCAAACTGATTGAGTTCATCTTGCATTGCAACTATCCAATCACAATCCTCTAAAGCTTCTTCAATGCAAGTGGGTTCAATTTCAGAAATAAATGCAGAGAAATGCATTTTATTTTGAATTTGATTTCTGGTTTTAACACCTTCATTAACCCCACCGATGATTTGCTCAGGTGGATGATCCCTGTGATGTTTCCATGCTGAGGGTCCAGCTGGTATATCATGAGTATCATCCTCTTGTCCCTCCTCATGGGATTCATCTAGTGGAGATAATAATTGTGAAGAGTTTTTAACTTTCTTTTGAAAAACTGATTCATCTTCTGTTGAAATATTCTGCTCAGAGTCAGTTTCATCAAAGACTACATGAACTGACTCTTCAACAGTAGAAGTCCTTTTATTGTATACTCTATAAGCCTTACTTCTACTAGAATAGCCAATGAAAATTCCAGAATCAGACTTAGGGTCAAATTTACCTAGGTTTACCTTCCCATTGTTGTGAATGAAGCATTTGGAAGGAGATGGCTTACATTTGGTTTTCTTCCTTTGTAAAGCTCATATGGAGTCTTGTCCATTCCCTTTCGAATGTAGGCTCTGTTTGAAATGTAACATGATGTATTCATTGCATCTGCCCAGAACACTTGAGATACTTCCTTTTCATTTAGCATTGTTCTGGCCATCTCAGTGAGTACTCTGTTCTTCCTTTCAACCACTCCATTCTATTGAGGAGTTCTTGGGGCTGAGAAATTGTGATTGATGCCATTCTCTTTGCATAGATCTAGAAAGTCTTGATTCTCAAATTCTCCTCCATGATCTGTCCTGATTGAGCTGATTCTCTTGCCTTTTTCATTCTGCACTTTCTTAGCAAACACATAAAAAGCATCAAAAGTTTCATGTTTGGAGGAAAGAAACATAGTCCAAGTGAACCTAGAATAGTCATCCACAATCACAAGAGTGTACAGACTTCCTCCAAGACTCTTCACTCTTGCTGGGCCAATCAAATCCATATGAATTAGTTCCAGAGGTCTTGTAGTGGTGACTTCCTTCTTAGGTCTAAAAGAGGACTTTGTTTGTTTACCCTTTTGACATGCTTCACACACCAAATCAGATTTTACTTTCATATTTGGTATCCCAATAACCAAATCCTTTTTGATTAATTTCTCTAATTGAGACATATTAACATGAGCTAATCTTTTATGCCATAGCCAACAGTTATCAGAATTGCTAATAAAACATTTTTCAGAGAGATGCTGATTTAAATCTACTTCATACAAATTTCCATTCCTGTTGGCTTTCAATCTGTAATTTATATTTGATTTGTCTATAACCAATTCATTCTTATCTACTATGAGGCATTCATTTTAGTCAAAGATTACCCAGTTACCTCTGTCAGTACTCTGACTGACACTCAGCAAATTGTGACAGAGACCTTCCACAAGATATATATCCTTAATTGGACCAATGTCTCCTTTTCCAGCAATTTTACCAGATTGATTTCCTCCAAAACTCACTTTGGCCCCATCCTTCAAGATCAGGTTGTCCAATTTTTCTTTATCTCCTGTCATGTGTCTTGAGCACCCACTGTCAATATACCATTTTGCGTTGTTGGATGCTTTGAGACATACCTGCACATACTAAACAGTTTTAGGTACCCAGATTTTCTTGGGTCCTTTGGGATTAGTTTGCTGCCTTTGATCCAAGTGGACTTTAGGCTGATGTGTCCCTTTAGGGACCCACTTGTATGATTTTGATAATCCATATTTCTTAGGATAACAGGTTGATTCAGAATGACCTTTTCTATTACAGTAATTGCAAAAAGAGAAAGGTGATGAATACTCTGAAGCTTTTCTGAAAAATTTCAAGTATGATTTCTCTTTTGGCACAGATCTGTTTTCTTTCAAATTTTTGGGAGTTGAATCAAACCCTATTCCAGTTTTATCTCTATATGCCTTTTGATTCATTAGCATGATATCAAGTGTTTCTGTGCTCTTAGTAAACTTCTTTAAAATTTCAGAAATTTTTCCATTTCCTTTTCAAAGAGTTTCACAGTTTTTGCAATCAGAATTTTCTTGAAAAGTCTTCTCTGAACTCTGTTTACATTTCTCACAATCAGATTTTTCAGCTTTCTTTTCAAGTTCTTTGTTTTTCTTTCTCAGAATAGATACTTCTTTTGTGAGCTTTTCAAATTCAATATGTATGTCATCATAAGCATCTTGAAGCTCTTGAAAAGATAGGTTAGTAGAATATACCTCACTGTCAGATGATTCCTCTTGAGCCACTAGGCATAGGTTGGCTGCTTCCTCAACATCACTAGTCTCCTCATCCGAGCTGTCTCCCCATATAGATGAAACGTAAGCTTTCTTTCTGCCTTAGAATTTCTCCTTCTTTTTCTCTTTCTCTTTAAATCTTTGAAGACTTGGACATTCAGCCTTGAAGTGTCCAGGCTTCTTGCATTCATAGCACACAGGAGTATTCTTTTGGGGGTCCTTTCTGATGTTGTTTGAGCCACCTCTCTGGTATCTTTCTCTATTTCTGAAGAACTTTCTAAATTTTCTGACCATAAAGGCCATCTCATCATCATCCAGTTCCTCCTCATCTTCCTCATCATCATCATCTTTTGCTGAGGCTGTTAGTGCAAGATTCTTTTTCTTTTTATCTCCATAGAGTTCTCTTTGTACTTTAATAGTTGTTTCATACTCAGCTAGGCTTCCAAACAGAGACGTGATGGAGCTCATGGATTCTCCTCTCATTTCCTGAATTGTAGTAGCCTTCATTTGCCATTCAGGAGTTAGAATCTTTAAAATTTTGGAAACTTGTTCTGCCTCTGAGATTCTTCTTCCGAGAGCTGTAAGATTATTGATCAAGTGAGTGAATTTGATTTCTAGCTCCCTAATTGGTTCTCCTTCTTCCATTTTGAATAAGTGAAAGTCAGTAATTAGTTGCTCAACTCTTCTAGTCTTTACACCACTGGTTCCTTCATGAGCAACTGCTAGGGCATCCCACATCTCTTTGGCAGTCTCCAAATGGCATACTCTAAAGTATTCTTTCTGACTTAAGGCATTTTGGAGAATCAAGACTGCTCTGCTGTTGAGTTCCAGGTCTCCCTTGTCATCATCCGTCAGTTCATGAGGGAGCTTTGGCACTTGAACTCCATTTTCAGTTTTCATGGGAACAAGATTCCCTTCTTCAACTATCCTCCAAAGATCATACCCAGAGGATTTGATGAACACTTTCATTTTCATATTCCAGAAGGTATAATGTTCACCATTGAATCCAGGAGGTTTATTAATTGAACTGCCTTCTGGGATCACATTGTCATATCTTGCCATTATAGATCTTTACTTCTCCTGATCGTGGGATCCGTGAAAACTGAGAAGACCAGGCTCTGATACCAAATGTAATAGGCAGGAATGCACAAGAGGGGGTGAATTGTGCTTTTTGAAATTTAATCCTGAAGATAAACAACACAGTTTATACTGGTTCAGCCCAAACTTGGCCTACGTCCAGTTCTCCAACCTGCAGTTGGGTTCCACTAAATCCTCAAGATTAAATCAGGCTCTTGATAGCCTTTACAAGTGACAGCAAGAACTCCTCTCTTTACTGATCACTCCCCCTTACACTTTGTAAGATTACACCCTACTCTTAAGATCCCACTATCTTAAGAGTAATCCTCACTTTAATAATGAATACAGAATAATTGTTCACTTAATTGAACAGATTGTGTTACACACTTAAGAATATGAGAGCAGAAGGTGTTGAGAGTATTAAAGCAGTAGATACAGATAATCAATGTGGCAATTAATCTCACCAACTAACTTCTTCCTAATAGCATTTATAGTTTCTCTTGGAAGTATGTCCGTTATAAATATGGCCGTTGAAAACCTCAAGAGAGTTGAGTGATTTGGTGAAGTATGGAAGATGAAATCTGCTATGCATTTACTCCATTGTACTTGCTTTTGCTTTAGCCCATCTCTCTTCTTCTATCGCTGACAGAGTAGGTAAGTTCCAACGGCTCTTTTGATCAGCTTGTGTCTTAACGTAAACTTCCTTAAGTAGGTCTGAACAACTCTGTACTTGGAAGGCTAAAAATAGGCTTGACATTGATTTTGAATATTTCTCATCTCCACTCAGATTACATGCCTCTGATCGATCACAGGGTCTGGTGTCTAATCGATTACACATCGATTACCTATAGATTATAGCCTGCATCACTGAATATCAGATTAGTAATTCATGCGCCTAATCGATTACAGGGGAAGCCTGATCGATTAGACAGGTTCAATCGATTACATATAGATTACACATACTTCTCTAATCGATTGCAAACAGATTATACTCAGGTTACTTAATCTTCTCTTAATCGATTACAAGGCTCTAATCGATTGGGCATTTGACTCTTCATCGATTGGACGACTCTAATCGATTGGGCTAAATCTTCTCATCGATTACAGGGGCCTCTAATCGATTGGGCGCTATGTGATTTGAACTTGATTCATCTCTAATCGATTAGGCTAGTTTCTCTCATCGATTACAGGGGCCTCTAATCGATTGGGCGCTATCTCTGATTCTTCTCTAATCGATTGGACATAAGATATTTGACTTATAATCTATCCCTGATCGATTGGTCAAGACTTAGGATTCTCTATCAGATTATGCCTAAGATATTTCTGAACTTTATCATAGCCCTTCCCTATGCCTAAGATATGTTTAGTTATCATCAAAACTTATCATTCTAACATAGACAAGGAAGAAAAATACTGGTTTCATCGTTCTCGTATTAATTGGATTCAGTCAGGAGATAAAATACCCATTTTTTCCACCTCTCTACAGTCAAACGGAGGCAGGACAACAATATTCTGTGTATAAAAGATGATTCGGGTACTTGGCTAACAGAAAAGAATGCAATTTCACATAATATATCCCTATTTTTTCAAAACCTCTTCTTAGCTTCAGGCGTCAGGGACATACAATCTGTTCTGTGTTATGTAGAGCTGAAAATTACAACTCAGATGAATGAAAGCTTATTGCAACCAGTTACTACAGAGGAAATCCAATCTGCAGCTTTTAGTTTGGGTAGCTTAAAAGCACCAGGGCCTGATGGTTTCTCTGGTAAATTTTATCATTCTGCATGGTCTGAAATTAGTGCACATGTTTCTTCTATGGTCTTGGACTTTTTGCTGAAAAGTCTTATCTTCATGACATTAATGAAACAAAGTGACATTAATTCCTAAGTTGGCAAAACCAGAGCATATATCTCATTTTCGTCCTATTGGTCCTTGTAATTTTTCTTACAAAATTATATCTAAGATCATTGCAAATAGGATGAGACCTCTTCTTGATGCATGTGTTTCACAAAACCAAGGGGCTTTTTTACCTGGGAGGTGTATTCAAGACAACATTATTATAGCCCATGAAGTCTATCACTACTTGAGAAGGAAAAAATCAGGGGGTAAGTTTGAATTTGCATTGAAGATGGACATGAGTAAAGCATATGATCGTGTTGAATGGGATTTTCTTGAACAAGTTTTGTTGAAATTTGGATTCTATTCTGAATGGGTGGCCCTTATTATGCACTGTGTTAGTTCAGTTAAGCTGAATATATGTGTTGCTGGTGAAAATATTAGCTCCATCACTCCAGGTACGGGTTGCGCCAAAGGGTTCCACTTTCCCCATACTTGTTCATATTGATTGCAGAGGTTCTTTCCATTATGATTACCAAGCATCAACAAGCTGGAGAACTAAAAGGTATTAAATTGAGTAACACTTGTCCAAAACTTACTCATACTTTTTTGCTGACAATGCCTTGTTATATATGAATGCCAGTGAGAGAAATTATGTTAAAATTGCAAACATTTTGGACATGTATTGCACTGCCTCTGGACAATCTGCTAACCTCACTAATTCTAGCATCTTTTTTCTGCAAATGTACCTGAGGAAGTCCAAAATATGGTCAGACAAATACTAGGAATTCCTGCTACTGCTGACCCTGGTTGTTATCTAGGTATACCAAGTGTTTGGGGAAAGTCGAAGCAGTAAGCATTGGCCTTTGTTCGGGAAAGGGTAAAAAATAAGGTCCAAGGTTGGTGTCAATCTTTACTTTCCTTTTCTAGAAGAGAAGTGATGATTAAGTCAATTGTAAATGCCATTCCTATATATCCGATGCAGTGTTTTAAGTTCCTTGTTAAAACTTGTAAGGAACTTAATAGTCTTGTAGCAGATATTTGGTGGGATGGTAATGCCTATGGAGGTAAAACTCACTGGAAGTCATGGGATACTCTTACAATGGCTAAATCTGTTGGTGGTATGGGTTTTCGGGACTTTACTATAATGAATGATGCCCTCCTAGCAAAAACAGCTTGGCGATTGTTAAATAATCCATAAGCTCTTTGGGCATGTGTTCTCAAAAGTGTATACTTTCTTAGAGTTGAGCTTGTAGATGCCAAAAAAGGTTACAAGGCCTCTTGGTGTTGGTCTAGCATTGTTGATGAGTTGAATTTTCTTAAAAATGATCTCTTGTGGGATATTGGTAATGGTAATTCTGTGAGAATTTGGGGAGACAAATAGGTGCCACAAGTCCCATTTCCCCCAAAACCTGTTGATAGTGATAATTTCTTTGTAAATCATGGGAAAGTTAGCGATCTTCTTGTGGATGGAGAATGGGACTTGACTCCCATAAACCAATTTATATCCAATGAAGTCAGACTTGCAATTTATGGTATTCTAGTTCCTACAAATGGTCTACCAGATAAGCTATGTTGGACCCCTGCAAATACTAGTGAGTACAATGTGAAGTTGGGATATAAAATAGGGAAAGATCGCATGTTACAGCCAAGAAATATAGCTGGTTCGTCCATTGTTGTTACTCCATCATGCTGGAAATCTTTATGGCAAATACAAGTTATCCCAAGAGTTCAACAATTTATTTGGTGAGTATTAAGTTGTGCTGTGGCTACAAATAGTGCCTTGTTCAAATGTAGGCGTGCCCCTTCAAAAATATGCCCAATTTGTGAAATTGAAGAGGAATCTATAGAACATCTTTTCTTCTATTGTTCATGGACAAGGTGTGTCTGGTTTGGATGTATATTGGGTGCAAAAGCTGGAATAATGCAGATTCATAATTTCAATCATTGGTGGATGACAATCATAGATTCTTCTTTTGATCTAGCTAAATATGATATTTCACTCATTTGCTGGATTTTATGGTTTATTTAGAAACAAAGGAATGATAGAGTTTTCCAACATGTGGAACCCAATCCAAGTATAGTTATTAAAATGGCCACCAATAGCAATTGTGAATTTTGGAAAGTGAAAGAAAGTGTCAGGACCCCTTCTGGATAGCAGCATTCATGTAATACTCTCATTCATTGGACCTCCCCACCTGCTGATTATTTGAAGGTTAATTGTGATGGGGCTTTTCAAGTTGATTCTGGTTCTGGTTCTATTGGTATAGTTTGTCGAGATAGGCTCAGATCTTTTGTATGGGGGTTTGTTGATAAGGTGAAATCAAAGTCTGCTTTCATGACTGAAGCATTGGCTTTGAAACGTGCATTACTATTAGCTCTTGACATGGGACATGATAAAGTCTTATTTGAAACAGATTGCCTTCTCTTACATGCTACTATTATTTCACAATCATCTCACAATCATCTTATTTGTTTGATTGGAAGAGCAGGAGTATAGTTCAAGACATCATCAATCTCTTTGCTTCTCAGGTTGGGTTCTCTTTATCATTTACTCCAAGACGGGGTAATCGTGTTGCTGACCTTCTTGCAGCTGATGCTTGTAAGGGAATGTGCCCCCCGGGGTGGGTTGCACAACCATCACTCCCTTTGTTTTCGTTACTAACCTTGGATGCCAAAGAGGCTTCTGAAGATGTTAATGGTTCTTCTACTTCTGATGTGCGTACAGGAGTTGGCTGATGTGTGTAGTCTGGTATGTATTCTGTTGTTTATTTGTTATTTGTAACTTTGTTTCTTTTTATTTTAGTAGCATATCCACCTGTATGTTTCTAATTATCACTACGTGTTCTCTATAATTTGTACAATGTACTGTTATGTACTGGTATTGTTTTATAATGGAAGTATCCAGTTGATCAAAAAAAAATTAAATACCTATCCCAACGAGTCTAGAAATTTTTGAGAAAGGCTTGTATAGTTGTTTTTTTCCCTTGAAACATGTCCTTGTAACTTGAAGCACATAAAATGCATGTGAAAACATTTACCATATTATCTTTTTTACAGAAACATATTCCCAACACTACAAATAATAGTCAATTACTGACGGAAAATTTTCTGACAGAATAACCAACGGAATTGTTTCCATGGCTAATTCGGATTAAAATTCTGTCAGTATAATTACCGATGGAATATCTTCCATGGCTAATTTATTATGAATAACATATTATTTTATAAATAAATTATTTTAATAAATAATATGTTATAAATATTAATAAAAATTAATACAAACACAGATATATATATAAATTTATCATAAATTTAATTTTAATTTTTTATTAAATATTATTAGTAAAACAATGAAAAATAATTATATTTTAATAACATATATAATAAATAAAAATTAAAAAATTTCATATAATAAAAGTAATTCAAAATTTTTTTATAAGTATAAAATTGAAATACTAAATATAATGTAAAATATATGAATTAAAAAAATAATTTATTCAAAAATAATGTAGTTATTAATACATTAATTATATATTATTAATTAAAAAATATGTCATAATCTATTAATTTAAATATAATTTAAAATATATAATTAAAATTGTGGAAGTTTAAATATTACAAATATAATAGTTTGCAATAATATCACGTGGTCTTCAATGCTCAACAAGTTAAGGCTTCAGCATAAGCGTAGGATCTCATGGGTTCGAATCTGCACTTCGTGACAATTTCAGACAATGCAAATTGTGGAGGCGACATGTGGCAAGTTGTGTGAGGTGACATGTGGTAGCCGTTGGGACACGTGGTTGTGGCAACGGGTGGTCACTATAACATCATTTTTTCTTTACATAGATAGGGGATAACGTGCCCTCAAATGTATGCTAACAGGATGTTCAACTACCTGTGAGATAGATTTATACTTTAAATTAAACTGTACAAATTTATAAATTTTTTTTATAAAAAATGAGTTAAACCTAGATCTGATAAAATAACCTCAACTGATAATTGGTTTGAATTACTTTGTTTGTGGATATAGAGTGGGTCCAATAATTTATGGATTATTTAGAAGTTATCTATATCTTCTAATTAGTTCGGTTTAATTTATGAATCCATATGTCTTCATAAATGTATATGTGTTATGTGGATATGATTTTTTTCAATAGCCTAATTGTTGTTATCCAACAATAGCCCAAATAAAAAAAAAACCCAACCAGAAGAAGACCCTACACCAACTTCACTTAATGTATATTTTTGTTTCTCCTCACTCCACCCACCTCCCAGTGCCGCATCCCACAACCTTAGTCAGATACTTTTCTGTGTACTTTTCATTGTATCATATCTTGTCTTCTTATCTTTTCAACACTTCTCTATTATATTTTTCCATCATTGGACAAGAGAGGCATGTATTCAATCTTGTAACACTTATCTTGTAATTATACATGACAATATATCTATCTTGTAACTCTTGAATATTTATTTCATATGCTTGTAGATTATGTATAGTTTTATTTTAATTAATTATCACACAATAATAAGTTTATTCTTTTTCAAGCATTTTAGCTTTTTACCCATTTCATATGAAAAATAAGTTAAGTTTATTTCTTTTCAAGCATGCTTGACATTTTGAGTATATTTGGATTTAGGATTATTTATGATGTAATTATGATCGCATTTGCATCCATGATGGATTAAGTGTTGGAGAGGAGTTGTATGATAACTATTTTACCACATGGTAAGCCATCACTCGGTGCACAATGGATGATACTTGTCAGGGCCTTTCCTTCCATGTTTCCTTTTGGCTAGGATTGCATTGAAGTCGTGTCGTGGGACATGTGACACCTCCTTAGTGTAATTCTTTAAGGAGGGAAGCCATAGTCGGTACTTGAGTTCTGTACCTTTGGCCATGTACATCTTAAGTACTAATGTGTTTGAGACAATTCAGTTGTACGAAGTAGTTCCCTATTAGACAATACGTGTTAACCTATGGCTCCAGTCAGCACAAAAAGGGGCGAACGGGGATATAAGGAGTTGCATGTTGCACATTATATTTGTTTAAGAGTATCACTCATTGATAATTTAAATGAATGATTTCTCTATTTTTGAAAGTTTGTAATATGTATTTGAAATCTATGAGTTGTACGAATAACTATATATGCATAATTAGATGATTAGAATTATACGTGATTTGCTTGTATATGTTAAGATTTTTCAGTAGTTATTGAGATGTCAATCTCATCCTATTGTTAACATTCTTCCAGGTGAAGGATCTAATTGGAAGCAAGGGAAGACATTTGATAAGGGAACCTTGAAGGCTTCGTTGTGCTCATTGAGCACATTTATGCCACTTTATATTAAATTATCATGATGCTAGGATTTTTTTTTATAGTATGAAATCTTTCAGTTTGTAAATGATTTAATAAATTATTGTGGTGATTTTCTGTTAATCAGGATTTTTTATTATGTATGTCCTTTTCTACCCTGATTAACTTTCTAAAATGTTGTTTCGAACTATTTTACCACATGATATCCTCTCTTTTTTACCATGGTTAAGTCTTGAGAATATAAGTTTAATTCTTTTATACTACAATAGAGTCTTCAAATGGTTCCATTCTTTGTCTCTATTATCACTAGTTATAATTGGCTTCTACCATGGTTTTATTGTTTAGGTCTTAAATTCTTTATTACCTTGGTAGGGTATACAATAATTTGATGGTGGTTCGAAAGGGCGTTACAACTTGGTATCAGAGCAACAATGTTCTAGGGCCATTTGTTTGATTGTTTTGAAAACCATTTTTTTTAAAAAAATAATTTTACACTTCTGGCAGTTATGAATAGTCATTAATTTGAGGAAACTTATTTAACTTTTGATGTGGGTGAGGAAGGAAACTTTTTAGGAATTCTATATTTTTAAATATAAATCCTAGTAATATTAGTGATATGGATTAATGTATGTGCGAAATAGTAAGGATGGAGTTGATATAAGAATATAATAATATTAGAAACTATTATGTGTAGTTTGTGGCCATGTAACTAGGCATAGTATTTAATTGCTCTTAGTAATTGAATGCCAAAATTGATTTTATGGGTTAAAAATTAACCTTATGGACGATTATTAGAGGTAGTAAGTATATGATCTATTAATTGTATTATTTAGTGGATAAAAAAGAATTCATTGAGGCTCTTTTGGGGAATACTTGCATTGGAAGCAAAGTATGATGACAACTGGATATAAGGAGATATATATATATATATGACTGGTTAACCTTAAAAGGATTGGTTACATCAGTTTGAGAAACAATACGATAGATATGCTTATTTTTGTTGAGATAAAGAAGTGTTGAGGAAAATATTGATAAATAATTGGCTTTCGCCTCATAATTTTCATCATCATCATCATCTCTATCTTTAAAGATTGCATTATAAATGAAAATTGTTCATTTTGCTTATGATTTACTTAGTATTTTTATTTTTAAAAAAATGTCTTGAAGTTTTGAGGCTCAATGATTTTTGGGAGTCTATCTTTTTATTGTCTTGGAAAAAATAACACATTCAAACATTTTGTTGGCAAACTTGATGTACACAATGAAGCTAATTGGGAAAAAAAATCTAGAAATGTGGTTTAGTTATTGAAAGTCATGATCCATATAATACGGTTCAACAAATTTATGAATTATTTTTATGTTTGTTTGAACCCAACGGTTTATGTACTTAATGAGTATTTCAATATGTAGAAAGAATCAATGTTTTCATTGATAAATTTTTTAAAGCGTGAAAATCCGGTGCGTGAGGGGATTGTTTCCAATGAAGAGACACATAACTTTCTATTTCTCATTTACTTAAATATGGAATGAAAATATTGAGGGAAAAGATAATGGTAGGGTGTGTGGTGTAAAGGATAAGAGTAAATATTTAGGACATTAAACTTTTGTTAGAGGCTAAAGGATTGTAATAGATTCCAAATTAAGTTTTGGGTGAATGTATCCCATGATTTGGAAGGTTACGAAAAAGAGAAAAAAGGTGATAGTAAATATTAAGTCAAATATGGTAATTTAAAATTTGTGGATTTTATAGGGGTATGATTCAAAAGGATCCTAAAGTAAAAAAGAAACTGATTAGTGTCTCCTTAGTATTATTTTGAAGATTAGTATACAAATGAAAGGAGATATTTATGCAATTATGGATTTGATAACATACTAGCAAGGAAAGAAATGCCAAGTTCACTGTATGGTAAATAATGCTAACTTTTTATTCTGAGTAGATACCCTAAATTAAAGGGTTAGTGATTTGTTTACTTTTAGGAAGGGATATGTACATCTTGATGGTATAGGTATAAGGGTGTATGTGGACACTAAAAAATGTTATGTGGAATCCTGCGGTATGAAATTGACTCAAATGAGTTGAAGGAAAAAAAATCAAGTTGACAAAACTATGTTATAGTTAGAGTTAGAAATAGAGGTGGCAAAATTTCACAAGTGATTGTAATAGAAATAATGATGACAAGTCAAATTAGCCTGGATCTAAACTAATTTGGAAATTGTGATTTTTCAGAAGTAAACTTATTTTAGATAGCAACCATAAAAAAATTTGTTCGAGAAATGATTCTTTGTTTGAATGCACTTAATTTATCAAGGACAAAATTATGATCTTCATGAGAATTTTAATTTAATCCTTGAAAGTCACTGTATGTTTGAACGTGATTGGTTGGTTGACCAACAACATATCAATAAAGAGGTGAATTTTCAAGATACTATTCTAGCTAAGCGTGCTTTAGATATACCCTCTTGTTTCACTTTAATTCTGTAAGTGATTTTTTGATTATTTCACTACTACAGAAATGCCCTATTGTGACACAACAATAGCGGCGCTTATAGTAACAAGCGCCGCTACTGGTCTGTGAGAACCCTATACCGGCGCTTATCGACATAAGCGCTGGAATAGCTATACACCTATCCCTGAGCTTTTGGTCATAAGTGCCGGGATAGGCTTTCAGTGCATCATTTTTTAATTTTTTTTGTTTGAAAAAGCCTATACCGGCTCTTTTTTTAAAAAGCGCCGGGATAGGCACGCGAGAATCCACCAAAAATTTTCACTTTTCCCTCCCCCAAAAATTCTTACTTTTCTCTCTTCCCATTTCCCACTGCAGCCAACCCGTGCTTCCTCACTTGATCTCACAAGGCCGCCACTCTCACCTTCCTTCCTTCCCCATTTTTCTTCGTCTTCCCCAAGATCCGTTCAGTCTTTCTGAGATTAAAGAGTCAAAGCAAGGGAGAGAGGTCGGAGCTACGAGGATTAACAAGAATTCTACGGGCACTTTGTCTACCTCATCTTAAACCCTAGCCATTTCCTTACTGCCTTCTAGATTTCACCATTTCCTCTCCTACATTGCGCACTTCACAGTAGTTATGAGGATTAACAAGAATTCTATGGGCTGTTCAGTAGTGTGTGTGTCGGCCTGAAATTTCTTGTTCTGGCTCTTCTTCTTCTTCAACCTTTTCGTTCTCCTTTGGTTGGGACTTGAGAGATTTCCAGTCGGTGAAACTCCTCTTTTTATTTTTTTTGTCCTTGTTTTGAACTTTCAAGAAATTGATTTGTATCTTTTGATTCATTATTCTCTTGGTGGGTTTGTGCATATTGCTGTGTTTGTATGATCTGATTGTAATTCGCTTTTCTCCCAGCCCTAGCAGATTAAAATTCATTATTCGTCTTTATAATGAAAAAAATGGAAATCAAAGGATGCTTTCAGTTCTGTAACCCTTGGACAAAAAAATTGATGCAGGGATAAAAATTATTCCTCCACTATTCATCATCTTCAAGGGGGGAGAACGCTGGAGGAACAATGCTAAAGCAATGCTTTAAAGGCGTCACTGTTCCAAACCCTACCTTCCCATTTTCAAATTTCAAAGCTTCCCTAACTTTCCGCCCAAAACTCACCAACAGGTTTTCCTCTCTTCATTTTTTATTGTTTTTTTTTTGCAATTTTTGTAGTCTGGGAAGAATGAAATGATGACTTGTATGCTTTGGTTGTGGATTTCGGATCAATTGTCCGAGTATAACTGGTAATAGCTTCAATGGTGCGGATAGTGTGCCGGCTAGTGAGTTAACCACTGTCTCAGTTGTGAACAATCCTCTTGTGATTGCTGGTGGGTTTTGTGGTTCTTGCGAAATCTTTGTGGATTTTGAATTAGATGTGCTAACTTTGTATGGATTGATTGATTTATCCAAGTAGTCAATCTGAACTTTACTCTTGAGTAGTTTGAAGTTTGAAACTGCAGTCACTCTTATGGTCTGTACAGTACAGAGAAAAAAAATCTGATTTGTCTATATTGATCTGCATAGTCATATGATCTGATTACTCAATAAGTTATTTGATGGGTATAGGAGATGAATGGACTCTATTGACTTTGTTACTTTGATTAATGTGGTACAGTTAGTGGATGGACTAGGAGAACGTTTTTGATAGTTAACTCAAGAATTCCCTTATAGTCCTTTTGTGAGTGCTATGGTGATAATGGAATCATTAGACACATAAGACATTTGTGCAATGTTTTGGTTTGATTACCACCTATTGTATAGTTGCTAGTTAAGGTCTGGCTGATAGCAAGAGTTTTTGGCAGAGCATGTCTAGTTTATTGTCGTCCTTAAACATGGCTACTGAGACATGCATTTTTCCTTATATAGTCACATGTTTAAAAGCTGATTTACTGCGTTTCTTTAGTAATGACTTGTAGCTGTTAAGTGAGGAGTACTGAAAGTCACATGCTATCTGTTATATAATACCCTCATTATCAACCTTAAGGGGAAAAGCCTCTTGATCTTTATTGAAAGGATGCATTTAATAGTATTGATAATGATTTGGAGATGGTAGTAATTAGTACATTGTGGTTTCATCTAATATGTGTTGTTCGGATTTTTTAAATTTAAGCCAAAGCTTTACTTGAAATCTTGTATGATTCAATCTAAGAGATGTGCAATATTTGCTAAAAAAAATTATCTTCTACAATTAACTCTAAAGAAGGTATTTTTGTGGTGCATTTTATTTTAGCTAGATTAATGTTGAATTTGGCATTCTTGGGTCTAATGGCTTTACTTCTTGGAAGTGAATGCAGTGAGTTTTCCTAATGAATCCATTTTCTCTTTACTTAAATTGAATGAACTCTATAATTCAAAATTAACTCATGGGCTTGATCCTTTTTCAATTCTGGTTTTTGATCCATGGGACTCTAAATTGCGTGCTTTCCTTCAATGCCTTGCTGAGAAGTTCGTCTCTCGCCTCTTATGGCTAAAGCCCATAACTTATATAGTACGAGGATTGGAGCAGTGGTTTTCTTTGAATCATGTGTATCTTTCACTACTTATTATGTGACTATCTTTGGGCTGCCTTATTTTAGTGTTGACTTTAACATTGTAAAGTTAGATCATTTAACAAATAGTTGTTGAATTGATCTAATTTGTTTGTTGAAACACATTAAATGCCATCACATAAATACGATCTTTTCTCTCCATGTATCTTTTGGTGAAGTTTGCGTTCAAAAATTTTGTGATTTAGGAATTAAAGCATTTTTAATTTTTAATCCTTTGCATGTGGGATGCAGCAAATACACAAGATTGAGTGCGGTGCTTAAATTGTATAACCTGAAGGCACGATACGGTTGGAGTGATGCAAGTTTCACCGCGCTGCTGTCCGTTCTGCGAGATATACTCCCAGAAGCGAATGTACTCCCCTCGAAAACATACGAGGCGAAGCAAATTCTCCGGTCGACCGGTATGAAATATGAGAAAATACATGCATGCCCCAACGACTGTATTTTATTTCGGAACCAGTATTCATCGTTGGAGAAGTGTCCTAAATGCAGCACATCTCGGTATGGAAAGAAAGGTAAGAGTCCTTCTAAAGTGTTGTGGTACTTTCCTATCATTCCAAGATTCAGGCGCATGTACAGTAATGCGGATGTTGCAAGACTTTTGACATGACACACTGATGAGAGGATTAAAGACATCAAGCTTAGGCACCCTGCAGACGCCCCCCAATGGAAAAAAATTGATTACGAGTACCCTGATTTCAGTGAAGAATCGAGAAACCTACGGCTTGCATTGGCAACCAATGGAATCAATCCACATTAAATGCCATCACATAAATACGATCTTTTCTCTCCATGTATCAACCTTTTGGTGAAGTCTGCGTTCAGAAATTTTGTGATTTAGGAATTGAAGCATTTTTAATTTTTAACCTTTTTACTGCCCCCTTCAGGATTCTCCTCACCCACCACGTTCAACATTTCTTCAAGATTATCGCTCTCATCACACATGTCTGTATCAAGCATATTAGAAGCGCTACTAACATCAGGTACCCGGTCTCCGCATTCATCGTCATAGGTCTCACCGTGCTTTGTCCATCATGTATAAGACGGATCGATTCCATGACAAATTAAATGACTTAACAAGTCAAGAGGATGAAGACGCTTCCCATACCAACATGATAAACAGGGGCATACAATTCTGTTAGCATTCTCTTCATGCTCTGCAGCAAATTCAATGAACTCTTTTGCTCCATCTATATATTCCCTTGAACGCCGATCACAAGACATCCATTTCCGATCCAACATGGTAACCTACTAAAGGAAAGTGGCGGTAAGATCGATCTATATGACTTACTCATTAGGTAGCCACCTTATGATGTTACCTTATTTTTTAACAAAAACTCAGCAGTATAACGACTACAAAATGAACGTTCCCAGGCTCAAAGCCCTCTCTTTTTAACATAGAAATTGATACTCCACAAAATACATATCATCAACTCAATAGATTTACATAGCCCAGCCACCACAATAGAATTCACAGATCATATATATAGCATTAATTGGAACACAAGTGTTTAACATAATTAGAGAAAATCCTACAAGCAGTATACTCAAATAATTAGAGAAAATCTTACAATCAGCATTAATTGACATAAAAAAATAAAAATCTTACAAGCAGTATAGTCAAATAATTAGACAAACACAAGTGTTTAACATATTCAAGTGAACTCATTATGCACAAAAATCAAATGGACTTGTTCATAACATTAATGTTAAATTTAAACCTAACTTAGGATAATGTAACAACTAATCTACAAAATCAACAAGTAGGAACATACTAATTCAAGCTCACTACCTCTTGAGAGTATTCAATCTGCGTTAGAGTATAGGATCTCTGGATACAAAAGCAAGCTCACAGACTTTTATTGCTATATGTAAATCCTTCAAATGGCCCCACTTTGATTGCCTGAATAGTCCTGCATATAGGAAGAAATTATATAACTTAAATTCAACAAAATATAACTTATATGCACTTGAAAAACTGCAAATTGAATATTTAGGACTCAAATTCAGCAACAACACGCAACAGATGAACAGAAGCACTGAAGCAGAACATCTGAAATTGAATACAAATCCTTACATGCAAGTATATAAATCCAATTTAGTGTACTCATGGACACTTTTAATCACAAATTTCAGTGGGTTAAGGTCGGCATTTAAAGAAATTTGGCTAGGAAGAACACGGTGAACAGAGGGAATGAAGTCTGAAAGGGAAATAACTTAAACCATGGAGGAAAACAGATCAGGTAGAACACTCATGGAAATAACTCAAAATCGCTTCTTTTACTTCAGATTAACCGATTTAAACAGTGCTGAAATCAAACAAAATGAGGGTACGAATGAAGAGAGAACACTCACGGACAGAGAACAGTAAAAACAAGAGAACGAACAGAGAACAAATCTGCAAACAAGAACAGAGAACACTTGAGCTCTGGGAAGACGATGCTTCAGCTCTGGGAAGAACAAGAGTACGATGCTTCAGCTATGGGAAGACGCGAAGAAGACGACTTGAGCTTTGGGTTCAGATTTAGGTTCTGAGCTTTGAGGGAATAAGGAGGGAAAAACACATAATATTTGGGGAATTTTGGGAAATGTGGCGCCAAGAGAGATCATCAGCTATGGGCTTGAATATAAAAATTAAATCACAAGGGCCTATACCAGCGCTTAAGCGCTGGTATAGGCCCTTGTGATTTAATTTTTATATTCAAGCCTTAAGCGTTGGTATAGGCCCCTGGGATTTAATTTTTATTTTGAAAAATATGTAAAACAATTTAAATTGTTTTACATATTTTTCAATATAAAAATAAAATCCCAGAGGGCCTACACCAGCGCTTCTGGTATAGGCCCCCTGGGATTTTATTTTTATATGGAACACAATTTAATAAAAACAATTTAAATGCTTTTGTTTTTTTTTAATTTTTTCAGATTTTTAAATTTTTATCAAATTGTTTTTATCTAATTTCTAAATCCCAGGGGGCTAAATAAGTATTTTTTAATATATTTGCCCTTTCTTAATTTGCCAATGTTTTTTTTAAATTGTTTTACATAATTTTCAATATAAAAATTAAATCCCAGGGGGTCTATACCAGCGCTGGTATAGATATGGAACACAATTTAATAAAAACAATTTAAATGCTTTTTGTTTTTTTAATTGTTTCAGATTTTTAAAATTTTATCAAATTGTTTTATCTAATTTCTAAATCCCAGGGGGCCTATACCAGCGTTAATGATTATTAAGTGCTGGAATATGCTTATACCTATACCATCACTTTTATTTCTAAAGCGCTGGTATAGGTTATATTATACATATCCCATCACTTGAATTTTACAAGCGCTGCTATTGTTGCACTGCAATAGGGTATTTCTGTAGTAGTGTAAGATGTCGATATCATCCTATAATTAACATTCTTCCAAATGAATGACCTAATAAGAAGTAAGGGAAGACGCTTGAGAAGTGAGCCTTGACGGCTCTAATGTGCTCATTGAGCACATTTATGTCACTTTATATTAAATTGTCATGACACTAGGATTAAATTTTTACAGTATGAAATCTTTTAGCTTGTAAATGATTTAATAAATTATTGAGGTGATAATCTATTGATCGGGATCTTTTATTATGCATGTCCTTTTTCTACCCTAATTAGCTTTCTAAAATGTTGTTTGGAACTATTTTACCACGGCATATCCTTTTTAACCATGGTTAGGTCTTGAGAAGATAAGTTTAATTCTTTTATACAATGATAGACTTTTCGAATGGTTCCATTATTTGTCTCTATAGATTTGATTAGTAGTTATAATTGGCTTTTAAACTTTCTACCATTGTAAAATTTATTATTTAGGTCTTAAATTCTTTATTACCTTGGTAGGGTATACAATAATTTTATGGTGGTTTTGTGAAGGGTGTTACAATTGCCGGTGGAGCAGCGCCTAGTGGTGGGATGTCACTCGGTAAAAAAATTATAAAAACAATTACCCATGGATTTCCGATGCCATTTCCATAGGTAATTAGCGACGAAATTTCTGTGGGCAATTTCAGACTGAACCAAATTTCCATTGCTAAATTAATTAGTAAAGGAATGATTTCTATCGGAATTTGATTCGTTGGCCAATCTATCGGAAATTCCTTCAGAAAATTGAATTATCGACGAATTTCTGCTGGAAAATTCCATCGAAAATCAGCCTTTTGGTAGTGCAAGTGGGATCAGTTTCCTTTAAAGTTCATGATGGTTGTGATTCAAGTAAGCTACTATCAAGAGGATTTCTAGAAGGATTATTTGGTCCTTTACTATTTGTGGCATCCATTTATAGACAATAAATCAAACCAAAAACAAAAAACCCTTTGCAATCAACAATAAAAGCAAGTGAAAAGCACCTAGTCATCAATATTGGGAGCTAGAAAGAAAATTCCAATAACAAAAATAGAGTCATGAACGGATGAACCAATGACATCAAATTTTTATCAGTATTCAAAAAAATTCAACAAAGAAAGCACGTTTAATATTGTCACGGAATGGACCAACTCATACTCACTAGTACTATGAGATAGATTCTGGTTTAATATTGTTGAGTTGTATATTTGTCAAACAATGTAGACACATTTATTTACTTCTGCGCTCTGTTAAACTATATTTGGTTTACTGTATTACTACTAATAGTATATTGAGCGGATGTGTATTCTGATAATGGCCAGAGACTAGTTGTTGTTACATACTTTGCTCACATGCATGTAACCAAGAGATTTCAATGTGATGAATTCTGTGTTCAGTGTTGATGTATGTGACTAATTAGATATGTTGAATTGGATGTTTAAGACAAAAGCTTTATAAATCATGTGTGTATTTAATCAATTATAGTTGCTTGGACCCTTAATTTACATTTTATAAACTCATATCAAAATATCATTCACAAACAACATGCTTGCAAACATACCAAACTCAAAGTAGTTACCTATCACCCAACCAAGGAGAATTCAACAAGTAACCCTATGCTAAAAAGACTTATGTACTATCAATTTACACAAATAATATAACCACATATAATGTCTCTCCTTTATGGTAACTTAATCATTTTGAAAAGGGATAAATACCAATTTTGCCATGGAAGTATTCGCTAGGTAGCTATTTTGTCCAGGAATTGTTTTTTTGAGACAAATGTCGCCTCAAAAGTATGAAAAGTGTAGCAATGTTGCCTTGTTCTAACAGAGGCATAAATGGATGCCACATCATGGTCCATGTTAGATAAAAAGGAAATACTTTTGCCATGAAATTTGTCATGTATGAGCAATTTTGTCTCAGAAGTTTTCTTTGGATGCAATGTCGCCCCAAAAGTTTTTAAAAACTTCTGGGGAAAAATCACTCATCGATGATAACTTTCAAGGCAAAAATGGTTCATCTTTCTATTGATCTAGCCATGACGTGGCCTATGTTAACTCCTTCGTTAGTTCAAGTCAACATTGTTATACTTTTCATACTTCTGAAGCAACATTGGTCCCAAGAAAAGTTATAGCGCAAAATTATTCAACCAATCGTACAACATACTATCATGATTGTAAAAAACAGCCTTGCACTTTTATTTGCTTAATCATAGTTATATCGCCAACAAATTTGGTCTTCCAGAGAGGAACAAAGAACAATGGAGTCATCATCATATTTTAAAATGATGTTGAGAACATTTTCTTAATTAAAAATAAGGTCTACACAAACCAAAATTGGGTTCATGATTCAATTATACGCGAGAAAAGTGTAAGGCACCCTATAGCACTGTTTGTGAGAATGATTATCCTAAGTTAATTATTTAAAAATAAATGTGGCCTGTAAATTATATTACATTTATCTTAAAAAAGAAAATATTAACAAAATGAAGCAACTACTAAAGTGAAACAAAATTGGTAATTTACATTATTAGACTTGAGCTAGGATTAGAGCCTAAGGCCTAATACACTTTAGAGAGATTAAAGCCCACATATTTCAAGGTAGAAAGGTGTGTCACTAGGTTTGTGTATTTTAGGAAATGTTTACTTAATTTTTTCATGGTAGAAAAATAATTCAACCAATCGTACAACATACTACCTGGTTATAAAAAATAGCCTTGCACTTTTATTTGCTTAATCATAGTTGTATTGCCAACAATATTGGTCTCCTAGAGAGGGACAAAGAACAATGGAGTCATCATCATATTTTAAAATGATGTTGGGAACATTTTCTTAATTAAAAATAATGTCTACATAAGCCAAAATTGGGTTTATGAATCAATTGTGTACAGGGAAAGTGTTAGGTACCCTATAGCACCGTTTATAAGAATGACTATCCTAAGTTAATCATTTAAAAATAAATTTGGCCTTTAAATTATATTAGATTTATCTTAAAAAAGAAAATATTAACAAAATGAAGAAACTACTAAAGTGAAACAAAATTGATAATTTACATTATTAGACTTGACCTAAGATCAGAGCCTAAGGCCTAATATCCATTAGAGAGATTAAAGCCCATATATTTCATGGTAGAAAGGCGTGTCACTAGGTTTATGTATTTTAGGAAATGTTTATTTAAATTTTTTCCACAAAAGACTTTTTATTCGTTAACATTTTTTATTTTGGAAAAACTTGTCTTTATTTTTATTCAAAGAACAAAATTTTTTGAAATAGTTTGGATTAGACTTCCTGATGAGATTCCCATAATCTCACATGGAAGAATAATCGATTTTGGATTAGAGTTGCTGAAGAGGTTCTTAAAACCTTACATGTAATAGAAAATATAAATTTTGAAAACAATTTATTTTGTTTATCAAATAAATTTTCTAATTTTTTTAGTTTGGTTTATAAGAAAAATGATTGACAATAAAAAATAATAAGCTAACAAAGACAAGCATTAGTGGCATGATCTACATATTATTGATGGAAGAAGATCCAAAACATAGTGAGAGTGCATAACTTTTGATATATGTACATTTTTTTGCTATTACCACCTGCCATAGGAATGGAAAAGGTGAGAACATTGAATCCAAATATTATAATAGTGAGGTGTAAGCAATGAAAATATGCACTTGAAACTATCCATAAGCACCATTCACAAAAAGTAAACACATAATAGCATAGACTATGTTGAGATAAAATTTTGAACAAAAATGCATATTTCATTCCAATCCAAGGACCAATCCATTTCTCTGTTCCTCCTGAATCTCATTCCCCAAACTTAACAAAACAAGATGAAGGTTGAACCAAGGAGGGCTAGAAGGTCAAGGTTCATCTCCTGAATCTTCTCAAGCTCCGATTTCTTTGTTCCTATTCCTCCTCAAGGTTTGATTTTTTTGGATGAAATGGCTAAGGTTCGATTTTTCTAGAAGTGCCAAAGTGGGCAAAAACCCTAAGGAGAAGGTTACAGCTCTGCCTATTTGGGATGAGTGAATAATGGTGATGTAATACAAACCTAAGGGAGGCTATAGTAGTAATTTCGTATTAACTAAGTATAATATAATATGCAGTAAAAATAAATGTTATATAATATAAAATGAAAAATATATTTCAACAAAAAAATATATTGTTATTTATTTACTTAACACACATTGCTTAAGCCTAAACCTAAGCTTAGCCTGAGAATAAATAGACTACGCCAAGCTTTAATAGGCCGGTCTGCAAGTCCTGGACAGGTTGGCTGACATAATCCCACAGCTATTCCCATATTTATCTCTCAATCTATGAATGACAACAAAATCTTTCCTTCAACTTGCAAAATTGATGTCATTAAAATCAACCCCTTCTTCGTCTACAACCTTGCAAACTACCATCATGCATTACAATGGCCTTTGCTTCTTTTCAACCTTTGCCTTAACTTGTGAACATGCCTCTAGTTAGAAAGATTTTGACTTATTTCAACAAGAAAATCTACATTATAGAAGAGGTTCACTAAATCAAAAAGATTAACATGGATAACAAAACAATTCAATTAAAATTTAATCAATCCATGTTAGAAAAGAGTCTTTTTAAATCGAGGGCTAACATGGATATTAAAATTCACCAACTTGATGCCGATTTGTCCATGTATGATAGAATTTACCTAACATGGATATTAAAATTCACCTATCATACACATAAAGCTTTTCAAATAACTTTTGATTTATACCTTGATAAAAAAGAAAACACCTATCATGGTAATTGGAAACAATATACATCATAAAATAGTTCTCTTTAACCTTAAAACATCTTTAAACACACAACTAAACAATTTACCATACAAATATCCCAAAATAAACTAATACTAAAAGTATGATAAATCAATAGTGAATCCAAGATGTACAAAAGCTAAATGGGAATGTCTAATGCACGTGGCGATATACAACTTCGGCTAAAAATTTAGGAACACTCACTTCCCCAAGTGAATAGTCACCTGATCCTTTCCTTGCGAGCCAACACCAGAGCTAACAACTGCAAGGATTGAGTAAACGGGGTAGGCAGAGTCTAAGGTAACACGCTGCTGCAGGTCTACATGTGCGTGTGTGATAGCAAGGTTTTAAGTGGGATCATATCATAAGTATATAAATTTTAACTCATGATCACATATCCATATACAATGCCGTAAATCACAACTCAAAGAAGTTTCAAACCTCTTGTTCAAACATAATGTATCACTTTTCAAAAATCAGTTTCAAAATATGAATTTCAATAATAATAAACCAAAATAGACCAAACGACCACTTTGCGAGCCCTTAAGGTTTGTCCCATTTGCAAAGGAGACGAGTGGAATCGGTTGGGGTCCACTTCCTATCCTAGAACCATGAGGTTTAGAACAAGACGGGATCCACTTCCCATCTTGAAACCATGAGAGGTCTACTTCCCTCTAGATAGAGCTCATAAGTCCTTGTTGGCCAATAGGGTACCTCATCATGTGATGGTAAGAAACAAATACACTAGTGTCATACACAATCAATTATCACAAAATAATTACATGCAACAAACTCCAGAGAGCACTTGGCCTATTCGATATTTCCAAAAATATGGGTCATGCATATTTCTAAATCATATATATATATAAAAAAGGTGCTCAAACACAACTCATGCAATTTGGTAAATAAAATCTCACAAGACGGTTGTATATCAAATAATTAGTTCAAATATACCATTTTTCATATCATTCATTTATAACATTTTAAAGACAATTGTAAATCCCTTACCAACCATAAACACATATAAATCAAGTAGAAGCAGTTACCTTTAGCAACTGAACACAATTACTACTGTGCAAAGTTTCCCCGTGCTCGACTCGACACAACTCAAACTTTACACAAAATCACATTTACATACACAATTATTTACTTAACCAAGTATTCAATATGATAAGGGAATTCAAATCCCTCACATATTAAACTTCTAATATTACAAATTAATTCCCACTATCATCTCGTATTCCCTCGCTCCTTACAACTTAGGCCAAAATTTACCAATACCTCAAACTTTACAATTAAGCCTAGCCAAAATTTAAATAAATCCCCCACATAACCCTTGTAGCACCTACTTTCTATAGTATTATACTTAGGCTATTTAACTACTTTAGAACAACTTAACCTTTATCATAAGTCCAAAAATGTGAATAAATTAAAACTTTTTCTTTGAGAAGTTTTAGTAAAATGATACTTTGAAGAAATGAGCTTTTTTGATAAATTTATAAACTTCAAGATCTTAAAAAATATCAAGTGGATTATAATTCATTTGAGTAGCCAGGTTTGATCCTTTGCTTCTAATTTGTCTATATTACTAAATGATCACTACTTACCATAAATATATCTAAATATAATTAAATATTAACATGGCTAACTCTGTCGATAGCCTTTTACCTATGCCTGCATCAGATCTCCTTCCAAGCACAGGTAAAATAATGTATCATAACTAAAGCTATTCAAATACACTTTATCGACAGGCATCCATACATGTCAATACTACCTTTCTTCCTTCTCAACTATCTTTTCTCAAGCAGCTATACTGAAAAATATCAGGATAAAGGGTGAGATTCAAAGAATCTCAGTAATAGCATATTCTATCCATTATTACGTATAATATACATATTATGCCACAAATCACAAATAAACATTTAAGCATCATAAACTTTTAAACATCCTGAAAATCCAATTATCACATGATTATCAAAAATTCATATGCCTTAAAACTTCATGTTTAGTAAACCACAAGGCATTCTCACAATTACATACCGGTGGTTAAGTTAACGTAACTCGTGCATACACCTCTATCTACACATGATTATGTACATATGAATGCATTAGCATCCTCATGCTATACATACTAGTGGCTGAGATGATATAACTCGTGCGTACGCTAGCTAGCTACACATAATCATGAACATAGATATAATTCGTGCATATGCCAACCAACTACACATGATCAAGCACATATGGATGTCTTAATATCCTTACGCTATACATATTGGTGATCGAATTGATATAACTAGTGCATATGCCAACCAGATACACATGATCATGCATATACAAAAACCTTATAAGAGTTATGGATAATAATTCTCATGCTTATTGCAATAGTGTGAATAATAATGTACATATTAGTATATAACTATAAAATAAAAGTGAGCTATTACCTGGTACACGATCAAACCAACCTTAAGGAACTTCTTAGGGCTTTGACTCTATGGAGCCTCCACAAATATAAAAACCTATATATATTTACACATCCATGAAATGGATCAATACAAATAAATTTAAATGGTTATATAAGATAAGCTTCTTAAAGTTAAGGGTAGTTTGATGCTTCCATATCTATTTTGAATGTTCATGAATTTTTTTGCACCTCTAAAAGTATGTGATATTTGGTGAATTTAAAGTAAAAGTTTATAGGTAATTTTACACCTTTATCATTTTAGAGTTGTGGTATTTATGTTTTTTCATAAAAATAATGTGGGCTCTACTACAAAAGTAATAGACAATAGCATATTTGAACTGACATATATTTTTGTTCTGATTTTAAATGCTTATGGGTACTTTTAGACCCCAAAAAATTAGACACACTAATTTGCTACATTTCTTAAACACCTTGTGGTGCAAATACAAAATCTAATCTAACCAAGGATTGCAAAAGTGGTACTCTCTGAGATTGTCTTTTAAGGAGTCTTACACGACCTAGACTAACTAAATGCAACAAACACATTAAAGATGGGTTTTTGTGATTTTCTAGCTAAGGAAATTAAAATACAAAAGTAATTAAATTGATTTGAAAAAATACTAATTATGAATATGGGTCATCACTTAATCAAATCTGGCAACCTTCTTAGCTTCTATAATGATATGGGAGTCCTGATTAACTAATTGATTATGTAAATCTCTTTTACAATAATTAAACAGAAAATCATTAATTATAGGTGTGAATATTGAGCGAGAGAAATATAGGAGTGAATATTGAGAGAGAAGAAAGAAAGAGTGGCGCATATAATTGATGATTATTTTGGGGAACAAGATATTTGTGAGATATTATATTTTTAGAGAGAGAGAGAGAGTCATGTGATTATGTGTGTGTCAAATTGGAAAGGAGAGGAAGAAAGTGGCGTTAATTTTGATGGAGAAAGGAGGAGTGTAATTGAAAGGGAGAGAGAGAGACAAAGATATGAGGAAGTAGTTCCTAAAATCTTAGGGAGAAGGGGGAGAGAGAGAAAGATATGAGGGAGTAGTTCCTTAAATATTGGGAGAAGGATATGTAATTAGCAGGAATGCACAAGAGGGGGTGAATTGTGCTTTCTACAATCAAAACAAAATGAGACAAAATTTATATTGGTTCAGCCCAATCTTGGCCTACGTCCAGTTCTCCAACTTATAGTTGGGTTCCACTAACACTTCAAGATTGAATCAGGCTCTTGAATGCCTTTACAAGTGACAGCAAGAAGGCTCTCTCTTCACTGATCACTCCCCCTTACAACTTGTAAGATTACACCCTACTCTTAAGATCCCACTATCTTAAGAGTAATCCTCACTTGATTGAAAATACAGAATACTTGTTCACACTATTGAACAGATTATGTTACACACTGAAGATTATCAATCAATGAACTTTCTAAAGATTGGTGAGTATTGAATGCAGTAGTTAATACAGATAATCAATGTTCCAATCAATGTCTCAACCTACTTCTTCACAGACCCTTTTATACTTTCTTCTTGAAATTTGACCATTGAGAAGTTATAGCCGTTGTATGTCCAGAGAGCTTGTTAATCTTATATGAAGTGTTAGGATTGTATTCTGGAAGGCATTAACTCCATTGTACTTGTTTTGCTTCGGTTCATCTCTTTTCATTTATTGCTGGAAGTGGTTGGTGTGTCCAACGGCTCTAATGGACAAATTGCATGCTAACGTTAACTTCCTTAAGTAGGTCTGTGTACTTCTGTACTTTGAAAGCTTAAAATAGACTTAACCATTGAATTTGAATAAATCCTATCGCCACTTCGATCATAGCCTCTGATCGATCACACATCGATTACACATAGATCACAGCCTGCATCACTGAATATCAAGTTAGAAAATTACTCACCTGATTGATTACAGGGGAATCCTGATCGAGTAGGCATGTCCAATCGATTACAACATAGATTATACTCAGATTACATGCTTTCTCTGATCGATCACTCAAGATACCCTAATTGATTAATGCTTTCTGATCGATTAGACTTAGATTATGATTGGATTATACTTTGGTTCTTCTGATCGATTAAAGGAAGGGCCTAATCGATTGGGCTGATCCAATTGATTACACTAAGTTCATCTAATATCTGTGATTGATTAATGCTCTCTGATCGATTAGGCTTATTTCTCTGATCGATTACACAGAGTCCTGATCGATCACAGGGGTCTCTGATTGATTGGACGACTATTCTAACTTCTAATCTATACCTGATCGATTAGGCTTTAAGTTTGTTAACTTGTAATCTGAACCTGATCAATTAAGCATCACTTAGGATTTTTCTATCAGATTAATTCTAAGTCATCCCAAATCTTTACCTAGCCTTTCTTCATGCCTAAGTTATGTTTAGTTATCATCAAAACTCATTATTCTAATAGGATAGAGAGAGATATGAGGGAGTAGTTCCTGAAATCTTGGAAGAGGGAAAGAGAGAAATTGTGGTTCCTAAAATTTAGGGAGAGAGATAGAAAGAGAGTGAGGAAGGTGTGAATGAGGGCGTAGGAGAGAGATTGGTTCCTAAAATTTAGGCCTCCCAACCCCTAGCACAAGAGACCACTTAAATATATTCAAAAAGGGCTAATGTTTATTCAATCTAAAGGCTCAGCCCAATTAGAAAGGTTAAGGAAAGGGTCAATTAGCCCAATCAATTAGATTTTTAATTTATAAAAAGGGCCAATATGTAAAATCCTTCTTCCTAATCATAATTAAACCACTAAAAATAAATCTAATTATAATAACATTGCTAACTATGATAGGAGAAAGGGCTTTTCATACAATTACAACAATAACCCTATCATAGTTAGAAAAAAATTTATCTGAGAAATCATAAGATAATCCATTGTAGAAAAAGGCAAACACTCACTACAATAATCATACTATCATGGATAATTAACACTAACTATGTTAGTAAAGGATTTCCCTAACATAGTTAACAAAATTTACCTGATTAATAGTTAACGATATAGCTAACTATGTTAGAGAGGTAGCCTCCTAATATGATTAATCAAAATCGACCTGTAAATTGCAACATCATAATGATCAAACATGCATTATAACCATGTTAAAAAGGATTCATCTAACATGATTATGGAACCAAAACCTACACAGTGAAGCAATAATCACACTAATTGGGCCTCAGGCCCAAGATCCAAGAATACAACCACTTAGCCCAAATCCAAAATAATACCATCACACATGTAGTAGTTGCTACAAGCTCCATAAATTCACCGCATGCATACAAGTACATAAATCCATCTCAAAATACACTAATATCGTAATATCATCACCAGCTGATTAAAATCAAGCAAACAGTTCAATAGATACCAGATACATAGTCATATAAGGTTTATAGGTAATCAAAAAACATAAATGTACAAAAGTGTATGCAAGCCTAATGTGTGGCAATATAGAATCCAAAATAAACCTCCGTCCAACTTCCTGGGTTATTGTGTGCTGAACGACCTCACCCCCTTCCCGACGTCCCCGTACAGTGCATGATCACGTGTAAAAATAGCCACGATAATAGAGTGAGACAATTATGTCTAAATAACCACAACTCAACTTAATACAAGAGTGTGAGTAGGTTAGCAGAGAGCCTAAAGGGTACCAGATAAAATATTTGATCAATACAAAGTATACATATATATATTTATATAACCACTACATCGTAGGATTCGCAATATACACATTAAATCATACCAGCATAGCAATTTCAGTCACAATTTAAAACCACAGATATAACATGATTTGACACCGTACCCCTAACTATAATCAGGATGGCATATTCCCCTCTATCTATATGAAGTCCAAGTCTAGCTTGAAGCATACATGTCACACACACAAGGAGAGATAAGGGTAGAGAATGGTGCAATCAATATATGGTACAATCAAGAAAAATCAAATAGGAACAATCCATGTAAGCATACACAACCGTCACAACAACATTAGGGGAACTATCCTAATGAAAATAGAACAAAAGCAATGTTTGAGAGAAAAAACAACATATAAAGAAAAAAACTACTGTCCTACTGGAAAATCTCATTCCCCCTTACTTAAACTACACACTACATCCAATCAAAGCAATATCTAGTCCTATGCAGTGTAAAGAAAAAGAGAAAAGGAAAGGGACAACATGGGCTCCAGGAGGCGGTGGTGCAGAACCATGGTAGACCTTAAGGAGATGACCGTTAGCTTTCCTGTCTCCTCCTCCAAAAGATGCATCATGCCATATGGGTTAACTCTAGTCACACGATATAGTCTGAACCAGTTAGATTTCAGTTTACCATATCCATGGTGATAGCTTGCTTGGTACATAAGGAATAAGTCACCATCTTTGAAGGTCTTATTTATTAAATTTCGATCATGAAGTAACTTCATTTTAGCCATGTAGATCCTCAAGCTCTAGTATGAATTTAAGTGCAACTCATCTAGCTCTTGGGTGAGAAGAGCTCTCTCCTTGTCGGCTACATTTATCTCTATATTACATAATGTTACCGCCTAAGAGGATTTATGCCCCATCTTTACCGAAAGGTGACAACCCTTACAGTAAACCAACAGGGAAGGAGACATGCCTCTTTGTGTCTTGAATGCAGTGTGATAGGCCCAAAGCGTCTCATTTAGTCATTGGCTTCAATCTTTTCTACTTGGCTTTACTATATTATCCAATATATGCTTGACCATCCTATTCGACACTTTGGCTTGCTTATTTGTTTGGGGGTGGTAGGGACTAGAAACTCTATAGGCAACCCTATATTTAACAAGTAAGCCATTGAGAAGCTTGTTGCATAAGTAGGTGCCTCTACCACTAGTCAGGGCCTTAGGTACTCCGAATCTGCTAAAAATATTAGTTCTTAAGAATTTAGAAATTGTCAGAGCATCATCCTTCCCGGTAGAAATAACCTCAATCCACTAGAGAGGTAGTCTATGGCTAACAAAATCTAATAAAAACCACAAGAAGTGAAAAATTTTCCATAAAATCAATACCTCAAACATCAAATGGCTCACAAAACAATAAAGAGTGTTTGGATCCCACGTTGGGCCCTCCCAACGTGGATCCAAGAATCATAAGTGAATTTGGGGAAAAATTATGTTTGTGTGTACTTATTTTGAAAATGACTTTTGGTCCAAAATGACTTCTGCAACGTGAAAAGTCAGAAGCAAAAAAAAGTTACTTTTGGCTTCTGACTTTTGACTTCTGGTGGGTCCCACGCCTTTTGTTATGGATTATTTAATAAAGTGGGTAGGAAAATTAGACTGTTAGACCCCTAAAATTCTCAAATAAGATAATTTCTTTTAATATAAAATTTTCTTTTTATCTCCAAAAATTTACCATAACAATTTCTAACTACTTTCTCCCATAATATACTCCTTTGAGCGAAAAATATTATTTTTTAAAATGATTTTCCTGAAAATAAGGGAAAAACTAAGCCTTTAATAAGAATATATGAATATTATATATGTATTATTTAATGAAAATAATTCCCTTTTTAGTAATTTTTCATCTAAACGTGCTTTTCAATATAATCATCCAAACATGTTTCTAAAAGTCAGATTGAAAAAAAGTCACTTCTATCATCACAAATCCAAACATAAATCACTTCACACAAATGACTTTTATCCAAAAGTCACTTCTAAAAAATTCACTTCTCCAACGACAATCCAAACACACCCAAAGGCTTTTATGGTAACTCATCTTTCTTGCTCACACCCTGCCCAAAACTTTGGCACACATCACATGATCTGAAAAATTCATTTGAATCTTTAAAACATTGGGCCAATAAAAACCATACTCTAAAACTTTCTAAGAGGTCTTAAGTGAGCTATAGTGCCCTCCACAAACAATCAAATGGTATAAAATGAGAATCTCTCAAAACTCTGCATCGGGGACACATCTTTGGATCACCTAGTCATGGCAAATCCTCCAAAGGATCACATTCTCCTAGATGTAACGATGGGATTTTTTTTTAGCTTCTGGAATTGAAAAGAAGACATATCACCCAGAATAAGGCCGCACACCAAATAATTAACAATGCTAGCAAACCAAGGTGTATCGACAGAAATAGCAAAGAGAGAACAATCAGTAAAATCACCACAAGTAATATTAGAACAATCAATTCCCCTAGTATTTCCTAGAAGGCGGCTCCGATGATCTACTATGAGATTGTCACTACCAGCTCTATCTTTAATGTGTATGTTGAATTCCTGGAGCAGGAATGTCTAACACAGCAATTTTAGTTTTAAATGTGGATTGTTGAAAAGAAATTTCATAGTTTCATGATCAGTGTAAATAATAACAATAAAATGCAACAGATAGTGCCTAAACTTATCTAATACAAAGACAATGGCATACAGCTCTTTTTCAGTGGTAGTGTAATTTTTCTGTGCTTTATCCAAAGTCTTAGATCCATATGCAATCACATGAGGCTATCAATTTCTCCTTTGATCCAGCATGGCACCAACTGCAAAGTTGGATATGTCACACGCCAATCTGGAGCAACAAGTATGGATGGCTCAAACAGCTTATTTTTAAGGGTGTCAAACGTAAGCACATAATCACTGTTGAACACAAATTCGACATCTTTCTGTAACCATTGAGAAAAGGGTAAGGCTATCTAAGAGAAGTCCTTGATAGAGTGCCTATAAAAGCCTACTTGTCCCAAGAAAGATAGTAGATCCTTTAAGCATGTAGGATGAGGCAAGGTTGCTATCACCTCAGTCTTAGCCTTGCCTACTTTAATACCTTGCTTCAATACAAGGTGTCCCAAAACAATCCGTGACTCACCACAAAGTGACATTTCTCGTACAAGGTGTCCTAAAACAATCCTGTGACTTACCATAAAGTGATATTTCTCTTAATTGAGCACAAGATTCTTTTGGACCCATCTAGTGAGTACCCTCAACTCTCTAGGCATGTCTCAAATGAATTACCATAGACTATGAAATCATCCATAAACACCTCCATGTAATCATCGAGCATATCAGCGAACATACTCATCATGCATCTCTAGGACATACCTAGCGCATTGCATAGCCTGAGAGGCATGTGTTTATATGAATAAGTACCAAATGGGCAAGTGAAAGTGGTATTATCTTGGTCCTTGGGTACTATAGAAATCTAAAAATAGCCAGAGTAACCATAAAGGAAACAGTAGTCATTGCTACCCGCCAACTGTTCCAACATCTGATCAATGAATGGAAGGGATAATGGTCCTTTCTTGTGGTTTCATTCAGCTTCCTATGATCTATACACAAAAGCTAGCTATTCTACATTCTCGTCGGAATAAGTTTATCATTCTCATTTTCAATAATAGTGATCCTCTACCTGCATTAATGAAACTCACTCACTATCCGATATCAGATAAATGATGCTAGTACTAAGGAGCTTGGTAACCTCCTTTTTAACAACATCAAGGATGAGAGAATTCAATTGTCGTTATGGTTACATAAGAGGCCTAGCATCATCCTACAATAAATGGCAATGAGTGCAAATAGTTCGGTTAATACCCATTATATTTGCCAAAAAGTCCTTCCGATGGCCTTTTAATACTTCTTCAAAATAGCTAGCAACTGGGCTTCCTCACATTCCATTAAATCACTAGAGATTATCATAGGCAGCTTATCATCATCAGAAGAAAGAAACGAATATTTCAACTTGCTAAGAAAGGACTTAAGCTTAAGAGAAGGGGGATCAATGGTAGAGGGAATAAAAGAAGGTAAAATAGTAGCTATAGCCAAACCTCCCTTTGTTTACTAGCCTACTTGGCTGGGACTAGGTTCAACAGTACTTACTACTTGACCATTGGTCTTCCTGAGTGTTAAACCAACCATTGGTTGGTTTATCACATTAACCAGCCCAAGGAAATTGCAATCCACACTCAAATGTAGTGTCTGGATAACTAAATCAACCACTGGTTGATCACTTATAAGTCTACCTCAGTTTTTCCTCCACTCCGTATACTGGTATCAGTAGGTGCTAATAAATCATTTAAAAAGCGCAAGGTATAGGAGGAGATCTGAGGTCTAGAATCAAATAAGGCAGAGTGAGAGGGTACTTACAAGACACGTGCATATAGGAATCACAGAACTCGCAAGAAGGTGCTATGAGTTCTTTACCGACTGGAGTCACTGAACTTGTTAGACTACAGATCCTGTCCAATCTAGAATGTATCATTTTCATCTTAGATATAAACTGATCCAACTAAGGGATATGGAGAATGGTAGACTCTACATTTTACAAATCCCGGATAGATCTCTTAGAAGACCCATGATACTACTTCACAAGGGCTATTTAGCTTCTTAACAAGCTGCCAACCCTCCTCAAATATCATATCAATGAAAGAACCTCTAGATGCAGAATCTAACTTATCTTAATCTTTCTCTTAAAGCCTACCATGGAACGTCTGAGCAAGCTACTCCTTAGGCAACTAATGGTATGGGCAATGCTAGAGAAGATCCTGGAATCTAGTTCAGTAGTCATATAGGGACTCATCTTCCTCTTCCAATATCAAATTTATTTATTTACAACGCACGGATATCCTAGTGGTATGTTAGAATTTCTCCAGGAAGGCCTTCTTCAAATTGGCCCAAAAGCTAATGGCCTTAGGCGTCACACGTGGCAAGCTCATGTACTATTCCTTGGCTTTCCCCACAAGAGTAAGGTGGAATACCCTCCACATAACATCTTCAACAGTCACTCTGGTCGGCTTCATAGTATTGCAATGGATGAGCAACTTGCAAAACTGTAGAATTTTTGTATGGACTGTATCAACAACCCTTTTATCTCATAGTCGGTGTTAATATTAAGGAATTCTTTCATAAAGGAATTATAATCAAAATTCATGGACATTTGATTTGTATCTTTCCTAATTTGCCTCGGGGTACAAATGCAAAATCTAAATTAACCAAGGATTGCACAAATAGTGCTCTCTCGGATCGTCTCACATGAAAAGCTATAAAGCTGGGGTTTTGTGATTTTGATTAGAGAAAACTAATCTCCTTGTTTTTGTGATTTTTTTATTTATAAGAAAGCAATTAAAATGGATTTGAAAACAATATGATGAATATGGATCTCTTAATGAATTAGGCAAACTTCCTAGCTTCTAAAATGATATGGGAGTCCTAGATCCAAGTTCTAATGTTTAAACCTAATGCAATCACTCTAGTCCAATTAACCTAATTAACTAATTGATGTAGCGCTTCACTTATTCAATAATCAAAAAGGCAATTGTCAATTCCCAACTTGGAAGTGAAAAGTCATGATAAATACACAAAGAGGATTTAATTAAAAGTAAATCAAATATTCCAATATTGGACCTAGTGGCTAAACACACATACGATCGTACATACATCTAACATATACTAGCAATTCAAAGTAGATAGAAATTCAAACACATATATTGCATAATATCATGAAATAATCACTAGCTTCATACTCATAAAAGAAATATCTTAATTACATCCATGACCGATAAGCAAAGTATTATAATTCAAAGAAAGCTTATTCTAACAAAAAATACATATGCCCAACCAAAGGAATTAGAATACGTAGATGAAATTAGACAAGAAAAGAAATCTAAATCATTCCCCAATTAAGATGTTGAAGCTCCGGTTGCGTTGCTCCATCAAGATTGCCACAAAAGCACCTAGTCACTCATGCTCTCAAAGCAACAGCCTGCATATGGAATTGATAGCTCCATGAGATTGTATGGTAGGAAGAATTTCATCCAAGAGAGAAGAGGAGAGAAGGAGAGAACCGAAATTGAGAGAGAGAGAGAGAGAATGAATTTTGTTGGTCCCCCTATATGGCACAAGAAGAAACTTTAAAACCTTCCAAATTAGCCTATGATTGCCTATTCTGACTAGGAGCAAATAGGAATGATTTGGGGAACACCCAATCACTCAATCTCAAGAAATCTAGCCAAAATAGGATGCAATGATTAGAATAATCAATTAGAAAACTTCTTAACCTTAATTAGGCCTAGGGTTGCCTATTCTAGTCGAAAATAACAAATAGGAAATATTTTATGGAGACCCAATCAACCTTAATCATCCAATCCAATTGAAATAGGCAATTTCTTATTCTGATTGATTTTACCAATTAGGAAAGTTTAGAGGCCAATCAACTAGGCCCAATCAATCAATCCAGTTTCCTAGTTTTACTTTTTCATGCTTTGATCCTCATTCGTTGAACATATAATGGAAATTTAAGCACATGTGAAGTATTTTAAGTCAATAAAATGTGAAATGCATGAGTTAATGCCCTAAAATGCTTCAATTAAGATGTATATGCCACTAACTCAATATTATTAGACCTTAAGTATAAAAGTGCCTAAAAACCTATATAATAGCCTAGAAAAAGTGCTAATTTCATAATTTAGTGGATACATGTAATAGTCATGTGCAATGAACGTTGCATCCCTAATGGTCCTTCTACTAGGGTTTTGTACCTCACCATTCCCATTACCCTCGTTTTGATTGCTAGGTTGCTCTACCACCTGATTTGGAATGTTAGGCACGGTGGGAACATTGGGTATAGGAATAGTTTTGTTAACACAATTATTGGGTGGATTCATGGCTAGAGGCCTAGGATCGCACTCAATATCGATGTCTGGGTCACTACCTACAGTAAAATCTCCAGGTGATGGGGCATTTTGTACTAAATCAATGCTAGTAGTCTCAGCCTTAAGGGCTTTCTTAATATGTTAAGGTGCCTTTCTAGTTCATGGATATGTGGGATCAGGGGTCCTTACTGGGATTATTTCAAGTCATGCACAAGGAACAGACAACAAGTGCAAGCAAGAAACACAACAAATATTGAATAATAAAGCAAAACGCATTAAAATATCAAATGGATGATATAAATAATATGAATGCAATCAGCTTAATCAGGCTAAGAATGATTGAGAATCAAAGAAGAATACTCTAAAAACACAACTATCCTAAAATTTGGAAAAATACAAAAAAAAAGAAAAATTGAAAAAAGCCTGAAATGACGGAAATTAGCCAAAACTAACCACACTCAATAGCAAAGCTGTTGAACTTGCTTAGAGTGTCCCAAGACTTTAGGAAAAAAGCTCGCAAATTTCTGGATAAAGAGTTCAAAAGTTGATAACAAGCTCTAGTATGGGTATTAATGAGTTCTGATCAATTTTCAATCAAATGCAAATGCAACCTACAACTAACCTAAAAATATATATATTTAACTAAACTTACCTAAAATGCTAATAACATCTTGTTAATATACACTTGGCATTTTTGACCTTTCCTTAAACGCCTTGTGGTGCAAATACAAAATCTAATCTAACCAAGGATTGCAAAAGTGGTGCTCTCCAGGATCATCTCTCAAGGAGTCTTACACTACCTAGACTAACTAAATGCATCAAAAACAATAAAGATGGGGTTTTGTGATTTTCTAGCTAAGGAAATTAAAATACAAAAGCAATTAAATTGATTTGAAAAAATACTGATTATGAAATGGGTCATTTAATCGGATCCGGCAACCTTCCTAGCTTCTATAATGATATGGGAGTTATTTAATACAAGTTCTAATGTTTAAAACCTAGAACAATCTCTCTAGTCCACTTACCCTAATTAACTAAATGACTTGGCACATCGCTTTCCCAATAATTAAATAGAAAATCATTAATTACCACTTGGCAGTGAAAACCCATGGTAACTATGTCAAGAGTCTCTTCTTGGAAGTTTAACTCAAACTTCCATGATTGGACCTAATGTCTAACAACATATACAATCATATATGCATTAACACAAACTAGCGATCCAATAGTAGATACTGAATTAAAACATCTATTGCATAATACCATAATGAAATCACAGGGTTCATACATATAAAAGGCATCTCTTGGTTACATGCATGACCGATCAAGAAAATATGTAAAAAATCAACACAAAACATGTTCCAATTACAAATGCATATGCTAGAACACGATAAATGAATAGAACAAATATAAATTATACAAGAAAGAACTAACTACTCCCCAGATGAAACGATGAAGCTCCTATTGACTTCTCACGATCAAGATTTCCACTACGGTACTTAGCCACTCATGGTCTCAATCTAACAGTCCGCATATATCGTTAGAATCACCATGAGAGTGTAATGGTATTGGAAGGAAGGGAGGATGAATTTGAATGGAAGAAGAGAAGGGGTTGGAGTTTGTGTTTGGTGTGTATATATGCGTGGCGTATGATGGATGATTAAGGATGATGGTGGCATCTATGATGATAGGTGTGAGAGTGAGATGAACAAATGGATGGATGGAAGAGGTTGGATAGGCGGTGTCTATGATTATGGGAGGAGATGGGAGGATGGCATGAATGAATTGGATGGATAGGGCGTACCCAAAATTGAAGAAGAGAGATATGGAATATTTTAACGAATGAATGGTGAGGGGTTAGAAGAGGAATGACATGAATAATGAGATATATATATGTATAGGCATGAATATTGAGAGAGAGGAAAGAAAGAGTAGTGGCTTTTTTAATTGATGATTATTTTAGGGAACAAGATATTTGTGAGATATTATATCTTTAGAGAGAGAGAGAGAGGCGTGTAATTGTGTGTATGTGTCGAATTGGATAGGAGAGAGAGATATGAGGGAGTAGTTCTAAAATCTTGGCAGAGGGATAGAGAGAGATTTGGTTCCTAAAAGTTAGGGAGAGGGAGAGGGAAGGGGAGAGTGAAGAAGGTGTCAATGAGGGATTAAGAGAGAGAGTAATTCCAAACCCTAGCACAAGAGACAACTTAAATATATCAAATATGGGATAGGGTTTACTCAATCTAATAGGCCCAACCTAATTAGGAATGTTAAGAAGAGGCATAATTAGCTTAATTAGCTCAATCAATTAAATTTTTAATTTTGTAAAAAATGACCAATAGTGAAGATGGCAGGAAAATACACAAGAGGTGCGTGAATTTTGTATCTCAAATTTTTGAAACTAAAATACAAATCAAAGACACAAAATTACACTGGTTCGGTCCAACTCTTGATACACGTCCAGTTCTCCAACCAAGTTGGGTTCTACTAGTGGCTCAGGATTAAAACAAATTCCTAAACATCTTTACACCTCAAAAAATTTCCTCGGTAAGATCTCACTAACTCACTAAATTCTCTCCCCCTTACACTTTGTAAGATAATAACCATTTTCTCTAAGATCCCACTATCCAAAGGAAATTACACAAAGAATGGATTACAGAAAGACAAGCTTGATCACTCGCTTGAGCTGATAAAATTACAGTTTTAAGAACAGATAATAGAACTCAGAATACTTGGATTAACTGCTGTTTGAATTGGTAGTTGGATAGCACTTCAATTCTCTATCAACCAAGTTTGGGCTTCAAATGCTTTTATACTCTGTTGGAAAAATCTGCTTGTTGAAGCTTTTGAGTTTGCCGTTGTGAGAGAAGGATGAACTGGAGTGTTTCAATGGATTTTGTCCTTGCATTTAATGTTCTAGAGTGATTATGTTGTATTGTGTTGTTGTATATTGTATCTTGCCTTCTCTCTTTATGGGTTTAGACTTTGTCCAGTGTAGCGTAAGGAACGGCTCTTTGTTTCTCTGTGTTGAGGTTGATTTTTGTGTCTAACGTAAACTTCTTGAAATAGGTCATGTATAATCTTCCAACTATAAAGTTGGTTAGACATGAGAAGAGTAATTAATTTTGAATTTTTCAGTCTGGAAATCGATGACTAAATGGCCAATCAATTACTACTCATGTCCAGTACTCGATGGCTTTCAAGTTGGTTTTGTTTTCTTCACATTGTTACCTGCAAAACTTGATGGAGATATTATATATCGATTAAAAACAACATGGAGCAATCGATTAGAGCAATGTCAATCGATTGAAAAGCTTCAATCTATTGTTCTCCTTCCTGATCGATGGCAGCCAATTTCCTTCCAAGATAAGTAACAATCGATTGCTCTTTGTATCATTCGATTGATGAAGGCCAATCAATTGTTCAAGGTCCCATCGATTGAACTCACAAAGGTTTATATTGAAAGATTGAGTCAGCATTCATTTTGAAAATGCCATCAATCAATTGTAACAGGCAGTATTCGATTGAATCTTCAGCAATCGATGTCCCATCAATAGGGAGAGCTGAAGTTCAATCGATTGCTCTTTATCTATTGATTGTTCTTAACTTAGTTTTTCAAAACTTGTTTCAAAACATTTTCTAAGTTAAGATCTCTATAATTTTTATAGCCTAAGTCATGTTTGGTTATCATCAAAATTCTAAGGTTCAACAAATAAGAGTTTCTCCTTTCTTCTTCTTGTTGATTTGTCTTTTCTTGCGTTTGCTCCTTTTTACTTACTCCTACATACAAGAAATATTCAACGCACATATGAAATATATCAAGTCCATAAATACTAAATGCATGAGTTAATGCCCTTAATATGCTCAAACTAGTATGAAAATACAACTAACTCTCTAATCTAGGACCCTAAGTATAAAAGTGCCTAATTCCCTATAATATAGCCTAGAATAAGTGCTAAATTCCCTATAATTAGTGACTAAAAACATATAATAATTAGGTGCAATCACACTCTTATAGTATAAATTTGTGTATTTTTGAACTTTGTCGTTGAAAAAAAGACTTCATCAGTACGCGTGATAAATATGGGGAATGTTTGGAGAAAATTGCTCTCCCACCCCTTTTCTATGACTTCCTACATGTTTTATAATGTGACGTGCTTTATTTAAAGTGTTAATTTTTTCCACATATTAATCAATGCTACTAACTAATACTCCCAATGATCTTTAATATAAAATATAATTGATTTTTTTTGAAGAAATTAAGGAAGTTAATAAGCCACTTAATAATATATGTTGGGTATTATTATATTATATGTCAGCTTATAAGTAGCTTATTTAGCTTTCTTAAGAATTTTTTAAAAAGTCAAATAGGTCTTTTATTAAATATAACTGACAGAGTAATTTTTACTAACTACAAGTGAAGTTTTTATTTGGTGTTTATAATAAAAAATGGAAAGATAATAGTATTAGTATATTTGAAATTTAAAAATATACGTTCATATTGTTTATTTTGCATTTATGACCTGATTAAGTAATTGTTATGGCTGAAAATGTATTTAACATCATAATGTTTTCTCATTGGATGGCCATCCTTTACAATTCGAAGATGCCCTTGGAGCTGTTCTTAAAGGCATCTTCGTTGTCAGCGTACTCACTACCGACATCATTGTTCTCGGAGTCCTGGTATTTCTTATTTGGGCCCTCATGTTTAAAGCTTTTTTGTTGTCATGAAATTGCTAAAGTTCCCCCCCCCAATTATCTTGCTTTCGTTTTAGCATTACCAAATGTTTGTTGCCAAAATGAATCTTCATCTGTGATCTTAGTCTCTGTTTTTTTAATTTAAATTGTTGGATATCTCGAGGGTAGATATGTTCCTCTCATGAATCGAATGAAATCTGATACCTAGGGCAATCCAATTAGCTTTTGGGGTTTTCCAATGCAATGGAATCTGTATTTCCTTATAAGCTTGATGGCTACTTTCTTTCAACAGCTACAACAATTTGGTTTAACTCAATTGAAATAGATGTAGGATTTTAAGTACATTTTATCGCAAAAGGTTGCTAGCAGAGAATGGTGTGGCTAAATTTATATCTTTGGTAGATAAATTTGTGTGCTTATCAGAAACAATTGCGGCTTTCTACAGAAAAAATTAAGACTGATGCTGAATAACTCTCATGTGATATTTTACCTCTTATTAGTTTCCAATTTAACAAATGCTTTCTCAACTGAAGGTGAATGTACAGTTGTTATAGAATGCCTCAAACTTGTAGTATGATGCATACATCAGTATTTCAATGGTCTTTTTAAATTGTAGGAAGCAAGATTGTAAAATTTATAGATTGTTTTTGCAGGCGTATTTATATACATGTGTTTGAACAACATATGATTTATGCATAAACTCACAGTTCATCTGAAGTTAACATTAATTTTCATGACCTTGTACCTTGATTTTTCTTTGCTAACTTCTTATTGTTTACCTTGTCTAAGTCAAAGCATATATACAACCATAAATTGGACCACTTCAATATTATAACCGGGGAAGACAAACATAAATGAATTTTCTATTTTAAAAATGGGAAATGTGAAATTTTACCAATAAAGTGTTTTGCCAGGAGCATCTTACACAAATATATTTTGTCTTGCCTCCAGGTGTTCTAACACAAGTTGATACCCCTCATACATGTTCTGAATAACTTAGATATATGCAACATACACTCATTTCTTCTCCAAAGCTTTTCAAAGTACATCTCTTGGCACGCGGTCACTTGCCTTTCCTAATTCAATGTAAACCATACGTAAGTCTCTTCTTCTACTTCGATACTTTCCCATCATCCCCTTTAATAAATATATCGTTTATGTTGCGGACCTTCTTGGCATGAACCGAAATTGTCTCTTAGAAATACTAGTCTCCAATCTCAACATATTATCAATAAGCTTTCCCCACAGTTTCATTGTATGACTCATAAACTTAATTCCTCTATAGTTTGCATAATTATATATATCTCCTTTTTATTTTTATAAATGGGTACTAAAATACTTTTTCTCCAATCATCAGATATCCTCTTGGATCATAACATCGCGTTTAACATGTTAGATAACCACAAGATATCTTCTTGATCTAAACATTTCTATAATAGAATTAGTATACCATCAGGTCCCATAGCTTTACTATTTCCCATTTTCTTAATAGCTTCGCTAAGCTTCCCAACTCTAATTCTAGGGTAAAACGTCCTATTAAGTTTACCTTAGTTGTTAAATCCTCCAACTCACACCTTCACATCCATCATTGAATAACTTATAAAAGTAGACCTATCATCTATTTTTAATATCTCCCTCGATGACCAAAACTTTACCTTCTTCATCTTTTATACATATCACTTGATCTAAATCTATCAAATTTCTCTCCTTATTCTCTGCAATCTTGTAAATCTTTTGTTCCCCGGCCTTTGATCGTAACTCATTATAAAATCCCTAATACCTTTAGCACAAGCTTTTTACTATGACGAATGTTTTGAGAAAATAAATGGAGTTGATTGTTTTGCTTTGTTTTAAAATTGTTTATGTATTTTAGCACATTTTAAAAAATTAAACGGTATTTTAGCACCATTCAAAACATATTTGTACCAAATGCTCCTAGAAGTTGTCAAACTTGTAAGTTTAACTAAACTCGTAATAGGAATGAAAAATTACATCGTAAACTCGTAAGAGTTTACATTTATTAATAAATACGTGTTTAAAGTACCTAATTAAATAAGTAATAGAAAAATAAAAATGATTTAACTTAAATATATTTTAAATATGAATAGTTGATATTGAATATATCAATACTCATACTTGATCAAACTCAATAAAAAAATTTCTATAAAAGCTATATATAAATTCATTGAATATGGTCAAATAAAAATAATTAAGATGAACTTTAGAGCAAGTTAACGAGATTATTTTATAAAGTACAAATGTAAAAACGGTAAATTCGGTTCGGTTAATTCACTGAATAGTGAAAATCTTAAACACTGAACCGAAACTGATTTACCGAATAACCGAAATCAAATTAACTGAAATATTTTAGTTCGGTTCGATTAATATCCGAGATAACCGAATTTCAATTTTAATATTATTTACCAAACATAATATTGAATTATACATAAAATACTAAGTGTGTTTTGAGTTTAATATTATCTATAAAACATAATAAAGCATATTAAGTGATAAATTATTCATAAAATTATATAATAATATAATATATAGTATTTTATCCAATATTTATCATATAAAGTTAATATTTTATATTAAATATAAAAATATTATATAAATTTCTGTCTTTTGGTTTTAACTAAATTAATTTCACAGTAACCGAACCGAATACCCAATACCCAAATTCTAAGAAACTAACCGAAACGAAATAATCAAAAACTGAATTAACCGAGCCGAAAAAGCCATATTGAGTTCGGTTTGGTTTTCGATTTCATCTAATTTACTCACCCCCTTCCTACGGCAGTTTCGCCTTATCGTCCAGGATTTGTTCACCTCCCTCCCCCCTCCAAGATCCTGAAAACATTGCTCTCCGTCCCTTCGAGATCCGCCAACCAAAATTGAAGTCTCCAGCTTTGATGTTGTTTGATGGAACAAGAGGCTTCAAAACTCCCATTGCCAGATGCTTTCCTTGCGTTCCTGGAGGCGAATGGGCTTGACCCTTCAATTTATACCTCTCTTGATTCTACTCCGCGATACATTCGGTAAGTTCTTCAGCCTCATTTGATCTTTCGAATTCATTTTGTCCATCGACTAACATTTTATCTTTTGGGGAAAGTTTGAAACCGAATTGTGAAGCATATCTTGAAGAGTTTGAAGCAGAGATGAATTGTAAGCTCCAGAGAGTAGATTGGTTGCCAGGGTTTTATTCTCTTCATTCCAATTTACAGATTGCTAACTCTAAGGCATACCAAGAAGGCAAGGTGAGCACACTTCAAATCTTAGTGAGCAAAAATATGGCTTTCAATTCATTTTACATTATATATTTATATATATATATATATATAAAGGAGAAAACCCCTCTGTTATTTTCGTATAACCTATTTGAAGGTTGAACTAACTTTAGCCTTACTTGTGTCATTTATTTTTTCTTGCTGTTGGGTCGGGTAAAGATGTATGGAATTGATGCATCTTCTGGAGCTGCTGTTATGGCTTTAAATGTATCAACTGGAGACCACGTTCTTGACCTATGTGCCGCTCCTGGTATGTTACTTTATTACTCCAGTTATGCTAGAATTGTCTCTGTAAATGTGTTGATGCTTCTACTTGATATAGAAGAAAGATGATTTTATTCTAAACTATGATCTAAGATCGATTGAAAGAGGAAGAGGAAAACTGAGGCGAATACCCAATGAAGTTATAAAGTGGGATCTGTTAGTGAATAATATATCTAAAGATTTGGTTACTGAAATGGTGTCATGCGATCCATGTAGCCGACCCCACCTAGTAGGATAAGGCTTTGTTGTTGTTGTTGTATGATCTAAGATCTTGCCTAAAAAGCATTATATTGCACATTATATGTATACAGCTACTAAAATATATTTGTGGTTTTATGGATATCATTAAACTTCCCTCCACTGTTTAAGAGCAAACATATTAGTTAATACTGATATTAATTTTCACTTTCTCGGATCATTAATATTCTTTCTTTTTGTAAATTTGATTTTCAGGTGCTAAGCTTTGTATGATAGCAGAACTTCTTGGTGATTCAGGATCTATAACTGGGGTAGATGTTGCAAGACATCGTTTAGCTGCATGCAGAACAATGCTTCAAAAGTATAATCTGGGTGATCAATGCCGACTTTTTGTTGCTGATGGAACGACATTTTCCCTTATTCCTGCAGGATTCTGTTCAGATGATAAATCATGTAATTAAAATCCTGAGTTTTGATAGACTTAGTCAGTCTTGAAAAGTAATTCTACAAGTTACTTATAATTTACTTTTATCATCCTTATCATTATATCTAGCATCAAACAGGTGAATCTGTATTGGCAGAGAAAGCTGATGTATTCAAGGAGTGGACATCTAAAAGAACTTGGAAGGAGAGGAAAAGGGCAAGAAAAGGTGGAAATCTACAACAGGTCTCTGGGTCTCAACCTCCAGACCTTATTTATTATGGGCGGCATTCTGGAGTTGTTGGCCTTACGAAAGATGACCTATTTAAGAATGTGTCTGACAGAAAAATCATGAGCCATGGCTATGACAAGGTTAAGAGAATTTTAATTTGATTGTACGCTGATCACTTATTTGGTTGAACATGCCAAGCTTATAGTCTGTTAGGGTTTGATGCAGGTCCTTGTGGATGCAGAGTGCACCCATGATGGTTCAGTCAAACATATCCAGAAGTTTGAGCATTGGGGCTGGAAAACTCTTGAACGTCGTGTGTTAGATGCAGATAGGACTGATAACTTGTTTGTTCTTCAGGCAAGTGATTCAATTGTTTCTTTTTATCCATAATGTATCCTATAATTGTAATTTGATTTTTTTCTCCTTCTTCCTCACATGCATAATGCTTTAACGGGTGACGGAAATTCGGAAAAGAATTAGCACTTTGCATAGGCTAAATAATTAAATGTAAGTCTGGCACAGTAATCTGTTAGAACCATCAACTTTGATAAGCTAACAAAATAGACAGACCAGAAAAAATAGAAATCAAAATTGAAATAACTTGGGCTTGATACTGCTATTACAAAAAAGCTGAATTAGATTGCAAGGGAAATAATTGATTCGAGCTTAAACCATATCCCTCATTCACTCAAATAAAAGAAATTACAAAGATCTCTGTAAGATTACTCACACGGGATAACAAGGAACAAAATATACAACATCAAAATACCACTAACTCAACAGAAAATACGGAATCACGACTGATAACAGATTTGCCAAACCTTCGTGAGGTTGGCATTCTCCACTCAAAGGCCAAAACCACACTTCAAAGTTCTTCTCCCCCTCCAACATTTGCATCTCCTCTTCTTTCTACGTACACACACTCACACACATCCCACTGACATCTATCCCATTCATCATGACTCCGTTATTTTGCTGCTCTATTTTCAGCTTTATCTGACTTCAAACCCTTATGTTTTCCTTTCAGACCCATGTTTTCTGCCTTTTTGCCACTGTCCTGCCTCCCTCTTTGTATACAGGAGGTTTGGTCTATATGTTCAATACTTTAATATAATCTGGAATTTTAAATGTAACAAAGCTCATTATCTGTACTGTATCAGTGAATTTATGATTCTGATCTCCCATTCTTGTAGATTATCTCTCCTTTTTCTTTCAATTTGTTTCTTAAAGAATAAAGGCTGGTAAAAGTAAACTACAATTTGAGATTAGTGAATTGGGAGTAGAAGTTGTTTATATGGCTCTTTGCCTCAAGAATAATGCAGGCCCAGGTAGTCATTACGCTACTTACTCTTATGCCCCATATATCTGTTTGTGTCGCTGCAGTTGGGTCTTCTAACTAATGGTTTCAGACTTTTAAAAGTTGGAGGATCACTTGTCTATAGCACTTGCAGGTACTTTAAGTTTCTATTGGCTTTTATTAGAATTCGAGAAAAGCACTCAAGTAGCATGATTTTTATTTTCCTCACCTGTCTTAACAATTAGTTTCTTGATGATTAGCTTGACTATTGCTCAGAATGAAGATGTGATAGAGCAATTTCTAAAGGAAAATGTATCTGCTGGTAGGATTTTCATGCTTCTTATTTCCTGCACTTGAATTTGTTTTAATGCTTCTGCTAGTATTTTTTATCCATTATCTAGCTTATGGTCCATATAACAAAAATTGATTCCAACAAGCATGCGTTGGGTAGTGATGAAGAAGAATGTGATATTGTATATGGTCTTTTTCTCATAATTAAACTCAATATACTATTTCACTCTTTCTTTGTCCCATTGCATTATATTCATTCACTTATGTTCAAGATATCTAAACTGCCATATCACTAGCATGATTGGCAGTTTTTTTGTGCATTCCATATAAAAAATCTCAATTTTTAGACACCTTTGTACATTTTCTTTACGAAGAACAGTTGTAAAGGTGATGGTCACACGTTATGAAATTATCAATTTGGACTGAGACCTTTTTTTCGTGATCTGCTTAATGTGTAAAATTTTAGAAGTTGATCTAGTACAAGGAACTGAATTAGCATACATCACAAGTTGAGTGGGCACATGCTTTTTAGTTTGCACCTGTTCGGCCATATATTTATGGAATGTGTTATAATTTTTATGTATAGAGTTTCCATTTTTGAAGTTTGTGTTGCTTCCTTTAATGCAACTTTCATTTTACAGAATTGCAGGAGATAGAAGCTGCCAGAAGTTGGCCTTGTAAGGGTGGTCGGATACAGAAAGCATATCGTTTTGATCCATTAACTTCTCAGACCAGTGGACTCTTCGTGGCAAAATTCACAAAATTGACCCTTTAATTTTCTTTTGACTCCCTCCTAGGTGATAATCTTTTAGTTGCTAGATTGTATTACTATACATAGTTTGAGCAGATATAGAAAGCCCATAAAAATAGTAATTTGTTTAATTATTATTATTAGTAGTTTAGCTTACAGCCGATCAGTGGAACTGTAATTATATAATTATATTTGAAGCTTGCACTAGTGTTCATGACCAATGGAAATAATATATTTGACCCTATTCATAAAAATCAAATATATATATATATATATATTTGACCCTAATGAATGATGGATTTACGCATTGTTTTATATGAAGGATAGCAATCTTGTGGAAATAATCAGAATCAATAATAATTGATTCTCATTTATGTAGATCTCTACTGATTCAGAATCAGTAGTGATTGATTCTCATTTATGAGGATCTTTACCATAATGTTTTGAATTAGCATGAATGTAGGGATTCTGGTTGATATGTATCTTTTAATATATTATTCAAATTTATGAAGAAGGATTACACACGATTGAGTCTCTCCTCTCCTACATGCACTGACTGGCCAACCCAGTGCTTTCATCAACGATGACAAGAACAAGAAGACGCCTGCATCGGTTGGAGACACAACAGGGAAGGTTAACTCAGAAGGAAAGAGCATGACTGGCTTGGCGATTGTCCCTGGACTAACGGCAGATTCCTCGGCTCAAATCATCATATCCCATCGCCTAAATGGGAACTACCTTCAATGGTCATGCTATGTCCTTATGTTTGTTTACGGGAAGAAAAAAGAACAATATGTCGCCTATAATTCAAAGCTACCAGTGTTAGAAGAGCCTTCATATGAGATTGTGTGCAGAAAACAACACTGTCATGACCTGGCTGGTAACTTGATGAATCCAGACATAAGCGAGAACTATCTTCTGGCGAACTCGGCTTCGAGATATATTGGAGTCTGCTCAGCGCACTTACTTTCAGTGAGAGAACTTATTGGCTATCTTGCAAATCAAGGGGCTGATCTGAAATTTCACACAAAGGGAGAAGAATGTAACACGATACTATAGTGCACTGGTTTGACTCTTGTAGCAAATAGATGTGTATGAGGTTCATCAATGGTCATTTGAAGCTGATGAACAATATTTCAAACAGGTAATAGAGAAAGAGAAATGCTATAAATTCTTTCTCGGTCTTGATGACATCTTAGAGGATATGAGCGGTGCATAGTTTTGCTCACAACCAATCCATCTGACCCATTCTACTCAAATGACACAATGGCAAGAGCTGATACACAGAAATGTGATGTACCTCAGTTGCTGGAGTTTGCGGGGGACAACCTTGTCATCAGTATTATTTCCCCACTTCTCCCCTTTATTATTTTGAAATATAATGTTTTAATGATTTGTTATTTGTTATAAGTCAAAACCCTCATTCTCGGATATCAAGATCCTTTAAGTTTTGCTCATTAATGTGTATTCATCTCTGATTGTTACTAATTTTTATTCCTCATTTCTGTTCTTAATCGTAGCCTAGAATTATTCTCATTTATGGTTGATTGCCTCTGAGCATGCATTCAACCTCTATAAATAGGACATAAGAGTGAATATTCAATCGCCCACAACATAGTATCAGAGACATTCAATCAATGAAATGAGAAAAAGTAGGGAGAATATTAAGATAATCATAAATCCCACATTGAAATATTAAAAGAATTAATGGTATCTAATGTTGATGTGAGTCTTATCAAATTGTCTTAGCCTATTTATGATAGAAAAACAAAATTGTCATATGTTCAAGTGGTGAAAGGATTGGACATTCAACCATCTTAGCGAGTGTTTGATTCTTGGGGAATACCACTTAGTTGTGGTTCTAGTCACGACAATTGGGGAGACATCTCCATAGCTAAGTGAAACTGGGCGAAACCTACCTATGTAAATAGAAAAAAGGGCTTGCTTATCATACTCCAAAGCCCACAGGGACATGCCCATTGGATTGAGTTAGGAGCCTTATGTTGAACCTCAGAGTTTTGATGATAACCAAACATGACTTAAGCTAAGAAAATTATAGGTCTCTTAAAAAATATTTTGAAACAAGTTTTTGAAACTAAGTTAAGAACCATCGATGGTTACATGCCTTCAACCATCGATAGGCTATCGAGCATATATCGAGTATTGATTTTTCAAAGAAAAATTATCGATTGTCCATGTGGTTCTAAATCAATACTCAATGATCATATGAATGCTAGAAATATTCTTGAGGAAAAATACTCGATGGTTGATTTAACCATCGAGCATTGAGGAATGCTCGATAGTCCAGCCAAGTCATCAAGCATTATATTTGCTCTGAGAAGCAACTAATCATCGAGTAGTGATTTAGTCATCGATAGATGAGGATTAATCAATTGTTAAATTGTCCATTGAGCATTGATATAATATGTACAATCGATAATTAACTTTTTCCATCGGGTATTACAGGGAAAATCTTCAGAGCATTGAAATTTCTATTGAGTAACCCAAGAATGCTTGATTGTCAAGCTGAACTATCAATGGAAGTAATCAGAGAACCATCGATGATTGAACTTAATGTTTGAATTTCTGATTGCCATTTCTATGTTTGATTTCCTAATAACTAACTTTTGTATTCTGGAATTTTTAGTTAGCATATTTCAAGAAAGAGACATTAGAGCCAATATGGACACAAAAGCAAAATCTGACATCATGAATAATGTTTAGCTGCTAGTAGTTTTGTACACTGGATATAAATTCAAATAAGCAGTTTTAACCAAGAAATCAAGTACAAATGTTCTAGACAAAGAGCATAGGATCATCTCAACCATTGATCATCACAACAGCTGGGAAGGTAGATACCTTAAGTGCATTGCAAACAGAGTCCAAAAACATTCGAGTCCTCTACTACCAAATTCTCTCATTGTACTTGAAGTGTAATCTTATCTGCTCAATTGTGTGAGCCATCATTATCTCCTTCAATCTTTCATTGTGTGCTTTCTTTTTTATATTGGGATCCTAAGGAAAGGGTGATATCTTACAAAAGTGTAAGGGGAAGAGAATTTGGTGAGATTGATTGACCTTACTGAGAAAATTCTCTTATGTTGTAGATGTGTTCAGAAACTTGGTTTAATTTTGAGTCATCAATAGTGGAACCCAGATAAGGTTGGAGAACTGGACGTAGGTATGAGTTGTGACCAAACCAATATAAAGTTTGAGTCATTTACTTCTGCACTTTGAGTTGTTTATAAAAGTGTATATTGTTACAAATTTTTTTTTAAAATACACAATTCACCCCACCCCCTCTTGTGTATTTCTTACCACTTTCACCTTGCCCTTAGACTGTGAGTGAGACCAACCCCTTTCTTAAATTTTTTTTACCAAAAAAAAGGAAAAACAAAAATAAAATATATATATACAAAAATATTAATTCATATTTCAAATTTATTTTAAATTAATTTATAATATTACATTTTTAACTATAATAACATTTTTTAATTTTAAATCCCCTCACCTCAAAACTTTTCAACAAAATGTGGGGAAGAAAGCATATACCCTTCCCTTTCCTCTAACCGAACACACCTTAGCAGGAAAGATGGAAGACAAAGGGCCTGTTTGGTTTGATCATAATCTTAAATGGAAACAAAAAATATGGATTTCCTATTGGCTGCATATGTTATGTTTGGTGCGTTGAAGAGGCAAGATTCTATTTTGTGACAAGGCTATTTGTCACAAAAAATGGTGTGGAAACCAACCAGGGATTTAATTCCTAGACAAGGCTATTTGTCCAACTCTCAGATTGTGCATTAATTTGTCCTATATCTCATTTATTATATGCTGATGATTCTTTGTTCCTCATGGAAAGCATTAGACATAGTTTTGAGATTGCTAAACAGATTTTGGATAGATATTGTAGTTGGTCCGGTCAAAAGATCAATAAAAGTAAATATTCCTTAGTTTTTAGCCTAAGCACTTCTCATGATCATAGAACAACCTTAGCCAGATTTTTGGAGGTGTCTTTTTCTCAAAATCTAGGAAAATATTTAGGTACTTGGATTGATCCAGGTTGGTTGAAGCATGAAGTTTATGATCAAGTCCTTAATGCCATTAGCCAAAGAACTGCCTCATGGAAGGAAAAATTATTATCTCAGGCATCTAGATTGCAATTGATCAAATCTGTTATGTTTGCAGCTAATATATATGTTCTGTCATGTCTAAAAATTCCTTCTTATATTTGCAAGAAAATCGACAGTTGATGCATTGATTTTTTTTTCTGGGGCTATTATGACAATCACAAGAAAATGCATTTGATTTCAAAATCTCATTTGTTCTTGCTTGTCACTTGTGGGGGTTTGGCTTTAAGATAACCTGAGACTGTAAATGTTTCATTGCTTGCCAAGCAATTTGGAGGATTCTTTCTGCCCCATCATCCTCCTTATTAGGTTCCACTTTGCAGGTCAAGTACATCGATACTTCTACAAAAGAAATAATCAGACAACCATACAATTCATCTTGGATTTGGAAAGGATTATTAAATAGCAAATATCTCATTCTAGAGAATCTTTATTGGAGAGTTGGTACCAGTTCATCTATTCGAATCAACCACCACCTTTGGTGGCCAATGCAATAAGGATTGCTACCTCCAGTTGATCGCCAACGAGTTAGTGAGCTACATCTACATTCAAACCTTTCTTGGGTTCCTTCCCAATGGAATTCTTCTTTGATCAAGTAGCTCTACTCTCCAACTGCAGCTTCAGCAATTCTATCTTTGCCATTATCTTATACCCACTCCCCAGATTTTTTTGATATGGAATAGGTCTTCTAATGGATAATACTCAGTCAAGGATGGCTTTTCAATGTTAATAAGATCTTCCTATCAGATCATAATTGATCCTTTCTGGAAATTATTATGGTCTATTAGTTTACCTATGAAACCTTCTATTTATATGAAAATTGATTCATAAAGCCCTTCCCTCAGGTGATAAGGATGAAACTATGGAGCATTTATTTTTTAAATGCCCACTAGCTCGGGCTGTTTGGTGGAGTACCCTTACCATCAAGACAACTTGGAATGACTTTCATTCCTTTAAAGAATGGCTCTATAGATCCTTTCTCAACTTCATAAGGAAGGATTGATTGATGAAATGAAGAAGATCAGTATCCTTCTCAATAATATTTGGTTGTTGAGAAATTTCATTCTTAATAAAGGTTCTAAAGCTTGTCCTCTCACACTCTTGAACCAGATTAGGCAAGCCTTTTCTTTTAACTCTCTGGTCTTCAACTCTCAAATTCAGACTCCAGAAGTTATCTCTTATTCTGATCACCATCTAACTCACCCTATTAATCCTTCAACCTTAATTAGCTCAAATTCTTGGTGTGTGCTTGCCCACAAATTTCATCTAGGTTTGGTTTGACATGTAATATGCAAATATTCTTTGAACAAACATCGTTACAAGCTTTTCAATGGAAAAAAAAAATCAAGTCTCATGCATCCTATATGAGATGTTTGTGAACGGCTCTTCAATGGATCTTCTCAAGTGGTCTTTTACTTCCTCAACAATCCTTTGTTTTGGTTTCTTTGGCTTCTGTATCTACTATACATCACCTCTCAGTGAATCAGAATGATGTTATAGGTGCTGATATTCAAAAATTATTACAAATCTTTGGCAACTTCAACATCTTTTCCATGCAGAGCCAAGACCTTTCTATGTTTATGAATTCTCGTTCTTCATCATTTGGACAATGTTTTAGTTTTATTTAACTGCTTAGTTATTTGTAATACATTTTATCTTTTAATGAAATTATCCTATTATACAAAAGAAAGAAAGAAAGAAAGAAAGAAAGTGTAACTCCTAGACACATTGATGCACTTGGGATTTACTCCCATAGAGGCTATTGTTTTAACTTCCAAGTGCATGGATGTGCTTGGGAGTTATGTGTTTTGCTTTTTTTTATCAAATTCATATTTATATATTAATAAAGGGTAATATAGTTATTTACATATTTTTCCTACCTACTTTCCCATCATTTTAATCATACTAAACATAAATTTTCTTATGAAACCATTTTCCATTACTATATATACCAAACATCTTCGCGGAAAAATGTTTTTCATCCATTTCCTTCCATTCCACTAAATTTTCCGATCCAAACAAGTCCTAAGGTAAAAGGAAAAGGAAAATCAAGATTTTCTGTCAGTAAGACAAGTTTGGCAGGAATAACTCATGGGAAAACATTCTGGAAGAATTACATTTAAGTCCCAAGAAAAACAATTAAAGTTAAATAAGTCTGAATGAGTTGTCAATTGTAATTTTTACACTTGTTCATAGAGGTTCTTTCACTTGTCATTGACACGTTATGGGACTTGTTTGATATTAGTTTTCTTCCTAATAACTAAATGAAACTTTCCCAAACAATTTCAAACAGGATGAGACTTTTCCTAATACAAGGGAAGCCCATTCTCAATCAAACAAGGGAAAGCTTCAAAGAAAATAGGTCCCTAAAAAATGTTTGGAGCTCCTGGATGCAGGAGAACATTGTGAGAAGATTGAAGGTTATGATGCTGAACTTCAAACCCTTATGGGTTGCGAATGGAATTTCAATTTCGGCTAAGAATAGATGAGAGGAAGGATTTGTCTCTTCGATTTTTATTTTTTTTTTACTTTGTCACCTCATTTCTATTTTTTTATCTTAGGAAAAGAACATAGGTAAGAGAACAAGGAAAGGAGCCCCACACAAGTTTACTAGTGCAACAAATGTCATCCACAAGAAGCAAGTGAAGGCCACTCCATACTCTTCTTTTTATTGTCTGCACAATTCTTAAATCTCTTTCACACTTAGACATATGGCATTACCTCGATTACATCTCCCCTCCACACAAATAAAAACATATCGAAAATGAAAAATAAATACCTATTGAATATATAAATTCCAAAAGGTTAACCTAATAAGAGAAATGACATATTAGTGATTGAGTAGGAATCTGGGATTTTAATATTTGGGCCAAAAAATAAACTGGCTACTTTCTTTTCCTTTTTGTCTTTAAAAGATGTAACCATTATCTCTCATCAATAACTCATTTATCTCTCTTGATATGCTGAAACCTTCCCTCGTCACCTTCTTCATTCTTCATCTCATCCTCTCTCTCTCTCTCTATAGCCTATAGCATAGGTTGTTAAAGTGAAAAGTTTTGAATTCTTGAAGAGCTATGTGCTTCAATGTTGTAATGCGCCTTGGGTCCGCTCACCAAGAATTAGATCCAAGAAGTAGTGGTTAAGTACTGTTCATTGTCTTGAATGAGCCGTATGCAACTAATTTTTAGCTATATGCCAAAGATGGAATGATAAGGGAAAAACATTTTGTATTGGGTGTTGACTCCCCATTTTTAATTAGATTTGATATATATATTTGTGTAAATTTGGGGAGTCATTAATGCTAAATTAAAGGGATTTAATTAAAATTTTGATAGGATATCAAATTGGTGCATTATTTAGGGGATCTCATGGTAAATATAATATTTTTGAATTAAATAGGATTAGTTAGATGTTAAAGAAAAGAAAATATAAAAAGAAAGAAAAAAAAAGAAAAATCAAAAGAAGTATAGCCTCATGTGACCAGTAGGTAGTATCCTATTATTATTATTATTATAATATAATCCTTTTCATATAACTTTGATAGAATACCAATCAGTGGAATGGAATCACGTGAAGAGGGTTGGATTGAGGGCTTCTTTTCGGCAGTTTCAACTTCCAAGGGAGAAATTAGATCTTGAAGATGATTTGTATCAGTGTTCTCTTCCCTTGCTTGTTCTTCCTTTCCATATGATCTGAGCTCTGAATTTACTGTTATTGCTGAGATGATTCTGGGATGATTTTGTGATTTTATTTGTAGTTATGAGTAGCTAATTAATTTGTTCTAGGTCTATTTTGAAACTTGTATGGATTGATACCTAAACTCTATTTTCTTGTGCTAATTAATTACTATTATGTTTTGGATTTAATTTGTGCTTAATGTTTTCTAAGTGGATGGCCAACATTTAGATTGTTTGCTTAATTAGTGGCTTGAGAGAGCATTAATTAGGTAGAGAACTAAATTAAATCCAAACTTGTCTTACAATTTTAATTTAAGATTGTAAGTGTGTTAGTGAGATAGAGATATTCACTAACCAAGTTTTGTAAAATTGAAGTGGTTTGTTTAAAGAGACTAATTGATGATAGTATGTAGTAAGAGATTATGCATACTAAATTCAATTAAGGTTTGAATAGGCTTGAGAGAGCTATTTAAATATAAGAGACTTCAAACAACAACATAATAGGAATTAATTAGCATTAGGGAAGGAATTATGGGGTATCATGAAATACAAGTGGATAAATAGGCCTAGGCTTTTCCCATTGTTTGAATTAAATTTTAGTTTAGCTTTTGTCAAGTTATTTTCATTTTAGATACTTTTAAAATTCAAAATACAAAAATTCTCACTCAACCTAATTGATAATATAATTGCAATAATTAATCCACTTTTGCCTTAGTCCCTGTTGGAACGACAACATTTTCTATACTATTTTTGACGACCCGTGCGCTTGCGGATATGCTAAACCTCGGACAAGTCATTGGGTATTTCAAAGATATTTTTACAATGGTGAATTAAATAAATGTTTTGGGTTTTAATTAAGTAGATTTTGAAAATATGAGATGGATCACTTTTAGTGGAATGAAAATTTGGCAATCATCATTTCAAATGTAAATTGGGAGTTCTTTTGCCTAATATCAAATTGTCCCTGGAGGTATTCCTCTAGGCCATCTTGAATTAGAATAACCAATGCCAAAATCTCGCAAAATAATTCTTCCAATTCATATTGATAAAGTACTTTAGCCAATATTGGACTTGTTAATTGTAAGGATCTCTTTACCCACAACTGAAATCACACATTGCTACTAACTCTATATTCCTGATTCATGGGTAACTGTCCATTTAATGAATTAATACTAGAAGTTTGAATGTTCAATGCTTCTCATACAATCACCAAGTTCATTTGTCACTTACTAAATTTAAACACTCTACACCCTAGTCAACTAATCAAAAATCCTCAATTAGCACATAAATTTAAATAACACATTCATTCAAAAGATGAATCCATACAATCAAAAGATGTTGAAGTCAATGAAGGTCAATGTTATGTATCCACAAATAATATAACAAAAATAGTTATAACAACTCTCATACAACATATAGAATTGAAACATTACATCCAAATGCCATAAATATGCTCCTAAAACCCAAGAAAAAGTAAACTTAAACAATTGGAAGAAAGTAGAAGAACAAAACTCTCCTATTTAAGCCCAAGTTCATGCCATTGTATCCACCACCAAGATTGAGAGGCTTAGTTGTTTCTATTCATAGGAGAAACACCAACAAAAAGTGGAGATGATGAAAATATGGAGACATTGATGGAAAGATGAAGACGGAAGGAGAGAAATTGTGAGAGAATGGAGTGGGATAGGTTTAGGACTTCCAAATCTGTCTAAGTTAACCAAGAAACTCGAGCTAATAACTGTTAAGTCACGTTAGAAGGGTGGAATTTGAATCCGGATCATGTATCACTTAAAAGCACAATGTTTTAGGCCCAGGTATCAGGACTTTGCCTTGACTTCGTTGGAGGCCATGGTGAAGAATGCCCAAAATAAGCCTATCTATCTGGTTTTGTTTGACGTGACTTTGCTGGTGCGAGGGCTACTGTGAAACTCGCTTTCATTTTACTCTAGTAAGTTTGCGGTTAGGCTCTATCTTATGTGCAGCTCTATCTTATGTGCAACATCCTAGGTTTTAATATATGGAATTATAAGGATTTAAGGGTAATTAATTGGGATTCATGGTTTAAGGAGTATTAAGTTACTTTGGGAGTAATTGTGTTGATGAAGATGTTACGAAAGTACATGTAAGTGTTGATTTGATCAAGTAGGATTTGGATAAATGATTGATTGGAAACATTGAGGTTAATTGAGGATATTTACTATGTGAATATGTAAATCATGATGATTGAGGAATGGAGGAAAAACGTTTAGGAATTGGTAGGAAAAAAAAGAGTCATCATGGTGATGAGGCAGGTTCTGCCATCCTTGCCATGGCGAGCAACTCTGCTCACTGTGGCGAGTTGTGCATGAGGAGAATAAGGCTTCTGTCTTCACCATTATGACTGAAGGTATCGAAGGTTGAAAGTCTCTGTCTTCCTCACCGCGACTGCAGAATTAATGAAGAAATCGCGTTCTACTTTCCTAGCCACTGCGAGCATGTATTTAAAAGGTTTGATTCATTTCAAATTAGACATAACATTCATGAGAGATTGAGAGAGGTGAAAGAGGAAGAGGGAAACCCTGCTAGGGTAAGTGTTTTGGAAGTCTTAAGGGTGTTTTGAAGCCGCTAGAACTTATGTAATCATCTAAGCGCCGCTTTAGGTTACCTATAGCAGCGCTTATAACACAAAATAAGCGCTGCTATAGGTCACAAAAAAGCGCTGCTATAGGATATTTCTGTAGTAGTGATTGTTTTATTCTTACTCTGATATTTTTTTGATCAATTCTTACTCTGATATTGAGGAGAGTATTGATCACTATTTTATGAAAAATGTTATATTGTTTTGAAAAGGAAAGATTGTGAGACTATGTTTGACTAAGCTTATATGTCACAAATTGGAACTGAGTTCTTATGTATAGATCCTACTTGACACCTTATTAGCACACACTCACATGTATGAAAGTAAGACTAGTGATTTACTGAGACAATTGTCCCACTCCTTTGCTTAAAATTTTTCAGGTGATAACTCTCGATCGGGACAGACGAGGAAGAGGGCCAGCTAACGCTCACTAAGATCATAGTGAGGTTAAATTTGGTTTATTTTGAGATTTTGTATATTACCAAACATTTAGGTAATTATTTACTTCCGCATTATTTTGAAAGCTATTTTATGGATGACCTTAATTATATCTTGTAATAAGTAAAGGCCTGAGGTTTTATATACTGTTTATTTAAATATTTGATAATATTTCTCACATGCATGTGACACCAGACAATGGGGAAATTAGGGTTATTGTTTGGATGAGTTTATGGTCATGTTAGACATTATTAGAGAAGTTATTATGTGTTTATGTATGTTATTGAACTATTGAGGAAGAATCGGGTTTTGAACAAAGACGCCAAGTGTATATGTTTTATTATTATTACTATGTAAGTAGGAAAGTCCTTCCTAACATAGTTGATACATTTGATTGTAAAAGGATTCGAAGAAGAAAGAATGAAGAAATTCATACAAAAACTCCAAATTCTCAAATTTTTCTTTTGAAATTTTAGAAAAAATAGAAGTGTAATGGAGAGAAATGAGAGTAGAGATGTTTACCCAAGGTGAAATGGTCACAAATCAGCCTTAGGACCTCCAATTTTCAAACCCCAGTGTAAGATCCTCTTCCACATACCTTACAAAATCACTGTATAATATGATAGTATGCCAACCATGATAGAAAGAGTTAAGTTATAAAATCATTTAAGTATACTTTCGTGGTTAGAAAGAGCTTCCCTTGCTTTATGAAAATCCTATCCATGATATAAGAGATTTTCTAAAACATTGAACCATCATGGATATCAAAACTTTTATTATCATTTTCAAAAGCTAACCAAGAAAGAAGTGACCTAACATGGTTATTAAAGACCATCACATTCTTAAACATCTAACTATGTTAGAAAGTTCACACATAACATAGTTATTTAAAACCATTTAAATTGCTAACCATGTTTGAAAGGAAATAAATTAGATGGTAATAAAAATTATCTTATATAAGAATTGATAACTATGTTAGAAAAGCTTTTCACTAGCATAGTTAATAAAGATCTTGTAAATCATTTTCTTTGTTTAACCATATTAGAAAAGGTTTAACTTAATATGGTTATTTAAAAACCATCTTAATACAAATATGCCTTTAAACATTTCGATTATTCATTTCTATCAATCATAAACATACATAACCATATACTTCAACATTAGGCTGTAACAATTGCCACTTCACCATATCAATTACCATTCAACCACTTACCATAAATAATTGATCATCAATACCATACCACAACTTGTGATTTACATAATCACCATTGTATTCCACTTCTCATAACATCAACATAATACTCAACAGCACATAATACCATTTAATCTAAATAACAACACATAATTCATACATCAAGCATTCATAATCTCGTACATGTCAACATAATAGAGTATATGGCCTCAAGCCACCGCCAGAATGCACATCAACTTCAAGATACTGGATAGTATATATATGACAGTAATCTCAATTTAATTGAAAAGAAATCCCACAGAAATACAAATCAAAGTATTACATTATTTGTGGAAATGTAAACAAAGCATAACAAATGGCAAATATATGCTCCACAATGATAAATAGGATTAGTTTATCAGCCCTTACTTATGCCACCAACAACAAAACCATAACATTAAAAGCATAATACCACATGAGTGTGACAGTTGTCTCGATAACATATTACCCTGCCCTACGCACATATAAACGTGTGGCATCAAAGTGTCAAGTGGGAGTTTATACATAATAACTTGCTAAATCAACATATTAGATCACATTTTAAACAAAAAAATTTCAACTCCTAAACATCATACAAATATCACCAATTAAAACCATTGTACTTGCTACTGCCTAAAACAAGGACAACATTTCAAAAACCATACAAACAGCCCTGACTATACTCAGATAGAATACAAAATCACAGATAGTACCCTCTATCTATAATTAGAATGGGGCATGCAACATGAAAATGATTACTTTCTGTCTATAATCAAAATGAGCATGCAGTACAAGTATTTATACCCTCTTCCTATGATCATAATATGCGTGCACTCAACAGGTGTGTACCCTATCTATAATCAGGATGGACATCCCTATCTACAACTAGGAACAAGAACCACTTGATGGGCCAATCAAGGGTTTCATCATGTGATGTAGGTAACTATTGGATCTATAATGCTATGCAACATGAATGATATGCAATAATACCCACAATGAATACTCAGTGACCCACATGTCACCACTCAGCCCAACAATAGCATTTTTTTTCAAGACGACATATCATTTCCAAATCCAATACCATATCAATATATTTTTTAAAAGAGTATATCATTTTCAAAACATTATCACATATTCTCGTAATAGAAATATAGCATTTCACAAATGGTTTTGTAATCAAACCAATTCATAGCTAAGGAGGTTCACGAACCTCTATCAACAAGATGCAAACATGTATGTAAAGTGGAAAGTGATTACCTCTTGTAGAACAACTTACTACCACCAGGCACAAGCCCCTTCGCAAACTTCACACCAACTCTACATAGAGTTTGATTTAACCGGTTCTGTAATCGCCTTGGGGGTTAAATGCAAGAAAAATTATACCAAGGATTGCAACAAAGTAGTGCAACCTAGGGTCGTATCACAAGAAGTCAACTTATTATGAATGCCTAAACTAACCTAGATGCAAAGAAAGTTATAAAACAGGGATTTTGTCATGGAGATGATATTTTTAGTATTTTTCAATTGTAGGAATGCAAAGAAGACTTGTTTGGATTATAGAAAGCAAATAAATGGTTTGAAAACTCTTTTAATGGAAGTAGGGCCTCTTGGTGAAAATCATGCAACCTTCCTAGCCTCTTCAAATATATGAGAGCAAAAAATCCAAGTCCAAGTATAAAAACCAAAGGCAATCGCCTAAGTCCAATTGATTTAGTTACCAATTGATTCGGCGCATCGCTTGCACAATTGGTAAACTAAGCAATTGTTAGAAAACCACTTGGTAGTGAAAACTCTTGACAACACACAATGAGTCTCCTCTCGAAGGTATAATTTGACCTTTCAAGAATGGATTTAGTGTCTAATGCTAGATGTAACAAACAAATGCATTAATCCAAACTAATAATCCAAAGTACATAATCAATGCTACCATATCAATTGTATTATGCCAAGCAATTAACACTAAGGTTTATGCACATAAAAGAAATCGCTAAATTACATACATAACCCAATGAAAAACTATCACAAATAATAGAAATCCATAGTGTAATATATTCCAATCAACACACATACATACAAATCAAAGGAACTTGAACATAAATGTGTGATTAGACATAGGAAAACACTAAACACTCCCCTAAAAAACCATTGAAGCTATGGTTGCTCTATCCACCAAGAATCCCCAATTACTTTAGCCAATCATCCTGTTGAGCCAACAATCAATAATTGAATCTTTTTGCTCCATGAAAAATGAGTGAAAATTTGGTGAATGGGTGGTGAATGTCAAGATTGTGATGATGGGTGTATGTGGGGATGATTGGGTGCTTATGGGTAGATAAATTTGAGGCTACGGGAGTGTGAATGATTGAATGAAGAGAGGAGGGTGCTCTTGTGCGAAAATGGTGTGAGGAGATGAAGGTGTGAATATGTTGCTGTGTGTGTGGTGGAGCTTGAGCTGAATGAAGGAGGAGATAATGTGGTGGTGGCGTGAAGAAATGGAATGAAGAAGAATCAATGGAGTTGTGTATGCGTGCTTGATATGGTGGAGGATGTGTGTATGTTGCTGTGTAGATTGGCACGAGGGAGAGAGGAATCTGTTCAAAAATGGCGTGATGGGAGGTGGAGACCACTGGCCTTGGTGGAGAAGATGGAGACGCAGTGGAGGCCGACAGTGGCGAGGTGCAGTGGTGGCGAGCTCTTGATGCGATGAAGATGGTGGCTATGATGGTCTCGTCTCTCAATGCATTGGAACTCTAAATGTAAAAGTGCCTGAATTGCCATGTATTAGCCTAGGACAAGTGCTAATTTACTATAATTAGTGGGTCAAAATACAAAATAATCAGGTGCAATCAAGTTTCATATACAATTAGAAACACATTAGTCAATATGACTAACCCACATGCTTAGAGAATTAATTTCCCCTAAAGTCCCAATTGGTCCTCTAGGAATTTACACAAGTTTTCATGGTTTAGTTATGTTATTTAATCCAGTTATGATCACTAGGAATCAATGAAACATCATTGGTTTCACACCATTCTAAATCCCCAATTTTTATAACTTAGTTATTTCACAAAAAAAAAAAAAGAGTCAATTTCCAATATCAACCCAAATACGATAAATCAATCATTGGTTCCAAGATCCAAACATTACATGTTCATAACTTAGCCAAATTCTCCACAAGAATCAACATGTTTAGGTCCAAGTTGATGTACCTCAAATTCCATAGATCTAAGTCGATTAAGACTCTTATTTATCATCAATGAAGATATCTATACCATTAAACAAGTCGAATCTTCCAGTTTCTCAAAATAGCTCAAGAACACTAATTTTCCCAAAATCTTCCAATCAAGAAATTTCACATCTAAAGTCAAATTTTAGAAATCTAAATGGATTAAAAGGTTTATCTAAGACATTAGGAGACACTATAGTAGAAGAATTAAGTAGATCTAAAACCTTTAGAAAACCATGAAAAGCCCTCAATTTCATTTGATTCAAACCATAAAATTCATGAAAAAAAAAAGAAGATTTAGGTTAGGAATCACTAACATTAAGATTATAAAGCTAGTCCTTGGTTTATATTTTCAACCTTCCAAATCTGGCACTTTCTATCTCTAGAATCACACACACTCTCTCTCTCTCTCTCTCTCTCTAAAACCATATTTTTTGTCAAATTCTGCGGCTGACAATGACCTTGCTGTTCAAATTCTGCCTTGCTTGATATGGTGAGCAAGGTTGCTCACTGTGGCAAGTGAGGTAGAAAACCCTTCCTCTCTCCCTTTTTCTTCCATTTCTCTTATAAATTCTGTCATGAACTCATGCAACTTAAATGAGGGTATTTTGGTGTCTAATTTAAGTTGCATAAGTTTTTTTTAAAAAAACTTATGCAACTTAAATTAGACACCAAAATACCCTCATTTCCATTTTCCATATTCTGATTTCCTCTAGTTATCTTCCCAATAAAGCACCATAATTCTCAATCATCTCATAATTTCATATGCTATCCTTAGATCATCAATCAAATCATAACTCAAAACTTGAGATGTTACACCTAGTAGAGCCCATTTCGTTCTCCACCTCTCTTGTTGTTTCTGTCTGATTTTTGAATCACACTTTGCTAAAATTCATGTTCTCGCCGCAACAAGCATGTTTGCTCCCCAAGGCGAGGGAGGCAGAGCCTCATAGCTCTCACTGCCTTGCTCACGGCTGTGAGCAGGCATATAATAGCCTCTCTCGACCTCTTTCTTGCCCATTCGCTTGTTGCAGTGAAAAAGGCAAAAACAATTTCTTCAATTTCCTTCCTACAATCATACACCATTTCCTCATTCTTCTAAATTTCAACCCTAAATCATATAAGCATCCATAATTCTATCTATTGGATATCATCAATTAACCTCAAAACCTCCAATTAGTAATTTACCCTATACGTACATGATTCAATCAACGCCGAATATCATTTTTTATTCCATAACACATCCATATGCATATTCGCCCTCATTTCAATTCCAATTATATCAAGTTCAACAAATCTCAATCCTGATTTCCCCAAAACTATTCAATTCCCCATTAAACTCCAAAATCTTACTTAATTATCTTCTAATCCTCACTAATCTCTAGATGAAAAATCTAGGATGTTACACTCTTGAACTCTAGATTTGTAAAAGTCAAATCTATCAAGTTTTTCTGCAGTCAGTAGTAAAGAAATTCTTGGGATTGTCAATGTTACATTTGAGCTAGACAGAATACGGTTCCCAACGAATTTTGCTCAATGAATGCGAATTACTTTATGTGAGTGAAATGAAGACATATTCTCTAACTACTGTAAGCTGAGAGATCTAGAAGAGTAAATGAATTTTGAAATGAAGGGGTAGAAATGTAAATTTATCAAACTCCAAAATCTCATTTTAGGACATCTAACTTGGTTTAGGATTTGTAGAGTTTGACAACCCAATTTAGGATTTGGATAATGTAGCTGTCTGTTAAAGGGATTTTCTCTATTATTTTTCTAACATAATTAATACATTAATATTTATTATCCTTAATGTAATTGTTAATTTATTTTATTAATTAATATTAATTTGAATTATAATACTAATTTAAGTCACTAAGAAAAATGGCTTATTTATTATTAGTTATTTTATTATTCCAGATTTCAGATTTCAATATATTTCTATCCTTTATTATCATAAGAATGTATTATTATCCACTTCTATATCATGTTCATTAGACAGACATATTTCATTCCTTTGAGTTCAACAAATAAAAATCTGCATCGTATCTATTGAAAATAAGAGATTACAAATATTCTGAAGTACCATATTTACTAAAAATTTGATGAATTTTGAACAAACCATCAATGTCATTTGGTTTTTCAAATTTCATCACAATATGAAAATCAATTACTTTGAAGTATTAGGAATACACTGTAAAATTCTCACTTATGACATCAATTGAGATGAACTCCAATATCAGTAGAAAAAACTGTATGAACTACATGGATCAAACTGACCCTTGATATAAGGTACTAGGATCAAATTATTCAAATTTTATTCCCTCTATAATTTGACATCAAGTAAGAACATTCTTTTTGCTATAACAAAAACACTTCCATAAATTATTCATCTCCTGATTGCTGAAAGTAATACGCATAAATAAGCTCAAAATCTTGCATAAGACCTAGTTATATATAACGGATAATTCATTGTTTGCTCCACACCTCACTAATTTGCAAAACAGTCCTCCATTCTACTTTAATGACTTCTCAATATCTATAACGAACCTATACTTCACATCTTTATTTATGACCCTCTGAAGAGCTTCATTTATGTACTCAATTGGAATCACTTCTATATTTGGGTAGATTTTATTTGCAGCACAGAAATCAATCATCTCCTGTATCTCTTTAGTACCACCGGTGATACTTCCGGCGACAGTTTTCATACCTGTCAAAAAGTTTATTCATTTAGAGTTTCATCACTACAAAGTTCAAACTACTAAGCTGAACAAAAAGATAAAATTTTAGAAAGTAAACGTACCCAGATTAAGGCTTGCAGGGCTAAATTTAACCTCATGTGGGAACCCAACCAGGGCTAGTACCCCAGTGGTCTTCAAAAGGGACATATATAGATCAAATGGGTGATCACCAGATGCCGTGTCAACTATGAAGTCAAGGGATTTGGCCAATGCCTATATAAGAACCACCATTAAATTTTGACAGGAAAAATAAAATAAAAAAATATATAGTTTACAATCTCATTTATACCTTAAAAGTCTAAGGAGAATTATATTTGGCAGATACTTTTACCTTCATCTGCTCTTGGTCAGAGGAAACAACAAAGTTGTCAGCACCAAGTAGAGTAAGGGCCTCCTCTTTTTTGGATGAACTTGTGCTGAAAATTGTTACATTCAACCCAAAAGCCTTCCCAAATTTTACTGCCATATGACCAAGGCCACCGAGGCCAATCACTCCTAGGGACTTTCCGGGTTGATTCATCTTGTGGCGCATCATAGGAGAATAGACGGTAATACCAGCACAAAGCAAAGGAGCCGCTGAAGCCAATGGAAAACCTTTAGGTATCAGGAAGCAATACCTAAAAATTCATGACAACATATGAAGTCAGATGACATATTTCAAAACTGAGCAATAGCATCGGATATCTATCTATATAACTAGCATCTAGTAAGTTCACCTTTCATGGACTACTATGTTACTGGAGTATCCTCCTTTTGTGATGGTGCCATCATCATCAACTGCATTAAAAGTCATGATTGATCCCTTCGTGCAATAAACTTCTATTCCATCATTACAATATTCGCAATCCCGGCATGAGTTAACGTAAGTTCCTACTCCAACATGATCACCAATGTTGAAACGATGGACATTGGAACCAACCTTCTGTACAATTCCCGTAATCTCATGTCTGATATGCATATAATTAAACACACATATATTAGTTTTAGAGGACAGCATAATCATCACTACTTTTTCTTTTTTCTTTTTTTAAAAAAAAAAGGTCGACATACCCAGGCACTAAAGGATACTTTGAGTCACCATGTTTGTTTCTTGACCAAATTACATCAGCATAACAAACTCCACAATGTGTAATTTTAATGAAAACATCATCGTTCCCAAGTGTCCTGAACAATCAACATGTCATTCGATCAAGTAATCAATGTTTGATGCCAAATGCTCAAATCCAACATGATATGAGAAAATCGACCATATTTACTAAGTTGAACATGAATGCTCAACACACCCAAAGTGAGACCATTATTAATAACGATATTCTAACAATCTAGTTGTACTCAACAAAGTAGAATACAATATACATGCCTGCGACTGAATTGATATGGGGATAGAACTCCAGAGGCATCTCTCGCTGCCCATCCCAGGCAGTTTGTATTGACATCTTTGGAACTCATTATTTGTTTCTGCAGTATGAATTCAATCAACTAGTTATCAGTTTCCCCTCCATATTTACATGAAACTAACAAAATAAAGGTACACATGTACTTCTAATGATCCTCTTTCATCACATCAGAATTCTTATTGAAGATTGGCATTCTAGAGATGTAGATAACACAGCATTACAGAGTAAGCATAGCAACAAGTTAATTCATAATATTTTGCAAACATTATTCAAGGTAAAAAGGGGGAGAGATATAACACTACAACATTTTGCCAGCAAGAGGATAAGAGCTTCTGAAATCAATAAGGAAGTCACAGTAGTTAAGGAATGTAGTGTAGATTATTCCCATAACACTAATGCTCCAGGGGCAATGATATGATCCATACATAAAGACACAGTAAACATAAAATGGTAGGAAATCCTCTATCCAAGAAGAAGAAAAAAGGAACTAAAGAAGCCAAAAGTAACCGCAAATAATGGCAACAAATCCAAAGGTCAATATTACTAAATTAATAGACAAGATGGCCCCTATCTACATGTATATACATATATAAAATAAATTAAAGTTGCCTATCCATTCACAAAATATGTAATTGAATCAAAATCGTATTTTCAGTTAGAACAAAACAAAAAACTAATTGCATTATCATTTATCAAATTGTTCAAGTACATATAGTTCTGCAAACTTTTGCACTGCATGCCATGATGCCAATAGAAGGATTGATTCAAACCCCCTTTTTTTGGTACAGCACAAATCATATCAGGTAGCTATTGTTACTTAAATATATCATCAAGCTATTCCATGTTCAGGCAATACAATAATCACAGGAGTTTAGATTCAAATTTCATGTATATCTAAAAGCCCGATCTCAATATGTTTTCATGCCTTCAGTGTCAGAGCAATAATCATTCCCTATCTCCATGTACAGAGGATATCTTAATTCCTATAACAAGCGCGCAAATTCTGTAGAATCATCATCTATGGGATCATAATCTACTGATAACATATCAGCTTGGACAGTTTTCAAGTCCCTTGCCATCAGATCGAAAACCATTTCCTTGTAAATGGGTATTCGAAGTCAAGACACATGCATATGGTTGTGAGGTACATAGCAAGCTTTTTGCAAATGAATAATTTACAGAGGACAATTTTAATTGCTCCTATAGTAAAAATTCTTGTAACCCTCGCAAGTGGCATTACTAAAACATAATAGAATTACCAAATACAAATTCAGTTACAAACTGATTGAAAACAAAATTGACCAATTCTATGCATATACAGATTGCGGAGAGAACAGAAGTTATGTGAAGACAAGACAACAGAAAACGTACCTCACCGATGTATATGAACAATAACAATAATGTTATATATGAATTGGAAGAAGAAGACGAAGATGAAGCCTGTGGACACACAAAGAAACAGTAAAGAAAGAGAAGATTAGAAGCAAAGAACGACTCACCTTAGTCGGTTGTAGCAGCAAGCTTTGTGTTCTCCGACACGAAGACGATGAAGCAGCGACCAGTAATAGGGGTTTTCACTATGGATGGAAAGGATCTGGTCAAAATTGGGAAAAATCGTGAAGCTCTAAAATTGTTAAGGGTAATATTGTGCTATTGTCTCCTTCAGCAATTAAAAGAGCCAAAAAGGTTTAGTTTTTTTTTAAAAATTTTTTTTGTAAAGCCGTTATTTAAAACAAAAATTACGGAAAATGTTGCTTGGCAAATTTAATGATGATTATGATGTAATTACATTATGTTGAAATATTAATTATTCTATAAAATCTATTTTATGTTTTAAAATTTAACCATATCCTATATGGAAAATTTCAGAAAGACTCTCAAAATATATTAATGACACTAAGATGTATTAAATAAAGGACATATATGTGATATGGACTAATTTATTCCTTTTGAAGTTTGAAGGAAATGTTAAAAATGCCCTTCAATAAAGATAGACTTGGCAAGTGTCCGTGTGGGGTTGGTAAATACAAATAGAAAATTGGTAAACTTATGTAGAAGGCTATTAAACCCAAATACAAAGCTAGTAAATTCCATCAAATAAAAGTTGGTAAACCTTTATAGAAAGTTTTTAAATTTCTGAAACTTGTAGAAGGGTATATTAGTGATTTCCTTAAAATTTATGAAATGATAGATCATTTTATGTCACATATATGTCTTTTCAAAAATTTATTGAACCTTAGTCTCCTTTATATATTTTGAGTGTTTTTTTTATTGGATTTTCCCTATATTCATTTGAAGAAAAATTTCAGTTAACTCTGAAATTAATGTCAAATTGGCCCCCATAAAATTCTGAAATATCACTGCATCCTTTAAAGGAAAAAGAAATAAAATGTTGAGGGTCAAATGACTTAATTGCACTTGTATCAGTTGCAAGATAAATGAGAGAATTTCCAAGACAAACATGTAAATTTCCAAAATAAATGAAGGTATTTCCAAGACAATAAGTGAATAAAAAATCAAACAGTTACAAGACGATGTGTCATGTATAAGACAAATATGAAAATTTAAAAGTAAAGCATGCTTATTTCCAACGCACAAGCACAATTTAGTGGCACACGTGTGATTTGCCACATTTCCTATTTAGTGGCCTTGGGGTTCAAGTACAAAATATTTATAACCAAGGATTGCACTGGTGCGATCCCAGATCATCTCTCAAGGAGCTTAATGAACTAACCTAGAAAAACTAAATGCAATTAAAGCTATAAAAATCGGGGGTTAAGAGAAGGTATTTTTGGTATTTTTCATAAAAGAAATATACAGACTTGTTTTTAGTATTTTAGGATAAATATGGATAGGTGATGAAATGGGATGATGGGATGCTCTCTTGGCTAGGGATGACACGTGACAAACTACTGACTCACACACTTAGGGAGGAGCTAATCGGGCTAAGTTCAACACAAGTGGATGCAATTAGCCTTAGTTGAAGGAATATGTCAATTAAGACACCACTCAACCTCAATAGACCAATTACATTAACTATAAGCTTACATCAACTAGAAGTAGGTTCCAATAGATAGAATAGCTTGGGTCCCATCCAAGCACTCAATATCCTTCGGATCCAACAACCAATTAACGTTAGACTATAATTAAGCCATCCAACTTATGAAACTCTACCTAATCATGCTCATGCACATAGACTCTGCCAATGATCTTCCTTTGGGCAAGTTTGATTAATAGAATTACCTAACGCAATGGAAAATCGACATTAACAAACTCAAACCCACAAATCATTCCCAAGTAACACAATTATATGAAGCACAATGGACTAAATTACCTAACAAACATCTAGACAATAAAATCAACAAAGACTAAGCATAACATGGTAAATTGGGAAGATACATGAAACTAGAACGAACCAAATCTATATATACAAACAGAATTCAACAATTACATGGTCTCAAATCTTTAAAACAAATGAGGTCCGAACATAAGATCAAATATTCAAGAAAACAAATGGAAATTCATGACTACATAATTGGAACTAACAAAATCCCCCTAAAGTGGATTCAATGCTTGCTTCAATTCACCCCATCGTCCAAGAGAGCATCGGGCTGATTTAGTTCATCAAAGAGAAGGAGGAATTGCCCAAGTAGTTAAAAACATATAATAATCAAGCACAATCAACGTGTCATGGAAATATTTTCATGTGTGTTTGAAATAGGCATACTTGTTTTGAAAATTTTCATATTTGTCTTGTAAATGATACATTTTCTTGTAAATGCTCTTTTTATGCTCTTTTTCTCTTAAACATGGTTTTTTATTCATTTATTGTCTTGGAAATACCTTCATTTGTGTTGAAAAACTACACACTTATATTAGAAATTCTCATATTTGTCTTGTAAATGACACATTTTTTCTTTCAAAAAGAGACAATGGCAATAAAGTCTTTTGACCCTTAAGATTTTATTTCATTTTACCCCAGATAAAGACTCTTGAAATATGCAAAGGATAGTTGGATATAGTGACTTTCAGAAAGGACCATAACATGCCATTAACTTAAGTGTCATTTGCAAATTTAAAGGAAATGAGAAAAATGCCCTAAACAAAAACAAAGTTTTCTTTTTTCTTTTTTAAATAAAGGAGGAACCACCTGCCGCCACTCAATTTGCATCTCAAGTGGCAATTGATTTACACTTAACCAAACCTTCAACGATATATGTTCAAGGATCTGACTGGAAACTTTTTGAAGAATGTAGTGTCCTTATTGAGATTGTGGTGGTTTTTGGTCTAGTTCACTTGAAATTTGACTTGAATAAATTGTGAAAATCCTATTTTACACTACTACAAAAAATCCTATCTACATCCATATTTCACGTCTCTCTTTCAAATAATAGACTTGGAAAAAAGCTGGTGGCAAAAGTATAAATATTTATAGACTTTCCACATCTTATATCTATAAATGAGACATAGATTCTGATAAAATAAGGGCGGTAAATAATTAAAAAAATCAAAATAAAAGTGAAAAAACTTTCCACATCTCATATATAAATATGGAATATAGAAAATACTTTTTACATCTCACCTTTAAAATGAGACGTGGAAAATGTTTTTCCACATCTCACTTTTATAAGTGAGGCGTAAAAAACCTTGGCACCTGGCTTTCTTCTTCCTCAGTGGCCTTATTATTCTCCATTTCTAAAACCATATTCTTCTCTCCTTAGCATTTTCCATTCTCCACCATTTTCCACATCGTGCATCCCTCCTTCTCTTCTTCTTCCTATGATCGAGCCCGGTAAGAGAACGTGCGTGGCCGGCGCAGATTGATTCACCATCTATGCCCTTCGATCTGGCTGAGAAAAGAAAAGAGAGCAAGAGAAGAGGGCCACAGTTCTCACCTCCATGTTTGAAACCCTCTTTCAATCTTCTAGTCTCCTTTTCCTCCCTATTGGACAACATTCATAGATCCACTCTCCCTCTCTTTACTCACTCCCCCTCTCTCTTCTTTGTACCTAATGGTGCTGGCAAAGCCGAACCGACCTCCGTCACCGGAAAACTTACCTTCATCTACAGTGAAGTCCAAAGCAATCGTATTGACTACAAACTTCCTCTTCCTTCAATTCTCAAAAGTTCCTTCAAGATTGTTGATGGTCCTTGCAGTTCTGTCGCTGGAAATCCAGGTAGGTTTTTGCTACTTCAGCTTCTTTTGGATCAAAGTTCACTTCTTGTTGGTTTGTTTTTCCTATATGCATTGTTTGCTTAGCTGCCATTTTTTCTTTGAGAGCTTGGTTTTTTTTTGTGTGCCAAATACTTCTTGTAGATCAAGTTTACTTCTTTTTTAACCTTTGATGACTGTTGTATTGAACAAAGAAACTTAAAGATTTGGACTTTATGTAGAGATTTAGTTTTTATATGATGTTGTTATTTCTGTAGATGAGATTGCGAAGCTATTTCCCCACTTTTTTGGGTAGCCTTTGGCAATGTTGGTGTCAAATGAAACAGAGACTTTGCCGTTAGATCAGAAGTTGAAGATTGGTGTGGTTTTGTCTGGAGGTCAGGCACCTGGAGGTCATAATGTCATTTCTAGGATTTTTGGTAAGCACCACTTTGAGTTAGATTGGATTAAAAAAATTGTGTCTTTTGGTTACATGTTTGTGATACGTAGCCAAGCTTATTTTTTATTTTTCTCTTTGTTTAAGATTACCTGCAACAACGTACAAAAGGGAGCATATTGTATGGTTTTAGAGGAGGTCCTACTGGAATGATGAAGTGCAAATACGTTGAATTGAATTCAGATTATATTTATCCTTACAGAAACCAGGTTTGTTTATTTTCTTACAGTCATATGATTTTGTAACGGGTGTGCTTCAAGCTTGTAATGGGAAGGTCAGCCTTTTGAATGTGCATTCTTATTCTTGTTTTTTTCCTTGCTAGTTTAATCTTTGAACTTCACATGTTTCTCGTTACATAGCGACCCTCCTACTGGTATATGCCAACTTCATTCCTTTCAATACTTTATTGGTGATTTGGTCTCACAGATTCAATGTCAACCTTATACATTCATTTTGTTTGTAGTTTTATACATATTTGTTTCTGCTGTTGTAAAGGTAATTCATTTGGCATGCCTGTGAATGCAGGCTCATTCATTTTCATGTGTGAGAGTGTGCTACTATTATTACTCTCTCGACAAGAATGATGACCATCAGGTTTGACATCTAACATTGGTGAATATTCCAGAGAGGTGGCTCCAGTAACACTAGAAGGGACTCTCAAAAGAATGCTCATGTATGCTATGAATGCAAGAAGCATGGGCATTTCAAATCAGAATGTCCAAGTCTTCAGAGGTTCAAAGAGAAGGAGAAAAGGAAGGATAAGTTCCAGAGCAAAAAAGAAAGCATATGTCTCTTCTATATGGGGAGATAGTTCAGATGAGGAGATAAGTGATGCTGAGGAAACAGCCAACCTCTACTTGGTAGCCCAAGAAGAATATGATAGTGAGGTATACTCTTCTGAACCATCTTTTCATGAACTCTAAAGTGCATATAATGATTTACATATAGAATTTGTGAAATTGGCAAAGGAAGTGATTATGTTGAGAAAGAAAAATAAAGAACTTGAAAAGAAAGCTGAGGAACCTGATTGCATAAAATGTAAACAGGTCTCAACAAAAGAACTTCCTCAGAAAGTTGAGAATGTTGAATGCGAAAACTGAGAAAATCTTTTAAAAGAAAATGAAAAGATTTCTGGTGTTCTGAAGAAGTTCACTACAGGCACTGAAGCGTTAGATATTATGCTAATGAGTCAGAGAGCCTTTAGATATAGAACTAGCTTAGGATATGATTCAACTCCAAAGCTTTTGCAAGAAAGAAAACCAGTATCTAAGGAAAAACCATATTTAAAAGGGAAAATCACATTGAGGTCCCACATAAGGCATTTAATCACAACCAGGTCCCAAACAATTATCAAATTATATTGAAGTCCCAAGGGACCTGGGTGTAATTAAATTAAGTTGTCAATACCAAGTCTTTGAGTTGCCACTGCACATAAAATAGTTGTCAATGGGTTGTCAATTCAATAGTTTTCAATACCAGTTGTTTGAGTTGTCAATGCACACAAAATAGTTGTTAATACCAACTCATTGAGTTGTCAATGCACCTCTTTTGTTGATAATGATTGACAACTATTTTGTGTGCAGTGACAACTTAATGAGCTGGTATTGACAATTTAGTGACAAAGCCATTTAATTACACCTAGGTCCCTTGGGACTTCAATGTAATTTGATGATTGTTTGGGACCTGGTTGTAATTAAATGCCTTATATGGGACCTCAATGTGATTTTCCCTATTTAAAATTCTTCAGAAAAGCTTCTAACTATTCTTCACCATTTACTTTTTGCAACTTTTACAACAGAAAAGGACACACTGAATCTACTTGTTATCCTAAGAAACGTGGTATGTCTGGATTATACAAATGGGTCCCTAAAGGGACACAATAGCCTAAAGTCCTTTTGGACCAGAGGCATCAAACTAATCCCAAAGGACCCAAGAAAATTTGGGTACCTAAACCTGTTAGAATCTTAAGTTTTGATGAAGACTGACCCCATATATAACATAAGTAAATAAGCGCAAGTTACCTTTGAATTAATCAAGTAAAATCTGATAGATAACAGATTTCTATCGCTAGAACTAAAGACTATCACTATTGAAAGGTTCAACTATAACAAATGGAAACTTAGCAGAACACTAAGATAAAGATATATCTATCGCTAAGAGTATTCCTATCGCTAATAGACAAAGAGCCATAGCAAGTGAAGACTTAGAAATAACAAGGTTAATATCTATCACTAAGTCATTTACTATCGCTAGAGTATATTCTATCGCTAGAAGTTCATTGAGAACATTGATAAATGAAAGAAAGAACAACTAGCAGAAATATAAACCAAGTCCTTGAGCTAATATAATCAGCTAGCGATAACAGGTTGAGCTATCGATTACAGAATACCTAAGATAATAAACATTCTGATAGCTAGTGCCTGAACAAATGAGTTAACTAGTGATAACATAGTTGCTAGCGCTAACATGTTTAGCTATCGATAATAGGATACGTGAAATACCTTTGAATATTCATATAACTGTATTCTTAAGCTAATGAGCAATCAACTAGCGATAATGGAATTAGCTATCGATAGAGAATGCCTTGAAAATACCTTAGCTGATATATTGTCTCTATCTCTTTGAGCTAATGAAATGCTCTATCGATAACATCCACTGCATGAGTATTTGTTTCAGCTAACAGCTTAAGTGCAGGACTCACACTAACAAGATAGCGATAGCCAAGGGAGCTAGCGCTAATGAAAAAGCTGACATGCAAGTACAGTGGCAGGTAGCAGCAGGATAACGTTACTCACAGTCTCTGTCTCTCTTAGCTTATCCTCTGCAAAATCCGTTGAAGCATAAAAAGGAAGAAAAGGTGCTAACGACTAGTTCTCCAAGTCTCCAACGGATAGAAAAGAATATCACCATATATAAAAACTTGAAGACATCAGAATCAAGTGGATATCATGGTACAAAGTCAATAGAGAAGAATCCGAGAGTTTCTCATGCATCAATAAGGGATCCACAGAATCCACATATAGAAGGAGAACTCTAGGAGAATCCACTGCTACAATATCTGGTTCAAATCATAAGAAACAGTGGACGGCAACAAGAAGAACATGTTCTACCTCAAGAATGAGCTACCACAAAGTTCTATTCAGTTACCTTGAGGAGAACTAGAGAAATAGAATTCCTCATACTTCAAGAAGAAGATTCTTGAATTCTATTCTTCATAAGAGATCTCTGCAACCCAGAGCTAAGCATGTCAGAACCACTTGGATAAGCAAGAGTATTTCTCCAAATGCCTAAGGTAGAGGTATATCAAGGGTAAAATCTCCTACACTATTATTAGTAACATTTATTGAGATTTTACACTCTGAAACCTTAGGAATGAACATTGAATTGTATGAAAGAAAATTGCCAAAATACTTACAATGTTCATAAGATAGATTTACATACACATGCATATTGATCTGAAAAGAATATATTTATATATATCCTTGTGCATGTAGTCATGATTAATTCACTATGCTCAACTATCTTAAATTGATTACAACCTTTTGAAGTGTATGAATTATGTTGATTAATACCTACGAACTAACCATTAGCAGATCCATATAAATTTGGATACTGAAGAAAAGAAAAGAATTATAGTTCTGTAGGTAACAAGGAGAGAAAGTTTCAAGACTATGATTTATATGCAAATCTTCTCAAGTCTTGATGAGCTAAACTTTATGCTTGGATTTTGGTGGAGAACCTGTAAAAGAAAATATCAACATCCTTTCTGCCTAAACCAAGCTACTGCATGAGCAAGCTCAGACTGATCAATCGATAGTGAGTTTGTAAATACTGACTGTCACCCAAGAGGGGTGTGAATTGGGTGATGGTGTAAAATGTGACACTTTTCTTTCTAAAACACAATGAAGACAATCTTTAGAATTCTTTTGGGTTAATCACTGAGAATATGAAATATGCTAAAGAGTAACTAGGATGGATATGCTGGAAATTAATAGAGTAAAGGGAAGAGATAATGCAAACAGAGTTTATCCTGGTTTGGTCAACCGAGACCTACATCCAGTCCTCAGGCTCCACCTGAGATTTCCACTTCCCTCTTGTTTAACTCGGGCACAAGAGAAGCCTTTACAACCCACAGGTTTTACGAACACAGGTTCACCTGTCAACCTTTACTGAGTTTTAGAATCACTCTAAACACTCCCCCTTACTACCCGCAAGGTTACCACTCTATTCTCAAAGCACCAAGCTTTGGAACTGCCTCAATCAGTAGAGGATTTTAACAATAAGGTTCACTCAATGAACGGATTATGGTAAACACTTAAGTACAGAGTAATGTATGATGAAATACAACTAGAGCTTAATAATCTGAACAATGTATTGCCCTAGCTCTTATTTTCTAACACTCTCAATCAGAGTAATTTGCAATTCTGTATAATGCTCTATTCATCGCTTGTTATTTTCGTTTGTTGATCCACGTCTTTTGGAAGCAAATCTTGTACTATTTATATCTTCACAGATTGCCTTTTGATTTGTCTTCATATGGCCGTTAGAATATAGTCGTTGGGAGCTCATAGCCGTTGGCATTTAATGCAGCTTCTTCATCGGGCTTAACTTTCTGCTCTAGCTTCAACTACTTCTTGCGTAGAGTGAGCTAGGAGAGAGATAGACTTAGCGTTCTGAGCATCTGTACGAACTGTACTTTCTGGCAGCTTTTTCAGTAGCGCTAGGTTGATCTGCTATCGCTAACTTCATAGAGTGAGTTCTGCACTTAAGCTGTTAGCTGAACAAATAATCATTTAAGGTATAGAGAATGCTATCGCAAATTTAGTCTATTAGCTCAAATGAGATAGGTAATATTTATACCAGCTAAGGATTTTCATAAAGCAATCTCTATCGATAGATATAAACATTATCGCTAGCGTATTCTTCTAGTTCAACGTTCAGAGTACTAGCTATATCATATCTGCATACATTCTTCTATCGATTGCTAATCCCTTATCGCTAGATACTTGATTGCTTATTAGCTTTAAGGATACTGAGATGTTTATTAAAAGGTGTTTCAAGGTATCCTATTATCGATAGCTAAACGAGTTAGCGCTAGCAACTATGTTAGCTCATTTGACTCATTTTCTCTCAGGCACTTGCTATCTGAATGATCATTATCTGAAGCACTTTTGTTATCGATAGCTTAACCTGTTATCGCTAGCTGATTCTATAGCTCAAGGACTTTGATTTATATTTCATCTATTTGTATTTCCTTCCATTTTTCCATGTTATCTATGAACTTCTAGCGATAGAATCATTCTTAGCAATGGTGCTAGACTTAGTGATAGATATTAACTTTGTTATTTCTAAGTCTTCACTTGCTATGGTTCTGACTACTAGCCGTAGGGATACACTTAGCGATAGAGATTTTTATTCTTAGAGTTCTGCTAAGTTTCCATTTGCTTTGAGCCTTTCATTAGCGACACTTTCTAACGATAGTGACTTGTTACCTAATAGATTTAACTTGATTAATTCATAGGTAACTTGCACTTACTTGCTTATGTTATTTATGGGGTCAGTCTTCATTAAAACTTAAGATTCTAACATTCTCCCCCTTTTTGATGATGACAAAACATAAGCATATATACATTAAAGCACTTTCAGAACATATATCAGCATTAAGCATAAGGCATGAATAGAGTATGTTCAAAGAAATTAAAATGTACATTTGTATCTTGTATTGCCAAAGGAGATACTACACATAGAGTATAAAACTGTCAATCATTCAGTTTATGTAGGATGCATATGAGAGTAGTTTTAGGGAATGATTCAGGCTTTTTGGTTTATTCAGAATCAGAATCATCCTTCCAATTTGAGGTGTCTAACTCATAATCTCCAGACTCACTGCTTATTCTCCCAGAATCAGTTGAAGGATCTTCCATCAATTCAGGATCAGTCTCAACCTCAACCTCAGACTTCTTCTTCTTCTTAGTAGCAACTTTCTTTTTCTTTGGAGGAGAGGGAGGCACTAATGACAGAAGCTCATCCAATTTGGATGGTCGCTTTTGTTTCTTCTGAGGAGGCTTTGCTGACTTTCCCTTCCCTTTTGATGCTGCTTTCCTCTTTCATGATTTGGGGGCCGTCTTGGGTTCTTTAATCACAATTCCTTTAGATGCCCTGGATTTCTTTTCTGGAGGTTTAGGAGCAGATTTCTTGATCCTTATCTTCTTGGGAGCAAACTGGACTTCTGAAGCTTTTTCTTTCCCACTAAGTTCCAGATTCTGAGAAGGTTTGAATAGGTTCTTTTTCTTTTTCTTTTTCATCTTCTGCCCTTGCTGCATTTCTATCCTCTCTTTCCTTTAGAGATTGAGCAGACCTTTCTAAAAATTCTTCAACTTCCTCATGCAGCTCTTGTGCTCGCTGAAAATAATGAGGTAGAAGATTTACAGAAACTGGTTGAAATTCTTCCTCATATAGGACCATGGCCATACTCATATCTTCCTCTTGCTCTTTATTTTTATCAGGAGGAGTGACTGTGGTATTTTCTTCCTCATCAGATGCATCCTCCACTTGGCCTTCTTATGCCATGATTGAGTCCTTTTGTTTCTCCCCCTTTTTGTCATCATCATTGGTAGGGGTAGGTGAAGAGGGTTGGTTAGGAATTTGAGAAGAGATAGGAGGAGAAAGAGGGTTTGTGATAGTGGTAGCGATAGAGGTTGTTGAATTGGTGAAGAAGTAGGATTGCTATCGTTAGGGATGGTGCTAGCGATAGGGGTTGCTTGAGGTGTTGGGACTTTGGTGGTTGAGGGTGAGGCTTGTGTTTGTGGGCTAGCGCTAGGGGAAGGATTAGCGGTAGGAGTTTCTGGGGGTGTTGGGATTTTGATTTGAGGTGAAGGTGGAAGTGTAGGTGTTTGGGCTTGATGGTAAGGAGAAGGGCTGGGATGTTTGAATGTGGAGGGAGAGGGATAATAAGAGAGATGAAGAGAAGGTGATTGTTGTGAAGAGGAATGAGAGGGTGAGTGGGAATGGAGAGGGGAATGATGATGAGATGAAGTACCTTCTGATGGAGGAGCTGTTCCCCTTTGTTTGACATACTCAGGGACAAGGCATAGATTCTCTTCCAGATTTTTCACTTGATTCTGTAGCTCTCGAATAGGCTTCATCAACTCTGCTTTTTGCGCTTCCAAGGCCATATTAAATTCAGCAGAGACCCTGAAGACAATTTCTTCTATTGCATTCTTGTAGAAAATTGACTTTGATGTAACAGGAGCAGAAGGAGATGGTTCTTGTCCAAGATTGTGCTGCTGCTGAGGAGAAGGAATTCTTTGAGATTGAGTTTCTTCCTCAATAGACTGAGACTGAGCTGATGTGGAAGGAACATGAGAGGCCTCAGAACCAGAGACAGCACCACTTGATTTAACATGAATCCCCATTTTTCTCAGCGTAGAAATGGTAAGTTGTCTGCAATTTTTGTTGTCTCTTTCCCTTACAGATTTGATCTTTGAGAACTCGAGGAGATAAGACATGAGCTGAGGATATGGTAGAGGGGTCTTGGCAGATTTGTTAGATAAAAATCGGTGAAGCTCCATTGATATCAACTGCCCTGGATTTAAAGGTACTTTTGAAATCAGATTGGGCAACCAGGGGTTGTCTATCTTGGGAAAGCTACTGAAATTCCCTGCCTTGTGAGTCATTAATCTGGTATACACATAGTGCAGTATTCTGTTGACCACAGGCATGCTGGCTGGCTTATTGGAGGAGTTTTCATAAATTTCTGCAAGATCTTCCTCGGAGTAGGGCTCAGGGGAGTACCATTTGTTATACTCTGCTTCAAATATCCCCAGAATTTTGTTAATAGCTAACCAGTTAAAGGAGATCCCCTTCCTCTTACTGACGCTTCAAACACAATATTGACCAGCTCCTTTTTCTTATATTCAGGCTTGGCTATCATGCTCGAATAAAATGATCTCAGCACTTCCTCATTGTAGACATTCTGAATACTGAGCCATCTTTTGTAAGGAAAAAGCCAGGGATCCAAGTCGAACCCATTCTGCTTGAAATATTCCAAATCTACCCAGACTGCAGTCCTATCTAGGGTTTTTCGTTTTGCAAAGACAGCGCTTGGAGCTTCAAGGGGTTCTTCTGAGTAGGGCAAATCAGAGATAGTTCGCTTTTGATGCTTGGAACCTGAATCAACCACTTCTTTGGAGAATGACACACCTTTCCGGGTTTTTGACCTCTTGCTAGCGGATTGAGAAGAGGGTTTAGCGCTATAGGTGGCCTCAACATCACTCACACTTGGAACTTTGGTTCTGGCCATTTCTGGGTTTAGGGTTTTGAGAGAGTAAAAAGTGCAGAGAGTATGCTCTGAGCGCTGGGGATAGAAGAGAATGAATGCGAATGAATGCAGATGTGAATGACCTAATTTTATAAGTTTCAGAAATTACCATTAATGATGAGTACTCGCTTGACGTTTCGTATTCTGGGCTTTTTAAGTGACTTGCTATCGCTAGTAAGAGCAGCTATCGCTAGCAGGCATGATCCCACGCTGAGTAAGTGACTTGAGCTTTTCACTTCACTCCTTCCAAGTTTTATCTATCGATAGCTGACTTTGCTATCGATAATGCTTTTAGCTAGCGATGGCAATCTTTGCTCAATACTTAGCTTTGTCCTGCATACAACTAGCGATAGTGGAACTTGCTATCGATGGGTCAGTGTTGCAAAACTTAAGATTTGACATAAAAAAAATTCATTGAGCATGATTGATATTAATCAATCAGAGTGGTGACAATATATTTTGACAATTACAACACGAAATCAAGATTTTTGATGCACAAAAGATCAGATGAGATGTTTAACATAGTGCAAATAATAGCATGAGAGAGGTTTCTTTGTTCTTCAATTATTGACTTTATAGCAAGGCAATTTTCTTGACCAATAAGTGTTGTCTTAATGATGATAAGGATATTCAGGATAATTAAGCATAGTGAATTAGTCACAACTACATGCACAAAGATTTATACAAGTATATTCTTTTTCAGTTCAATATGCAAGTGTTTAGGAGTTAATTTATGAACATTGTATGCATTTTGGAATTGTCTTTCAATATATGATTCAATGTTCATTCCTAAGGTTTCAGAGTGTAAAATCTCAATAAATATTACTGGTAATTGTGTAGGAGATTTTACCCTTGATATACCTCTACCTTAAGTACTTGAAAGGTTGCTTCTGCTAACCCAAACTGTTCTGATATACTTAGCACCGGGTTGCAGAGTTCTCCTTTGTGAAACAGAATTCAAGAATCTTCTTCTTGATGTGTGAAGAATTCTGTTTCTCTTGTTCTCCTCAAGATAATTGAATGGTACTTTGTGGTAGCTTATTCTTGAGGTAAGACTTGCTCTTGTTGTTGCTGTCCGCTGCCTTTCATGATTTAAACCTGATGTTGTAGCAGTGACTTTTCCATGAGTTCTCCTTCTGAATTCTATGAATTTCTTTCCTGAAGCATGAGAAACTCTTGAATTCTTCTTTGTTGTCTTTGTACCATGATGTCCATTTCTTTTAGAGCTAGTCTGCACAGATAAAGTACTAAATGGACATTTTGGTACCCATTTATACTTGGGTCCTTCATTGTTAGCCTTGGACTTTACATATCCTTTTGGTACCCAAACAAATTTATTTCTCACATTTGAATTTCTTCTAATATTACATGTGTGAGAGATATGACCAGATTTACCACAATAATGACATATAATATAATGTTGTGCAATATGAGATTTTGTGCCACTATAGTGATGGTCAGAGAAGTGCAAACACAAATTGTTTTCATTCAAATGATCTTTCTTCCCAAAACATTTTCCAGCATGATTTGAAACCTTTTCAATTCTTGAAATATGATCTGTGATAGGTAGTAAATCAGTTTTATGCATATCAGAATTGTTTTTCTCAAAAACACAGGACTTAGAACTGTATACCATAGCTGTATCTTGGGCTCCAGAGAATGATTGATCAGATTCGTTCAGGTAGAGCTCTTGACAGTCATCCTTTTCTTGACCTTCTGTGTTGATTGAATCTTGGAAGGGCTCTATGATTTCTCCTTCTTCAATTTCAGCTTCCAATTGCTCATCAACCATAGATGTGCAACTTTGAAATTCAGATGAGCAGTCAACACTTTCCGTTTCAACAAGATGATTAGTGATATATATAGATTCAAGTGTATCCCAGATATCTTTAGCATTAGAGCAAAATCTGATTTTCTGAAAATCTTTTTCAGTTAAGCCTTTATGCAGAATTTGCATAGCTCTAATGTTTAAGGAGAACATCTTCTTGTCTTTTTCAGTCCAATCCCTTCTGGTTTGAAATCAAAACCATTTATAAAAACATTCCACATATGATAATCACATGATTTTATAAAACTTTTCATCCTAGCTTTCCAAAACGAAAAATCAATATTTTCAAGCAGAGGTGGAATGGTATGATCAAAACCTTCTGAAAATGTATTATACCCAAAATCAGCCATGATCTTTTCACTTGAGATCGTTGGATCCTTTAAACAAGTGACCCGCTCTGATACCAATTGTAAATACTGACTGTCACCCAAGAGGGGGGTGAATTGGGTGATGGTGTAAAATGTGACACTTTTCTTTCTAAAACACAATGAAGACAATCTTTAGAATTCTTTTGGGTTAATCACTGAGAATATGAAATATGCTAAAGAGTAAATAGGATGGATATGCTGGAAATTAATAGAGTAAAGGGAAGAGAGAATGCAAGCAGAGTTTATACTGGTTCGGTCAACCCAGACCTACATCCAGTCCTCAGGCTCCACCTGAGATTTCCACTTCCCTCTTGTTTAACTCGGGCACAAGAGAAGCCTTTACAACCTACAGGTTTTACGAACACAGGTTCACCTGTCAACCCTTACAGAGTTTTAGAATCACTCTAAACACTCCCCCTTACTACCCGTAAGGTTACCACTCTATTCTCAAAGCACCAAGCTTTGGAACTGCCTCAATCAGTAGAGGATTTTAACAATAAGGTTCACTCAATGAACGGATTATGGTAAACACTTAAGTACAGAGTAATGTATGATGAAATACAACTAGAGCTTAATAATCTGAACAATGTATTGCCCTAGCTCTTATTTTCTAACACTCTCAATTAGAGTAATTTGCAATTCTGTATAATGCTCTGTTCATCGCTTGTTATTTTCTTTTGTTGATCCACGTCTTTTGGAAGCAAATCTTGTACTATTTATATCTTCACAGATTGCCTTTTGATTTGTCTTCATATGGCCGTTAGAATATAGTCGTTGGGAGCTCATAGCCGTTGGCATTTAATGCAGCTTCTTCATCGGGCTTAACTTTCTGCTCTAGCTTCAACTACTTCTTGCGTAGAGTGAGCTAGGAGAGAGATAGACTTAGCGTTCTGAGCATCTGTACGAACTGTACTTTCTGGCAGCTTTTTCAGTAGCGCTAGGTTGATCTGCTATCGCTAACTTCATAGAGTGAGTTCTGCACTTAAGCTGTTAGCTGAACAAATAATCATTTAAGGTATAGAGAATGCTATCGCAAATTTAGTCTATTAGCTCAAATGAGATAGGTAATATCTATACCAGCTAAGGATTTTCATAAAGCAATCTCTATCGATAGATATAAACATTATCGCTAGCGTATTCTTCTAGTTCAACGTTCAGAGTACTAGCTATATCATATCTGCATACATTCTTCTATCGATTGCTAATCCCTTATCGCTAGATACTTGATTGCTTATTAGCTTTAAGGATACTGAGATGTTTATTAAAAGGTGTTTCAAGGTATCCTATTATCGATAGCTAAACGAGTTAGCGCTAGCAACTATGTTAGCTCATTTGACTCATTTTCTCTCAGGCACTTGCTATCTGAATGATCATTATCTGAAGCACTTTTGTTATCGATAGCTTAACCTGTTATCGCTAGCTGATTCTATAGCTCAAGGACTTTGATTTATATTTCATCTATTTGTATTTCCTTCCATTTTTCCATGTTATCTATGAACTTCTAGCGATAGAATCATTCTTAGCAATGGTGCTAGACTTAGTGATAGATATTAACTTTGTTATTTCTAAGTCTTCACTTGCTATGGTTCTGACTACTAGCCGTAGGGATACACTTAGCGATAGAGATTTTTATTCTTAGAGTTCTGCTAAGTTTCCATTTGCTTTGAGCCTTTCATTAGCGACACTTTCTAACGATAGTGATTTGTTACCTAATAGATTTAACTTGATTAATTCATAGGTAACTTGCACTTACTTGCTTATGTTATTTATGGGGTCAGTCTTCATCAAAACTTAAGATTCTAACAAAGTTTACTATCGCTAGCATACGCAGAACAGAGCCAAGATAGAGTTGATTGCCATCAAGAGCTCTATCGATAGCAACTCTCAATACTGATAGCAGTCTTCTGCCGATTCAAGTGCAGTTATGGTGATATCATTCTTACCCTATCTTGAATGAATATAATTATGTTTGAATGATTGTTCCTTTTCATTAGCAATCAATCTTTGAACTATCTGACAGATTGCTATATGATTGGAAAGGTTGGAATTGTGTAGAGTATTATCTTATGTGGAATCTATTAAATGCACAATTCAAATTTGCTTAAATTTCAACTCAGCATGCTTATAAAATTGCACTCATATATCTTGAAAAATTTGTTCATTCCAGTGGGATTTAAATAGATTTTGAAAATTGAAAAACAATTGGATCTGTTCTGTCTGTGCTTACTGTGCCAAATCTCAAAAGTGTGTAGGACAGACCAATCGATAGTCATTGTCATTAGCGATAGCAAGTTTCTCTGACATCAACTTGACTAATAATTTGAGCAAATAAGTATGAGCATTATTATTCAAAAGCTCTGACTCACCTTCTGTTACTCAAAATATTTTAATGGTCACTATCATTCTATGTTAAGAGTAACTGGAGTCCTGTGTTTATATTCTGATCCCGAATATCCTTATCATCATGAACACAACACTTATTGGTCAAGAAAATTTGCTATGCTATAGAGTCAATATTTGAAGCACAAAGCAATCACTCTGATGCTATTATTTGCATAACGTTAAATATCTCATCTGATCTTTCATGCATCAAAATTTTGATTTCTTGTAGATGTCAAAACATATTGTTACCACTCTGATTGATTAATATCAATCATGCTCAATAGAATTTGTTTTTAAAATGTCAAATCTTAAGTTTTGCAACACTGACCCATCGATAGCAAGTTCCACTATTGCTAGTTGTATGCAGGACAAAGCTAAGTTTGAGCAAAGATTGCCATCGCTAGCTAAAAGCATTATCGATAGCAAAGTCAGCTATCGATAGATGAAACTTGGAAGGAATGAGTGATAAGTCTCACTTATTCAGCGTGGGATCATGCCTGCTAGCGATAGCAGCTCTTCCTAGCGATAGCAAGTCACTTAACAGGTCAGAATGCGAAACGTTAGCTGATACACTCCATTAAAGGTAAAACCCTAAACCCTAAAACTTATAAAGCTGGATCATTTGCATTTGCATTCATTATTCATCTGCACTTTCTCTTCTACTCCAAAACTCTCTGAGCATTCCAGCATTCATTTGCTTCTCAAAAACCTCTCACCTCTCAAAACCTAAACCCGAAAAATGGCCAGAACCAAATTTCCAAATGTAAGTGATATTGAGGCAACCTCTAGCGCTAAACCCTCGTCTCAATCCGCTAGCAAGAGGTCCAAATCCCAGAAAACTGTGTCATTCTCCAAAGAAGTGGTTGAATCAGGTTCCAAGCGTCAAAAGCGAACCTCCTCTAATCTGCCCTACTCAGAAGATCCTCTTGAAGCTCCAAGTGCGCTGTTCGCAAATCGGAAAACCCTAGATAGGGTTGCTGTGTGGGTGGATTTGGAATATTTCAAGCAGAATGGTTTTGACTTGGACGCCTGGCTATTACCCTACAAGAGATGGCTCAGTATTCAGAATGACTACAATGAAGAAGTGCTGAGATCTTTTTACTCGAGCATGAAAGCCAAGCCAGAATATAAGAAAAAGAAGCTGGTCAATATTGTGTTTGAAGCGTTAGTAAGAGGAAGAGGAATCTCCATTAACTGGTTAGCAATCAACAAAATTCTGGGAATATTTGAAGCATAATACAATAAGTGGTATTCCCCTGAGCCTTACTGCAAAGAAGAACTCAAGGAGATTTATGAGACAGACTCCAATAAGCCAGCCAGCATGCCTGTGGTCAACAGAATCTTACATTATGTTTATACCAGATTAATGACTCACAAGGCAGGGAATTTCAGCAGCTTTCCTAAGATAGATAACCCCTGGCTGCCCAACCTGATTTCAAAAGTTCCTTTGAACCCAGGGCAATTAGTATCTATGGAGCTTCATCGATTCTTATCTGACAAGTTTGCCAAAGCTCCTCTTCCCTATCCTCAGCTCATATCCTATATGCCGGAGTTCTCAAAGATCAAATCTGTAGGGGAAAGAGACAACAAAAATTGCAGACAGCTGACCATTACCACACTCAGAAAGATGGGAATTCCTGTTCAAACAAATGGTGCTGGTTCTGGTTCAGAAGCTTCTCATGCTCCTTCCACATCAGCTGGGTCTTAGTCTCCTGAAGAAGAGACTCAATCTCAAAGGACTCCTCCTTCTGCTCCTTCTGTTGCCAAGACTTCTATTCCCTCCAAAGATGCAATTGAAGAAATTGTCTTCAGGGTCTCTGCTGAATTCAACATTGCCTTAGAAGCTCAGAAAGCAGAATTAATGAAGCCCATTCAGGAGCTACAGTCTCAGGTGAAAAATCTGGAAGAGAATCTATGCCTCGTCCCTGAGTATATCAAACAAAGGGCAACAGCTTCTCCCTCAGCAGGTACTTCATCACATCATCATTCCCCTCTCCATTTTCACTCACCCTCTTATTCCTCTCCACAACACTCACCTACGACCCCTACTAGCTCTTCTCTTCATCTATCTTATTACCCCTCTCCTCCCACCTTTAAACATCCTAGCCCTTCCCTTAGCCACCATTCACAAGCCCAAACACCTCCATCTCCACCTTCACCACAAACCAAAATCCCAACACCACCAGAAACTCCTACCGCTAATCTTTCCCTTAGCGCTAGTCCACAAACACAAACCTCACCCTCCTCAAAATCCAAAGTCCCAACACCACCAGCAACCCCTATCGCTAGCCCCTCTCCTAGCGATAGCACCCACACCTCACCACCTATACAGCCAACCTCTGTCGCTACCACCACCACAAGCCCTCCTTCTCCTCCCAACTCTTCTCAAATTCCTAACCAACCCTCTTCTCCTACCCCTGCCTATGATGATGACAAAAAGGGGGAGAATCAAAGGGACAAAAATGTGGCAAAAGAAGGCTTAGTGGAGGATGCATCTTATGAGGAAGAAAATGCCACAATTATTCCTCCTGATAATGAAACGCAAGAGGAAGATATAAGTATGGCCATGGTCCTATATGAGGGGGAGCCTAAACTGTAACACCCCAAAATTTACAAAATAAGTATAAGGAATTATTTAAGTTTTTAGAGATATTATTAAAATATTAAAAAGCATCAAAATAAATAAATTTACGATATTGGGCATTTTTAATAATTTTAAGGTTTATTTTATTCAGGAAACAAAGAAGAATTAATTAGAAGATAAAACGTAATTTGGAGAAAAATGGATAACAAGGATATAGTTGAGATTTTAGAAATGTATTTAGAAATTAAAAAGCTTTATAAATAAATTTATGAGGCCCAGTATATTTTTAATAAATTTTAAAGTTCATTTTCTTTATTAGTTCAGGGAAAATAGTTAGGAAATAAATTTAAAGAAGGGAATATTTAGAATCTTGGGGTAGTGGTTCTTAATTAAAAAGTCTTATAAATAAATTTAGAAATTAAAGTATATCTAGAGAAATTATTTTGGGACAAATTTCAGATTTATTTGTAAATGAGAATGGTAAATGAAATTACCATTTAAGAGAAAATATAAATTGGGAAATTAAAAAGACAATATCTGCCCCTAGTTGAAAATATCTTCAATTATAAAGGGAAGGGCAAGATAGTAAAATATCTGTTAAAAATAAATATCAGATCTCTTTAAACATGCACCACACACGTGTCCATGTTTCTATTCCCTCTTATTTCTTTTTATCCCCTGCCTCCACGTATATACACACACAATTGAAAGAAAAAAAAACTAAATATATACTCCCTCTCACCCGAAACACACACACATATACACTTCACCACTCACTCTCATTCTCTCTTCTCTCTGGCTCTGAGAAGCAACGGCGGCATCAGCGGCGAACGGCGGCGATCGGCGACGGAGCCTGGCGGAAAACGTTCAAGGACTTTGGAACAACATTGGGTAAGCTATTTCCTTCGTTTTCCTCTTTTGTCTGGGCGATTTCGAGCGAATTTGGGGGGAATTGATCCGGATTTTTGGATGGTTTTTGAAGTTTCTGAAATTATAGAAATGTTCCTTGGACCTTGTTCTTGGGAAGCCAAAATTCTTGAGATGTAATGGTTGATTCCTCTCTTTGCTATATGTGTGATTGGCTTGAGTTGTAATTGCTTAATTCTGTTCCTCAATTTTCTGTTCTGTTCGGCCAAAAGAAGGGAAAAATGGCCATTATTGTTTGTTATGTTTAGGAAGATGAAGTGGAGTTGTTTGCTTAGGGATGATTGATATGAAATCACTAAATTGTGTAATTCTGTTTTTTTTCATACTCTGGCTGTGAATTTTGTGTAGGAAAAGAGGAAGGAATGATGGTTAATTAAATTAGAAATAGGAAAATGATTGTTGATAGATGATGACAATAAAGGTAGTAGTGTTTCTCTACTTTTATTAAGGTTATTGGCTGCTAGATTTAGGAGCAAAGAAAGGTAATTTGATAATTAATAAAATGAGGAAATAGGAAGTTGTTAAGAATGTTGATTGGAGGGTCTAGGTGTTAGAGTTAAAATTCTTAGTTCTGGCTGCACTGTGTTGAAGATATTCCCTATATGCTTGATTTCCTTAACTTTGTTTTAATTCTAATACAAGGTTGATGATATTGGAGATAATAATGATTTTCTGCTCTTGTTGGTCCTGATTATTTCTTGCTATTAATGTTCCTTGTGAAGAGTAATTATTTTAGTTAAGTGAGTTAGTGATGTTGAAATCTTAAAGGTTTAGGAAGTTGAAGTGGTGGTTTTCTTTTGTTGGTGGATTTTGAATTAAGATAAGATTAAGTAAATAAAAGAAAATTGATTGGTGATTTACTGGTTGGATTAAATTGGTAAAGTTAAGTTAAGGAGTTACAAGTTTAGTTTTAAAGCTAATTCATTGCTTAAGAATTTCCAAGGATTAGGATTAAGCTTTAAGTTGAGTTTAAAGATTTATAAGTTATAATGAATGTAAGTCATTTAATTATTTATTGATTGATAAGAAAGGTTAGTTAATTTAAACTAGTAAGTATATTTTTATGTTTAATGTTTGTGTTGTATGAATATTAATTACTGTTTGTGCAATGCTTATGAATGATGGTGTGATTAAACACTAAGTTAAGATAATTTAGACTTTATAATATTAGAAATAGAAAGGGGTAGTACAATAGGAAGGAGAGAGACGCTTAATTATTATGCTTAAGTTAGATATTAATATATTATTTTATACTATAAATATTTATAGGACAAATTAGTGGGATCGAATTCCCAGAGTACGTAAAAGAGAAGAAATATAGTAGAGAGTAAGCTTAGGAGACAGGTAGCAGTTTATTTCAGTAACAATTAAATTGCATGTATAATTTTGTAATATCTGTTTCAAGTTTACATTATGCATGAAGGTGTAAACCTTGTTAATTCCTGCATAGAAGTTTATGGAGTACTCCAGGCTTAGGTGGGTCGCTCCCCCTTTTCCAGATTAGTTACGTTATAGCTTTAAATGTTATAACGAGAAATCCTGCAGGTAAATCCTCCACTATATACGAATATATTGTTAATAGTGGTTGGTAGAGCATGAGCGCAGGAAGTATGAGTAATTGTTTTATTTGTTCAGATTTATGAAATATATACATGACAATGCTTGCATGATAAAATATGTTAATGAAAGAAACTGCTATTAGGATTTCCAATCTCACCCCCTTCCCCAAACATTTTTCAGTTTAGCAGGTTGAAAGAAGCTAGCTGGGGAAGAAGAGTAGATGAAGAAATTAGGATTATAGTTTGAAAAGCAAGAGGTAGTAAATATTTTAATAATGTTATTTGTATATGTTGTAAAAGTAAATTATTAAATTAATAATAGAGAGCACAGGAAATAGAACTACTTAAATTTATTAAGGGAATTAAATTTCCTAAGTATTATGAATTACGGGTAGACACTCTAGCAAGGTGCGTGGTGTATGAATAAGTAAGAATGCTTGCTAAGTTATGTACCACCATAGTTAGTTAGTTTAGAATTTAATTACCTGTGAGAATGGATATAAAGAATTAATACTTAACCGTATGTAAATGTATGTATTACCCTAATGATGCTGTGCATTCTGGTAGAAGGGTTATCAACTGAGGTAACCCCAGCGTTTTAATATTGGGAAGGCAGAAACCCATAAGTAGATCCAGAGAACCCATGAATGGGTTTTCGATCCCCACACACTATCATCAAGGGGAAGAAATTATAAGGGAACTTAAGCAGTTTAATTGTGTTATGTACCACTTTGATTTATAAAAAGATTTAAATTCTAAGTTGTACGAAAAGCCCATTCCAACTGACCAAAGGTTGGTTTAATGTTTTTAAGAAAAAGTTTTAAATTTTATCGTATTTTTGGGCATCTAATTTTCGTAAAAGTGGTAATAATTCAATTAAAAGGCTATAATATAGTAATAAAAGTCCAGGTGTTACATCCTAAACCAGTTTCTGGAAATCTACTTCCTCACTATTTTCAACAAGCACAAGAACTTCATGAGCAAGTTGAAGAATTTTTTGAAAGATCTGCTCAATCTCAAAAGGAAAGAGAGGATAGAGATGCAGCAAGAACAGAAACTGAAAAAGAAAAAGAAATGGATCCAATTCAGTCTATCTCCCAGAACCAGGAATCTAGTGGAAAAGAAAAAGAAGGCCAGCCTGCTCCTAAGGGAACAAGAATCAAGAAAATTACTCCAAGACCCCCAGTAAAGAAAATCAGGGCAACCAAAGGGATTATAATTGAAGAACCCAAATCTGCCCCCAAGTCATCAAAAAGAAAAACAGTGTCAAAGGGGAAAGGAAAATCAGCTAAGCCTCCACCTAAGAAGAAACAGAAAAAGCAGACTTTTCTTGATAAAATGTTGGAGAAAATCAAGCCTCCCTCTCCTCCAAAGAAGAAGAAAGCTGCTGCTAAGAAGAAGAAGAAGTCTGAGGTTGAGGTTGAGATTGACCCTAAAATCTTGGAAGAGCCTTCAACTGACTCTGGGAGAATAAGCAGTGAGTCTGGGGATTATGACCTTGACACATCAAACTGGAAAGATGATTTTGAGTCTGACTGAAGCTTGAATCATTCCCTAAAACCATTCTCATTTACATCATACATAAATTGCATGTTTACCAGTTTTATAGTTTATGTTTTGGTAATTCTTTCTGCAATATATGAATTGTGATTTCAGCACTGAATTATTTCTATCAATTCTATTATCCTCTTTACCTTTACTTATGTTTTGTCATCATCAAAAAGGGGGAGAATGTTAGAATCTTAAGTTTTGATGAAGACTGACCCCATATATAACATAAGTAAATAAGCGCAAGTTACCTTTGAATTAATCAAGTAAAATCTGATAGATAACATATTTCGATCGCTAGAACTAAAGACTATCACTATTGAAAGGTTCAACTATAACAAATGGAAACTTAGCAGAACACTAAGATAAAGATATATCTATCGCTAAGAGTATTCCTATCGCTAATAGACAAAGAGCCATAGCAAATGAAGACTTAGAAATAACAAGGTTAATATCTATCACTAAGTCATTTACTATCGCTAGAGAATATTCTATCGCTAGAAGTTCATTGAGAACATTGATAAATGAAAGAAAGAACAACTAGCAGAAATATAAACCAAGTCCTTGAGCTAATATAATCAGCTAGCGATAACAGGTTGAGCTATCGATTACAGAATACCTAAGATAATAAACATTCTGATAGCTAGTGCCTGAACAAATGAGTTAACTAGCGATAACATAGTTGCTAGCGCTAACATGTTTAGCTATCGATAATAGGATACGTGAAATACCTTTGAATATTCATATAACTATATTCTTAAGCTAATGAGCAATCAACTAGCGATAATGGAATTAGCTATCGATAGAGAATGCCTTGAAAATACCTTAGCTGATATATTGTCTCTATCTCTTTGAGCTAATGAAATGCTCTATCAATAACATCCACTGCATGAGTATTTGTTTCAGCTAACAGCTTAAGTGCAGGACTCACACTAACAAGATAGCGATAGCCAAGGGAGCTAGTGCTAATGAAAAAGCTGACATGCAAGTACAGTGGCAGGTAGCAGCAGGATAACGTTACTCACAGTCTCTGTCTCTCTTATCTTATCCTCTGCAAAATCCGTTGAAGCATAAAAAGGAAGAAAAGGTGCTAACGGCTAGTTCTCCAAGTCTCCAACGGATGGAAAAGAATATCACCATATATAAAGACTTGAAGACATCAGAATCAAGTGCGCGAACATACGAAGCATTTTCATGACGAGATGATACGAGATGAAAAATAAGAGGCTCTGCACAGGGTATTAGTTCTATTTCAGTGAGCCCAGAAATGATAAATTGAGTGAGTTAGAAAAATAGAGTTAGAGCTCACATTGTCAGATTGATAAGCTCTAGAATTATAGTTTCATCATACATTTATCTGTACTTAAGTGTTTATCACAATCAGTTCATTAAGTGAACATATTTATTGAAATCCTCTACTGTTTGAGGTTGTTCTGAAAGCTTGGTGCTTTAGAACAGGGATATTACCTTACAAGTAGTAAGGGGGAGTGTTTAGATGGATTCTAAAACTCTGTAAAGGTTGGCAGGTGAACCTGTGTTCGTAAAACCTGTGGTAGGCTTCTCTTGTGCCCGGTTTAAACAAGAGGATAGTGGAAATCTCAGGTGGAGCCTGAGGACTGGATGTAGGTCTGGATTGACCGAACCAGGATAAACTCTGTGTGCATTATCTCTTCCCTTATCTTTCCTAGCTTCCAGCATATCTTACTTACGTTTTCTTTAATGCACTTCATGGTTTGAAATATTCACAGTGATAAACCTAAAAGGATTTTAAAGATTGTCATCACTTGTGTTTTGTGCAAAGAATTTAAGTTTTTATTCTATCACCCAATTCACCCCCCTCTTGGGTGACAGCCAGCACTCACAAAATCTTCTTAGTCTGTGCAGGTTTGTCTCAAAGCATCCAACAACAATAAGTGGTACATCGGCAGTGAATGCTCAAGACACATGACTGAAGATAAAGAGAGATTTGATCATCTTATCATAAAAAATGGAGTCAAAGTTAGTTTTGGTGGAAACCAGTTAGGAAGAATTGTTGGAGTTGGAGAGATTGGGATAATAAAAAATGTCTATCTAGTTGATGGTGTCAGTCAGAGTACTGACAGAGGTAACTGGGTAATTTTTGATTCAAATGAGTGTCTTATAATAGAAAAGAATGAGCTAGCCATAGATAAATAAAGTCTTAAGTGTCGACTAAGAGCTAATAGAAACGGGAATCTATATAAAGTTGACTTAAATAAGCAATTTTAAGAAGTGTTTTTGTAAGTAATTCTGAAAGTTGTTGGTTATGGCATAACAGATTAGCTCATGTGAACATGTCTCCATTAGATAAGCTAGTTAAAAAGGATCTTGTTATTGGGATACCTGACTTGAAGGTAAAAACAGATTTAATATGTGGAGCATGTAAAAAAGGGAAACAAACAAAATCCTCTTTTAAACCAAATAAGAAAGTCTCCACAGCCAGACCTCTAGAACTGGTTCATATGGATCTAGTTGGTCCAGCAAGAGTAAAAAGTCTAGGAGGAAGTCTGTACACTCTTGTAATTGTGGATGATTATTCATGGTTTACTTGGACTATGTTTCGTTCCTCTAAGCATGATATCTTGACTCTCACTTTGTCAATTATTTATTTAGAATGCTTATTTTGATGATAATATACTGACTTAGGCAACGAAGTGGTCTACAAGAAATTGCAGGTTATGTGTCTTAAAATTGTAGGTCAGCCATCGATAGCTATGAGATCCATCAAGCACTATGCCTTACCAACTATCGATAGAGTATCGAGTACACTCAGAGTTTCGAAGTCAAGTTAAAACACTCGAGTAAATTTTCAATACTTCAAGTAAAAGTGTTAAAAAGGGTATCAAGCACTTAAAATCCATCGACAAATGAAGTATAAGTTCCATCGATGGGCATACCATCCATCAAGTGTTGCATTTCCATCATAAACTGATAACACCCATGGATTAGTAGGGAAGGAATACTCGATAAGAAGTATTCAACGTGGGAACCATTCGAGCACAACATTATCCATCGAGCAATCACCCAACTATCAATTGAACACCCACCCATCATAAGAAAACCTCAGGTAACCATCGATGGCCAGCATACCCATTAATTGAACTCCCACTAGTAACTTCCTAACGGTAATATTTCTCTCTCCAAAAATATATATAACTGCCATTTTCAACCATTGCATTCATTTTATTCACTTTATCCTCTCCTAACACTCTGTCGAACCCAAACCCTACATCTCTCTGAGTGTTTCGCTTTTCCATTAAAAAACTCAATAACCTAGTTTGAATTCACACCTGTTTGATTAGTTGAAATACACCATGCCTCCCAAAATGATTTTAACCAAAACATATCCTAAGAGTTAAAAGAAAAAAATCTAAACCCAAATACATTCCAAAAGTCGAGAAAGATATTGTTCTGTTGCTCCCAAATGACCCTGCCATGACCCTCAAAACTGCTTTAAATCACTTTGAAAAAGAAGTAATGGCAGGTAAGGCGAAGTCTTCTTCTCAGGAAAAATCATCTACAAAGAAGGTTTAATTTTCAGATCCCTCACACCACTCTGGTGATACAGAATTTCTGTGCAGAAATCCAACTGCATTTGAAGAAGAAAGAGCCAGGGCCATCAAGGCCAAGTACGCTGAGGACCTGAAAAGAATGGAGAAGGATGAAGTTCAATCCAAGTCTACTCCTCTTCTATCAAATCCCAGAAGAAAGTTGAAGGAGATTCTCACTAGTAATGAAACATGTGAGCTACCTCAAGGATTTGTGACAAAATGCTCTTTTACCCATCAGTGACTCATATAAACACAGAAGCATGACCACCAGAACATTTTGCTTCAACTTGGGATCATTTAAAGAGTTTGGAGATAGATATGTTCCCTTGGTTGAAGCCATACAAGTTTTGGAAATCAACAGCACCTATTCAAATGCCTCAAAATTTTGGATATAGAGATCATCTCTACTGTCAGAGGAAAGAGATTCTCATTTAATTGGAAGTCCTTGAACACATGGCTTGGGATCATAAGAGATCCTTACAACAGATGGAAAAACAAGGTGGGATACCCAGAGGAAGAAGTCATACAGTTATATCCGCCTTTTGAGGAGGTCCCTATCTCAAGTATCATATAAGCACTCATGCATTTCACTAACAGGCTCATCCACTATGCCTATTCCAGATGCATGGTGAAAAAAGGAGTAAACATGTCTCATATTCAACAGGTTGACAATCCCATCATACCAGCACTTATGAAAAAGGATCCTCTGAATCTAAGGTAGATCATCACTAAGGAATTCAAAAACTTCAAGGATTTTCCCAGAACTAGAAGTTCTCTAGCATTTCCTCAACTAATAGCATTCATTTTGCTACAGAATGATATATGGTACCTAGAGGATAATGATGTCTACAGTGTACCTCTATTCACCACTACCCACAACAAGAAGATGGAAATGACACTTCCCAGGGATTTTGGCACCTTAGAACCTCTAACAAAGAAAGATAGTCCTCCAAAGCCAAGATGAAGCCCAATCCTCTGCACCTGCAACTACTAGACCCTCAATGTTCAATTCAGCCATAAAGACTATGTTCTCTGGAGACATGATTGAGCAAGTTGCAGCCAAAGTGACAGAGAGATTACAGGAAGCTATCTTACCTGGCCTTATGGAGGAGGTCAATCTTGAACATCAAGCCATGGAGGAAAGTTTAATGAAGAGATTGATTACTGCTTTGAATGATACATTGGTGCCATCCTTCAAGGAGTATGTAAAACATGCCTATGATGGGTATAATGTGGTGGTTGCCATGATGAAACAATATGCTGCCAGGCTGGAAAATGTAGAGCACATTCTATGATATGTTCATCCCTCAGAAAGAGAAGCATATGTAGTTTAATCACATGGGCGTAATTAGGTAAAGTTCTACAAGTATAAGAATTTGATTGTAAGCTAATATGAATTAGTTATTGGATCCGAAGGATATTGAGTAATTTGGATGGGACCCAAGTTATTCTACCGATTGAAACTTATTTCTAGCTGATGGTAGATTATAATTAACCTAGTTGGTCTATTGAGGTTGAATGGTGCTATCACTAACCCATTCCTTTAGTTAAGGCTAATTGTATTTGCTTGTTGAACTTGGCCCAATTAACCTCGTAATTCCTCAAGAATGTGAAAAATATGCTTGCCACATGTTAACCCTAACCGAGAGAGCATACCATCATTTGCATTCCATTAATTATCCGCTTTTACATGCTAATTGATCTTCAATTATGGCAATTTAATCATATTTTCATGCTAATTCCACTTAAGGGTATAGATTATTACTTAAGCACTTATAAACCAATATTGCATCTCAATTATGTTAATTACTTTAAATTACCTAGCATATGAAAACAATACAAATCCAAGGATTTGTCAACCTATGAGACTAATGGTGGATTTAAGCATGAACATGATTATACAAATTCCTATTATGACTCTTTTGCTTATGAAGCTCCATGAGAGTACATTGGTTGCAATAACTATGCGTATAATCATTTTAGTGAACAATGTCCTTGATTATGCCATATTTTTATATACCTTTTATGGTTAAAATCATTGGATTATTCATGTTCTTGGGGTAATTGCACCTAATTAGGATGATTTCTGATACTTGCACACTTTGTTGGAGTTTATACTAATCAAGGGCAATTCGACCATAATTGGCATGATTTATTGTTTAACTAATCTTCAAGAGTAATTTGATGCAACCTTAAGCTTATTTTATGTGCAGATCATGGAAGGAACCCACCCACTAGAGAAACCCAGTTGAGAAGAAGGCAGCTGAACAAGGGGGCAGAAAAATTCGTTGTTTGCTGTGGCGAGCCTAAGATGCGCACATGGCGAGCAACACCAAGAGAGGCAGAAAGCATGTTTGCTCATCATGTCGAGTGCACGGTGAGCCCAAGGCGAGTAGCACCTAAAAATTCCAGAAAGGTTGTATGTTCGCCGTGGCTAGAGAGCGGACGCTGACAGTTCATGAATTTAGCTGGGTTTTGGGACTTTTTGGGGTACCCATTGGTAGGATCCGACCCAAAACTCACTAGACTCGACACCTAAACATTAAAATTAGGGGTGAGTAACGGACGGGTACGGGTGGCTCGTGGGTGTACCCGTTACCCGCCCGTTTATAATACACGGGTACGGGCTCACCTGTACCCGTGCACATACCCGTTTGGCCCGTAATAAAATGGGCCAAACGGGTACGGGCTAAACGAGCGGGTAGCCTATTTACCCGTTTAGCCCATTATTTTTTTTAAAAAAAACTGTGTACCTATCAACTTGGCCCATTAATTAAAAAAAAACACCTGAGTGTACCTGTGTAGTATGACTGCATAAAGATCCCACATACACATTAATTTTTAAAAGTCTTACAATTCTAAGCATCTCAGATTTGTCTTTGCATTCAACATGCATCCTTACTCCTCAGTCTTTGCATTCAAAGATCCATACAAGAAAAAGTGTCTAACTAAACTAAAATTATTATTACAATACATAAACTCCAATCTCCAATCTCTAGCAAGCAATCCTGACCTGCAATGCAACAATAAATGCTAGCAAAGTAGCAAACTAGCAATCTTGACCTGCAAATTATAAATGCATAAAAAATCAGTTTAAATCCACATTTCACTAGCTCATTATTACTTTACTATTTCAGTAGCTAACTAACAAAATAAAGAAGTAGAACATCACAAGGTTAGACCACCCTTCTTGCCCAAAACATCCAGAATTATGCAAAGGCTGAAACAAGATAAGAAGAAGCTGAAAAGCCGGTTCCAATGTTCCACTGTATAAACAGAAACAACAGGCGTGTATCAGGAGTATTATGCAGTACAACATCAATATAGGAAAGGAACATTTGACAAGGGCAGAGGCATAGGCAAAACGCCACAGAACAAACAAAGCTTTCAAATCTCATTAAAAAAATACCTTAATGCTATATCCGAATTAAATGGCCCAGTCTGCTCGAAATTAAATGATAAACAAGGCAAACAGCACAGCAAATTCAATAGAATTACAGAAGAGAAGTAGAAAAAATCGGGAAAGGATTTAATGCTATATCCGAATCATAGAGCATAAATAAGAAAACTCGAGCATGAGCATCCATGTATAAAATAATGTAATTTCACTGCTACAGTCTACTCGAAATTAACTGAGGGGAAAGAGATCTAATGCTATATCCGAATCACAGATAAAGAAGGCAAAGCCCCAGTCTGCTCGAAATTAAAAGAGGGGAAAGAGATAATTGCAAAGGGATCGATTGGAAGAATACCTGGAATTGCAAGAAAGGATCGACTGGAAGGAGTGAGAGAAATATGGTGACTTTGAGGAAGGAGACGCCGGAGACGACGCTGAGCGGAGGCGAGAAAGCCACACCACAGAGACGATGGCGTTGGGAAGAAGCTGAGCGGAGCCGAGAGAGGCTGAGCCTGTGACCTGTGAGTCAAATGGAGGTGAGGGTTAGGGTTTGAGAGTTGAATGGAATTGGAGAATGTGTGTGTGAGCTGTGCCCGTGACCTGTGAGTCAAATGGAGGGTGAGGTGAGGCCGTGCATGAGGGACAGTGAGTTACTGAGGGGGGTTTTAATTTTTTTTTAAGTAAAAGACATTATACGGGTAACAGGCGGGTAACGGGTCACCCGTGGTCTACCCCGTACCCATGCCCGTATATAATGAAACGGGCGGGCCCCGCCCGTTTACATTACTGGCCCAAAATGGGCGGGCTTAGACGGGCAAAAAATCACGGGCTGCGGGCGGGGCCTGCAGGTTACGAGTTCCTTGCTCTCCCCTAATTAAAATCAACCTAGTGCTTCATTTTACTCATCTTTTCCACCTCCATTCACTCCTAAACCCTAAAATCCTCTTATCTCTTTCATCATTCTATCTCCATCTTCTTTATCTTCCACCTTTATCCAACCTCTCCTTCCATGGAATTTCACATGAGGCTTCTCCTTGGAGCTTCTCTTGGAATTTCTATGTTTGATTGAGGGGTTCTTCATCTCTTGAGGATGGTTTGATGGTGGTTCAAGCATGGGTTCTTCATTTGGGGAGTTTTTCTTTGTTCCACATATATATTTAAGGTTTCTCTTATGTTTATTTGAACTTCTCTTTGACATGTTTGGATTTATGTATTGTACTGAGATTTTAGATATGTGTGGTTGATGTTTGATTTTGCTAATTTGGATTGGGATTATATATTAAGTACTTTATTGATTATATATGTATGTTTGATTAATTCCTCTTGGTATTGAGTTATTTGGCCTTGTGTTGATGATTCTATCAAGTTGGTTTAGTTAGGGTATGTATGTAATTGTAAAGGAAAGAAACATTAGTCCAATCTAAGTTAGCTAATCACATCATGTATGAACTAGTTTGTGTCTACTTTGGGCTTGAACACTTGAGTTATTATTTCCTATCTACATTGTGGTTGCATGAACTTAATCTCATTTTAGTGGTTGCTAGTGGGCTTAATTCATTGCTTCCATTCATAATTGTTGTGGTTGCACTTTTATGAGAGTCACAAGTATTTTGACTCAAAGTATTTCACACATCAAGTGGACCTTAACACTAAACCTAAGTGATGGCTATGAAAGTGGTTGCTAGATTAGTCATTAATTAGGGCTAGTGGACCCCTAGTGATTGATTGGGGATTATTTCATTAGACTTGATGAATTGAACTCCCAAATGATTTGAACCAATGCTTGCCACCTCACCTAGACTCAAGAGATCCATTTCATTGCATTTGCTTCACTTTACCCATCTAACCATTCTACCTCATTAAGGAAGAGATCAAAAATATTGTACTCAGGCTCATTTTACATGTTTCATACTAAAACCCAACAAAACCCCCTTTTATACCTCATTTTCATGGCATTTAGTTTCCTTGGTTAGTCATTAGGCTCCTTGTGAGACAATCCCTGATCGCACCACTATAGTGCAACCCTTGGTTAATAAATAATTTTGCATTTAACCCCCAAGGCCATTAGGAAAAGGTTAAATCAATGGCGCCGTTGCTGGGAAGTCATTTTTGACTCCTTAGGGTAACTAAGTGTCACTTGAGACATTTAAAAGGGGTAGGAGTCTTTACGTCATATTTGAATCAATTTATTATTTAGGATTAGTTTAGATGAATTGCATGTTGCATACTTTTTTTTCTTTTTAATTCTTGTATTTGTTTGCACATATATTAATTGCTTGTGATTTTTTGGGACCAAATCATTGAATTCTCATGTCTTGGAATTACAAAAGCTTTAATTACTATCATGATCCACTTGAGGATTCTCATTCTTTTTAGGAAATACCACTAGGACGGGAGAGGCACCTTCTTCAAGCATGGATGAGTTCTATAGACAAAGGGATAAAATGATGGCCGCTCTAAATTCTTTCTTCAAGTCCTATGGGATCCACCTTATCCTCACCACAATATCATTCATACTTCGATGATGCTTATCCACCATATTCTCCTCTATACCATGAACCATGCTTTTCCCTATACCCTTCATCATATCAAGCCCCACAACGTGAGCCTTCACATCCACCATATAGGCCATACCATGAACCATCCCCATAATTCCAAGGGCCACCTCCCCTCCAATTTGAATCATCCTCTCCATTCCTATGTTACCCACCACCAATTCACCATTCATACCAAACTATATACCAACCACCACCATGTGAACCCTTACCTCCACCCAAACCCATCACACCTAAACCAACTAGGCTTGACACATTCTTTAACTACCCCAACATGGATGATCACACAAAGGAGCTCAAAAGGATGTACGAGGTGTATAAAGCTTGGTCCAAGGAGTTGTATAGGAAGAAGACCACAATTGGACTCTCCAAGCAATTGGAAGAAGAATTGGAAGAATTAGGGGAGTAGCTCAATGCATTCTACTTGCATGTACTTTGGAAAAGAATGGGAGGAGAAGAAGGAACCCTATGGCCTTATGATGTTAAAGTTGAAGAAGAGACGGGGATATCACATGAAGAGCAGCATCCCACATCTCTTGTAGAGAATACCCAACTTCCAGTGGTAACATTCAATGAACTTACACAAGTTGAAGAGATAAAGCAAGATACTCAACAACATCAAGAGGAAATGAACTCCCCACTAGGTAATGCTCCAATCTTTAAGGAGATTACTTCTTCGTTGGTTGATTCCTTGATTAAACAAGCTACTAATCATATGAGTCAAGATGAAGTGGATGAGGAAATCATTTGTGAATTCCCTCATCGATTTATTGATGAATATGCTCAACTTAGTGCTTTAATTAGTAGTAACTCAATTGAGAATGTTGCTTGTACTATCATCAATTCTTCTAGTGATGAACATGCTTCTCTCCTTAATGCTAGTAAAGATGATTTTGTTGAATTGAATGAGGCTAAATCTTGTTCATGTGTGGAATGTGAAATTTGTGTGCATTGTTATGATGTGAAGAAACACTTGATTGTTGAATTTTAAAAGCATAGTTTTGACACAATGACTACTTTTACTATTGAGCATGGCGCATCTACTAGTGCTAGGAGTGCTGAAATTTGTAAGCATGATATAATTGAGAATGACGATTTCATTGTGGTTGAGGATGCAAATCTTTTTGTCCCCATTGAATTAAAGATGTTGAAAGTGCATCATGGAGGATTCTCCATGTTTAAATTTGGAGATTGTTGATAATAGGGAATCCTTCCAACAAATATTTTCTTGTGATCTTCTACCCGACATATCTAAAAATGAAAGTGTTTGTTGTGCCACTTCCATCACACCATTTTCTTTCCCTCATTTCTCTTCTACCTCTTGTGTATGTGCACGCGAGGTTATGTGCCCCAACCATATATTGGACTTCGCTCCGCTACACATACACTTGAGTGTTTTTAAAATGAATTTTCTTGTTTTACTCCTACTGATGGGAGTTTGATTGACTTCCTTGGTTGCAATACCTATTTAGAAAAATCGTTTACTTAACTAGAATTGGATACTGCCATGTTTGTTGTATTCTCTTTGCAAGAAACACAACACTTCACACCAAGGAAGGAACATGTGGGAGAAGTGCCCTACATGAAGACATGCATGTTTCTCATTCGAGATGATAACTTCTCCTACAAGAGTTTGAAGCATTTTAAACGCAAGGTTGTCCCTCTCCTCTCTTGTATACTCATTGCCTTTAATTGTTGCATGGTCTTTTGAGATTATGATGAATGATAACTGTGGGGGAGGGACTACACCATTAGTAAAAAGGTAGACTTAGTGTTAGTTGAATCAATAAATCCCTATTGTGTTCTCTTGCTTGCTGCACCTTACATTTTGATTTTGCATTGGGGACAATGCAAGATTTAAGTGTGTGGGAATGGTTTCTGTGTTGTTTAGGTAGTCTTGTTTGATCGATTGATTTTATCATGTTCAGTCACATTAGAGAAAATTTTTAAAATTTTGTGTCAAACTTTTTCAAAAACTAAGGTGGATTTTGCTTCTTAGTCTTGTATTATGATGAAGGGTCGCATTCAATGAAATATAGGATCCAGTTATATTCCCTACCTATTTTTAAAACTTGCTTTTTGAAAAACTAATGTGACAACAATTTTTGAAAACCATGGAGCAAGAATAGGCCTCACCCTTTGATCAATAAGCTTCATGAGCAATGAGAAGAATTCAAAGAATTATTCATTTTAGCCTTTCAATTTTCAAGAGCTAGTGATGAGTTATTTTCAAGCATATGCATTGTGGTGATTGGCTTTGCAATTGGATGTTTCATTGGCAATTGAGGTTAACCTTGTTGTGAGATTTTTGGGCCTATTTTCATTTGAAGAGTGTATTCTTGCTTGATCATTCAATTTCTAGAACTTGTCTCTACTCTTTGTCGAAGCTAGAATTGCATTCATGCATGAAGATGATTTAGGCATTCATTTCATCACCCTATTTTCTCATACACAAACCCACAATATGTCATTTCCCATTGTGACCATTTTGAACCATTCCTTGATTGTAATGCATTAATGTGAATTTTGTGATGAAGCATTGAATTTGAGGCACTTTTGTTTGTTGTTAATGCCATGTATATATTAGAAAGAAAAGCAAATAGAAAAGTGTTGCATAAAAAAATAAAGAAAAAATTAAAAAAAAAAAGAAAAAGAGAAGAGAAAAAGAAAGTTTGAAGAATAAGGCATTTATTGATGTGGCATTATCATTGTTGAAATTATGCTCTTATGTGCTATGTACTCCAATTGTGACATTGAATTGTATTTCAACCTCTCCTTTCCATAACATGCAATCCATCATGCCTTTTCAATCATTTCAACCCCTCAAATCCTTTTGATTCATACATGATTGTATGCATGGGTGGATATGTTAGAGTGGTTACAAGCTTATGGCAAATTATTGTTTGAGCAAGTTGAGTGTGAAAAATCCCACATAAGATGAGTAGAGTGAAACACTATTATCTTGAGAGTCCTCTTTACCATTGCTTCATCCAATTGCTTTGCCAATTCTCCCTTTACATATTCTTGATCATAGTTCATGCTAGCTTGAGATTATTGATTGGTTAAAACCATTTTTCTTTGTATTGTACCCTTTGTGTAGGAGTACAAAGGTCTAAGTGTGGTGGAAATGATTGTACCATATTTTTATGTACTTTTCATGGTTAAAATCATTGGATTATTGCATGTTCTTAGGGTAATTGCACCCAATTAGGATAATTTCTGACTCTTCCACACTTTTTTGGAGTTTATACTAATCAAGGGCAATTTAGGCATAATTTGCATGATTTAGTGTTTAACTAATCTTCAAGAATAGTTTGGTGCTACATTACGCTTATGTTATGTGCAGATCATGGAAGAAACACGCCCACTCGATAAGCATGGTTGAGAAGAAGGCAGCTAAACAAGGGGCTAGAAAAATTCCTTGCTCACCATGGCGACCCAAGGCATGTTAGATATGATTATTTTTCATGATGACAAATATAGATTTAAATCTAATGAGTAAAAATTTTGTATGAATTGTTCATCTCCAACTTTAACTAACCATTATTTCATGTATAAAGTAGTCAGAGAAAGAATGAAGTTATTATGGTTGTTTGAGGAGAATGATATGGTCAAATAAGATTATAGATTGAATGAGAAAATCATGAATAATGCTATTAGACTTGGTATTATAAGTTTCTATGCTCAATTGGAAGTTAAAAAAAGCTCAAATGAAGTCCAAATCGTCAAACCATGAGTTCCCATGCATAATCGATCATAACAGAGTGCTTGTGATCGATCAAGGCATCATAATTGATCAAAGCAGGATAATAAATCATAAAACAGTATGTCTGATCATTCAAAAGCTTATTGTGATCGATCATAGGGTGTTGATCGATCAGAAAATGCATGTGATCGATGATCTGAACCGTTCCTAATACGCCTTGGGGTTCAAATGCAAAATTATTAAAACCAAGGATTGCAATGTGGTGCTCTCCCGGATCGTCTCTCAAGGAGCCTAATGAACTAACCTAGGAAACTAAATGCATGAAAAGCTATAAAGTTGGGGTTTTTGAGATTTTAATCAAGGAAACTAAACTAGATTCTTTTTGGGATTTTTGTTATTAAAGAAAGCAAGTAAAACAAGGTTGTGAAAACTATATGGAAAACGTGGGTCTCTTGATGAATTGGGCAACCTTCCTAGCTTCTAAATGATATGGGAGTTTAAACCAAGTTCTAATGCAAAACCTAAGGCAATCGCTCTTAGTCCAATTAGCCTAATTAATTAACTAACGTGGCGCATCGCTCATTCAATTAATCAAATAGGAAATTGTTAAGGTTCAACTTGGTAGTGAGAACTCATGATAAACACACAACGAGGCTCTCGTTAGAAGTAGATCGAACCATCTAACGTTGGACCTAGTGTCTAAACACACATACAATCGCACATGCATTCAACATATACTAGAAATCCAAAGGAGATAAAATTGAAACACGTCTATTGCATGATATAATGAAATCAACACTGAGGTTCATACACATAAAAGAACATCGCTTAATTACATGCATGACCTTTAAACAACAGATTAAATGCTTAAGCACACTTGTTCCAAAACCAAAGACATATGACAAAGCACAAGGAATTGAAATACATAATTGGAATTAGACAAGAGAAACTAAATAACTCCCCATTAAGAACGTTGAAGCTCCGGTTGCCTTCCTCCATCAAGATCCCCACAATGAATTTAGCCGCTCATGCTCTCGAACCCGATTGAATGAAATTTGGTTGTGGAAGCCATGAATTGATATAGAATGAGTGGAATTGATGTAGATGGATGAATGGGAGGTGAATTTTCGTGCAAAGGGCAGAGGGCTAAGGAGAGGAGAGGGTGAGAGTGAATGAAGAGTAAAGGGAAATCTGAATTGGTGGTGAATGGTGGTATGGAAGAGGAAATTCGGGTATAAATTTATAGAACAAGATAGGAAACCCAAAAAACCTTCCTAATTCCCTCTAGATTGCTTGGGAAGGTCGAATTCATCCTTTAGGAAACAATGGAAGAAGACCCAATCACCCAAAATTTGGAAATAAACTAAAAACTTCCGTTTCAGAATTTTTATCGGGTCCTCGCTGTGACCCTCGCTGTGACAAGTCACGGCGAGGAAACTGACTTGCTGGGTGCTCTCTGTCCTTCGCCGTGACCCTCGCCGTGAGGGGCTAAGGCGAGGACCAGAAACTTTTTCTTTGCTTTTCTCACATTTTCTTCATTTAGGGCCTCATCCTTTGCACCTATAATGGGAAATTAAAGTATATGTGAGGTCTTTTAAGTCCATAATCATGAAATGCATGAGTTAAAAACCTTATATGCTCAAATTACCATGGAAATACAACTAATTCCTTAAGTATGGACCATGCATGCAATTGTACTTAATTCCCATTGAATTCTCCTAAACTGAATGCTAATTTCCCATTATTAGTAGTTAAAATAGTATAATAATCATGCACAATCAATCGATCATACGCTACTCTGTTGTTTCGTTCAGTCTGACCCATGTCTAGTGTTTTGATCATATCTCATAGAATATAACTCCGATTTAGATGAAACTTATTTGTTATGAGACTCCCACCATGGTTCATGGACAGAAAATGCACCCTCAAATGATTTATATACGAGGAGCTATGAATTTTTCAATCTGCCCAATATTTCCACGTCATGCATCAGATAGGCAGTCATGTTTTGGATCATATCTTTCCAAATACAAATCTAATTGGGATGAAACTTGTTCATATGAAACTAGACTTAATACTTGTTTTATGAACACAAGTTTCACTTTAAAATCTTTCAAAATGAAGGAGATATGAATTTTCAAAGTTTGCCCAGTAAACTGTCATTATGCATGAGTCTGACAGGCACGATTTCATTTATAACCTTTGAATCTTAAAGAGTTTGGAAACAATTCTTTCTTCATTGAAAACTAGATTGAATTATGTTTTCATGTATATATTATATGCTAAATTTAGAGTTAAATTGAGAGAGTTATGATTTTCTAAAATTTATCCTTAATCTGAACAATGTCCAATCGATCAGTCATAAGTAATAAAGCTAACCAATCGATCATATTCGTATAATCGATCAGGGAATATGTGAGTGATTCCCTGTGATTGATCATGAAAGCTTGGGTCGGATCGATCATCACTGCCTAATGATCAGGCGACGCAAATTGTAATTAATCTAAACATGATCTAAGCATGATCGATTAAGGAGTAAAGGTAGTGATCGATCAGAGCTAGTTGATCGATCTAGCGATAGAATTACATTTTTCTGCTAACTTTGCATTTATATCAGAATGTGTCAGGCCTAATTTCAGAAGTTACCGTTAGACACATAAACATGAGATTAGAGCCATTGAAGCAAAGCTTTGCTTTCTGCAATTAATGAAGAGAGAAGAACTGAACCAAACCAAGTACAAGGGAGTTAATGCAACACACACACACTGAACCAAACCAACATCGCCGTGAGGGGCTAAGGCGACGACCATAAACTTTTTCTTTGCTTTTCTCACATTTTCTTCATTTAGGGCCTCATCCTTTGCACCTATAATGGGAAATTAAAGTATATGTGAGGTATTTTAAGTCCATAATCATGAAATGCATGAGTTAAAAACCTTATATGCTCAAATTACCATGGAAATGCAACTAATTCCTTAAGTATGGACCATGCATGCAATTGTACTTAATTCCCATTGAATTCTCCTAAACTGAATGCTAATTTCCCATTATTAGTAGTTAAAATAGTATAATAATCATGCACAATCATTCCCCCACACTTAGACCTTTGTACTCCTGGACAAAGCATAGACTCACAATGGTAAAAGCCTAAGATAATCATGGATCTCAAATTGGAAGAAGACACGTTCAAGGCATATAAAGGAGAGAACTATCAATGCAATTGAGAATCAAATAACAACAAGTGAGCACACTCATGAATATTTCACACAATCTTACATATAGGTTATTCACTCTCTACTTTCTCAATATGCAACTTACCATATGCTTGCAACAATCATCAATCTCCACTAGTTTAGCACACACACAAAGAATCAAGAGGACTTAAGATTATGGTAATGGAAAGATGTCATCCATGAGTAAGAACTAAACCACTCACAAGCATCCTTATTATTGTTATTATTTTTTTTTCTCTTTTTCTTTTTTTTTTCTTCTTTTTTTTTGAAACATCTATCTTGAGCTGTTGTAGATCCCTTTTTGACGCGACTTTGCACATGGGTAATGCAACGCCGGTTACTCAGTTACTCCACAAAACATCAAGAGACCTTTGGTCCAACTCATAACCCTCTTATACTTGACCGTTTGACGCGAGTGCCAACATTGGTGATGAAGTGCCCCCGGTTACTAAGTCAAGCTTAGAAAGCAAGCGAAGTTGTGTTATCATAGCATTTAAACCTGGATGCAATTTTATAAATATGCTCTACTCATGAAAGACATCAGTTGGAGGTGGAAAAGATAGATATATGGTTACATGGAATGAGTGCCTCTATCATGTTCATCATGTATGACTAAAGCAGCTTAAACTAAGAATTGAGTCAAGTTCTAGAAATTAACACATTAAAGCAAGTACTCACTCAAATTCTTTTGGCCCGAAAACAACCTCACAGCAAGGATAAGCTCACAAATTACCATTCAACAATCAATCAACGCAATAGTCTCCACCGTGTATACCCTAAACATACCTCAAATCCAACTCTTGAAAATTGAAAAACAAAGGACAAAAACATTGCAAAATCTATCCAAAGTACAAGATAACAAAACAACCTAAGATGGGTATCTTTTTGCACAAGTTTTCAAAAAGTGTGGTGAACTAGGTTTTCACAAAAACATTTTGAAAAAACACTTGAATTTACTCTTAACAAATCCACTATGACAAATGCGACCCTTTGTGCATAATAGACAAGTCAATACAACTTCAAGCCAATTTTTTTTTTAAATTAGTTCAAAAACATTCAAAGTTCACCCAAAACCACAAATTATGGGAAATCATGCAAGAAATACTCAAAATACACATCTACCCCCCCCCCACACTTAAACAAAACATTGTCCTCAATGTTTAAAATACAATACTATCAGAGACCAAAGAGGAACAACACCTATAAACGTGGACAACCATCAACAAAAATATGGGGAACCAAAAACAAAACAAACTACTATTCTACTGGTGAATCCCGTTCCCCCACACTTAAACTACACACCACATCAGTCAAAACAGCATCAAATCAATTATGTAGTGTAAAGTAAAAGAGTAAAGGAAAGGGACAACCTAGCCTCAAGGAGGCTTTATTGCAGCATCATGGTAGACCTTAAGGAGATGACCATTAGCTTGGAAAGTATTACGAGTCTCCTCATCTACAAGGTCTATCATACCATATGGATTAACCTTAGTCACACGATACGGCCCGAACCAATTTGATTTCAGCTTACCACGACCATGACGATAACGAGCTTGGTACATGAGAACTAAGTCACCAACTTTAAAGCTCTTGTTAACTAGATTTCGATCATGAAGCAATTTGGTCTTAGCTTTGTATACCCTCGAATTCTCATAGGCATTAAGTCGCAACTCATCCAGCTCTTGAATGTGTAGAGCTCTCTCTTTGCCAGCTGCATCCATCTCCATGTTGCACAATGTCACCGCCCAATAGGACTTATGCTCAACCTCTACCGGAAGGTGGCAACCCTTACCATACACCAACCGGTAAGGTGACATTCCTATGGGTGTCTTGAATGCAGTGCGATAGGCCCAAAGTGCCTCATCAAGTCGCTGACTCCAATCACTCCTACTCGGCTTCACAATCTTCTCAAGTATCTTCTTTACCTCACGATTTGACACTTCAGCTTGACCATTCGTTTGCGGGTGGTAGGGACTAGAGACTCTATGGGAAACCCCATATTTAGCAAGCAAGCTATTGAGAAGCTTGTTGCAGAAGTGGGTGCCTCTGTCACTGATTAGGGCCTTAGGAACTCCAAACCTACTAAAAATGTTAGTTTTCAAAAATCTAGACACAGTTGGAGCATCATCATTCCGGGTAGAAATAGCTTCAACCCACCTAGAAAGGTAGTCGACAGCTAACAATATATATGTAAAACCACGGGAAGGTGAAAAAGGACCCATAAAATCTATACCCCAAACATCAAATGGCTCACAAAACAAAATAGGTTTTTGAGGTAATTCATCTCTTTTACTCACACCCCGCCCAAAACGCTGACATACATCACATGACCTAACAAAATCATAAGCATCTTTAAAAATGGAAGGCCAATAAAAACCAGACTCTAAAATTTTTCTAGCGGTTTTCTGTGAGCTATAGTGCCCACCACATACAATTGAATGGCAAGAAGTGAGAATTGCAGTAAATTCATCATCGGGGACACATCTCCTAATCACTTGGTCCTGACAAATCCTCCAAAGGATAGGATCATCCCATATGTAGTGTTGGGACTCCTGCTTCAGCTTCTGGACCTGAAAAGAAGACATATCATCGGGAGTGAGTCTGCACACCAAATAATTAACAATAGCAGCAAACCACGGTGTATCAACAGAAATAGCACAGCGAGAGGAATCAGGAAAATCATCACAAGTCAAATCAGAACAATCAACTCCCCTTGTGTTTTCTGGAAGACGGCTCAAGTGATCTGCTACAAGGTTGGCACTACTGGCTCTATCCTTGATCTGAAGGCGAAATTCTTGGAGCAGCAGTGTCCAACGGAGCAGTCTTGGCTTAGAATGTGTCTTGGTGAAAAGGAACTTCACAGCTGCATGATCAGTATACACCACAACAGGAGAATGCAACAGATATTGCCTAAACTTATCTAGAGCAAAAACAATGGCATACAACTCTTTTTCAGTAGTAGTATAATTTCTTTGCACAGTATCCAAAGTTTTAGAGGCATATGCAATTACATGTGGTTGTTTATCACTTCGTTGGCCCAACATGGCACCAACTGCAAAGTTAGATGCATCACACGCTAACTCAAAGGGTAAAGACCAATCTGGAGCAGTAAGTATAGGTGGTTCAAGCAGCTTATTTTTCAATATATCAAATGCAAGCACACAATCATTATCAAAAACAAAATCAACATCTTTCTGTAACAATTTAGAGAGGGGTAAGGCTATCTTAGAGAAATCCTTGATGAAGCGCCTATAAAAGCCTACATGTCCCAAGAAAGATCGAAGATCTTTTAAGCATGTGGGATAAGGCAAGGTAGCTATCACCTCGGTCTTAGCCTTGTCAACTTCAATACCACGACTAGAAACAAGGTGTCCTAAAACAATACCATGAGAAACCATAAAGTGACATTTTTCATAATTTAAAACCAAATTTTTCTGGACACATCTAGCGAGTACCCTCTCTAAACTCTCTAGGCACGTATGGAATGAATCTCCATAGACTGTGAAGTCATCCATAAATACTTCCATGCAATCATTGAGCATATCAGCAAAAATGCTCATCATGCATCTCTGGAATGTGCCTGGCGCATTACATAAACCAAAAGGCATGCGCCTATATGCAAACGTACCAAATGGACAAGTAAAAGTGGTTTTATCTTGGTCCTCGGGCGCTATAGGAATCTGAAATTACCCAGAATAACCATCTAGGAAGTAGTAATGACTGCGACCAGCCAACTGTTCCAGCATCTTATCAATGAACGGGAGGGGAAAGTGGTCTTTTCTAGTGGCATCATTCAGTTTCCTATAATCAATGCACACACGCCAACTGTTTTGCACTCTCGTGGGAATAAGTTCATCATTTTCATTTTTAACAATGGTGATCCCAGACTTCTTAGGTACCACCTGCACCGGTGAAACCCACTCGCTATCCGAAATCAGATAAATTATGCCAGAACTAAGGAGTTTGGTAACTTCCTTTTTGACAACATCTAAAATGAGTGGATTCAACCGTCACTGGGGTTGCCTAAGAGGCCTAGCATCATCCTGTAATAAAATACGATGAGTGCAAACTGTTGGGTTTATACCCGGAATATCTGCCAATGTCCAGCCAATAGCCTTTTTATACTTTTTCAAAACATTCAACAATTGCGCTTCCTCGCTTGCCATCAAATCACTAGAGATTATCACAGGCAGCGTATCATCGGAAGAAAGAAAAGCATACTTCAAATTACTAGGTAAAGGCTTAAGTTCAAGGGAAGGGGGTTCAACAATAGATGGAACAAGGGAAGGCAAAATAGTAGGCATAGAAAAACTTCCCTTTGTTGACCCACCTACACGGCTAGAACTAGGCTCAATAGTACTTACCACTTGACCATTGGTCTTCCCAAGCGTTGAACCAACCACTGGTTGGTCTATCGCAGCAACTGCCTTGGGGAAAGCATCATCCACACTATAATATGGTGTCCGGGTAGCCGAATCAACCACTGGTTGACTACTTACAGCGACTACCTCGGTTTTTCCTCCACTATGCACACCTGTATCACTTTGCATAACAAGATCATTTAAAAAACCGCAGGGTATGGGAGGAGATTCTAGGTCTAGAAAGTGAATCAGAAGGAGAAGGTAAAGAAAGTGGCCCTAAAACCACATGAGTAGTAGGCCCGATGGGAGCAGTGGGAGTCATCGTGGCTGGATTGAGGGCTATCCCTTGCAAGTTCACATCATGGTTTTCCAGCTCAAACACTACTTCCCGAACATTCTTGGTACCTACAGGGCTGAACAAACTACCAGACTCTACAGAACAGTCATCACTCAACAAGGAGAGGTTAGTGGAACTCATGTCACAGATGGAATCATCAAGCACAGAGACATCCCTACTAATAGACAGCAAACTATCAAGCATAAGGGACTCAAGACCATTCACATCACTACTCAAAGATGAGACAGAAAACACAGAAGGCAATGAAGAGAAACAAGAGTCATAAGCATCTAGGTCAGAGATATAATCATATGAATGCAAACCTAACTCATGCTCTTCTATGGCATCCTCAACAGCAATATCAAGCACACTAACATCAAGCAAAGAATAGTCCTCATAAGGGTGTCGCATAGTCTCATACATGTTAAAACTAATTCTATGATCTCCTACTTCCATAGTTATCAAACCATTTCTCATATCAATAACAGAACCAGCAGTCCGCATGAATGGTCTACCAAGAATGATAGTCGACTCACTCGGCTCACTAGAACTGTCTAAAACATAAAAATCAGCAGGAAAGACCAAATCCATAACTTTAACAAGTATGTCCTCAAGAATGCCTTGTGGATACCGGAGTGTGTGATCGGCTAATTGTAAAATAACACTAGTCTTTTTCAAACCTGTGATGCCTAAAGTAGAGAAAATCGCACTAGGCATCACATTTATAGCCGCTCCTAGATCCAATAATGCATTATTGACTGTCAAGTTCCCTATAGTGCATGGAATCATGAATGATCCAGGGTCCTTGTATTTAACTGGCAACTGAGGTTTAAATAAAGCAAACACACTAGGATTCAATTGAATGCGCTCATTAGGTCTGAATTTTCTTTTGTTAGTGCACAACTCTTTCAAAAACTTACAATAACTAGGCATGGATTTAACAACCTTGAAGAATGGAACATTAACATGCAACTTGCCAAACAAATCAAGCATCTCTTTTTCAGTTTGATCATCTAATCTCTTCCTACTTCTAATGAAAGCATGTGGAAAAGGAAGTTTAGAAAGTGTTACCTCCCTAGCCGGAGACTTGGCTAGGTCATTGCTGGAACTCGACTCTCCATGCTCATGTATGCTCGGAACCTCATCAGCAGCCGGCTCCTTCATGGTAATACTGCGCCTCTCAAGCAGCTTCCTCTACTTAGCACTCTCAGATGCCCCCAGATTTAACGGGCTCAAAGGAGGACTATCAGCAACAATCTCCTCATCAACAGGTTCTTCATCCTCTATAACAGTCTCAAACTGTACCCCTTTCGTTGGATGAGTAGGATCAAGTGTTTTCCCACTTCTCAAATTTATAGCATTAAGGGCTTTTGGATTCATTACAGTATTAGAGGGAATAGAACCACTGAATTGTGCCTGCAGCTCACTAAGAGAATTAGACAATTTTGTAACATATTCCTGCATATTAGAATTCTTTGTCTCAAGCTGCTGGAATCTAGCATCACTCTTGTCTAATTTAGAATCAAGGCCTCTTATCATCTTACTCAACTCATCAAATTTATCAGGCCTAATAGGAACTATTTGATTTGAACTTTCACCCTGGCCTGAGCGATTGAATGGCCTAGGTGCATCACTATCCTGCCTCCATGAGAACTTAGGGTTTTGACGCCAACCCTCATTATAAGTATTGGAATAAGGATCCCAACGTGGATTTCCACCTCCCTGGCGTCCTTGGAACATGGCATTACAATCCTCATACCGGGAGGGACAATTACAAGATACATGCATAGCAGATCCACAAAAATCACAAGAGGGGGCTAAAAGTTCGTTACCTGTCGCGTGGCCTGTCGAAGAAGAAGAAGGACCAGAGACACGGTCTAAAATAGCATTAAGCTTAGACTCAAACTTCTCCATCTGAGGAATGTGGAGAGAAGTAGCCTCAACCCGATCAAGGTCCCGGACAGATCTCCGAGATGAACCATGCTGTTGCTTAGCAAGGGCTAACTTCCTAACTAGGTCCCAACCCTCCTCAACAGTCATATCAATAAAGGAACCACCACCAGCAGAATTCAGCTTATCTTGCTCTTTCTCACGCAACCCATCATAGAAATTTTTAGCAAGTTGCTCCTCAGGTATTTGATGATGTGGGCAACGTTGTAGCAAATCTTGAAATCTAGACCAATAGTCGTAAAGTGACTCATCTACATCCTGCACAATCCCATTGATCTCCTTCCGTCTAGCTGAGGTCCGTGTAGCAGGATAGAACCTCTCAAAGAAGGCATTCTTCAAATTTTCCCAAGAACGTAGGGCTGCAGGTGCAACTCTTGGCAAACTCATGTACCATTCCTTTGCTTTGCCCTCAAGAGTAAGGTGGAACACCCTCCACATAACATCATCAATGTGCGCGCCAGCTGGCAACATAGAACTGCAGCGAATGTATATCTCATCCAAGTGCAAGTGTGGTTCCTCTAACTGCAAACCATGAAACTTGGGTAAGGACTGAATCAATAAACCCTTAATTTCATAACCAGCATTAATATTAGGGAATGCATTCATAAATGGATTATAATCAAAATTTACAGTAGTGGCATCCCTAATGGTTCTACTAACTCCATGTGGTATCCCATCCCCATTACCATTGTGAACATGCAAACCGTGACCCCCATTTTGGTTCCTAGGTGGCTCTACACCTTGATTTGGTATGTTGGGTATGTCCGGCATTCCAAGCACAACTTGGTTAATTTGGTTGTTGGGTATGTCCATAGCTGGGAGGTCTAAGTCAGACTCGGTGTTATGTTCCTGGTCACTAGAGTCGCTAGAAGATGTGTCCTCTACAACTACCTCGTGAGTAGAAGCAGTGGCTCTATTAGATTTCCTCAACTGGGTAAGGTGACGCTCAATCTCAGGATTTTCAGGTAATAATTCAGACTGACTAGTAGTGCTTCTAGTTATACACAAGGAACAGACAGCAAGTGTATGCAAGAAATGTAAGATATGCACAAAGATAGTAACCAACAATCCCAAAATTCACCAAAATAGAACTCACAAGTCAAATTAATGATAGGAATATGAAATATGAGTGAAACCAATGCAAACAAGTCACAAATGATGGTTAGAATGTGTGTGCAAAATTTGAGATCAATTGGAATTGAATTTGGGAAAAAATGGTGCAAGTAGGCAATTCTGCAGAAAACCAGAAAATTTGGGGTTTCTGTCCTTCGCCGTGGGCCTCGCCGTGAGGGTCCACAGCGAGGTACAGAAACGAAGTTGCCCTTTAAAGGCTCGCCGTGGCCTTCGCCGTGGGGGGTTACGGCGAGAAACAGAAAAGTTTGACAATAAACTCCTGCAATTTGACAGCAAAGGGGGAATTTAGTCCAAAAATGATTCTAAACAATTTTAACACAAACCAATGATTGAAACAAGTTTAAATAAGTTGAGGAAGCTTAGGAAAAATGTCAAAACACTTGAAAACCACCTAGAACAAAAATTCACCCCTTAGGTTGCCAAATTTGTAAGAAAATGCCTTTGAAAATTTACCAAATGCACAAGTTCAAGAATTTGAGTTCAAAATTTGGTGCAAATGGCCTCAGCAAGTCCAAATACTAGAAAATGACTTAGTTGAGTGGTTTTGGTTGAAAAATTGAGTGTAATGCAAAATATGGGTATGTGATGCACAAATACAAGCTAAACCAATTAAGACAAAAACCACACAGCAGCAACTAGTCAATCGAATTTCACTCAAATGGTGTAAGAAACCAGCAATACACCACAAGCACAGTAGTAAATATCAACCACAAGATCAAGAACACTATATTTTTGGAGTTTTCAATTTTTATCAATGCGAATGCAACAAAAACTAAACTAAAAACCTAAATGCAACTATATGAACTAAAAATCAACTTAAGGACTCCTACCCCTTGTAAATGCCTCAAATGACACTTAGCTAACCTAGGGAGTCAAAAATGACTCCCCGGCAACGGCGCCATTGATCTGAACCGTTCCTAATACGCCTTGGGGTTCAAATGCAAAATTATTAAAACCAAGGATTGCAATGTGGTGCTCTCCCGGATCGTCTCTCAAGGAGCCTAATGAACTAACCTAGGAAACTAAATGCATGAAAAGCTATAAAGTTGGGGTTTTTGAGATTTTAATCAAGGAAACTAAACTAGATTCTTTTTGGGATTTTTGTTATTAAAGAAAGCAAGTAAAACAAGGTTGTGAAAACTATATGGAAAACGTGGGTCTCTTGATGAATTGGGCAACCTTCCTAGCTTCTAAATGATATGGGAGTTTAAACCAAGTTCTAATGCAAAACCTAGGGCAATCGCTCTTAGTCCAATTAGCCTAATTAATCAACTAACGTGGCGCATCGCTCATTCAATTAATCAAATAGGAAATTGTTAAGGTTCAACTTGGTAGTGAGAACTCATGATAAACACACAATGAGGCTCTCGTTAGAGGTAGATCGAACCATCTAACGTTGGACCTAGTGTCTAAACACACATACAATCGCATATGCATTCAACATATACTAGAAATCCAAAGGAGATAAAATTGAAACACGTCTATTGCATGATATAATGAAATCAACACTGAGGTTCATACACATAAAAGAACATCGCTTAATTACATGCATGACCTTTAAACAACGGATTAAACGCTTAAGCACACTTGTTCCAAAACCAAAGACATATGACAAAGCACAAGGAATTGAAATACATAATTGGAATTAGACAAGAGAAACTAAATAACTCCCCATTAAGAACGTTGAAGCTCCGGTTGCCTTCCTCCATCAAGATCCCCACAATGAATTTAGCCGCTCATGCTCTCGAACCCGATTGAATGAAATTTGGTTGTGGAAGCCATGAATTGATATAGAATGAGTGGAATTGATGTAGATGGATGAATGGGAGGTGAATTTTCGTGCAAAGGGCAGAGGGCTAAGGAGAGGAGAGGGTGAGAGTGAATGAAGAGTGAAGGGAAATCTGAATTGGTGGTGAATGGTGGTATGGAAGAGGAAATTCGGGTATAAATTTATAGAACAAGATAGGAAACCCAAAAAACCTTCCTAATTCCCTCTAGATTACTTGGGAAGGTCGAATTCATCCTTTAGGAAACAATGGAAGAAGACCCAATCACCCAAAATTTGGAAATAAACTAAAACTTCCGTTTCAGAATTTTTATCGGGTCCTCGCTGTGACCCTCGCTGTGACAAGTCACGGCGAGGAAACTGACTTGCTGGGTGCTCTCTGTCCTTCACCGTGACCTTCGCTGTGAGGGGCTAAGGTGAGGACCAGAAACTTTTTCTTTGCTTTTCTCACATTTTCTTCATTTAGGGCCTCATCCTTTGCACCTATAATGGGAAATTAAAGTATATGTGAGGTCTTTTAAGTCCATAATCATGAAATGCATGAGTTAAAAACCTTATATGCTCAAATTACCATGGAAATGCAACTAATTCCTTAAGTATGGACCATGCATGCAATTGTACTTAATTCCCATTGAATTCTCCTAAACTGAATGCTAATTTCCCATTATTAGTAGTTAAAATAGTATAATAATCATGCACAATCAATCGATCATACGCTACTCTGTTGTTTCGTTCAGTCTGACCCATGTCTAGTGTTTTGATCATATCTTATAGAATATAACTCCGATTTAGATGAAACTTATTTGTTATGAGACTCCCACCATGGTTCATGGACAGAAAATGCACCCTCAAATGATTTATATACGAGGAGCTATGAATTTTTCAATCTGCCCAATATTTCCACGTCATGCATCAGATAGGCAGTCATGTTTTGGATCATATCTTTCCAAATACAAATCTAATTGGGATGAAACTTGTTCATATGAAACTAGACTTAATACTTGTTTTATGAACACAAGTTTCACTTTAAAATCTTTCAAAATGAGGGAGATATGAATTTTCAAAGTTTTCCCAGTAAACTGTCATTATGCATGAGTCTGAAAGGCACAATTTCATTTATAACTTTTGAATCTTATAGAGTTTGGAAACAATTCTTTCTTCATTGAAAACTAGATTGAATTATGTTTTCATGGATATATTATATGCTAAATTTAGAGTTAAATTGAGAGAGTTATGATTTTCTAAAATTTATCCTTAATCTGAACAATGTCCAATCGATCAGTCATAAGTAATATAGCTAACCAATCGATCATATTCGTATAATCGATCAGGGAATATGTGAGTGATTCCCTGTGATTGATCATGAAAGCTTGGGTCGGATCGATCATCACTGCCTAATGATCAGGCGACGCAAATTGTAATTAATCTAAACATGATCTAAGCATGATCGATTAAGGAGTAAAGGTAGTGATCGATCAGAGCTAGTTGATCGATCTAGCGATAGAATTACATTATTCTGCTAACTTTGCATTTATATTAGAATGTGTCAGGCCTAATTTCAGAAGTTACCGTTAGACACATAAACATGAGATTAGAGCCATTGAAGCAAAGCTTTGCTTTCTGCAATTAATGAAGAGAGAAGAACTAAACCAAACCAAGTACAAGGGAGTTAATGCAACACAAGAACATCACCAACTCAGCACTCCACCAGATTAATCATCGCTCACTAAAGATCAAGTAATGGCTATAAACGGTCTCTAACGGGCAAAAATCCAAGAGAAGACTATAAAAGCATTTGGTGCCCAAGTTCAAAGGGAGAGAGATACAGATGGATACACTTGAACGCATTCATTCTTAGCATTCTAAGCTCTCAGATCAATAAGATCTTCTATACTTCAGTATGTAACATTATCAGTTTATTGAGTGAACAAAAAATACTCTGTACTCTATAGAAAGTGAGATTTCTCTTAAGATAGTGGGATCTTAAGAAAGGTTATTATTCTTATAAGCTGTAAGGGAGAGTTGTTCTCAAGTACCAAGTTTAAACTTAAGGGAGAAAAGGCTTCACAAGTGCCCGGATAAACTTGTGGGATTATAAAGGCTTCTCTTGTGCCCGATTTAAACAAGAAGGTAGTGCATTGGAAATCTCAAGTATAACCTGGGGACTAGATGTAGGTCAAAGGAATAGACCGAACCAGGATAAATCTCTGTTTGCATCTCCTCTTCCCTTATCTCTCATATTTCCAGCATAACAGATTTATACAGTTGATTAAGCATTTCATGTTTCATGATGTTTTCATTGAATAGTTAAAAAGATCTTAAAGAGCTTTACTTATTGCTTTAGATGTGATTTTGAAAAGTAAAGATTTCTCAGTTTTTATTCTATCACCCAATACACCCTTCCTCTTGGGTGACAACCAGTACTAACAAGGCGAGCTCAAGGCGAGCACACGGCGAGCAACACTAAGAGAGGTAGAAAGCATATTTGCTCATCGTGGTGAGCGCATGGCAAGCCCAAGGCGAGTGCACGATGAGCCTAAGGCGAGTAGCACCCAGAAATTCCTGAAAGCTTGTCTGCCACGGCGAGCCCACAACGAGTGGAAGCTGACAGTTCACGAATTTAGCTGGGTTTTGGGACTTTTAGGATACCCATTGGTAGGATCCGACCCAAAACTCACTAGACCCGACACCTAAACATTAAAATCAGCCTAGTGCCTCATTTTACTCATCTTTTCCACCTCCATTCACTCCTAAACCCTAAAATCCTCTCATCTCTTCCATCTCCATTTTCTTCATCTTCAACCTTCTTCCACCATCTCCTTCCATAGAATTTTACATGAGGCTTCTCCTTGGAGCTTCTCCTGGAGTTTCTATGTTTGATTGAGGGGTTCTTCATCTCTTGAGGATGGGCTGATGGCGGTTTAAGCATGGGTTCTTCATTGGGGAGTTTTTCTTTGTTCCACATATATATATAAGGTTTCTTTTATGTTGATTTGAACTTCTCTTTGAGATGTTTGGATTTATGTATTGTATTGAGATTTTAGATATGTATGGTTGACGTTTGATTTTTATAATTTGGATTGGGATTATATATTAAGTACTTTATTGATTATATATGTATGTTTGATTAATTCCTCTTGGTATTGAGTTGTTTGGCCTTGTGTTGATGATTCTATGAAGTTGGTTTAGTTAGGGTATGTGTGTAATTGTAAAGGAAAGAAACATTAGTCCAATCTACGTTAGCTAATCACATCATGTATGAACTAGTTTGTGTCTACTTTGGGCTTGAACACTTGAGTTATTATTTCCTATCTACATTGTGGTTGCATGAACTTAATCTCATTTTAGTGGTTGCTAGTGGGCTTAATTCATTGCTTCCATTCATAATTGTTGTGGTTGCACTTTTATGAGAGTCACAAGTATTTTGACTCAAAGTATATCACACATCAAGTGGACGTTAATACTAACCCTAAGTGATGGCTGTGAAAGTGGATGCTAGATTAGTCATTAATTAGGGCTAGTGGACCCCTAGTGGTTGATTGGAGATTATTTCATTAGACTTAATGAATTGAACTCCCAAATGATTTTACTACTACAAAAAACCCTTTTCATGTCACCTATTAACATCATTTAATTATAAAACTGACATGAAAATTAACGTGGTGGCATTTTTGTAATTAAGTAAGAGGCTGAGGAAGAAACAATCTCACATAAAATTTGTTAATGTGTGATGTTGAAAGAAACAACGTCACACATAAATTATGTGTGACATCGTTTCCTTAAACAATGTCACACATAAATATGTGTGACGCTGTTCCCTCCCTCCCTCCCGGCCCCTAAAAAGTTTCACAATTCCCGCCACCCCTCAGCTCCCACATTAACCCACCCCTGGCTACCCCTCCAGCTCCCCCTCCCCCCAGCTCCGCCCTCATCTCCCCCGGCTCCTCCCCCCAACTCCCCTTTCCCCTGGCCCTCAGCTTCCCTCTGTTAGAATCTTAAGTTTTGATGAGGACTGAACCCATAGATAACATAAGTAAAATGAACTGATAGCATATAACTTAGTCTGGAATAAATTGAGATAAGAATCATGTTATATGACTAAGAAAAAGAGTGTAGGTTACCTTAACATTGAACAAGTAAAACCCTATAGGTAATAGATACACTATCTCTAAGCTAGAACCTATCGCTAACAAACGAAAGGCTTAGGATAACAATAGCTAATGAAGACTTAGCAATAATCTGAAGAAAAATAAATATTCCTATCACTAAGAACTTCACTATCGCTAATATAATGAGTTGAGCTAGCCTAAGCAGGCAAAGAACAATAGATCACTATCGCTAAGCTCAGTCTCTATCGCTAAGGCCTCATATAGAACAGCTAGCAGTAATGAACTAAAGTTACTAGCGATAACATGGTTAGTTATCAATAGCAGAACACTCGTTGAAATAACTTAGACATTAAGATAGCTAATACCTTGAGCTAATGAAATGGACTAGCGATAACATAGTCTCTAGCGATAACAAGATTGGCTATCAAAAGGAAAATACTTGTTGAAATAACAGATATTCTGATAGCTAATACATTATCTGTAAACATTGAGCTAATGAATTTCACTAGATAACACCTACTGTGCTTCACATGAATACTTGTTTAGCTAACAGCTAAGTGCACGACTCACACTATTAAGCTAGCGATAGCCAAAGGAGCTAGCGCTATTGATAAAGCTGCTACACAAGTACAATGTTGCAAGTGTTCGTTACTCTCACAGACTCTATTTCTCTTAGCTCACCCTCTGCAAGAATTAAATGAAGCAAGAGAAGATAGTTGACTGAGATGAAGAACAACATAAACTGTCAACGGCTAGTTCCAAGTTTCCAACGGACAGAAATTTATCAGACCCTATATAAAGACCTGAAGACATCAGGAACAAATGATTGAACAGAGGGCTCTACACAGATTACACAGAGTAACATCAAAACACAAGTGAGCCCAGAAATGAAGAGATAATGATGAATCGAGTGAATTAGAAAAGTAGAGCTAGAGAACACATTGTCCAAATTGATAAGCTCTAGAATTTGTATTTCATCATATATTCGTCTGTACCTCAGTGAGTAACAAAATCTACTTCTTAGAGAGAAGTTAGCCTACATTGTAATCATTCCATTTTAGTGAGTGATGCTCAAGATTGGGTGATCTTGAGTGGGAAACGGATTGTGCTCTTACATGTTGTAAGGGGGAGTGGTTTTCAAGTGCCCAGATTAAACTTGAGGGAGAAAAGGCATCACAAGTGCCTGGCTAAACTTGTGGGTTTGTAAAGGCTTCTCTTGTGCCCGATTTAAACAAGAGGGTAGTGGATTGAAAATCTCAGGTGGAGCCTGGGGACTGGATGTAGGTCAAAGGAATAGACCGAACCAGGATAAATCTCTGATTGCATCTCTTCTTACCTTAACTCATATCTTTCAGCATATCTCTCTTGCATATATCTTAATGCATTTCACAGTTTGAAATACTCTCAGTGATAAACAGAAAAGGATTTTTTAAATATTGATTATTGTTTTCATTGTGACTAGCTAAAAGGATTATAAAAGTTTTATTCTGCCACCCAATTCACCCCCTCTTGGGTAACAGCTAGTATTTACATTTGGTATCAGAGCCGGTGTTCGCCCTGCGCCACAAGTGCACGGGTCGCGCCAAGTAATAAAGTAGTGAGTAAAGTATCGTTCCCACGAGGATTTGTCCAAAACCCAGTCAAACAATGATTGTTACACTCTCGCCCAATTTGAGTGACACAAATGTTGAGATTGAAAATTAACTAAGAAAATAAACCTATGCTAAATGAAAATAAAACTATAAACAAGTGATTCTCCAACTTCAAGGATAAAATGGGTCCTAAGATTATCTATCCCCCTTGTACTTCTTAAAACTCAATTAACCTCCCCTCAAAGAAGCTCTCAACGAAACCATGTGCTAATCTAGGGTTCATAGAGTACTTGTAAACGCTCTCTCAAGTCAAGAACAAGTGTTTAGTCTTATTAAGTGCACAATCTCTTGCTACAAGTTAATAAGACCCAATTCTCATGCTCCAACCCTAATGTGACTATGCAAGGCTAGCAAGTATATCTCTATCTTACCAACAAAACCATCCATCCATGCAAACTTCAGGTTCTTGCACTATTTTACCCAAGTTCTACACTCAACCTAGCTCTCTCGAGTCATAAATCAAGTGAACCCAACATCTAAATGGTGATCAAGCACTTAGAAGCATTAGGAGAAGAGTAAAATAAGCACATAGATATCATTAATCACAACATAAGAGGAGGAATCAAGAATCAATACATACAAGGGTTCAAAATAATCCTAGAATCAAAGTATTTAGCTACTCATGTTCTACAACTCCAAGGGAGCATATATATACAACATTACAAAACAAAACAAGAGAAGAGAATGAAGATGAAAGAGATAAACCAAGAGAGGAAGCCCAAATCTCTTCAAAGCTCCAAGCCCAAGCTAAATCCCCACCAAGCTCCAAGCCCTATCAGAGCAAAACAATCCCAAAATGCCCCAAAAGTCGAAGAATGAGGGCTCAACTCGAAACCCTCCCTTTTATTTAGTTCAGTTTGTCTGTTCTGTCCAAAAGCGCGCAGAATCACGCAGTTCGCCGTGGGTTTCGCCGCGACGAGATGACGGCGAGCTATCCAAAATGGGCAGAAGCAAATGGACTTCGCTATGGGTCTCACCGCGGCGAGGCCGCGGCGAAGTCCCACTTATTCTAGTCCTTTGCTCTGTTTTCCTTATTCCTCGGGCTGCTTTGGCTTCTTCTTATTTTTGTTCAATTGGGAGCTTGGTGGAGGGCTAAAATCTCTTGTTTATTGCATCAAATTATTCCTACAAAAATTACATAAAACAACATAAGAAATTAACTACAAAAATAATCAAAATCTACATAAATATACAATGATATGCAACCGAAAATCAAATGAACATTTCCTAACTTGAGTATCCAAAATTTATTAATGATTGAATAAAACTCAAGGAAAATGTGCTAACATTACATGAATTCCCAGCGGTTATCAGCCGGTCACTTGATTAAAGGATCCAACGATCTCAAGTGAAAAGATCATGGCTGATTTTGGGTGCAACATGTTTTCTGAAGGTTTTGATTTCACTGTTCCACCTCTTCTCAAAGATATTGATTTTTCGTTTTGGAAAGCTAGGATGAAATACTATATAAAATCATTCGATTATCATATGTGGAATGTTTTTATAAATGATTTTGATTTCAAACCAAGAAAGGATTGGACTGAAAAAGACAAGAAAATGTTTTCCTTGAACATTAGAGCAATGAAAATTCTTTACAGTGGCTTAACTGAAAATGACTTTCAGAAAATTAGACTTTGCTCTAGTGCTAAAGATATTTGGGAAACACTTGACCCTATATATGCCACTGACCACTTTGTTGAAGCTGAAAGTGTTGGCAGTTCTGAAATTCAAAGTGTCATATTTATGCTGGATGAACAAATGAAAGTTGAGATTGAAGAAGATAAAATCACACAACACTTCCATTATCCAATCACCAGTGAAGGACAAGAGAAAGATGACTTCCAAGAAGAGCTCGACCTGAACGAGTCAGATCAATCATCCTCCAGAGCTCAAGATGCAGCTATGGTATACAGTTCCAATTCATGTGTATTTAAGAAAAACAATTTTTGTATGAATAAAATTGACTTACTGCCTATTACTGATCATATTCCAAAAAGGGAAAATGTTTTAAATCATGCTGGAAAAATTTTTGGGAAGAAAGAACATACAAATGAATTCAACCGGCGTTTATATACCTCTGGCCATCACAGTAGTTGCATAAAATCTCATGTTGAGCATCATTATATTATTTGCCATTATTGTGGTAGATCTGGTCATATTTCTCACACATGTAATATTAGAAGAAATTCAAATGTGAGAAATAAATTTGTTTGGATTCCAAAAGAACAAGTAAGGTCCAATGCTAACTTTGAAGGACCCAAGTATAAATGGGTACCGAAATGTCCATCTACTACCTTATGTGTGCAGATTGGTTCAAATAGGAATGGATATTATGATACAAGGACATCAAATAAGAATCCAAGAGTTTCTCATGCATCAAGAAAGAAATTCATAGAATCTACATACAAAAAGAGAATTATGAGAGAATCCATTGCTACAACATCTGATTTAAATCATAAAAGCAGTGGACAGTAACAAGAAGAGCATGTTCTACCTCAAGAATAAACTATCATAAAGTACCATATGATTACCTTGAGGAGAACAAGAGAAGCAAGGCCTCTCGGGCATCAAGAAAAAGACTCTTGACCCCTATGTCACATGGGACAGTACTGCAACCTAAGGACAAGTATGTTAGAACCTTTTGGGTGAGCAAAGGTAATTCTCCAGGTACCTAAGGTAGAGGTATATCATGGTAAAATCTCCCACGCTATTATCAGTAATATTTATTGAGATTTTACACTCTGCAACCTTAGGGATGAACATTGATTTCTGTGTTAAAGACAATTGCAAAATGCTTACAATGTTCATAAGTTAGCTTTTTATGCATGCATAATGGTTTGAAAAGACAATATATCTTTGTGCATAAAAATCATGTTTAATTCACAATGCCCAACTATCCTGAATTGATTCTATCCGTTGAAGCATGTGAATTATGTTGTTGATTCCTACAAACTAACCATGAGTAGATCCAAGTGAAACTGGATACTGAAGGAAGAAAAGGGTTTGCTCAATTTGTAGGAAAGAAGATTAGAAAACTTCAAGACTATGACTACTTGAAAATTAAGCTAGATCTTGATAAAGCTTCATCTCTTGAGCTTTGACCTTGGTACTGGATATGCAAAGAAAGTAATCAACATTACTCCACCAGAACCAAACAAGCTACTATAAAAAGAAGAAGAGTTATGGTGATATCATTCTTATCCTATCTTGTACTTGAATAAATATAATTTTATGCTTGGGCAATGAATGCTTGTTCCTTATTCCATTAGCAATCAATCTTTCATTGTCATGAAATATCTGTCAGATTGCTACATGTTGAAAAGTTGAAATTATGCATAAGTTATCTATTGTGGAGTTTTTGAAATGCACAATCCAAAATTTGTTTAGATTTCAACTCATCATGGTTCATAAAATTGCATTCACAAATGTTGAAAAATATGTTCACTTCAATTGCATTTAAATGGTCTTTGAAAACTGGAAGGTAATGTCTATTATGAACTAAAAGTTAGAGATGCTTCAAATCAATCAGCTCAAGTTTTCCTTTCAAAATTCATGTGATTATTTGGTGCATAAAAGTTTTGGATTTATTCTATAATGAGTTAGACCTTATGTCTAACAAGTTGTGCATCTTTTAAGAAAGGCATGTGACAAATACATAAACTCTTGACTAGTTATTTGGACTGATGAGCATGTGCTTCACTATTTAAAAATCCATCCCTCATCCTATTACTCTTACATCACTATCAATTCTATGATAGAGTAATTAGAGTCTTGTGTTTATATTTTGATCTTGAATATCCTTATCATCCTAAACACAACTCTAATAGTCAAGAAAATTTTCATATTATGGTAAAGTCATCATGTATGCCTTATATTGGTACTCATATGAATGTGGATATCTCATTTGATCTATGAAAATGGAGCATTTTGGTATATTCTATTTACTTTTGACTTCCATCATTTTTATCATGAGCATTGGTTCTTAACATGCTTGAAAAATGATTTTACTTTAAAATCTTTATTTCATTCATGCTCATGATATCCTGAACTTATGCCAAGAAAATGGCTTATCAGGTGATCCTTATGCTATATATAATATATTTCTATTTCGATTCAGAGTATATACAATTTCTTTCAAATCTTATCTTGAGTTTTTTTTACTGAAAATCAATCATGCTAATGATTTCAAAACAAGCTTGTTCTATGAGTATGATACCCCAGACTGTGAGAAAGCTTGAAGAATATCATTAATAGAGTAAACTAGAGATGGCCACTTGAAAGAACTTGAAGTGATCGAGACAGGCTACACAACCAAGTTGCTTCAAAAAGTATGAATAGCCAAAGTCATTACTCCTTATCAGAAGAAAAGCTCAAGATGATACTGTAAAGATGATATTAGGAATATACTTCACCTACTCCATTAAAGAACCCCTGACAATTTTAGAATGAGCATCTCTATCTCTTATTTCTTATTGTTGAATATTATTAGATATCTTTGCCATTAAATTTTGATTGGATTTACTTGCAAAAGCTTCATATTAATGACATGGTTCTACATTAAAGTTATTCTTGCAAATTGTCATTAATCATGAAAGACCATCAAATTATGTTTCATTATAGGATACTTGAATCTGATGGTTACAAAAATCATATTTTGGTCATTATGGGTTCAAATAATATCTTTGCTCAACAATCATACAGGATAATTTCATATGAGCATAAGAGCTTATGACTTTTAATTTTGTTTCATTCTCTGTGATCTCTGAGTCCTTGTGAATTTGAAATGTCTGTGATGAGAGAATTAACATTCTTTCTAGGCCTGCAGATAAAGCACAAGAAAGATAGGATCGGAGTGCCAAATCTTAAGTTTTGCATGACTGACCAATCGATAGTGAGTATCATTATCGCTAGCATATGCAGGACAGCTAAGTTTGAGCTAAGATTGCCATCGCTAGCCAAAAGCATTATCGATAGCAAAGTCAGCCATCGATAGCCGGAAGGAATGAGTGATAAGTCTAAGTCACTCGCTCAGCGTGGGACCATGCCTGCTAGCGATAGCATCTCTTATTAGCGATGGCAAGTGATTTAACCTTTTCCTAATCGCCTTGGGGGTTAAATGCAAAATTATTTGTTAACCAAGGATTGCACTATAGTGGTGCGATCCCAGATCATCTCACTTGAGGAGTCTTTCTAAACTACCTAACTTAACTAAATGCAATTAAAACAATAAAAGATATGGGGTTTTTGTTTGAAAAGGTCATTTGATAAAAGTAGTGAGAATTTAAAGACTTCTTTTTGGTAATTTTTGATTGATGAGTAAAAAGAGTTTGGATTAAGGGATATTGATAAAATGGGATTTGGTGATATTACGGTGGCTCTCACGCTTCATTAAATTGATATTGGGAGTTAAAGGATTCACCAAGTCTAATTGAAAAATCCCCAAGCAACCACTAGGGGTCCACTAACCCTAATTAATGACTAATCAAGCAACCACTTTCGTAGCCATTACTTAGGGTTAGTGTTAAGCTCCACTTGGTGTGTGTTGGAACATGAGTTTTGAAAACCGATTCCTCTCAAGAATGTGCAACCACAACATTCAATTGGATAAATTAAGCTACATAATCTAGCAACCACTAAAAATCATATAGCATCACAAACCCAATAGGAAATTTAAACATAGACATCATTCAATTAACATAACTCAATATCCAACACAAATATTCCAATTTAAAGACAATGAAAGAGCAAAAACATGTCTCCAATCCAAATATACAAGAGAAATGCAACCACAAAACTCAATACATAAGGAAAAGAGCATGAGGAAACAAATAACTCCCCTATTTCGCCTATTGAAGCTCAAGCCACCTTCACACCACCAAAGCACCAAGATTCTAGCCTCTCATGTCTTCAAATTCGAGCCCAAGAGGACCCATGATGACAGCCTCCATGAGTGAGGAAGATAGAAGGAAAATTGGAGTGGAAATGGAAGTTAGAAAGGGAAAGAACAAGAAAATCAGTGGAATTTGAGGTGGAGATGAGTAGGGATGAGAGGATTTGAGTGGAGAATGAGGATAGATGATGGAACCCTAGGAGAACTGAGGTATTTTTGTGTTTGGAGGCTTAGATTCTGAAGGTGGGAGTATTTTGATCTATTTATACTGCCCTAGAAACCCTAAAAACGCGTCAGATTTTTCTCTGATATCGGGGGCTCGCCGTGATCTCGCCGCGGCGAAGCTGGGAGTTCGCCGTGAGTTCACCGTGGCGAAACCCACGGCAAACTCACATTGCTTCTGCCTCACTGGTCTTTCTAGCCGTGATCTCGTCGCGGCGAGGGACAGGAGCTTCTGCCTCTTCTTTCACTTTCTTCTTCTGCTCCGTCCAGAATTCTTCGCTGCAACTTGGCTCCTTAATTTGGGTATTTTCTTCTATGACCTGCATATAAATTAGACCTAAGGTAGCATCAGAATGTTCTTGAAAATGGGTTAAACAATAAATCATACTAATGGTGTCCAAATTGCCCTTGACTAGAACAAATTCCAACAAAGTGTGCAAAAGTCAGAAATGAACCTAATTAAGTGCAATTACCCCAAGATCATGCAATAATCCAATGATTTTATCAATGAAAAGTGTATAAAAATATGGTGCAATCAGCAAGTCACTTAAAGAGTCAGAATGTGAAACGATTAGCGAATGCTCTTCACTCTGGTAAACCCTAAATCTATAAATTTAGGTCATTTGCATTTGCATTCATCATTCACGATCACTCAGAAATTTCTCTTCTACTCCAAACACTCTCTGAGCACTCAAAGCATACACATTCTCAAAACCCTCTCTCCTTAAACCCTAAAATGGCCAAATCCAAAAACCCTAGTGACAAGGCAACCTCTAACGCTAATCCTTCCTCCAAATCTGCGAGCAAAAAGGCGCCTGCCCAGAAGACTGTCTCATTTTCCAAAGATGTAGAGAAAGCCAACCTCAAAAGACAGAAAGTAACCCCCTCTGACTTATCCTATGTGAAAGACCCTCTGAAAGCTCCAAGCGCATTCTTCGCAGAAAGGGGAACCCTAGATAGGGCTGCAGTGTAGGTAGACTTGGACTACTTCAAAAAGGGGTTAGCGATAGGGGTTTCTTGAGTTGTTGGGACTTGAGTGGTTTCTGGAATTGGAGAGTGGTGATTTTGGGTAGGAGAATGGTTGATAGGTGAGGGAGAGTGGTGAGTAGGGGAATCGTTTGATGATGTACCTTGAGGGTGAGAATACGTTGCCCTTAGCTTGTTATCTTCAGGGACAAGGCAGAGGCAGTCTTCCAAATTTCTCACTTGTGCCTTAAGCCCCAGGATATGCTTCATCAATTCTGCTTTCTGAGCTTCCAAAGCGAGGTTGAACTCGGCAGAGACTCTGAAGATGATCTCCTCACTTGCTTCACTTGAGAGAACAGAAGACTTTGATAAAGCAACAGGAGGAGGAGCCCTTTTTGACTGAGCTTCTTCTTCAACAGAATCAGGGTGAGCTGAGGAAGAAAGAGCATGAGAAGCTTGGGATTGAGAGGCAAAAACACCCCCTTTGGTGCCCACTGGAATTCCCATTTTCTTTAGGGTAGTGGTAGTGAGCTGCTTGCACTTCTTGTTCTCTCCATCCCCTAATGATTTAATCTTTGTCAGACAGGAACCTATGCATCTCCATGCACACCACCTGGCCTGGATTGAGGGGAACCTTTTGAATGAGGTTAGCAACCATGGGTTGTCAATCTTTGCAAAGCTGCTGAAGTTCCCTGACTTGTGAGTCATAATCCTTGTGTAGACATAGTGAAGGATCCTATTGATCATAGGCATACCTGCTGGCTTGTTGGTGTTTGTCTCATATATCTCCTCAAGCTCTTCTTCAGGATACTTCTCAGGCATATACCATGTATTGTACTCATCCCCAATGATCTCCAAAATCTTGTTGATAGCCCTCCATCCAAAAATGATGCATCTTCCTCTCATAGTGGTTTTGAAGGAGATGTTCACAAGCTTCCCTTTCTTGTATTTTGGAAGGGATTTCGGGCTGGAGTAGAATGATCTCAACACTTCTTCATTATAGTCATTCTTCACACTTAGCCAATTCTTGTAGGGAAGCAGCCAAGCATCTAAATCAAAACCTTGCTGCTTGAAGTAGTCCAAATCCACCCATACTGCAGCCCTATCTAGGGTTCCCTTATCTGCGAAGAATGTGCTTGTAGCTTTAAGGGGGTCTTCCAAATAGGGCATACCAGAGGAGCTTTCTTTTTGTCTTTTGGGGTTGCTCTCAACTACGTCTTTAGGGAATGAGACATTTTTCTGGGCACGCGACCTTTTGCTAGCGAATTTGGAAGAGGGATTAGCGCTAGAGGTTGCCTTGTCAATAGGAACTTTGGTTTTGGCCATTTTAGGGTTTAGGGAAAAGAGAGATTTGAGAATGTGTATGCTTGAGTGCTTAGAGAGTTTTGGAGTAGAAGAGAAATTGTGAGTGTTCGTGAATGATGAATGCAAATGCAAATGACCTAATTTTATAAGTTTAGAGTTTACCACAATGAAGAACACTCGCTGACGTTATGCATTCTGACTTGTTTAAGTGACTTGCTATCGCTAATAAGAGATGTTATCGCTAGCAGGAATGATCCCACGCTGAGTGACTTAGGCTTATCACTCACTCCTTCCGGCTATCGATAGCTGACTTTGCTATCGATAATGCTTTTGGCTAGCGATGGCAATCTTATCTCAAACTTAGCTAGCGATAGTGAAACTCACTATCGATTGGTCAGTCCTGCAAAACTTTAAGATTTGGCACTCCAATGCCTAAGTTAGTGATTGATCTATATGAATAAAATGAAATCAAATCAAGAATTAAGTCAGAAATATTTACAACTCATTTGGATTCACCATTCACTACTACAAAAAACAACATTCATGTCTCCATTTTACGTCTCTTTTTTCAATGAGATGTTGAAAAAAGGCGGTGGCAAAATTGTAATTATATTAAACATTTTCAACGTCTCTTTTTAAATAAGAGACGTGGATTCTCCTCCAAAAATAATTCCCACCAAGTCAAAATAAAGGCGCGGGATGTTTGCAGGGAAAAAAGGCGGGATTTTATTTTCCACGACTCATATATTTTATGAGACGTGGATAATTTATAATCAACATCTCATAAAACATATGAGACGTGGATACATATAATTTTTATTTCTTTTATTGAGTAACCACATCTCATAAAAGATATGAGACGTGGTTACTCGTTTTTTTATTTTTAAATTAGTAACCACTTCTCATAAAAGATATGAGACGTGGTTACTCTTTTTTTATTATTTATAAATTAGTAACCACGTCTCATAAAAGATATGAGACGTGGTTACTCTTTTTTTTATTTTTATATTAGTATCCATGTCTCATATCCATTTATGAGACGTGGATTCTCTTTTTAAAAAAAAACCCTCAGCTCCTTCATTTTCCCTCTGGTCCCCCATTTTCCCCCTTAGCTCGTCTTCTTCGTTCTTCCTCATTGTCATCGGTAAGGAGGTCGGTTAGCACATCAAGACTGGATTTGGAGTTAGGTAAGTCATCCCAATGACCCTCTAGCCTTTGATTCTTCATTCTTCTCCATTGTCCGAATAAAGTTTGGGTTCTTCGACGGCGGTGAATTCTTTTTCCGGCGAAGGAAAACTCAGAAATTTCATACGAAGCCTGATTCAACATCAGGTAAGGTCCCTCTTCTTGTTTTTACCCTTAATTTCTTCGATCGGTGCGATTCTGAGCGAGGTCCGATCTGGATTTTGGGGATTTTGGGATGAAAATTGATTTAAAGTTTGATTAATCTAGTTAGAACTAGAATAGAGTTGATATATGGTGATGTATGTTAACTTTCTGGGATTTTTGAATTCTCTGATTCCTCTCTCTGTTTGGTACCCATTTTGATCTTTTTGTTCCTCGGTTGTTCGACTCTTCTGCTTGGTGGCTGTGTGACTGAGTAAAGGTAAAATTAAGATAGAATTAGTATATGGTTGATTTCTGTTGAGTATTGGTGATTTCAAAATTTGAAATGTAAAGATGTGGTGAGATTTCAAATTTTCTTCTTCCCTCTTGGCTGCCCTGTTCCGTCGAATTTCTTGTTTCATTTTCTTCCTATTCTTCGTGATATTTTGGTCTGATTGCATCTGAAAGTAGGGAATATAAATTCTGTTGCTTGCTAATTGTGTATGGGATTGTTGGGTGTTTTCTTTTCTCTGCTTGTTAGTTGAATTTTTGCTCCCTCTTTTCCTGTTCTGTTCTGGCCGCTGCTTATGATAGGAGAAGGAGGGAAACTTTGATGTTAAATTTTAGTTAGACTTGTTGTAATTGTTGATATATGTGCTGGGGTTTTGAAGTTCTGAAATTATGTTGTTTACTCTTGAATTAGGCAATTTAAATGTGCCACGTATATTTGATTATTGTGCTTAATTCAACTATTATGTCAATTGCATGTTTTAGGTTCAGTGCTGAGTTATATATGTGTGTGTATATATATGAGTGCCTGACCAGTGTTGTTTCATGCTAAAAGAGAATCTTAAATTAATTTAAAAGAGTAATAGTCTTGATGAATGTTTTTGAACTGAGAAGTTTGAGTATTGGTGTTAATATGTAAGTGAGTGAATTGAAATTGGGAACTTTTGTCTTAAAGATTTATCTTAGAGAAGATTTAGTGGGGATTTAGAAGCTGAAAATAATTGTGAATTTCTGTTTTGTTTTATCAATTAGGAATCATACTGTATGGATGGATTCCATGATTTAAGTGTAAACCAACAACGATGCTTGAAGAATTTAAAGTTTGGGTCTTTGTTTCTGATTCTTTACATTATCCTAAACTTCTTTTAATGGAATATTCAATGTCACTAATTCTATAACCCTCCTTGATCCTAAATGGTCCAATTGCTTTTAATGTACAGTCAAATTTTCTAGCTGCCACTACTACACTGAATTTCTCTGTTGATATGATTTTTCGTTGTATTTATGATTTCAGGGCTAAGATACCTGATTTGGTGTAGAGGAATCAACCATCCTTTCTTCTCATTTGTTTGCTACTACTGTGAGTTAGATTCTTACTCTTTCTTCCTTCATTTTCTTTTGTGTATGTTGTTAATAAAGTTCAGCTTTCTTTTATGGGGAGATGCTATCAAAATTTTTGGTATAGTTACTTTAATTAATGGCTCTATCATCATTATTGTACTTTGAGTTAGTGATGATGTAAACTTGACTTTTGTGGAATGTAGTGAAAGTTTGAATAGAATGGATCGTAGTTGGATGAATAAGTTGAGAACTAGTAAAGAGTATGGACTTTGGGTGGAAGGGTTTCTTGAGTTTGCTAAAAGGAACGCTCATAGTAAAAGTGGGATGTATTTTTGTCCTTGTGTGAAGTGTATAAATCATATTCGAAAGAGCATTGATGATATAAGGGATGACCTTATTTGTTACGGGATCAATCTCCATACAGAAAATGGGTTTGGCATGGTGAATTAGGAATAACAACGCTTCTTCAATGTCACAAAGTGTGGGTGTTGTGGATGATGTTAGTGTCGATAAAATGAATGACATGATTAATGATATTGGGGCAGAGTCATTTACACAACTTCCTGAACATGAGAAGTTACGGAGTGATGCAGAGATATCGTTATTCCCTGGGTGTCGTAAGTATACACGGTTGACCGCTGTGTTGACCTTATTGAATATAAAGGCACGCAATGGGTGGGCAAATCCGAGTTTCTCAGAGTTACTTGAAGCTTTGAGTTATATGCTTCCAGACGATAATGTCCTTCCGAATCGAATGTATGAGGCTAAAAAAGTTCTCAACAATATGGGTATGGAGTATAAGAAGATACATGCTTGCCCTAATGACTGTGTATTGTATAGGAATGAATACGAGGGACTAACAGAGTGTCTGGAGTTCAAGACCCCAAGGTATAAAAGTAAGAAGGATGCCTGTGGTGAAAAGGTAAACAAAGGGTCACCTTTGAAGGTGTTGTGGTATCTGCCAATAGTACTGCGGTTCAAACATTTGTTTGCAAATACGCAGGAAGCAAAGAATCTAAGATGGCACTGTGATGAGAAAATCTCTTATGGAAGATATCTTCGGCTCCCGGCTGATTCTCCTCAATGGAAGAAGATAAATGAAATATTTCCTGAGTTCGGCTGTGAGCCAAGGAATCTTCGCCTTGGTCTATGCACTGATGGATTCAACCCTTTCGGAAGTCTAAGTAGCACACATAGTGCTTGGCCTGTTCTCCTAGTCATTTACAACCTACCTCCTTGGTTGTGTACGAAGCGCAAGTACGTGATGCTCTCAATGTTGATTTCGGGGCAAAAACAACCGATGAACGACATTGATGTCTACCTGGCACCTTTGATTGAGGATTTGAAGAAATTGTGGGATGAAGGCATCGATGTGTTTGATGCATACAGGATAGAGACATTTAAGCTGCGCGCTGTGATATTCACTACAATAAATGATTTTTCTGCTTATGGAAATCTATCTGGATATAGCGTGAAAGGGCACAGGGCATGTCCTATATGTGAAGCAGACACACACTACCATCAACTCAAGCATGGAAGGAAGACCGTTTATATTGGTCATCGTCGGTTTCTTGATCGGTATCATCCTTACCGTAAGCTAAAAAAGAATTTTAACGGTTCGCCGGAGCATGGATTGGCACTAAAGGCATTAACTGGGGAAGAAGTTTACGACCGTGTTGCGAATATCAAAGTGGTATTCGGTAAGAAACAGAAGACTGGGAGTGAGTCTAACATGTAGAAGAAGAGGTCAATCTTCTTTGACCTACCATATTGGCGCTTTCTTGATGTGAGACACAGTATTGATGTGATGCATGTGGAGAAAAACATGTGTGATAGTCTTATCGGAACGCTTTTGCACATTTCAGGAAAGACTAAGGACATGATCAATGCAAGATTAGACTTGGTGTAAATGGGAATAAGACAACGGCTGCATCCAAAAGTAAGTGATAATGGCAAGAGATTTTATATGGAACCAGCTGCTTATACATTGTCTAAACAGGAGAAAAAAGTCTGTGTGGGTGTTTGCGTGGGATCAAGGTGCCACAAGGCTATTCTTCTAACGTTAGCAGACTTGTGTCTGATGATTTGAAGTTGGTGGGAATGAAATCTCATGATTACCATGTATTAATGCAACAATTATTACCAGTCGCTATAAGAGGCATTATGCAAGATGATGTAAGGAACACCATAACTAGATTTTGTATGTTTTTTAATGCTGTATGCAGCAAAGTTATCGACAATGAGAAATTGGATGAGTTGGAAAAAGAAGGTTACCTTGTTCTGACCAAATTAGAGATGCACTTTCCTCCAGCCTTCTTTGATATCATGGTCCACTTGATCATTCACTTGGTAAGGGAGATAAGACTATGTGGCCCTATTTATCTAAGGTGGACGTACCCTTTCGAGCAATTCATGAAAGTCCTAAAAGGATATTCTAAGAACCCCTATCGACCTGAAGCATCCATTGTGGAAAGATATGTGATTGAAGAATCTATGGACTTTTGCAAACCATACTTGAAAGGTGTAGAGGAAATGTCCAGACATGAAGACAACATCGGTAAGGGAAGGGGCCTTAAAGTGAAGAGTATGAAACCTGAAGATGTTTTACAAGCTCACCTATATATTCTAAATAATATGGAAGAAGTGCAGCCTTATTTAAATGACCACAAAAGAAGTTTAAGGGACAAGAACCCAAGGAAAAATGGCAGACAAATAGCTAATGAGCATAACAAGACATTCATTGAGTGGTTCAAGGAAAATATTACAGAAAAGACCGATGTGTCAGATACAATTAAATGGTTAGCTGAGGGCCTCCGTTTTGAGGTTGTCACATGGAGCGGATATGATATAAATGGCTATTCTTTCTATACAAAAACTAAAGACTATAACAATACTATGCAAAATAGTGGTGTAAAGGTTGTAGCTGAAGCTATGCACTATTCTAGTTCGAAGGATAAAAACCAAAAGTAGCTTCCATGGCTTATTATGGAGTTATTGAAGAAATATGGGATGTAAGTTACAACAAGTTTATAGTTCCACTCTTCAAATGCAAGTGGGTTAGCCAAAACAATGTTGAGATCGATCGTCAGTTTGGGTTTACCATTATTGATCTTCAGAGGGTTGCTTACAGTGATGAGCCTTTCATTTTATCAAGTCAAGCGAAGCAAGTTTTCTATGTGACTAATCCTGCAAATCCCCAATTGTCCATAGTCCTAAAAAGTAAAAAACAAAAGGATCGTGCTCCAACTTCAAATCTAGATGACACACCACCTTTCTCCTCAAACCCACCTCAACTCGGTGAATTAGAATTGATAGATGATGATCAATATGCTTTTAGGAATGATCATTGTGAAGGAATATGGGATAATACATAAAGTAAGTACCTTAATGAATAAAAGTTTTTTTTATTTTTTATATTGTATGTTGAAGTTATTTCAATTTCGTAACAGGTAAATGGAAGACAATTCTGATGATGACTCACATGAGGATCACTCAAACGATGAAGAGCAACCACATGTCGATCCTCCCAAAGGAAGGCGGGGCAGGGGCTCCACCAAGCTTCCTAAGATTGTTAAGTGGCAAGGAAATAGCAACTTTGAACCCATTCCTGTTGATTTTAATGAGGACATGATTCCACTTGGTCCAAACAGGAGCACATTTGCTAGTTACCTCGGATATCTAGCAAGAAGCAGATTAAGCATACTTATAGATGATTGGAGATTAATACGCAAAGAAACTAAGGACAGAGTCTGGACGGATATTTTGGTATTTTCTAAACCTTTTCTTTAAATTGATTGATGATTTGATTTATTTGTTATAACAGTTGACTAAGCATTTTAATAATTTGGCAGCAAAACTTCACTGTCCCAAACACTGAGGCATTTAAAAAGCATTGGATGAGGGAAGTACGACATCGATGGAAAGATTTTAAGTCTACTCTTACTAGAGAATATGTTCAAGGACCTAAGTGCAATAAAGATCCTTGTCTTATGTGGCCATCTCTTAAACCAGAGGAGTGGAAAAAGTTTAAAGCATCACGGTTAACTGAGGAGTTTTAGGTATGTCTATTCTAACTTTGTTTCATATAAACTTTGTTTACTACTTGTTTATTACATTATACTAACTTTGTTTTCTCTGCATAGGAAAAAAGTAAGAAACAGCAAGAGAAGCAAAAGCTAAATGTGTATCCACACACAATGTCTCGCGGAGGTTATTTGTGGTTAGAAGAGAAAATGGTTAGGGAACATTTGAAGGCAATGGAGGAAACAGCCAAATCAGACCCTAACATTGTTGTAGAACCTCCCCCACCTATTCCACGTCACAAAAAATTTTTGGAAGGAAGGAAGACGAGTGGAGGGAAATTTGTAACCCCTGAAGTGGAAAAAATTGCTAAAAAAATTGTAAGTTATTTGTTAATGTTTAATAAATTGCATTACCAACTTTTTCTTCTAAAAAGACCAAATGATTTTTTTCCTGTAACTTGTAGGATGAACTTGAAGAGCAAAGTTCCCAAGGGTCCTTCTCTCAGACCGGTAGGATGGACATTCTTGCTACAGCAATTGGGAAGCCTGATCCCCCTGGACGAGTTAGAGGCGAGTATGGGACAGTTGGTTTGAAAAAATATTTCGGTCGTTCTCGAAGCACTGTCTAGTATGAACCAAGTCAGGAATTTGTGGCAAAGCTCTCAGAAAAAATCCGGGATCAGGTGATATAACAAGTTCGGGGTGAGATGATGAGTATGATGCAGCCTAGTGTTTCACCACAACATGTGAGTATCTAATATTGTTTATGAATTAGCATATATTTTATCTTTCAATGAGCTTATTATCTCTGTAATTTTGCAAACACTACAGGAATCCCCCGGCTTTCGAAGCACAAAGAGCAGTTGCACTGTGCCGATCGACCCCCTTGGTCCTAGCTCAGTGGATGCGGGACAACCTTGCTTTCTCCATTTGGATGTCCCAAAGCTGCGACCAGTTGCCAAAGCTACTCAGTATCGAAGGGCCTCAACCATCCATAATATAGCCATTCCGGAGGACCAAGTTAAGGTATCTGTTGTATTTGTTGTAGAAGGAGAGGAGTCTACAAATGTTCCGTTTCCTACCGAAGAGGTCACTATGTTAGACGAAGCAGTAGGGTCTTTCATTTTATGGTCTAGGCGACTTGTCTTCGATGCACCAATCACAGCCCCTCTGCGTGATGATGACAATGACTATGCCTCGCTGGCACTCCTGCGCAGCTTTGTCTCTTCCCTGCCTAACAAGATCAATTTAAATGTGAGACGTGGAAAGTGGATAGAGGAGACGTAGAAAGTCGGAACTTTCGACGTCTCATTTTAAATGTGAGATGTGGAAATTGGCCACTTTCCACGCTCACTTTCCACGTCTCATTTTTGAAAATGAGACGTGGAAAGTTGCACTGGCCACTTTCCACGTCTCTTATTTGAATAAAAGACGTGGAAAGTCCCACTTTCCACGTCTCATTTTTGAAAATGAGACGTAGAAAGTGGCCAGTGCCAACTTTCCACGTCTCATTTTCAAATAAGAGACGTGGAAAGTCTTTTTTTTTTAAAAAAAAAGGATTTTTTTTTAATTAGGATGATTAACCCCAATATTTTATCAGAATAATAGATATACAACACTTAAAATGAAAAAAAAATGAACTAATTTTATTATTTATATCCAAGTTAATATTACAAAATTGTTATAATACAACTTTCATCCTAAAATATGAGATAGAAATACACCTTCAAAATGAGATATAGAATACTTGAACCCAAAGAACTAAAAAATATATCACATTCAATTAACTAATGAATCAAGCATAGAATACTTTAACCCAAAGAACTAAGAAATATATCTAACGCTTTGCTACTTGGCAGCCCATAAAGCCTCCACTGATCTCATAATGTTGTGCAGTAGAAAAACCACCTTCTAATGCAAGCTTCTCTAATTCCTTCCCTGCATCGATGGAGGGTTTTATTAATTACACAATCAATATGATAGGCCATATAATGGTCACAACCGTTTGATTTTTTCCTTCTATTAACAGCAATTAAGAACTAAGTAGGTTTCAGTTGCTCATCCTTCAAAAGTATATCATTGGAAGCAAAGGAAACTACTCCAATGAAAGTGGCATTTTGCACAGAATATGGAACTACAATTTTCACCATCTGGCTTCTATGGCAGCTAAAATAAATTCTAAATTAAAAGGGAAGAAGTCAATAAGGAAAAAATTAATCAGAATTGCAGAATAAAAGTCATCAAATTAGAAAAGTCAACAAATTAGATCATTGAACCTGTGATGCCATCAAATAACACACTCAAACAAACATACAAAGACCAGTGAAAAATAATCTTCAACAGTTACAGGATAAACATATTTCCCAACCAAATCACACGGGTTTCACACATTATGAACCCACTTCACTGAACTTCCAGAGATCTCAAAAATTCTAAAGTGTAGTTCATAATCCTCAAAGCTATTCACCCCAAAACAGAGCAGAAAACATTTATACTCAAACCCCTAATAATCTACAAGCAATCAAACATAAAACCATATAAATTAATTCAAACTTAACCATCTCCCATTACATCACAGATTTCTCTTAGAATCGAGTCAGAAATCAGAGAATTTCACAAAGAGTAGTAACTCCTACAAAGAAATTCAAAACCCAGCTAGGGAGCTTTAGCAAGCACAAATTTCTTTTGGAAAACCCAAAAAACCATGCCTACCACTGCTGAAGCAGTCAGAAACTGATCGCTCTTGTTAAAGTCAAGGATAGACAAGCTGGAGCCTACAAAAAACAAGAGAAAGCGTAAAGGATGCCAAATGCAAGAGATCACCAGTAATAAAATTTGATGGAGTTGAGGGTAAAAAGCTACCCGTTTTTAAGACTCGTAATATTTCTTGCATGGCCTTGCGCCTATCAACCACATTTCGCGGACCATAATCCATGGTCAAAGCATCAAATGAACCATCAGTAAATGGAAAGTCAAGTGCATCACCTTCAATCCATCTGCCAAGTAATGAATGGTCATTGCCTTCACATTTAGGTCAAATGCAATATTAAACCACAACTATACAACACAATATTGCAGCTTAATAACAGGGCAGCATGCAAAATTTGTGAAGGATCATTGTAACCAAAGAATCAATCATATGCCCCTTGCTATAATGTAATGTTTCCATACTGCTAAGATTACCGATGCTCACTCAATATTACTGAAACAGCCCTTTAAATGCTAGTTCTGCTGAGATGAAGCAATCAACAGTTGCTCCTTTGAGAAGTCAAGACTAGTCACCTACAGATTCCATGACCCCAGAAGACATCAATAATATTAAAACTAACCTAAAATATAAGAAACCCAGTATTACTCATAAGTGTGTGTGTCACCCACAGATTCCATGACCCCAAAAGACATCAATTACATTAAAACCAACTTAAAATGTAAGAAAACCCAGTATTACTCATTAGTGTGTGCGTGTGTGTAATCAGCAAGGTTATCTTGCAATAGCATAAAATTCTGCACCCACCAACTTCCGCATTTATAAACATTATTTGAATGTATAGAGGCGGAAATTCATGTGATCAAGCATTAAGAAAACCATCCAAAGAAAGCGAACCATGTTAGTGAATTAAACTAACATCTATACTCCCCCGAGCAGAAACAAAGGCCACAAATTCTCAAGACGATACACAAAACATTTACATATTCCGAATTAAACAAAACAAGATAAAAAGAAATGGGAAAAGAAAGGAACCTCTCCATTGGACCCAACTTTGTCAGACAAGAGAAAGGTTAAATCCCCACTTCCACAGCACACATCCAACTCACAGTCTCCTATTTTCGCTCTGTTTTGAAAGCTCAAACAAACATCACATTAACGAAGGGGGAGGGAAAAAAGAAACTCGACACAATTAAAGGAAATGAATTGATTAAGTGGTCAGGAAATAGCATACCCACTCCATGATACCGCCATTTTCTTCCAAATGCGATGCTGACCCAGGCTGAGCAAACTATTGAGCTAAGGAATCAGACAGGAAAAAAAACCAAAAATAGAATTACCAAAAAAGTGCTATGATATGATATATAGAAGAAGCGAAGAAGGAGGAGGAGTACGGAATCATAGTCAGGAGCAATGCGATTGAACAAGGCCTGGCGATCAGCGGCACATCGAACATGGAAAAAATCAAAGAAAAAACATAATAAATCAGAAATAAAAAAGAAAGCAGCTGGCCACAAGATTCAATTAGATCTGAAATCTTCAAAACACAAACAATCATAAATAACTCTCGCCAAAAAACATAGAGTCTTGAATTTCACAGGAAGAAATCAAAGAACGCACACTTTCCCCTTAATAAAATAAAATATAAACCTCGATTTTCCCTTCAGTTTGATGCACTTTCTCAGAAACCTAACCCCCAAAATTTGAAACGAGAACAACAAATCAAAACGAGAAATGAAGAACAGAGAACTCACCGTGACCTCCGATCAAATTTCGCTTGCTGTGAGACGCGAATCAGATCTCGAGCTCACTCTTAATGGCATTCGTTCATGGAAGGGAGAGGGAGAAGCTCAATATGTCAACATTCTGGGTCTTACGGAGGCTAGGTTTAGACGGAGACGCCTGTGTGTTATCGTGGTGAGAGGGAGAAGGCGGAGGGAGATGAGGCAGAGAAGAAGATGCTAGGGTTGTTTGATGAATGAAGCAGAGTGTTTCTGGCGGCCAGGGAAAGTTTTTTTTTAAATGTGAATCCACGTCTCATAACGTTTATGAGATGTGGATTCACACCTTTTCACGTCTCTTAAACGTTTATGAGACGTGAAAAAAACTTTCCACGTCTCATAAACATTTATGAGATGTGGAAAGTATGAAAAACTATTTTATTTTTATTTTTTTAGAGCTTTCCACATCTCACAATTTATGTGAGACGTAAAAAGCTACTTTCCACGTCTCACATTATTTGTGAGACGTTGAAAGTATACTTTTCAAGTCTCACATTAATTGTGAGACGTGGAAACTCCTTCCCCGTTTATTCCCTCTAATTTTTGTGTTTGCGCGCTCAATTTTTAGAGAATCAACGTCTAATATTTAAAAAAGAGACGTTGAAACTTTTCAATATAATTACAATTTTGCCACCGCCTTTTTTCTACATCTCATATTTAAGAAAGAGACGTGAAATGGGGACGTAAATACTGTTTTTTGTAGTAGTGCGGGTTTCAAATTAGCAGTTGCAGAAAGCGATGTTATTTCGCACCAATCCTTGATAGGTAAGTTTATTCACTGTACGTACCATTTAAGTTTGTTCTGCCTCTTCTTAATTTCTGAGTATATCCTTGCTCATGTGTTAAAATCTGCTAGGTAAATTTCATTTGAAATCTGACTCGGTGGTTCCGCATTTGTATGTCTACAATCTATTTCTTGCTATCACTTTTCTTGTTAGTTGAGTGGCTTAATTGCTGCTGTCATGTTTGCATTTTTGCTGCTGACTTGTTTGACCAGAAACTTTGCTATCATACTTTGTGTAGTGACTGAGATTTTTGTCTCTATATTGCTGCTGGGTGAATTTGAGAAGCCCGATTTCATTTTGACCTCTAAATGCACACTTTAATTTATGAGCATCTTTGGTAAATTTAATTTTGTGGTTCAGGGGACATTGGAGTTTATGTGTTATCTGCCCTGAAGAACACCATATTTATTGGTTTGATTCCTTAGATCATGGGCCACACGTTTTGTATAAAAAGATTTTCACCAAGTAAGCGTGTTAACATTTTGAATTCGTAAATATGAGTATAAGTAAATTATTAGCATAATTCTTATTTTAGTTTCATTGTAGGGCCATATTGCATTGGCATATCACATTACAGACACACCTTGGAGCTAAGCAGAAAATTGAGATTGTTAGGCCTACAGTAAGTCATTTAGATTGTACTTATTTAAATGTCAATCAATAATACCTTAGACGTTAGCAAATTATTTTCATATGTTCTAATTGTTTTTGTATGATTTACAGTGCCCTCAGCAACCTGGCAATACAGAATGTGGGTACTATGTAACTCGATATGTGTATGACATACTTATGAGTGGACTTAATGGGGGCTTGTCTAATGTATGTTTCATTCTTATCATCATTATTGCATTTCCTAATTCAATTGTTTGCTTCACTTATTAATTACAATTAACTAATTGATGTTTTATCGCTTATATGGTGTAGATTTATGATGGGGAAGAGCCTTTTGATCAAGATGCAATTGATGAAATTCGGGATAAGTTATCTGCCATGTTTCTTCAACATTATATGGATTAGAAATTAGAACTTACTTGTTTTGACTGTACAACATATATGAATCTATACATGGCAGCTAGTATATAAAGTGCAGATGTATATAGATAATATTTTTTGGTGAATTCTGTCCATTCGGATCTGTTTGTGGCAATTTGGATATGACAGATCTGTGTGTGATGTTAGCCCACTTTCCACGTCTCTTTTATAATGTGAGACGTGGAAAGTGGCACAGTTGCACAGTGCAACACTTTCTACGTCTCATATTAAAAAAGAGACGTGGAAAGTGGTATTTTCCACGTCTCTTTTTTAATATGAGACGTGGAAAGTGTTGAACTAGCCACTTTCCACGTCTCACATATGAATGTGAGACGTGGAAAGTGAATATGAGACGTGGAAAGTGGCAACTTTTCCACGTCTCATATTAAAAAAGAGACGTGGAAAGTGCCAACTTTCCACGACTCATCAATCCACGTCCTAGCAAAAAGAGACGTGAAAAGTCCAAAAAAAGTAGTGTATTCCTAAGTCTATTCTAATGAAGCTAAATTGATTTGACCCAAGAGGTTTGGTGAAGATATCAGCAAGTTGCAAATTTGTTGTGATGAACTCCACCTTGACGTCCTTCTTCTGAACATGATCTCTTAGGAAGTGATGTCTCACATCAATATGCTTGGTTCTGGAATGATGAACTGGATTCTTGGCCAAGCTTATTGTGCTGGTGTTGTCACAAAGAATAGGCACTTCTGGGAATTCCAAACCCGGATCTCTTAGTTGATGCTTAAGCCATAAGACTTGAGCACAACAACTTGCTGCTGCAATATATTCAGCCTTTGTGGATGAAAGGGAGACACAATTTTGCTTCGTACTAGCCCAAGAGACCAAACAACCACCAAGGAATTGACATTGACCACTTGTACTTTTTCTATCTGTCTTATAACCTGCATGGTCATAGTCAATATAAGCAAGAAGGTACTCTTGAGTTCCCTTGGTATACCACAGCCCTAGCTCTTGAGTTCCTTGTAAATATCGCAATATCCTTTTTACATTGGTCAAGTGGGACTCTTTAGGATTTGCTTGATATCTAGCACATATTCCTACACTAAATTGAATATCAGGCCTACTAGCAGTTAGATAAAGTAAAGAACCTATAATCCCTCTATAAAGAGATTGACTAACTACTTTGCCCTTGGCATATGCATCTAAGCTGACAGAGGTACTCATGGGAGTGTCCTCATCTTTAGATTGCTCCATCCCAAACTTATTGAGAATCTCCTTACAATACTTGGTTTGGGAGATGAAGATGTCATCTTTCTTTTGCTTTATCTGCAGGCCTAGGAAGAATGTTAATTCTCCCATCATAGACATTTCAAATTCACCCTGCATCATCTTAGCAAACTCTTCACAAAGCTTTTCATTAGTTTCACCAAAGATAATATCATCAACATGAATTTGAACTATGAGCATATGTTTATCTTTATGCATGATGAATAACGTAGTATCTAATTTTCCTCTAGAAAATCCTTTTTCAAGTAGAAATGTACTAAGTCTCTCATACCAAGCTCTAGGTGCTTGTTTGAGACCATAAAGAGCCTTTTTAAGTTTGTAAACATGGTCAGGCTTAGAATTTTCTTCAAAACCAGGAGGTTGTTCTACATATACCTCTTCTTTGATATAGCCATTAAGAAAGGCACTCTTAACATCCATTTGATAAAGTTTAATATTTTTGTGGATGCAAAAGCTAGAACAATCCTTATTGCTTCAAGTCTTGCAACTGGAGCAAAGGTTTCTTCATAATCAATGCCTTCTTCTTGGTTATACACTTTGGCAACTAATCGGCCTTTAGTTTTGACAATTTGACCAGCTTCATCAAGTTTGTTTTTGAAAACCCATTTAGTACCAATAATAGGATGATTTCTTGGTCTAGGTACTAAATCCCAAACTTGATTTCTGTTAAATTGATTAAGTTCTTCCTGCATTGCAACTCTCCAGTCACAGTCAACAAGAGCTTCATCAACACAAGTTGGTTCAATTTCAGAAATAAAGGCAGAAAATTCCATTTCATTTTGTAGTTGCCTTCTGGTTCTAACACCTTTTGACATTTCTCCAATTATTTGTTCAGGATGATGGCGCTTAAGATGTCTTATAGAAAATTAAGGCTCATTAGCTTCATCTTGATCATCTTTAGCATTTTCCTCAGCATTCACTATCGATGGCTTTGGTGCTATCGATAGAGGAGGTCTTAAAAATTTTGAAAAATCTTCATCCTCATCAACACATTGTTGCTTTTCATGAGGAGTTTCATTAAATACTACATGCATTGACTCTTCAATAGTTTGAGTTCTTTTATTATAGACTCTATATGCTTTACTCCTATTTGAGTAACCTATGAATATGCCAATGTCAAATTTAGGGTCAAATTTACCTAAGTTTACCTTCCCATTGTTGTGAATGTAGCACTTAGATCCAAAGATCCTCAGATGACTGATGTTGGGCTTTCTTCCCTTGTAGAGCTCATATGGAGTCTTCTCCATCCCCTTTCTGATATATGCTCTATTTGAGATGTAGCATGCTGTGCTCATTGCATCTGCCCAAAACATTTGAGGCACTTGCTTCTCATTCAGCATGCTCCTTGCGATCTCTGTGAGCACTCTATTATTCCTCTAAACAACACCATTTTGCTGAGGAGTACGAGGGGCAAAGAAGTTGTGTTCAATACCACTTTCATCACACAATTCCATGAACTCCTTGTTCTCAAACTCTCCTCCATGATCAGTCCTAATTGCTACAATCTTGGTGCCTTTTTCATTCTACAATTTCTTAGCAAGCACAAAAAAGGCATCAAAATTTTCATGCTTTGAGGAAAGAAACATAGTCTAAGTAAACCTTGAATAGTCATCCACAACTACGAGTGTATAGAATTCCACCTAGACTTTTCACTCTTGCAGGCTCAACTAAATCCATGTGGATTAGTTCCAATGGCCTACTTGTGGAAACTGTCTTCTTGGTTTTAAACGAAGACTTTGTTTGTTTACCCCTTTGACAAGATTCACAAATTAAATCATGCTTAGCCCTAAAACTAGGAATACCTATGACTAGCTCCTTTTTAACTAGCTTATCAAGTTGAGTAAAATTTACATGAGCTAGTCTCTTATGCCATAGCCAACAAGTTTCATCATTTGAAATAAAACATTTTTCTTCAAGTTGTTGGCATAAATCTAAAGTGTATAAGTTACCACTTCTATTTGCTTTTAGCTTACACTTAAGATTAGTTTTATTTATATCTAAATCCTTTTTATCAACAATGAGGCATTCATTGGAAACAAAAATAACCCAGTTACCATGGTCAGTGCTTTGGCTCCATATTTTATCACTAGATTGTTGAACTTGTCCTTGTCACCAGTCATATGCCTTGAGCATCCACTATCAATGTACCACTTTCCTTTGTTGGATGCTTTAAGGCACACCTACACAAGCTAGACAGATTTAGGTACCCAAACTTTCTTGTGTCCTTTAGGATTAGTCTTGAACTCTAGGTTTGTAAAAACCTTAGGCACATGAGTTCGTTTAGGAACCCACTTATAAGAACCACCAATTCCATATTTTCTTGGATTGCAAGTAGATTGAGTATGGCCCATTGTGTTACAATAATTACAAAAACTATATGGTGAAGAGTATTCAGAAGATTTTCTAAAATACTTTAAATAAGGTTTCACCTTGGGTTCTACCCATTTCTTTGAAGCTTTTTGCTTTGGCTCATAACTAATGCCTGTTTTGTTTCTAAAAGCTTTTTGGTCCTTTAAAATTACTTTTAGCATCTCTGAGCCTTTTGTAAACTTTTCTAAAGCATTTGAAAGCTTTTATTTCTCCTTCAACAAGTTTTCACAGCTAGAACAACTGTCAGAATTTGTTGTAGGAGGATTAGCTATCGATGGAGGACTAGCTATCAATGGCTCAACTATAGGAGTTTGCGATAGCTTTTCTTTTATCGATAGTACAGAAGGAACTTTGGATGTAGAAGAAGAAATATTTTTCTTAAGTTCCTTGTTTTCTTTCTTAAACATACAACTTCTTTAGCAAGCTTAGTTAATTCAGTATGCATTTCATCATACATGCTTTGAAGTTTAGAATAGGTAGGTTTAGAATCATATACCTCACAGTCACTTTGCTCCTCTTGAGCAAATAGGCAGAGATTGGCACTCTCTTCATTATCGCTAGCTTCCTCATCTGAACTATCAACCCAGATGGATGATACATAGGTTTTCTTCTTTCCAAAGGACTTCTCCTTCTTTTTCTCCTTTTCCTTGAATCTCTGAAGACTTGGGCACTCCACTTTGAAATGACCAGGCTTCTTACATTCAAAACACACAGGGTCTTTATCCTTCTGAGAATCCTTTTTGAAGCTAGGACCACCCTTCTGGAACCTTCCTCTTCTCCTAAAAAATTTCTTAAACTTTCTAACCATGAGAGCCATATCTTCATCATCTAGATCTTCATCTTCATCATCATTATCAACTTCATCTCTTTCAGATACAGCAAGGGCAAGAGACTTCATTTCAGAATTTCCATAAGCCTCCCTTTGAGCTATCAAAGTTGGCTCATACTCAGCAAGACTACCAAACAAGGCCGTGATGGACTTGGTTGATTCTCCTTGCATTTCTTGAATAGAAGTGACCTTCATGAGCCAATCACCCTTTAATAATTTTAGAATCTTGTTGAATTGCTCTTTCTCTGAAATTTTTCTTCCTAGAGCAGCAAGATTGTTGATAAGACGAGTGAATCTGATCTCCAAATCTCTTATCTTTTCACCTTCTATCGTTTCAAACTTGTGGAACTCCTCAACAAGCATTTCCAATCTTCTATCTTTCACTCCAGAGGTTCCTTCATGAGCAACCTATAGAGCTTCCCACATTTCCTTAGCAGTGCTCAAGTGGCTGACACTGAAAAACTCAGTTTGACTAAGAGCACTTTGAATCATGAGAATTGCCTTGTTGTTCAACTCGAGATCAGCAATGTCATCATGAGTAAATTCACTTTCACTCTTTAGATTGCCTAAAATATTCATAGGCACAATATCCCCTTCTTCTATAATCTTCCACAACTTATACCCATTGGCTTTGATGTAGATCTTTATTTTGAGTTTCCAAAAAGTATAGTGCTTTCCATCAAAACCAGGGGGTTTGTTAATGGAGCTTCCTTCAGGCAGAATATTCTCGTACGATGCCATCTTGATCTTTTCTTCTCAGACTTGTTGGAATCAAAAGGAGAAGACCTGCTCTGATACCAAATGAGAATGGAAAAAACGCACAAGAGGGGGGTGAATTGTGCTTTTAAAAAGACTTAAAAATACAAGACAATCTTTTATACTGGTTCGGCCAACATAATGCCTACGTCCAGTTCTCCAACTCCTCATTGGATTCCACTATACCACAGGTTTTACAAAAACAGGTTCACCTGCCAACCTTTACAACAGAGCTTTAGACTTCTATCTAAACGCTCCCCCTTACAACTTGTAAGGATACAACCCTATCCTAAAGCCCCAAGCTTTAGAACAACCTCAAACAGTAAAGGATTGCAATTAATGAGTTCATTCAATGAACAGATTTTGATAAACACTTAAATACAAATAATCTCACTAAGAGTAATAAATACTTTGAGCTTTTGTGAGCAGAGAGTAGATGGGAATATTGAATGCTGGTTCGTCTTTGTATCTGTGTGAGTGAGTCACTATTCATAAATGCTCAAATCTTGATATTTATAACTCTTCACAGCTTGCCTTTTCTTTCAGCTTCAAGAGGCTGTTTGACATTAGTCATTGAGAGCTCTTAGCCGTTGGCAATTAATGCTGTTTTTCATCTTCATCAACTTTCTTCTCTTGCTTCAATTAATATTACAGAGGATGAGCTAAGAGAGATAGAGACTGTGAGTAATGATCACCTGCATCTATTGTACTTGCACAGCACCTTTTCAGTAGCGCTAGCACCCTTGGCTATCGCTAGCTTAATAGTGTGAGTCCTACACTTAGCTGTTAGCTAAATAAGTATTCATGTGAAGTACAGTAGGTGTTATCGCTAGTGTATTTCACTAGCTCAATGTTCAAAGACAATGTATTAGCTACCTGATTATCTAAATTATTTCAACAAGTATTTTTCTATCGATAGCTAATCATGTTATCGCTAGTAAATATGTTATCGCTAGTTATCTTATTAGCTCATTTACTCAAAGACACTGTATTAGCTATCTGAATGTCTAAGTTATTTCAAGTATTCTGTTATCAATAGCTAATCATGTTATCGCTAGCTAACTTGTTATCGCTAGTTATCTTATTAGCTCATTTGGTCAAAGACACTGTATTAGCTATCTGAATGTCTAAGTTATTTCAAGTATTCTGTTATCGATAGATAATCATGTTATCGCTAGCAACTATGTTATCGCTAGTTATCTTATTAGTTAATTACTGCTAGCTATTCTAACATTCTCCCCCTTTGTGTTATCCATGTTATTTATGGGGCCTTAGCGATAGTGTATCTGTTATCTATAAGATTTTACTTGTTCAATGTTAAGGTAACCTACACTCTTTTACTTAGTCATTTAATATGATTCTTATCTCAATTTATTCCAGACTAAGTTATATGCTAATTGTTCATTTTACTTATGTTATCTATGGGTCCAGTCCTCATCAAAACTTAAGATTCTAACATGTGGTACCTTCCAATTGTGCCACGGTTTAAACGCTTGTTTGCAAATAAGGCAGAAGCAAAGAAACTGAGATGGCATTATGATGAGAAAATCTCCGATGTAAGATATCTCCGGCACCCTGCTGATTCTTCTCAATGGAAGAAGATAGATTCCATGTTTTCTGAATTTGGTTGTAAGCTGAGGAACCTTCGTCTCGGACTATGTACGTATGGTTTCAACCCTTTCGGGAGTCTCAGTAGCACACATAGTGCTTGGCCAGTTTTGCTGGTCATTTACAACCCACCGCCTTGGTTGTGCACGAAGCGCAAGTATGTGATGATGTCAATGATGATTTTGGGGCCGAAACAGCTTGGTAACGATATTGATGTCTACCTGAAACCTTTGATTGAGGACTTGAAGATGTTTTGGGAGGAAGGCGTAGATATGTTTGATGCGTACAGGTAGGAGACATTCAAGTTACGAGCTATGTTGTTTACCACAATCAATGACTTCCCTGCATATGGCAATCTTTCTGGTTACAGTGTGAAGGGTTATATGGCATGTCCTATATGTGAGTCTGACACACACTACCACCATCTCAAACACGGAAGAAAGACCGTCTACCTCGGTCATAGGAGGTTTCTTGATCAGTTTCATCTTTACCGTAGACTAAAGAAGTGTTTTAATGGCTCATCTGAGTATTGATCTGCTCCGACCCCCTTAACCGGGGAGGAAGTTTACTGTCGTGTTGAGAATGTCAATGTGGTATTCAGTAAGACACAGAAGAAGAAGACCGGTTCTGAGAAGATCATTTAGAAGAAGAGGGCAATCTTCTTTGATCTACCTTATTGGCGATATCTCGATGTGAGACACAGTATTAATGTGATGCATGTCGAGAAAAATGTTGGTGATAGTCTTGTTGTGACACTGTTGCACATACAGGGGAAGACAACGGACATACTCAATGCTCGATTAGACTTAGTTGAAATGGGTGTAAGACCATGGTTGCATCCTATAGTCAATGAAAATGGCAAGAGGGCTTATATGGAACCTGCTGCTCATACACTTTCCAAACAGGAGAAAAAAAGTCTGTGAGTGTTTGAGTGGGATCAAGGTGACGCAGGGTTATTCTTCCAACATTAGAAGACTTGTGTCTATGAATAATTTGAAGTTGGTGGGATTAAAGTCACATGATTACCATGTATTGATGCAACAATTCTTACCAATTGCTATTAGAGGCATTATGCAAGATGATGTCAGGATGACTATAACAAGACTGTGTATGTTTTTCAATGCTATCTGCAGCAAAGTAATCGACACTGAAAAGCTCGACGAATTGGAAAATGAGGGTTACATTATATTGTGTCAACTGGAGATGCACTTTGCTCCAGCTTTTTTCGATATTATGGTGCACTTGATTGTTCATTTGGTAAGGGAGATAAGGCTCTGTGGCCCTGTTTATCTAAGATGGATATACCCTTTCAAGCAATTCATGAAAGTCTTGAAAGGGTATTCCAAGAACCCACATCGACCTGAGGCATCAATTGTTGAAAGATACTTAGTAGAGGGGGCAATGGATTATTGCAAATCATATCTAAAAGGGGTTGAGGAAATCCCCAGACATGAAGATGGGATCGGTAAGGGGGTACGGGACGTCAAAGTGAAGACTATGTGCCATGAAGAGGTGTTACAAGAACACCTATATATATTGAATAAAATGGAAGAAGTACAATCTTATTTGGATGAGTATAAGAGGATCTTGAAAGAAAAGAACCTGAAAAAGAGTGACATGCAGATTTCTAACGAGCATAACAGGACATTCATTGGGTGGTTCAAGGAGAATGTTGAAAAGGAGACCAGTGGGCCAGATACAATAAGATGGTTAGCCGGAGGGCCTCGTTTTGAGGTTGTTACTTGGGGCTATTTTGACATAAATGGTTATTCTTTCTACACTATGGCTCAAGACAGCAATAGTGCCATGCAAAACAGTGGAGTGATGGTGGTAGCCGAAGCGATGCACTTCTCCAGTTCAAAAGATAAAAACCCATGATTGGCTTCCATGGAATATTATAAGGTAACTGAAGAAATTTGGGAAGTTAGTTACATCAAGTTCAAAATTCCAATCTCCAAATGCAAGTGAGTTAACAATAGTACAGTTGAAATTGATCCCCATATTGGCATGATCTCAATTGATCTTCACAAGGTTAGGTACAGAGATGAACCAAGTGAGATACCACCTTTGTGCACAGGACCACCTAAACCAAGTGAATTTGAATTGATAGATGATGATGACCAATTTGCCTCTAGAAATGATCATTGTGAGGGGATATGGGATAACACACAAAGTGAGAACCTTTTTGAATTATCATGTATTAATTCTTGTTAATGTTTTTGTTTTGGTTTTGTGAAAGTTGTGGCATTATGACTCATCACATCTTTGATATGTTAACAGGTACATGGCGGACGATTCTAACAATGAGCAACGGAACGATCCCCCTCGAAGAAAGGGAAGAGGTCTAACGAAGCTCAATGACATTGTTGTCCGTCAGGGGACAAATGTGCAGCCTATCCGTGTGGAATTTGACGACGACATGAATCCTATCTGGGAAATTGAAGCGACTTTCGTGAGTTACGTCAGTTTTGTAGCAAGAAACCGAGTAAGCATATTGGTTGAAGATTGGAGGGAAGTCCAAAAAGACATTAAGGATCAATGTTGGTTAGATATCTTGGTATGTTTTATCATTATCTATCTGTTTGTTCCTAATATGCATGTCTTTGTTTTTTTAGTTAACTCAACTGATGTGTGTTTTATTCTTATTCTTTGCAGCAAAACTTCGATGTCCCAAACACTCAATCATTCAGGGCTTCTTGGTTGAACGAAGCGCACAAGATGTGGAAGAATTTCAAGAGTACCCTGACTAGAGAATACATCCGGGGGGATAGGATGGGTCAAGATCCCTGTCAGACCTACCCCTCTATTGACCCAGAGACTTGGAAGACGTTTGTTAAGAAACGACTAGACAAAAAGGTTCCAGGTTTGTATAGATCTTTTACTTTGCTTCAAAACTGAACTTTTAACACATTATATTAGTTAACTAAATTAGTTTTATTTTCACAGGAGAATAGCGAAAAACAAAAGGAGTATCAAGAAAAGAATATCTACAAGCACATAATGTCTTGGGGGGTTACAAGTAGGTCAAGAAAAAGTTGACCGAGAAACATATTGTAGAAATGGAGGAAGCAGCACGGTCTAATCCTACCATTGTTGTAGAGCCTCCGCTGCCCTTCTCACGTCATACGAAATGGGCTGAGGGAAGGAAGAATAAAGAAGGAACATTTGTCAATTCGGAGGTTGAAGTAGTTGCAAAGAGGATTGTAAGTATTTTACTTGGTTGTTTATTCATTTAACTTGTGGTTTTATAGCAAATTACAAATTATGATTTTTTGGTCATTGTAGGACGAACTTGAGCAGTAGGCCACCCAAGGGTCCTTCACACCTTCTGGGTGGATGGACATTCTAGCCACGGCAATTGGGAAGCCCGATCGCCCTGGTCGAGTAATCGGGGAGCCCAGGACTATAGGGCTGACCAAGTATTTCGGCCGCAAACCAAAATACACCTGTAGAGAATCCACTGAGGAGATTGTGGTTAAGGCTCGGGCGGAGATGAAGGCCCAGTTGGAGGATTGAGTTGCTTTATCACAGCAGCAAATGGCGGCACAGTTCGACGGCCAGGTGGCGGCGAAGGTCCAGGAATCTTTTTTAGGTTATATGGCAGAGCATTTCCGAGCACAGGTTGAGGCACAGGTCAGAGCATCCACTACGTAGCTTGGAATCTCATCAAATTCTACTCAACAAAAACAGCAGGTTTGAGCATCTACTGTATATGTTAATTACCGAATTTTGGGTTTATCAATTAGACTCACCTTTGCATATTCTCATCTCCTGTAGGAGTCCCCCACTACCGGCTGTCCAAGTGGCAAAGACAGCTGCAATCAGACTGTACCGTTAGGATTAATTCGTGAGGACGAATAAAATCCCACACCAGACAATGACCCTGAAGTTGGAGAGGCATGTTATCTCCATCTTGATATCTCTCGCCTGCGCCCGGTCACAACAGCTCGCCAGTTCCCGAACGCCTCCCTCATACATAATATGCTTATTCGGGAAGACCAAGTGAAGGTGTCTGTTACAACTGTCTTAAAGAATGAGAGGGGGACAGATGTACCCTTTCCCGATAAGGAAGTCACCAGACTAGATGAGGCGATCGGGGCATTCATCTTGTGGCCTAGACGACTTGTACACAAGACTCCACAAAAGGCGCCGGTTGATGTGGTATGTACACTTAATTTTTGAGATTTCTTGTTTCATATATTACTGTTTGTAAGAATATATAACATTGATTTTTTTTCATCGCCCACAGTTCTTTTCAGATAAATATCCTTCACTCCAACTCCTGCGTGAGATGCAACCAACTATACACTACACATCCCTTAAGATGCCTCCAGGAGTAGTCAGTCCTGATCGTACATATGATTTTGGACTTGATGGTGACAGAGATATCGTGGGGTTTTTGAGGATGGACGACATTGACCTCGGCTGGCTCGAATTAGCGACTATGTAAATGACTGTTACTTTTTATGTCTCTACAATATTTGTACTTCTATCCTTTTATAATTTCAATTATTCTACGATAGGTACTTCCACCAGTTGTCAACCAATTAGGCAAGGGACAATACAGATTCTTCTGTCCATTGGCCTTGGCGAGGAGAGATGATTTGAACACCAAGGCGGACAAGTTGAGGTATGAGGACGAGATGTGGGCTTATGTCATACATCAAATGTCAGTGAATTGGGGATCTATCTATTTTGCGCCTATTCTTGAAGAGTAAATGTGATTATTACCTTTTACCAACTTTTCATCATTAAGCACATTTACTAATGTTATGTTTTCGTGTGGACATAATATTTTTAATGCCTTTTAGTGAACACTGGTCATTAGCTGTTGTTTGCCCCAGACAAAATCGTCTGGTTTGGTTTGACTCCTTGAAGTGTAATATAAGCTCCTATTATAAAACTCTCTTATCGAAGTAAGTAGTTTTAATGTCTTTTTACTTTGGGCTAAATAAATTATTTTCATGTATATGTGCTAATTTTGGTTCCATTTCAGGGGCATTCAGCAATGGCATTTTGTGGAAGATACTGATGGAATGAATGAGGCCATCATGACACAAAGACCTAAAGTAAGTACTTTTCATTTAAATTCCTTCAATGTTAGTCAATTGACATATTTTTTACTTTGTTATTAATTTATACTATTTCTTGTGATTTATAAAGTGCCCCAAGCAATCGACGAATAAGGAGTGTGGGTATTATGTCATGAAGTATATGTGTGACATTATTGAGAGTGACCATACCAGATCCTTCACACAGGTATAAAATTCTTATTTATAGCTTATTATATGATTTATACAATTAATACATAAATATATGATGTTTTATCTAACTTTACATTGATCATAGCATCCATTATTGTTGCAGTTTTATGACACATCCGACTCATTTACAGTTGAAGACGTTGATTCGCTTTGTGAACGTATTGCTCAATTTTTCCTTTCATTGTTGGTTAATTAAAAATCTGAATTGGCAATTATGTGCTGGTGATCTATTTCCTTCCATTCGATTCGACTTATTTTCTGTGGTCCGGCCTGTGTTAGTGATTTCACTTGTGAGAATGCTCTGTACATGCTGGAATTTTGTGTATAATGTATATATATCTGTTGATCTGCATTTGTAGAGTTTCTGTGACATTTGCAATGTAAGTATATATAGATGGGGAAAAGCAAAAGAAAATGAGGGATGTTTTTTTTAAAAAAATAAACCACGTTACACATTATATAATGTGTGACGTGGTTTCTGAGAAACAGCGTCACACATTAGGTTAAGGGAAACAACGTCACACATTATATAATGTCTGACGTTGTTTCTCTGAAAAATTTGACCAAAACTCTTCTTCTTCATATTTATCCACGTCACACAATGGTTAAATTATGACGTTAAAAGTATAAAACAACGTCCCTTTATTTATAATATGTGACGTGGAAACTCTGACTTTCCACATCACTTATTTTTGTGACGTTAAAAGTCCAGTTTTTCACATCACTTATTTTTGTGACGTTAAAAGTCCAGCTTTTCACGTCACTTGATTCAACATCCCCTGAAAAAGTGACGTGGAAACCCTAATCTGCAGTAGTGTTTGAACCAATGCTTGCCACCTCACCTAGACCCAAGAGATCCATTTCATTGCATTAACTTCACTTCACCCATCCAAACATTCCACCTCATTAAGGAAAAGATCAAAAATATTGTACTTAGGCTCATGTTACATGTTTCATACTAAAACCCAACAAAACCCCCTTTTATACCTCATTTGCATGGCATTTAGTTTCCTAGGTTAATCATTAGGCTCCTTGTGAGACAATCCGGGATCGCACCACTATAGTGCAATCCTTGGCTAATAAATAATTTTGCATTTAACCCCCAAGGCCATTAGGAAAAGGTTAAATCAGTCCCCATGTCTCAACCTTGGATAATATGGAAGATGATTTTACTAGGGCTCAAATGCATGCGTATGATGATGCTTTTAGCCTTAGGTGGAATCATGAACAATCATTGTTTTGGAATCCTGATTGTTCTCTTTCTCCAAGTGCATCACATTTTGAGTTATCACCCACTTTTCATGTAGATGAAGTTAACCCCATTTATAAGGAAAAACCCACAGTAGAGGATATGTTTTAGTATATTCTAAATAATGAAAATGAAATAAGTGTCAGACAAAAGAAGCATGCATGAGCTCTTTAAAAGTTATCACTTTAAGTAAGTAAAATTGCTTTTATACTTGAGGCTTTGAAACAAAAACGTGCTTTCATTGATATATCCAATTATGCTTCAATGAAAATTGAAATTTCAAGTGAAAATTTGATCATGGAGGGTGAGGAGTTGTGACCAATAGCATGTGATAGTTTTAGGGGTAATTATGAGTTGGAAATTAATGAGAGAGAGAACAATACTAACTGTTTAGTTGATGTTTTGATTTTGAAGCCCGATGCTTCTTGTTTTGAACAAAAGAATACAGATAAAATCCCAATAATTTATGACCATGTTTATGATGTTTAAGGCACTTGTTTGTGAAGAGTTAAACTCTTGCGAATCAGCAAGTTATGATCAATGATCAAAAAACCGGACCGGACCGGCCGATTCAATCGCGACCGGCCATTTGGTCCGGTCCGGCTGGCATAAAAAACTGGGAGAGCCTTTGACCCGGGTTGACCCCGGGGAAAAACCGGTCAACCCGGCCAACCCGGGGGTTGAACCCGGTTACTTTTTTTTTAATACTTTTATTTTATTATAATTCACCTAATTACTAAATTTCACTCCACTCAATTTTAGAAATTAGGAAAATATAATACTTTAAATGCTATTTTACTTGCATATACTTAATATTTAATTATTGTTACTCTTAATTTTAATCTGTGGATTGTATAATAATATTTATTTTCACGTGTAATCAACTAATATTTTCTTTTTTTCCTATATAGAAACATTAAAATATTCATATTTGATGAATCATGCATACCTATCTACATTTACATTTTGATATTAGTTATTATTAATGTTAATATCAATAAAATTTTATTATTTTAATATAACCGGTTGGACCCGGTCTGACCTCAGTTGGACCTTTAACCCTTGAACCAGTGTCTTGTCCGGTTCGATGCCCGGTCTGATTTTTTGAACCTTGGTTATGATACAAATATTTAAACATACAATTCATTTGCATTAAAATGAAATTAAATTCAAGCAGATAAAAATGAAATTAAAGGATTGAGCGGTGAAAAAGGATTATGTATCTAATTTAAGCTCAACATGGAACAGGGTGAGAGAAAAAGCATATAAAACAAGAAAAAAGAGAAGGCCCATTACGTGCCATACTGGAAATAGACACCTCATAAGCTTGAAAAGGCCAAAATTATACCTCACAACAACCTTATGTTTACAAATTCGGTAAATTGTAGAAGTGATGCGAAAGAATTGGTTTCTAACGCAATTATTTTCGAGGTCAAGGAGATAGGGTTTTCCTTTGAAATCTTGAGAAAGGAGAGGAAGAGGAGACATTGTCGGTGAGCTTTTGAATCATAATCCTTTCAGCCACTTTTTCTTTTTGTTTTGAACATGATGGGCAGCTTGGTCTTTTTGTTCATCAACTTAATTTCACTATATGGCCCTTTGAGACTGCATTGAAGTTTTAGAATGTTTTTGGTAAAATGAAATAAAATTCCTACAGTGATCCATATATGAAATTCTTCAATTTTCATACATAAATATGTACCGTATATATAATTTAAAAACACATATGCTTTTTTTGCCAACTAAAAAATACATATGATACTGTTGTTATGACTCGTGAATAATGAAGCTTACAAATATATATCTATATATAAAGTTGACGGTAATAAATGAACGTGGCTAAAAGAAAGAGAGAAAAGGAAGAGGACTGAGTTGTCGTGACTCGTTCTTATTGGTGAGAGACAAAATAAATAAATAAATAAAACAGATAGTGAGAGGCATGATTGATGTTAAAGCTGCTATTGTTAGAAAGTATCTTTGACTCCGTGATTTTAATTTGTAATGTTCCTATATATACCTTTTAAAATACCTCATCATTGCAAATACTTCGATCTCATTTGGCAACAGAAAATAAAGTAAAATGAATAGAAATAATCCCTTTTTTTTTTTTTTTTTTTGCCGCGAATAGAAATAACTCTTACTTCATAGAAATTATCCATCTTCAATTTTTCTACAAGTGGTTATCAGAGTATAACCAATATTATGGGTCAAGTAGCTCCTATATATATAAGACAAAAAAAAAAAAAAAAAACACAAGATTACGTTGAACAACTTGGTTTAGTTTATGCAATTTGCAAATTTCTTTTTCTCTCTTGAACTAAACACGATTACTATTTATAAGAAATATTAGTTTGATAGAACAGAGCAAACAAACAAACAGATCTCTATGGTGGAATTATATATGGATATGGTCAATTCATGGAAAGACCAAGCATGACTCTACAAACATAATATTTGATCTACCTAGCAGAAGGAGGTGAGTATGATCCAGACTGAGAATAACTTGTCTCCAAAGCAGTGGTTGAGATTAAACTACTTCTTTCTCCACTTTCAAGAAGTGTCGTCTCCATAGCCAAACATTGCTTTAGATCAATCACAACAGAACTTATATCAGGTCTTTTGATTCCTGATGGTGTAATGCAAGACAAAGCTATCTCGAGGAACTTCCATTCTGAAGCGGAACTGAATTTTCCTTCCAATCTTGGATCCACAATGGCTTGAATATCTCCATTCTCAAGCTTTGGATTTACCCAATCAGATATGTGACATGTGCCTTCAGATGTTACATTTATTGCTTTTTGGCCAGTTATTAGCTCAAGCAGAATTATCCCAAAACTATAAATATCGCTTTTCTTGTTCAAGTTCCCAGACCTGTGAAACCTGCCAATTTTATGATATTAATTAGTCATTGAAAGAAATTAATTAAGCTAAGCAAATTTGTTTATTTTTACATACTCAGGGTCGAGGTAACCAAATGTGCCTACAGGACGAGTTGAAATATGAGTATCAATATCATTGGCAAAAGCTTTAGACAGTCCCAAATCAGCAATCTTGGCTTGCATGTTTTCACTTAGCAAGATGTTGGAAGATTTAATGTCACTGTGAATGATTGGTGGCTTACAACCATTATGTAAATAGTCCAATCCTACATTCCATTGACCAAAGTCAAGTGAACACTTAAGCTATAATAAAGGTAAATAATATAGGATTAAGTAGCATTTAGCATCCGGCCAGAAGCATGCCCTTTTTCAGTAGCATTGATACATTAAAGTAACTATTTTTATGCAAGTTTACACTTGAAGTATTTTCTCATTAGTAATGAGCACCTTAAACCTAGGATGCTAAATGCTGCTAGAAAATTATTTTAAACTATTGAATATTCTTAGTTACTTTAGGATAACAAATGCTTCTGGAAAAAAAAAAATTGAGGTTCTTGAATGCTACTTAACTCAAGAATACAAACAAGTGAAAATGAACTGCCAATTCAATGATTTGAAAGAAATAAAAGTACAAACCAGATGCTATATCCAATGCAATTTCAAGTCTTTCATTCCACTTCAAAACATCTGGGTTATTATCTGCAAAACATGTCATGTGTAAAATAACTGTCATGCATCGCTCCAAATTGACTATTACTGTCAATGCAAATCATAAAACAACTATTCACCTAAATGAAAACATAAAGTGACTCCTCTGTGTGTGTGTGTGTATTCTTAATTATAGAGGGAAAATTCAAGAATTGACGTAAAATTATTCTTGAATTGTAAGTTATATGACTGGAAGTTATAATTAAGACTTAACAAACCTGACAGTACGTTCCGGAGATTTCCCTTTGCCATGTATTCATAAATCAGTGCTTTCATTTCCCCAACATCACAATAGCCAACAAGAGAAACTATATTTCTATGATAAATAAGGGATAATAGTTTTGCCTGCATTTTGAGCCTTATAATTAAATACCGTAATTAGACAAAATAATTCAGTAGAATAATACTACCTATGGTCCCAGATATAAGTCACAAGTTCATACCTCATACAGTCATCACATATGAAGAAACTTAGGCAATATAATGTAAAAGAAATGGTTGAAATTAAAACCAAACACAAATAATTAATGGTTTTCACCTCTGATTGAAACTCATCAAACCCTTGTTGTGAAGTCTGAGACAGTAACTTGACTGCAACTTGTGTACCATCTCTTAATCTTCCAAGGTACACTTTTCCGAATCCCCCTCCTCCAATTTCAGTTGCAAAGTCATTGGTAATAACCAGAACTTCAGCTAGAGAAAATCCCTGATTTTTTGATTTAATCCGACTATCTTTCTTGTATGACAATACTGCAACAATGCACACAATAAAATTTCAAAAAATATCTGTGTGCTTGAATTTTACTTTGTATTGGAAATCTAATACAACGGAATACTTGGCATTATTTCAACAGAAAACTTTTCCGTTTCCCATAAAAGAACACTCCCTGCCATCATTTTATTTTGCGTTACGGCCGGGTGAAACCCCTAAATTAAAAGCACTTAAAAAAGTGATTTATTTTGTAAGTTGAGATAAAACTCTTCTCACATACTTATCTCGTACATCAACGTACAATTATTTTAAGAAGCTAATTCAAACAAACAATAAATAGATAAAAGTAATAAAGGAAAATATCACTACTACAAAAAATAGAATTCACGTCCCCATTTCACGTCTCTTTTTTAAATATGAGATGTAAAAAAAATGCAGTGGTAAAACTGTAATTATTTTGGGTACTTTCAACGTCTCTTTTTAAATAAGAGACGTTGATTCTCTTTCAAAAAAAATGCGGAAAATATAAAATTACAAAAATAAAGGCGGGATGTTTGCAGAAAAGGAAAAAAACGCGAGATTAATTTTTTAATAAGAATCCACGTATACTTTTCACGTCTCATAATAGATATGAGACGTGAATTCCCTTTACAAAAAAAAATAAATAAATAAACTATGTCTCATATCTTTTAAGAGACGTGAAAAATATACTTTTCACGTCTCATAATAGATATGAGACGTGGATTCTCATTAAAAAATTAATCTCGCATTTTTTTCCTTTTCTGCAAACATCCCGCCTTTATTTTTGTAAGTTTGTATTTCCCGCATTTTTTTAAAAGAGAATCAACGTCTCTTATTTAAAAAGAGACGTTGAAAGTACTCAAAATAATTATAGTTTTGCCACCGCGTTTTTTTACAGCTCTGAAAGTACCCAAAAACACACACACTTATGAACTCTTCTCGCCTCTCTCACCGTTCATATCCATTTTCTTCCTCCTTCTCGGTAATCAAGCTATTTATTTTTAGTGAGGAAGGTCTTTAAGATGCTCCGATTGTGGTTTAAAGCTACCAACATCCCTGGGGTTCCCAGTCCCTCTTTTTATTGTCACTGCAAGCTTATTTACCTGGTTAGTTCTTCTTCTTCTTCTTCTTCTTCTTCTTCTTTTTGTAAATTTCGTTGATTTGTTGAATTCTGTTGTCGCTGTCTCCTTCGACCAGTAGGATTAGTATTTGTTTTCTGAATCTCTATGATGGATTCCTGCTTAGTAAATTTTAGATCTGGTTAATTTGTCTATAGATTATGGGGCGGTGTTGGTGCATAGATGTGGGTCTTGTGTGATGCTTGTCTACGGTCTACTTCTGTTGCATAATATCAGTTTTGTTTATATTTTTTGCATTTAGACTTAAGATGTGTGTACTTTGATATGCTTTGGTCCCTGCATCAACTTTGTTGTTTTATCTGACTGATGTTCGCTGATGAGGAAGGAATAATGGTGTTATAATTAAAATTAGAAGTATCACTTGCATGTTACAGTTGTAAAATATTTTTCTATTGTTGAATTAGTGTTCTGTTTGGGATTTATTGTTGTGCGTGGTACAATTTGGAAGGCTGGCGGTTTCCGAAGCTATTGCCATTCATGTATGTATTAATTTTGTTCTGCTCTGCTTTCTTTTCTTTGAGTTTCTTTGTGATTATTGCTTTCGTGTATTTGTGGGGAATGGTGGAAAGGTGTTGTTTGGCTTCTCAGAATACAGTTATTAAATTTTGCATACCACCTTTAAGCTTGTATGTATTTGTTTTATGAACCTTAATTTTTGTTATCCTTTCTCTTTGTTGTGATGGAATCAGAAATAAATTGAAGATAATGCTTTTCAATCTTTGTGATACCGCTCTTAATCTTGCATGCATGTTTTGTAATTAGGTCATTTTTTTCATTTTAAGTGTTGCATCTTAATTATTCTAATAAAATATTGGGATTTTTATGGAATAGGGTTAATCATTTTAATTTAATTTTTTTTAAAAAAAAAATACTTTCCACGTCTCTTATTCGAATAAGAGACGTGGAAAGTCTTTTTTTAGACTTTCCAAGTCTCATATTAAAAAAGAGACGTGGAAAGTGCCACTTTCCACGTCTCTTTTTTAATGTGAGACATGGAAAGTGTTGAACTGGTCACTTTCCACGTCTCACATATGAATGTGAGACGTGGAAAGTGCTCACATTAAAAAAGAGACGTGAAAAGTACCGACTTTCCACGTCTCCTCAATCCACGTCTTAGCAAAAAGAGACGTGAAAAGTCCAAAAAAAAAGACGTGAAAAGTGTTTTTTTTTTTAGTAGTGTATGGTCGAAAATATAATATAAGAAAAAGATGAGTAGAGACACTAGAGATTAAATATAAAAAAATAGTAAAAACATATTAATTAAATGCTCAAAAAACGCAAATATTATCTTCTTAAAAGAACTAAAGCAATTCAAATTTTCGCTATCCTCAAAAGACAGGAGGGAGTATACAAGAAAACAGGATCATCTATGATAATTAGTAATTACTTATCAAAAGATGGATTTGCATAAGAAAAATAAATATTATAATTAAAGAAAAACAGTGCGGCACTTTATCACCTTTCTTAATTCCTTTATGTTTGTAGAGAATCAAAGAAATGTAGACTATTACTGCAAGAACTGCCACAGAAGCTACGGATGCAACAAGTGGTTTTATGAATTTTTTTGTACTGGTTTTGCAAGAGCCAGTCTGACAGAGACCTGGATTTCCATCCAAACTAGGAAAACATAATGTTAAATGCAAGTGTCAGTTTTAACGTATGAGCAAACAATTGGTGATCTATTCATATTTATCTGAAGAGTGAAAAGAATAAAAAAAAACATTCTCTATAGAAACTACAACTACTGATGAGTAATGAGATTAAATTGAGTTTGATTTATGTTAATATAAACTTACATCAAAGTTAAACCTGACTTCTCTTTCAAAGCCTTGGGGATTGAACCTGTGAGATTATTTCCTGTCAAATCACTGTAAATGCATCAGTGAGAGAAATTGCAAGACTTTTTGCTCAAAGAAATTACTTTTGCTATGCTAAAGATTGATGCAACTTACAGTAGTTTCAAATTGGGCAATTTTGCTAAGGATTCTGGTATTTCTCCTGTTAATTGGTTGTTTGACAAATCCCTACAATGTGAGACTTCTTGTTATTACCGGCACATATAATGTTGAAGTATGATTCATTCAACGCATTAGATGGACTAGAATAAGGTGGATTTATATTTTTTAATTAATTTGTACTTATTTGTTTTATCAAGTAGTTTAGTAATTGTTTGTTAGCAAATATCTTGGGCAGTTCCAGATTATTTGCCAAGTCAAATAAATAGTTCTTAGTCAATAAGTGAGGAGTAGTGGGTCCCGTAACTTGTGGGAAATCTGTTTCTTTGTAAGCCTATATGTAGGCACGTTCATTTCAATGCAAGACAGTGAATTCCACCACAATAATAGAGTACAAGCAGTAACTTTATTTTTATTGCTCTGTCACGTCATTTTTTCCTCAACAAGTTTGGTATCAGAGCAACTTCTTGATCCTGTGGACAATAGAGTGCAAGTGAGGTTGGGTTTACACTGGGCATTTGTGAGAACCACCTTTTATTTCTTCCTTGTGGGATACACCTTTGGGAAACACGAGAGATAGAGAGAGGAGTAGTGGGTCCCGTAACTTGTGGGAAATCTGTTTCTTTGTAAGCCTATATGTAGGCACGTTCATTTCAATGCAAGACAGTGAATTCCACCACAATAATAGAGTACAAGCAGTAACTTTATTTTTATTGCTCTGTCACGTCATTTTTTCCTCAACAAGTTTGGTATCAGAGCAACTTCTTGATCCTGTGGACAATAGAGTGCAAGTGAGGTTGGGTTTACACTGGGCATTTGTGAGAACCACCTTTTATTTCTTCCTTGTGGGATACACCTTTGGGAAACACGAGAGATAGAGAGAGAGAGATTTTTTTTTTCATTGCAAATTCTTTAATGGCAGCACTTACAGGTTTCTCTTCCACTCAACCTCTCCTACCCATTTTTAATGGCGAGAAGTATGAATGGTGGAGCATCAAAGTGAAGACTCTACTCAAATCATTAGATCTGTGGGATTTGGTGGAATATGGGTTTGTTGACATCCTTAATCCTAATGAAGAAGAGGATGAGAGGCTTAAAGCAACAAAGCAGAGAGACGCAAAGGCATTGTTCATTCTTCAACAAGCAGTTCATGAGACTATTTTCTCAAGGATTGCAGCAGCCACCACATCAAAGGAGACCTGGTTGATTTTGAAAAATGAATTCCATGGTGACTCAAAAGTGATTGTTGTGAAATTGCAATTGCTAAGGCGTGATTTTGAAACTCTTATGATGAAGGATGATGAATCGATTGCTGAGTTTTTGGCAAGGACAATGGCAATAGTTGGGCAGATGCGATCATACGGTGAGCAGATTTCGGATGAGACGATTGTTTCAAAAGTGTTGAGGAGCTTGGCTGAACCTTTTGATCATGTTGCAGCTGCAATAGAAGAAGCCAAAGATCTATCTATTCTTTCTGTAGATGAACTGATGGGCTCTTTGCAAGCTCATGAGGTAAGAATCAATCGATCAAAAGGAAAAAATGAGGAGAAGGCATTTCAAGTAAAGGAGGCAGCCACAAAACATGAAGAAAATGACTATTCAACAAATAGAGGCCGTGGAAGGGGATCGTTCCGTGGTGGTCGAGGTCGTGGCCGTGGTAATAGTAGAGGCAGAGGAAGGCAATCAAATGAGCAAGGTAACACAAGAAATGGTGTTCAATGCTATCATTGTAATAGATATGGGCATATACAAGCTGATTGCTGGTTCAAAGAGCAGAACATGAATTTTGCAGTAGAGGATGAGGAGGATAATATGTTGTTTATGGCTTGCACTGACACAAACCATAAGCCGAGTAATCTATGGTTTGTTGATAGTGGCTGCTCGAATCATATGACAGGCACTAAAACCTTGTTTAAAGAACTTGATGAGTCACAAAAGCTAAAGGTGCAACTTGGTAACAAGGGGGAGATTCAAGTGGAAGGAAGAGGCACTATAAGTGTTGAGACCACCCATGGAAAATCAAAAAAGTTGGACGATGTTCAATTTGTACCTGATCTAGGATACAATTTGTTGAGCGTTGGACAACTAATGAGTGGTGGATGCTCTTTGCTGTTTGATGACAATGCATGTGTAATCACAAATAAGAAGTCAGGAAAAAAGGTTCACATCAGCATGACTCCAAACAAGATGTTTCCATTAGATGTGGCTAACATAGAGAACTTGGCTCTTTCTGCAAGTGCAAAGGATGACTCAAAGTTGTGGCATTTGAGGTACGGGCATCTCAACATCAAGGGTCTGAAACTGTTAAGTGATAAAGAAAATGGCATCCATAGGGAGTTAACAACTCCTTATACTCCAGAGCAAAATGGAGTTGCTGAACGGAAGAACCGAACCATTGTGGAAATGGCACGAAGCATGCTGCAAGCAAAGGGACTTTCAAATATATTTTGGGCAGAAGCTGTAGCAACCTCTGTCTACTTGTTGAATCTCTCACCAACAAGGGCTGTCATGAACAAGACTCCATATGAAGCTTGGTGTGGTAGGAGGCCAAATGTACAACAAGAGATAAATGATCCAATTGAAGTCCCTCTAGATGATGGAGAAAAGCAGATCCCAACAATCTCTCATGGCAGCACATCACCATTGACAACACAAAGCAGCAGTAGCAGCAACTCCACATCATCTACAACAGTTGAAGAAGTTTTTGATGAGCCAATTCCTCTGAGGAGATCAACAAGAATAAGGAAACCCAACTCCAAATATATTGATGATATGTATACTTGTCAATTCGCTCTTACGATTTCTGATCCATTGTATTATGAAGAAGCAGCAAAAAAGGAAGAGTGGCGGACAGCAATGGTGGAAGAAATGAAGTCCACTGAAAAGAATGGAACTTGGGAGATGGTGGAACTACCAAAAGACAAAAATGCAATTGGCTTGAAGTGGTTGTTCAAAACAAAATTTGCTGCAGATGGGAGCCTGCAAAAGCACAAAGCCCGTCTTGTTGCAAAAGGCTATTCACAAAAGTATGGTATTGACTTTGAAGAAACTTTCTCACCAGTAGCTCGATTTGAGACTGTCAGACTTGTTCTTGCTTTGGCTGCGCAATTACAATGGCCAGTTTACCAACTTGATGTCAAATCAGCATTTCTCAATGGAGACTTACAAGAGGAAGTATATGTATCACAACCAGAAGGCTTCATAAAGGAGGGTCATGAAACAAAAGTGTATAAACTGAAAAAGGCATTATATGGGTTGAAGCAAGCTCCTCGAGCTTGGTACAGCAAGATTGATGGGTATTTTCAGAAAAAGGGGTACATAAGAAGTGAAAATGAGCCCACTCTATATGCAAAGAAGGAAGGTAATGATTTCATCACTATTTGTCTTTATGTTGATGATATCATTTATACTAGTTCTTCTCACACTCTTGTGGAGGAATTTAAGTCTGAAATGATGAATGAGTTTGATATGTCGGATATGGGTTTATTACATTATTTTCTTGGCCTTGAAGTTCATCAATCTAAAGATGGTATATTTCTTTCACAAAAGAAATATGCTAGGGACCTTCTTAACAAATTTGGCATGTTGAATTGCAAGCCTGCAGCTACACCCATGAATATAAATGAAAAATTACAACAAGCAGATGGAGAAGCCATGACAGATGCAAGGAGCTTTAGAAGCTTAGTGGGTGGTTTGATTTATCTAACTCACACTAGACCTGATGTTGCATTTCCTATTAGTGTAATTTCCAGGTTTATGCAACAACCCTCAAAGAATCATTATGGAGCAGCCAAGAGGGTCTTGCGTTATATTGCTGGAACTTTAGAGTATGGCATTTGGTACTCTAAAGTCTCAAATATCAAGTTATGTGGGTACACAGATAGTGATTGGGCAAGCTCATTGGATGATAGACGAAGTGTATCAGCAAGTGTGTTCACTCTTGGCTCAGGAGTGATTTCATGGAGTTCAAAAAAGCAAGCTACAGTAGCATTGTCAACTTCAGAAGCAGAGTTTATTGCAGCAACTTCAGCAGCTTGTCAAGCAATTTGGCTTAGAAGAATTTTAGCTGATCTCCAACTACAGCAAGAGGGGCCTACAGAGATATTTTGTGACAACAAAGCAACTATCTCTATGACAAAGAATCCAACATTTCATAGCAGAACTAAGCATATTGACATCCGCTATCATTTTATTCGTGATCTGGTAGCAAAGGAGCAAATTGAATTGAAATATTGTAGCACACATGAACAGCTAGCTGATTTGTTGACAAAGGCTTTATCCAAGGAGAAGTTGCACTATTTTAGAAGATTGTTTGGCTTATGCGTTTTTGAATCAAGGGGGGATGTTGAAGTATGATTCATTCAACGCATTAGATGGACTAGAATAAGGTGGATTTATATTTTTTAATTAATTTGTACTTATTTGTTTTATCAAGTAGTTTAGTAATTGTTTGTTAGCAAATATCTTGGGCAGTTCCAGATTATTTGCCAAGTCAAATAAATAGTTCTTAGTCAATAAGTGAGGAGTAGTGGGTCCCGTAACTTGTGGGAAATCTGTTTCTTTGTAAGCCTATATGTAGGCACGTTCATTTCAATGCAAGACAGTGAATTCCACCACAATAATAGAGTACAAGCAGTAACTTTATTTTTATTGCTCTGTCACGTCATTTTTTCCTCAACATATAATTAGTACACGATAGAGGTTATTAACTGGTTCACAAACAATGTGAAGTTTCTATATAACCGCCAATCCAATATATAGTTATTTTAAAAGTAATTTTGGTTCTAAATATAATTTTTTTTTTAGTTTATATCTTATAATTATCATATTTTTTAAAACTGACTTATTAGTTGATATGCAATAGAATAATATACATGAATAATTCAGTTATATTCTGTAAATATATTATAATTAAGTAATTTATTTATCTTTCTTAATATTTTCAAATTATTCAATGAACTCTTACTACAATAATTACTATATGTTACGAAAAAATAACTTGATTTTGCATATATAGATGACTCTTACAAGGTCTCCAACATCATGAGATTGGAGAACGAAGTTACCATCTCTCCCATCAATTTGCCCGAGCTCATATTCCTGTTCACACATTGATTAACTACGTCAAGAATAAACTTTCTTGACGTTTGAAAAGAAATGTTGCCATGAAAAACTCAATAAAAAATAAAAGAGACAACTTTCATGCAAATAGATAAACTTTCTATTGGTGAGACCATTATATTACTCTGGTAAAGTTCATTTTCTATTATATTACTCGCAAAGATGAAAATTGTCATGCATTAGAACTCTGGCAATTAGAATAGATTATAAGACCATTATTATATTACTCACAAAGAAGTGACCCTTGGGAGGCTGTCAGAGTAATTACAAGTAACATCTTCCCATCCATACTCTTTTGGCATACAGGGATCACCTTGCCAACTGATTCTCATCATATTATAAGCATGTTTGATGTTCCGCAAGGCAGCAACTGTTAAATGGAAGTAAACTTGTGACGTTTTAGATTGTCGAAAATATGAAATAAGGCACAAAATTGTGGAAGAACAACTGATTTTAACTCTAACTAACTGATTAAAATGAACTTGGAATATAAATAACGAGAACAAATCATTAGAAGAACTACATTTCAAGAGATAGTTATTGAAGTCGAGAAAACCAATGCGTTTTAATGTTCCAAATTTAAGGTAACTCTTCTAGTCAAAACCCCCACAAGTAGCTATCTCTAATTGGATGACTCTAAATAAAAACATCGGTGTAAAAACCACAATCCTTAGAAGAACTACACCTTAAAGTTAGTTGTTCGATGTGGGAAACCTAAGGCCTTTTATTCAATATAACATTCCCAAGGTGAGACTTATGGCAATATTATCTAGACCAACATGAGAGAGTATCCTAAAATGATTAATATATAATTCTAAACAGCATAAAAAGAAAAGTATCAAATACGATGGTAAAATAAATCAATCAGTTCACTTGCCATCTTCTTCATGAGTCGGTGGATTTTGTTCGGGTAGTGCTTTATATATCTCATAAGCATTGATCATGGGGGGTAAACTAGAACCGAGGGTTGATGTAATTGAAATGCGATTTATGGATACCCCTTTTGGAATTCTCTTAACTAAGGTATAAACATGCTGGTACTTAAGAGTTACAGTCTCTCGGATCGCATCTGTGAAAATAATTTCCATGCTTCTTTCTTGACCCTGACGATGCTCCTCAAAATCAAAAAAATGAAGGTAAAAGTAATGTTTGCTATCTGCTGTAAAATTAATCGACTGCAAGTTGATATACAAGGGAGACGAAACATTCATTGATTGCACTGCACTTGCTAACACTTCATTTGGTAATCTGTATTTATCCTCGTTATTGGTGTCAATTTCTTTTGATATGTGGAATTTCTTTGAGTTGTCGATATTTCCATTGAACCAGGACCTACCATAGATATCATCCGTATATCTGCATTATTGTATGGGGGCAACAAAACGTTAATGAATTCTAGCATAATTATACAACAATCCAATAAGGGTAAAAGTATTATGCATGTATTACCCTAAAACATTTTTTCTAGGTACATTTAATACCTTAAAATATTTTGCAGTGCATGCAACATAGTACCCCCCGGTATTTTTTTTCTATATGCTTTCATCACCTTAAAGTGTTTTTTGATGCAATTTTGTGTCTAAAAATTCAGGATGCTGGAAGCACAAAATATAATTTAGCGTGTTGGATGCACTTACAAGAAACTATGTTAAATACACCAAAAAAATAATTTAGAATGATGTATATATGTTAAAAAATATTTTAAGATATTAGATGTGTCACAAAATACTTTAGGGTGTTAGGTGCACCTTAATCCTTTCAAGGGAAACAATTTCCAAGTGCATCACAATGATGAGCACCAATGGCTCATCATTGTGGTGAGATGTGCATAGTTTAAATAGAATTTTGATTTTTCATATTTAAAATCTTCAACTAATAATAATTTTTAAATATTATACATTTTTTTTGGAAAATTAACAATTGAAGGATAATCTTAATTTTAGATCATATATGTATTAAAATATGTTATGCAAAAGGTAAAAGTGAAACAAATTCAATTTGAGACTAGCAACGAGCTCTTGAAGTTCAATATTGTGATGTAGACTAAACTGATTCGCCTTTCAAAGTATAAAAATACTCATCTATATATATAGAAACACATACCTGATAAATTCCACGTCTCTAGACATACCCAAGTTAACACATGTCATGAGGCTTAATGGAAGTAAACTAGAGAAGGATCGATATATAGAATTTGACAAGGGCCACAATTCCAACATTGAAATAAAGGGTATGCCTTGGCCAATGTTTATTAGACACACATCAATGTAATCTGTGGTGGAAACTAGAGCCACTGTTTTTTGTCGAGTAACACTGACATTCTCGAACCTAATTTCTGTCCAAAAATTGACGCCAATGTGTAAATGGAAGAATGGAATAGAGTTTTTGTTGTCATAATTTCCATAAGACATGTAAACCCTAATGAGATAGTTGTTGTTTTTGCCTTGCATGGGTTTCAGTGTGTAGCAATTCCTTTTCCCTTCTGGAAAACTTCTCACAGTCTTCATTTGTTCCCCTATCTGTTGTTGACTATATAAGGTATTATAATGGGAGGACACGTTATATATTTTGCCAGATTCTACAAACTCTGAGTCATCTGCCTCATAAAAGAATCCATTTGAATCCTGATTTTCTTGAGTTACCCCACAATCAATACTTATTACACCTGATTAAATTAAAAAACAGATAAGTTGGTTAAATTTTACACACATATATGTGGATAGACAAATCATCAATATATGAATGTCAGAAATAAAATTCACTAAGGTTGACTCATTGTGTATAATAGTACAAGCGTACAACCCCCATCCCTTTCATAAGGACTTTTCTAACAATTTCGTCAAGTTTGTTAAAGTGGTTTCTTTCGGCCAATTTTTTAAAGTGGTTAAAGTTATTACATATGTAAAATAAAAATCAAGAGATCTCAAAACTCTCCCTATTTATCAAACATCTTATATGAGTATAACAGTAAAGCGTGAATGTACACACACACACACACAAAGACACCCATAATATATATCATTTAAAAACATCATTTAAACGAAATTAACCTGTTTAGATTACACCTAAAATGTTTGATAGTAAATTTGAGAATATATAATGATTGTATAAAATGACAAATAACTGATAGAATTGTTTTTAGGTTATGCTAAAAATCTTTAGAATTTTGTGCAAGCTAAGTAAGTTAATTAATATTTAGTTGAACTAAGTATTGAAGATTTGAAGGAGTGAGTTGGAAGAATATAATTTAATGATGCAAATCCAAGAAATTTGTGAAATTGCATTCCTACTATTAATTTATGAAAGAAAAAACAAATTTTATATAAAATTGTACTAAGCACGTGCTAGTTGTCAAATGATTTACATATTAAATCATATCTTGTAATACACTAGTAATACCAAAATTTGTGAAGAGCTATTCATAATTTTGTAAAAATATAAATATTTTTTCCATATATTAAATCATACAACTTGCTTAAGTTAGTTTTAAAATCATTAATTGTCCATGATAAACTCTGACAAGCGTTATTATCACCTATGAAAAGTAAAATCCATAAATTTCCAACCGGTGTTAAAAATTGAGTAAACATAAGAAAAACTTAATAACCAAACGAATCCTGAGACTAGAAGAATCTTGATTCCAATTCAAAGAAGAAACCAAAGTGCTTAAGGCCTGTGGTTACCATTTGATTGAACAGCTTGTGCTGAATTTCGGAGGTCGTCAGGGATGATAGAAAAGACAGACACAAGCAAAGCTGCCACAATCCATAGTTGTGCCATCTTCATGGTTTTCTCAAAGTTTTTAGCACAGAGAGGGAGGGAGGAGGGGAGGAGGGGAGGATTGAGAAGCATGTGCTGAGACCATTATCTGTTGGGAAAATTTTGGCAATGATTGTGAATTACAAGTTATGGAAAAGGTGTACATGAGAGTGAAAAGGTTTATGGCTTGTTTGAGATGAAGATTGGAACAGTAAAAAAATACCTTTTTAATTTTGATTTATGATCTATAAATTAAATAACAAATACGTGAAGGGAGTTTTTTAGCTTTCTCCTGACTTATATTAATGTTTTAATTATTTTAAGCAGCTCCAAATTATCAACCACAAATAAAATTATATTGGAAGCGTGATGACAGTCAGACTCTAAAAGATAACAGTAATGACAGTTATGTTGTACGATAATTTTTTTTAGAAAAAATAAACTGCAATATTCAGTTTAGAACTTTAATTTAGATATTTATAAGTTCAAGAATCTTAAATCTCAATAATTGACGAGTAATTTATAACAGTTTTTGCTTGACTATTTGAAACGACATCTGTATTTTTTTTTAATTTTATTTTCTTTCGAACTTTATTATCATCAATTCACTGTTTTAACATAAATCTCATTATTTCTTAAAAAAGGATTCAGCAACGGTTACATTTAATATAACCATTAACCTCCCTCTTCATTTATTTTTCAGTTCGGAACCTCTCTACTTATTTTTACCTCCACTTACCTCTATTTAATTAAAACTACTCCGTTTTATTAAAAGACAATGTTGCAACAAATTTTTGGAAAGTCGTGTGCTTTCTATTTTAAAGGCAAACTAATTATCCCACATTATTTTTTTAATAAAAAGACATAGTTTTAAATAAATAGATGTATAGTGGAGGGAAAATTAAATGAGAGTTCAAACTGCTTCATTTCAGCTCTGTTTCATGTTGTCACTGTCAGATCAAAGTTTCAATGGATTATATTTTTTTTATCTGAATCAATGATTTAAATTTAATACAATATAAAAATACTGTGTTAATATTAAATATAATGAAAAATCTATAATTGTAAACTATTCACATCAAATTTTAAATTAGATTTTAAAAGCATAAAGATATTAATTATATAATATTTTTTTTACTGTTTGAAATAATAAAAATATCTCTACAGAGTAAATAGAAACCATAAAACTTACAGAAGCAACATTGAAAGGGGAGCAAGGTTATGGAGGCATTCTTCTCCCAAGTGATCATTCGCCGTCAAGCGTTAACCGCAAGCGCACAAATTACAAGTAGTACAAAATATCGTTCCAATGAAGATTTGGACTAAAATCTTGAACAAGTAAAAAACTAAGCGAATTCAATCAAGTTGAACTAAAAAAAGATTTTTGGTTTAGTAATAAAAACAATTGGTCTTTGACTTCAAGGATTGAATAGGATTTAGAACTATTTATTCCCTTTATATTTCATAAAACTTGGTGAACTCCCTCTCAAGTCTCAAATGGTATTTTCTATAAATATATGTGTTTGTCTAAAGTTTAAAGGTATACTTGACTAAGCTCTCTTAAATCAAAATCAAGTTTCCCTTTTTATTAAAATGCATAATATATCTCTTGGTACATTAATGAAAATCCACTTTAAAAACCAACTTTAATGTGACAATGTAAGATTAGTAAACATATCTCTATTTTACCAACAAACTTTTCATTTACCAAGTAAATTTTAACCCAAGCATAATTTTAACCAAGTTTTACACCTAGGTTAGCTCTCTCAAGTCAAACCAGCATTAACAAATCAATCTAAATGGTGATCAAACACTTGGAAACATGAGGAGATAGATAAAATCAACACATATATATCATTTACTACTAAAAGAGAGGAAGTATCAAGTCTTAATCCAAACAAAAGTTCAAAATAATCCCAAAATGAAAAGTTTAGCTACTCATTGAGGAAAAAGCCACAAATCTGAAAAATAAATACAGTCATGGCAAAAATTTCAAGAGAAAAGGGAGAAGAACAAGAAAACCTAAGAGAAATGAGGTTGAATCTCTTCAAATCGTTAATATCTACTTGAATCTCATTGAAAATCCTTAAACCCTAGCATTGGAATGCTCCAAAGTAGCCCCAAGTCCCTAAGTCGAATTGATATCTTTTTGTGAGTTCGGGGTGTTTTAAAACCCTAAAATCGAGCTGATGTGTAAAAAGTTTGCACTTTGTTAGTGTCTTGGCTGTAGCCAATTCTTTTCCATGGCTACAGCCAATAACTCTCTATCTAAAAATTTATGAGTGCTTTTGGCTACAAGCAATTGTTTTGCCTTGGCTGCTATCAATTTCTTATTGACTTTTTTTTTTTTTTTTGCTTTCTTGGTGGTTCTAAATCTTTTTTTTCCACTTCTTACCCCTTGATTTTAGCTTCATATACAACTCAAATATGGTTAAATTGATCAACTTCAACAACCTATCCATCAATTAATAAAAATCTACAAAAGTCAAAGTTGATAAAAGAGGACAAAATATTCACATTTAAATCAAGAATTCAATGATTTTAGCCTAATATCAACTTGCTTTTTGACACTACTCCTAACAACCTTTTTTGGGGTCCATTCAGCGGGGGCAAACTTTTTTTGTTTTGCCATTTATTCTTTCCAGAGTTTTCTTTACTTGTATGTAGTTTATAATTAAAAAAACAATTCACTAATTATGTGGTCATAAATATGAAATTGACTTCATATGAAAAATGTGTAATTTAATAATGTATTAATTAAGAATATTTGTTAGATGAACTCAATTGCCATGTCATATGTGATCCGACTAATCACAAACAAACCCCTTCTTAAGTGTAATGTGAAAATTTAATTTGATGAAGCACCCTAAATAAAATTGGTTAGCAAGTATATTTTTTTCAACTAATAAAATAAACAAACATAGAAAATAATAAGAGATTAAAATTTTTAATACATATCTGCCAACGGATTCATTAAGAATTCATCCCTAGTTATCACATTGTTATTGAAATTGTGAAGTATTGGAAGTGGTCCAACCAAACGTAACATGCATATATTTTCAGATGCGTACGACATTCTGCAACAATATAGAGAGTGTTTAAATTATATAAATCTTAATAACTGAAATAATTGAGTGGCTTTTTTGGGGCCCCTGATCGATATAATTGAGATTATATGGGACAAGTGTAAAAGAAATGAATCCCTATCACATGTACACAGTGCTAAAGATGGAATGAAAGCGTTCAATGGATGGAGAAATAAAGCAAAAGAAAAGGAAAAAGATGGTCGTGAGACGCATGAAATGTTAAATGATACTAATTTACTGACTAATGTTATTGAGAGAAAGATAGCCATATGGGCTAGTTGGAACACTAATTAATTGCACTTAAAATTATAACTGTATAAGATCGTATTCTTTGTATTATTGTTGATTTATGCAGTAAGATAAAGAGCTCGTTTTCCAAAGGCTCGTATAATACGAATCAAGGTTATCAAACTCGTGAGTTTAATTAAACTCGTGAGAAGAATGTAAAATCGGATCGTAAACTCGAATCGTAAACTCGTAAGAGTTTACCTTTATTAACAAATACATATTTTCAGTATATAATTAGATAAGAAATACAAAAAAAAAATAATAATTTGACTTGAATATATTTTAAATATAAATAGTTGATATTAAATATATCAGCATTACTCTATCTAACTCAATAAAGAAATTTCTATGAAATTTATATATAAATTCATTGAATAAGGTCAAATAAAAATAATTAGCATATGATTTATAGTAAGTTAACACGATATTTTATAAGGTAAAAACGTAAAAAAGGTAAATTCAGTATGTAAACTCGTAAGTTTTTACCGAGTTCACAGCCGATATGAATTTAAGTAACTCGTGACACGTTTTGGTTAGGTAGAGCCGTAAAAAGGGTAAAATCGGAGAGTCAAGTCGCGAGTTTGACAACAATAATACGAATAGTTGTATGCTTAACCATGATCTAGTAATTAATTTAATTTAAAGATCATAGAGACCCAAAGTGTATCTCCAAAAATATATTTAGATCTTTGGGATATAAGGGTAAAAAAGGAACGAAAGTGAGCTGTCCAATGAAAGCAAAAACATAAGAAAATGTTCATAGTGGAAGATACATATGAAAGGTTGTGATTGACGAATTAAAAAAGTAAATTTACTTTAATTTCTTAGAAGAAATATGCTTTGCAAAACACAAACTTTTAGAAGAGGCATGCATGATAACACTTATTAGAAATATATATTTTCTACCAAACAAAAAAAAAAGAAATATATATTTTCTTATATATATATACTTTATAGATTTTAAAAATTAAACGATACTAATAATATGACTAATGAAGCTTAATTATAACTATAAGCTTTTATCATCTTAAGATGGTTATGATTAAAGACTTTTTTTCTATTATTAAAGATTAATATCAGAGCGGTCTGTATTCCACTCTTTTCATCATAAGTGTAGGAACTAGATAATTAATTCACAAATATGATTAAGATTAATTTAGTTATTTATAATAAATGTGTGTTAGTTTTCCTAAAATAACTAATTTAATTGTAAACCCCTTTAATATAAGTAATTTTACTTTAGGATATAACAACTATATATGTTTTTGACACATGAAGGGGGACACATACAAAAGAAATTAGGGAAAAAGACAAAAAAATCTTTTAATTTGCAAAATCCCAAATAAGGAATTTTGAGTTGTTAATGGTTATTAATACCTATCATGAAGTTGTTAATACCTATTATAAAATTATTATTGTGATTTTACAAATTAGAAGGGATTTTTTTGTCTTTTTCCCGAGAAATTATATACACTTTGTGGGAAGAGATAATAAACGTGCAGGCTTTAAATGAGTGCGACAAATGAATGTGGCCAGAATAAAAGAATAAAGTTGGGCCGCCCCCACTTGGCTCCAAGGGTAAGTTGGTTACGTTGGTGTTGGTGTTGGTGTTGTCGTTGTTGATAGTGAGGGACAAAATGTTTCCTTTTTAAAGAAAAAAGGGAAAGTGAGGGGAATGGATTATGTTAAAGGTTGTTAGCAAGTAAAGTTTTGACACCACCACATAAGGGCACTTATATTTTGTCCAAAAACAAAAAAAAATTAAGGGCACTTATATGCTGGCATACTGGGAAAGTTTATTTTTTAATTACTCTCGCTTTTAAAATTTTTGTTTGGGGCTGTGGCCAAAGCCAATCCATTTGGATGTGGACATTATATTCAACATAATTAAAGAAGATTCATCAAATATTCATTATATTGTTTTGCATGTTTTCTTATAACAAGGATATGTGAATAATTAAATAATTATTCAAACATATAGAGAACAGTTAATTATTATTGGAATAATTTTCGTCGATCAAGTTTCTTACAGAATCACCAATGGAGAAAATTCTATTAGTAATTTTTGTCGATAATTATATTTCTAACGGAATCAATGACGGATTTTGATCCTTCAGTAATTATCGATAGATTTCCAACACAAATTTAGTTAGTAAATTTATCGACAGTATTCCGCCAACTAATTTACTTGTGAAATTTTTTTGTCAAAAATTACTGACTGATTTCCAACCATATGAGTAATTTTGTGATGGAAAATTTCATAACTAATTATCGATGAAATCCCGTCAGTAATTTTCTGACGGAATGTTCTCACAAAAATTCGTCGATAATTTTTTTCAATTAATTTACAAAATATTATATAATAAATTGATTTTATAATATATATATATTAATATTATGTAAATCTTCCCAACAAACAATAGCAAAGTCAGAAAATTGAAAAGAAGCTAATTTTACCTTCCTTTCTTCAGACCAATCACACATTCTGAAGACCTGCTCAAATTTCATCTCCCAATCAAGGTATAAATCTGGATTGGTACTACCTTTGAAGGTAGGGTACTCAATCTTTGAGTCGGATTCATCTACATCATGTTTAGCATATCTTCTTTTGTCTTTTGAGGATGAAGAATGTGATCTTCGTGTCTCCTCTTCACTGCTGGACGCTTTAGGTTCCTTTAGCTCTGCCATTTCCATCTTGAGTTTGAGGAACTCATCGCGAATGGCTTTCATGAAGAACTTGGGATCAGTAGTGAATTCATCTTTGTTGTCTTCTTCTCCACTCATCTTTAATCTGAAATGTCAGTTTGATCAAAGAAAAAGGGAAAAAAATAATAAAGGACCTCACCACTCTCTACTCACGTATTTTCACTTAAAAGTTGTTTTGTCACTCATGTTTCACTCAAATATGGCTTTTAACTTGATGCAAGCACTCTTGCCTTTTACCACGCTAGCTTGCCTGTTACAGTATTCTAGATTAAAACTTAACAACAAATCAAGAGACAATATCAAATATGTGGTAATCTTTATAACCAAAGTTGTAAGAATCAGATTTTTTTAAGGAGAAGAGAATAATGGAAGGGGGAAATGTGAATCTGGAAATCAAGGGAGAGGAGGGAAAATGTAAATATGTAGGAAATGAAGATGGAAAGAAGTGTATGAAGTATGGAAAGGAATTCAGAATAAGAAACTAGAAGAATAAGGAAATTAGAACACAAGAAGAATGGGAAAGGAGTCTTACCACGCAAATTTGAAATTTATAAAATTAATGGTGACTTGAAATGGAAACTTTTCCTAAATCTTAAAATGCTCCAACCTGCAAATCTCTCTCTCTCTCTCTCTTGAATTTTCGTCTCTTTTTTTTTTGTTTTTTTTTCAGTATCACAATTCTTTTTTTTTTCTGCTTTTGTTTTTTTTTTGAACGATTTTTTTATATCAATGTCACACAAACACAAACAAAGGGTGGAGGAAGGAAATGGAAATGAAAGAAAGAACAAGAACACTAGAAACAAGAGAAGAAACAAAAGAAAACAATGGATAAGACAAGAAGACAGAAATGAAGAACACAGAAGCAATACGACAAATGAAACAAAAAGGAAAAGACACAAGGGATAGAACTTGAAATCTAGCAAGCCATTGCTCTGATACCAAATGATATATTAAGGGGAGGGATCGGCTAGAAATCAAGTATAAATATAAGAAAAGACAACACGAATGATGGTTGGGAGGAAGAGTACCCGTCTCTTACAACCCTAGCCCACAAAGACACCACAAGGATGATCAGTCCTTGATACAGTTAAGTATTCTCAAGAGAATACAAAGATGCAAGCAAAGCTCACACAAGAGAAACAAAAGTCTCAATTCATTCAAGTCTGCCGAAATTAGTACAATGCATAGCCTATATATAGGCAACAATAGAATACTCTAGAACAAAAGAAAACCCTAAGAAATTAATGGTGTATTGATGATGATTGGTATTTTGATTGGCACCATTCCATCTAAAGAAATGACTTATTCTTGAAGAAAAAGTCAGCTAACACAAAATAGGAAGATATAACAAAGCTTCTAGAATAAAATAAAACAAAATCCCATCAGATTTGGTGTATGTGGAGCTTTGTGTTGCTTCTTGAACCTTCTTGTATCTTCCAAAGGAGTCTTCATTTTATCATTTTCGTCCAAAACAATGTTGGGCCTTTAAAACAACCATTTGGGCTTGAATGTGGTTGAATCACATTCTAAAACTCTCATGGTCCACTACAATATGCATTTGGGCCCCAATTGGAAATATTAAAGCTCCATTAGACTCCTCTATGCCCAAATAAGTGTATTGGGCATGCCATGGTGGCTTTGGGAGAGCCCTTTTTTGTGGCACATCAAGCTCAATATATTTGGCTGTCAACCAAGCAATAATCCATGTCACCCTCCATGTAAGCACTATATAAACTCCTCGATCACCTTTGATGGCTTGTCGAGCCTTTGATTGGATTAGTACTTCTTGGACTTCATAATCAACATATTCAACGCCTCGGATATTCTATCATTAATGATATATTAAGGGGAGCAGATCCGCTAGAAAACAAGTATAAAGATAAGAAAAGACAACACAAATGATCGTTGGGAGGAAGAGTACCCGTCTCTTACAACCCTAGCCCACAAAGACACTATAAGGATGATCAGTCCCTGATACAGTCAAGTATTCTCAAGAGAATACAAAGATGCAAGCAAAGCTCACACAAGAGAAACAAAAGTCTCAATTCATTCAAGTCTGCTGAAATTAGTACAATGCATAGCCTATATATAGGCAACAATAGAATACTCTAGAACAAAAGAAAACCCTAATAAATTAATGGTGCATTGATGATGATTGGTATTTTGATTGGCACCATTCCATCTAAAGAAATGACTTATTCTTGAAGAAAAAGTCAGCTAACACAAAATAGGAAGATATGAAAAAGCTTCTAGAATAAAATAAAACAAAATCCCATCGATTTGGTGCATGTGGAGCTTTGTGTTACTTCTTGTATCTTCCAAAGGAGTCTTCATTTTATCATTTTCGTCCAAAACAAGTTTAGGCCTTTAAAACAACCATTTGGGCTTGAATGTGGTTGAATCACATTCTAAAACTCTCATGGTCCACTACAATATGCATTTGGGCCCCAATTGGAAATATTAAAGCTCCATTAGACTCCTCTATGCCCCAATAAGTGTATTGGACATGCCATGGTGGCTTTGGGGGAGCCCTTTTTTGTTGCACATCAAGCTCAATAATATATTTGGCTGTCAACCAAGCAATAATCCATGTCATCCTCCATGTAAGTACTATATAAACTCCTCGATCACCTTTGATGGCTTGTCGAGCCTTTGATTGGATTAGTACTTCTTGGACTTCACAATCAACATATTCAAGGCCTCTGGATATTCTATCATTCTCCCTCTCTTGAAGAAGAGTCGTCCTCGACTCTTGACCGTCATCTTCGCCATGTGTATCAATCTTTGTCAAGTCATCATCAAGCTCCTGTTGTGATGATGAAACCAGACTAGGAAAAGAAAAGTCAGTATCAAGAACAAGTTCTTTTTTTATATTTTCTTTATCCTCTTTAACACATGCATTTGCTTTCATTTCACTCAAATCATACTCAATCACTATTATCATCTCAATCTCACTTTCTCTCTTACTCTCTAATTTTCTTTTCTCTTCAAGCTCTTTTTTGTAGGTCTTTCTCTCTTTTTTCATCTTCTCTTTTTCTCTTTTTCTCTCTTTTTTCTTCATTAGTTCTTCGAGCTCAATGGCTATAGGGACCATTCCTTTAATATCACTATAAGGATACAATTCCATTTGTTTAGAAATGCTTGGATTAAGTCCATTTAGGAATCGATCCATAGTTGCTTCTGAATTTTCTCGTACTTTAGCTCGAAGCATAGCAACATGGATCCTTGCTTGAGCTCCTGCAATTATTTGTGAAATTTAGAACGAGATTATGCCTTTAACTTGGCTACCTCTGAGCGTCTCAAAGAGGTCATCTCTCATATTTTTCAAGAACACTCTGAAATCTCCAAGCCTTTCTTCTTTACTCATCCTGAATCTGTAATGTTAGATTGAGAAAAGAGGAAGAAAAACAATAATAAAGGACCTCACCACTAAACTCACGTATTTTACTCAAAAGTTGTATTGTCACTCGTGTTTCGCTCAAATATGGCTTTTACTTGATGCAAGAACTCTTGCCTTTTACCACTCTAGCTTGCCTCTTACAGTATTCTAGATTGAAACTTAATAACAAATCAAGAGACAATATCAAATATGTGGTAATCTTTATAACCAAAGTTTTAAGAATCAGATTTTTTTAAGAGAAGAGAATAATGGAAAGGGGAAATGTGAATATGGAAATCAGAAGGAGGGAATGTAAAGATGCAGGAAATGAAGATGGAAAGTAGTTTATGAAATATGGAAAGGAATTCAGAATAAGAAACTAGAAGAATAAGGAAATTAGAACACAAGGAGAATGGGAAAGGAGTCTTACCACCCAAATTTGAAATTTATGAAATTAATGGTGACTTGAAATGGACACTTTTCCCAAATCTTAAAATGCTCCAACCTACAAATCTCTCTCTCTCTCTTGAATTTTCGTCCAAAACAATGTTGGGCCTTTAAAACAATCCTGGTAAATCCTCCAAAGGATAAGATCATCCCATATGTAGTGTTGGGATTCTTGCTTTCGCTTCTGGACCTGAAAAGAAGACATATCACCGGGAGTGAGTCCACACACCAGATAATTAATAATAGCAGCAAACCATGGTGTATCAATAGAAATAACATAAAGAGAGAAATCAGGAAAGTCATCACAAGTCAAATCAAAACAATCAACTCCCCTTGTGTTTTCTGGAAGGCGGCTCAAGTGATCTGCTACAAGCTTGGCACTACCCACTCTATCCTTGATCTGAATGTGAAATTCTTGGAGCAACAGTGTCCAATGAAGCAGTCTTGGTTTAGAATGTGTCTTGGTGAAGAGGAACTTTACAGCTGCATGATCAGTATAAACCACAACAGAAGAATGCAACAGATATGGCCTAAACTTATCTAAAGAAAAAACAATGGCATACAACTCTTTCTCAGTGGTAGTATAATTTCTTTGCATAGTATCCAAAGTTTTAGAAGCATATGCAATCACATGAGGCTGTTTATCACATCTTTGGCCCAACATAACACCAACTGCAAGGTTAGATGCATCACATGCCAACTTAAAGGGCAATGACCAATCTGGAGCAACAAGTATAGGTGGTTCAAGCAGCTTACTTCTCAATGTGTCAAATGCAAGTACACAATCATTATCAAACACAAAATCCGCATGTTTTTGTAACAATTTAGAGAAGGGTAAGGCTATCTTAGAAAAGTCCTTGATGAAGCGCCTATAAAAGCCTACATGTCCCAAGAAAGATTGAAGATCTTTTAAGCATGTGAGATAAGGCAAGATCGCTATCACCTCGCTCTTAGCCTTGTCAACTTCATGACTAGAAACAAGGTGTCCTAATACAATACCATGAGAAACAATAAAATGACACTTTTCATAATTTTAAACCAAGTTCTTCTGGACACATATAGCGAGTACCCTCTCTAAACTCTCTAGAAACGTATGGAATGAATCTCCATAGACTGTGAAGTCATCCATAAATACTTCCATGCAATTATTGAGCATATCAGTAAAAATGCTCATCATGCATCTCTGGAATGTGCCTGGTGCATTACATAACCCAAAAGGCATGCGCCTATATGCAAACATACCAAATGGACATGTAAAAGTAGTTTTATCTTGGTCCTCAGGCGCTATGGGAATCTAAAAGTACCCAGAATAACCATCCAGGAAGCAGTAATGACTGCGACCCGCCAACCGTTCCAACATTTGATAGATGAACGGGAGAGAAAAGTGGCCTTTTCTAGTGGTGTCATTCAATTTCCTATAATCAATACACACTTGCCAACTGTTATGCACTCTCGTGTGAATAAGTTCATCATTTTCATTTTTAACAATGGTGATCCTAGACTTCTTAAGTACCACCTGCACCGGTGAAACCCACTCACTATCCGAAATAAGATAAATTATGCTAGCACTAAGGAGTTTAGTAACTTCCTTTTTGACAACGTCTAAAATGAGTGGATTCAACCGTCACTGTGGTTGCCTAAGAGGCCTAGCATCATCCTGTAATAAAATATGATGAGTGCAAATAGTTGGGTTTATACCCGGAATATCTGCAATGTTTAGCCAATAACATTTTTGTACTTTTTCAAAACATCTAACAAATGTGCTTCCTCACTTGCCATCAAATCACTAGAGATTATCACAAGCAGCGAATTATCAGAAGAAAGAAGAGCATACTTCAAATTACTAGGTAAAGGCTTAAGTTCAAGGGAAGGGGGTTCAACAATAGAAGGAACAATGGAAGGCAAAGCAGTAGGTATAGAAAAACTTCCCTTTGTTGACCCGCCCACACTACTAGGACTAGGCTCAATAGCACTTACCACTTGACCATTAGTCTTCCCAAGCATTGAACCAACCACTGTTTGGTCTATCACAGCAACTACCTCGGGGAAAGCATCATTCATACTCAATTGTGGTGTCTGGGGTAGCCGAATCAACAACTGGTTGACTACTTATAGTGACTATCTCGGGTTTTCCTTCACTTTGCACACTTATATCACTCTGCATAACAAGGTCATTTAAATAGCGCAAGGTATGGGAGGAGATTCTAGGTCTAGAAAGTGAATCAACAGACGAAGTTGGGAAAGAAAGTGGCCCTAAAACCACATGAGAAGTAGGCCCGATGGGAGCATTGGGAGTCATCGTGCCTGGAGTGAGGGCTATCCCCTGCAAGCTCACATCATGGTTTTCCAGTTCAAACTCCACTTCCCGAACATTCTTGGTACCTACAGCACTGAACAAACTACCAGACTCCATAGAACAGTCATCACTCAACAAGGAGAGGTTAGTGGAGCTCATGTCACAGATGGAATCATCAAGCAAAGAGACATCCTTACTAATAGACAGTAGACTATCAGGCATAAGGGAATCTAGATCATTCACATCACTACTCAAAGATGAGAGAGAAAACACAGAGGGAAATGAAGAGAAATAGGAGTCATAAGCATTTAGGTCAGAGATATAATCATATGAATGCAAATCTAACTCATGCTCTTCTATGGCATCCTCAACAACAACATCAAGCACACTAACATCAAGTAAAGAATAGTCCTCATAAGGGTGTCGCATAGTCTTATACATGTTAAAGCTAATACTATGATCTCCTACTTCCATAGTTATCAAACCATTTCTCATATCAATAACAGAACCAGCAGTCCGCATGAATGGCCTACAAAGAATGATAGTCGACTCACTTGGCTCACTAGAAGTGTTTAAAATATAGAAATCAGCAGAAAAGACCAAATCCTTAACCTTAACAAGTATGTCCTCAAGAATACCTTGTGGATATCGGGATGTGCAATCGGGTAATTGTAAAATAACACTAGTCTTTTTCAAACCAGTGATGCCTAAAGTAGAGAAAATCGCACTAGGCATCACATTTATAGCTGCTCCTAGATCCAACAATGCATTATTGACTGTCAAGTTCCCTATAGTGCATGGAATCATGAATGATCGAGGGTCCTTGCATTTAACTGGCAACTGAGGTTTAAATAAAGCAGACACACTAGGATTCAATTAAATGTGCTCATTAGGTTTGAATTTTCTATTGTTAGGGCACAGCTCTTTCAAAAACTTACAATAACTAGTCATAGATTTCACAAGTTGAAAGAATGGAACATTAACATGTAACTTGCCAAACAAATCAAGCATCTCCTTTTCAGTTTGATCATCAAATCTTTTTCTACTCTTAATAAAAGCATATGGAAAGGGAAGTTTAGAAAGTGTTACCTCCCTAGCCGGAGATTTGGCTAAGTCATTGCTGGAACTCGACTCTCCATGCTCATGTATGCTTAGAAGCTTTGACCTTTTAAGAGATGTAGGTGCCTTAGGAACCTCTTCAGCGACTGGCTCCTTCATGGTAAGGCTGCGCCTTTGAAACAACTCCCTCTCTTTGGCACTCTCAATGGCCCCAGATTCAAAGGGCTCATTGGAGGGCTATCAGTAACAATCTCCTCATCATGTTCCTCATCCTCCTCATCAATCATAAACTGCACCCTCTTAGATGGTGGAGCAGGATCAATTGTCTTCCTACTCCTCAGATTTATTGCATTAAGGGCTTTTGGATTCATTACAGTGTTAGAAGGAATAGAACCACTGAACTATGCCTGCAACTCACAAAAAGAATTAGACAATTTGGTAACAAATTCTTCCATATTAGAATTCTTTGTCTCAAGCTGCTGGAATCTAGCATCATTCTTGTCTAACTTAGAATCAAGGCTTTTAATCATCTTAGACAACTCATTAGATTTATCGGGCTTAGCAGGAACTATTTAATTTGAACTTTCACATTGGCCTGAGAGATTAATGGCCTAGGTGCATCGCCATCCTCCCTCCATGAGAACTTAAGGTTTTGATGCCAACCCTCATTATAAGTATTGGAATATGGATCCCAACGTGGATTTCCATGTCCCTGGCATCCTTAGACCATGGCATTGCAATCCTCAAACCGGGAGGGACAATTACAAGATACATGCATAGCAGATCCACAAAAATCACAAGAGGGGGCTACAAGTTTGTTACATGCTGCGTGGCCTTAAGAAGGAGAATGACCAAAAACTCGGTCTAGAATAGCATTGATCTTAGACTCAAACTTCTCTATATGAGGGATGTGGAGAGAAGTGGCTTCAACCTGATCAAGGTCCCAAATAGATCTCCGAGATGTACCATGCTGCTGCTTAGCAAGGGCTAGCTTTCTGACTAGGTCCCAACCCTCCTCAATAGTCATATCAATAAAGGAAGCACCAGCAGCAAAATTCAGCTTGTCTTGCTCTTTCTCACACAACCCATTATAGAAATTTTGAGCAAGTTGCTCCTCAGGTATTTGATGATGTGGGCAGCGTTGGAGCAAATCTTAAAATCTGGACCAATAGTCGTAAAGTGACTCATCTACATCCTGCACAATCCCATTGATCTCCTTCCATCTAGCTGAGGTCCGTGTAGCAGGATAGAACCTCTCAAAGAAGGTAGTCTTCAAATTAGCAGAAGAGCGTAGGGCTGTAAGTGCAACTTGTGGCAAGCTCATGCACCATTCCTTTGTTTTACCCTTTAGAGTAAGGTGGAACTTAGGTAAGGACTGAATCAATAAACCTTTGATCTCATAACCAGCATTAATGGTAGGGAATGCATTCATAAATGCATTATAATCAAAATTAGCAGTAGTGGCATCCCAATAGTCCTCCTAGCTCCATGTGGTACCCCATTCCCATTACCATTATGACCATGTGCACCGTGACCCTCATTACCCCCATTTTTGGTTCCTAGGTGGCTTTACACCTTGGTTATTGGGTGGATCCATGGCTAGGAAATCTAAGTCAAACTCAGTGTTGGTTTCCTAGTCACTAGAGTCACTAGAAGATGCTTCCTCTACAACTACCTTGGTGTCAGGAATAATGGGTCTATTGGCTTTCCTCAGCTGGGTGAGGTGACACTCAATCTTAGGGTTTTTAGGCAATAATTCAGACTCACTGGTGTTGCTTCTAGTCATACACAAGGAATAGATAGCAAATGTATGCAAGGAATGCAAAATATGCACAAATACAACAAGCTAAGAGTCACAAATTGACCAACTAGCACCAACAAGTAAAATTAATGATAGGAATACGAATTATGAGTGAAACCAATGCAAACAAGTCACATACTATGATTAGAATGTGTGTGCAAAAGTTGGAATCAATTGGAATTGAATTGGGGGAAAAATAGTGCAAGGTGCAAGTGCTGCAAAAAAACAGAAGGGTTCTGGTGTTTGTGTCTCACCGTGGCCCTCGCTGTGGGTGTCCATGGTGAGGTAAAGAATAGAGCAACATATCAGTGACACAAGGCAGGCTTCGCCGTGGGGGGATACGGTGAGGGACAGAAAACTTTGAAGTAAAGTCCTACAATTTGACAACAAAGAGGGAATTTAGTCCAAAAATGATTCTAAGCAATTTTAGCACAAACCAATGATTGAAACAAGTTTAAATGAGTTTAGCAAGCTTAGGAAAAATGTCAAAACACTTGAAACCACCTAGAACCAAAATTCACCCCCTAGGTTGCCAAATTTGCAAGGAAATGCCCTTGAAAATTTACCAAATGCACAAGTTCAAGAATTTGAGTTTAAAATTTGGTGCAAATGGCCTCAGCAAGTCTAAATACCAGAAAATGACTTAGTTGAGTGGTTTTGGTTGAAAAATTGAGTGTAATGCAAAATATGGGTATGAGATCCACAAATACAAGCTCAACTAATCAAGGCAAAGACCACACAGCAGCAACTAGTCAATCAAAATTCACTCAAATAGTGCAAGAAGACAGCAATACACCACAAACACAATAGCAAAAATCAAGCAAAAGACCAAGGACACTAATTTTTTGGATTTTTCAATTTTATCAATGCAAATGAAACTACAACTACACTAAAAACCTAAATGCAACTATATGAGCTAAAACTAACATAAAATGCCATTAACCCCTTGTAAATGGCTCAAATGACACTTAGCTAACCTATGAGTCAAAAATAACTCCCTAGCAATGGCGCCATTGTAGTACAAATGCATGAAAAGCTATAAAATTCGGGTTTTTTGTGATTTTAATTAGGAAAACTAAGCTACTTGTTTTTGTGATTTTTTAATGAGAAAAGCAAATAAGATGATGTTGTGAAACTTATGGGATGAACATGGGTCTCTTGATGAATTGGATAACCTTCCTAGCTTCTAAAAGGATATAGGAGTTCTAATCTGAGTTCTAATGGTAAAATCTAAGGCAATCGCTCTTAGTCCATTTACCTAATTAACTAATTAACGTGGCACATTGCTCATTCAATTAATTAATCAAACGACTATTAATTCCCAATTCTGTAGTTAAGAATCATGATAAATATGCAAAGAGACTCTTGTTAGAAGTAAATCAAACCATCTAATGTTGGACCTAGTATCTAAACACACATACAATCACAATGCATTCAACATATTCTAGAAATCCAAAGGAGATATAAATGAAGCACATCTATTGCATAATATCATGAATTCAACACTTAGGTTCATGCATATAAAAGAACATTGCTTAATTACATGCATGGCCATTGAACAAAAGATTGAACATTAAAGCACAATACATAAATGGAATTAGACAAGAGAAACTAAATAACTCCCCATTAAGAATGTTGAAGCTCCGGTTGCCTTCCTCCATCAAGATCCCCACAAGAAGTTTAGCCACTCATGCTCGCAAACACAATCAATTGAAATTTGATGTTGGAAGCCATGGGATTAGTGTGGGATGAGTGAAATTGGTGTAAATGGGTGAATATGTGGTGAATTTTCGTGCAGAGGGCAGAGAGCTAGGGAGTGGAAGGGAAGAGAGTGAATGAATGGTGAATGGTGGTCTGAATCGTGATCTGGAAGAGGAAATTCGGGTATAAATTTATAGATCAAAATAGGCAACCCAAAAACCTTCCTAATGTAATGACAGGAATGCACAAGAGGGGGGGTGAATTGTGCTTTTAAAAATTTTGACAAAACAAATCAAGGTTTATACTGGTTCAACCCAAACTCTTGGCCTACGTCCAGTTCTCCAACTCTCAGTTGGGTTCCACTAATCCTCAAGATTAAGAACAGGCTCTTGAGTGCCTTTACAAGTGATTTCACAGTAAGAACTCCCCCTTACTGATCACTCCTCCTTACAACTTGTAAGAGTATAACCTTTCCACTGGGATCCCACTATCCCAGGGTAATCACTCGATAAAGAAGAATATTAGATAATACAAGGATTGCTCACACACTTGAGCTGATAGTATTACAATTGAAGAACAAATGAGAAAACTTAGATAGTATTGATTGCAGTAGGAGATTTTAGTTGGATATCACTTAAAGTTATCTACCAACCAATGTCAACTTTAACTCCTTTTATAGTCTCTTTAGAATTTCTGCCCGTTGAATATTTTCTTGGCTTTCTGTGCAGCAGGCTTCAAGAGAGAGATAGAGATCTGGAGATTGATGAAGGTTTCTGAGTTGTAATTAATGCTCCAGAATTTCTACACGTTTCCTCTTTCTTTTTCTTTAGCGCATTGTACCAGATTGTGTGTTTCTGCTGTAACGGCTAGTTGAATAAGTTTCTTTGTGTCTAACGTTAACTGCCCAAAATGGTAACAAGTACATTTTGCAATATAAAGGTAGTTAGTCATGAGAAAAGAAACATATTTGAATTTTCCTGATTGTCAATCGATTGCAAGATGTATCAATCGATTGCTGTTTCTGGTCGTCAATCGATTGCCTTCAGATTGCTTCAGTTTTTCACCTGCATCACTCGATTGAAGTATTAGTTATCGAATAAAAACTGAGACTGTCAATCGATTGCATGATTTCTCAATCGATTGCCTCTTGTCAATCGATTGATCAAGCTCCAATCGATTGCATATTTCATTGTTTCAAGGTAAGCTTCAATCGATTGCCATCCAATTGCTCATCGATCGCTATCTCACTCGATTGCCATTCTAATCAATCGATTGATTGAGTTCTGATTACTTAGTGTAATTCTATGCATCAATCGATTGCTTAGTTTTACATCGATTTACATACTGCACTCGATATGCCATCGATTGTGGTATAAATTCTTCAATTGATTTCCTGTTCTCCTAATTGATTGCTTAACTTAGATTTCAAAAAGAAAAGCATTTTTTCAAAGTATTTTTCTAAGTTAAGTTTCTATGATCCTATTGCCTAAGTCATGTTTGGTTATCATCAAAATGCAGAGTTCCAACATTCTCCCCCTTTTTGATGATGACAAAACATAAGTAACAACATATATAAGGTAAAGCATGTTCAGAGCATAAGTAAACAATTTGAACATGTTCAGAGCATAAATTAAGACAGAAATATGAATTGTATTGACTTGCAAAATATTCACATTTCTCAGGATAAAAAATTATCAGGAATTAACTAAATATGAAATGTATGTAGAGTGGTTCCTAAACATTAAGGGTCTTTCATTGTTGAATTTGGCACCAGAGGCTAAGGTGATGTATTCTTCATCAGGTCCATCAGAGATAGAAGAATCAGAGTAGAAGAATTTGTCTTGCTCGAATTTGTCTTGCTCGAATTTGTCTTGCTCAGATTTGACTTTCTTAGATTTGTCTTGCTTAGAGGACTTAGAGGGTTCGGCAAGAGATACATCTTTTGAGGCAGCCTTAGACTTTGGGGCAGCCTTAGACGTGTGAAACCTCCTTTTATATACCCATGCTTTTTCCCTTGATCAATTTCCTTTTTCAATTTCTTTCTTCTTTCTGCAACCTCTTTCTCTGACTTTTTCTTCTCCTCAGCAGCAGCCTTCTTAGCCTTAGCAGCATCCTCCTTCTCTTTTCTCAAGGCCTCTGCAACAGCCTTCTTTTCTTCTTTTGTCAACTTAGGAGGAGGAGTTGGCTTTTGCTTCTTCTCTGGAGGAGGCTTGACAGATTTTTCTTTCGCCTTAGGTGCAGCCTTCCTCTTTGGAGCAGGTTTGGGTTCTTCAATCACTATGCCCTTTGAAGCTCTAGTCCCCCTTTTGGTTGAGGCCCTTGGAGGTGGATTAGTAGCAGTCTTCTTAATTCTTTTGGCCTTAGGTGTAGACTGAATCTCCTGGCCCTCTTCTTCTTCTCCAGACTCTATGAACTGAGAAGTGGTCTGAATTTGATCCTTTACAGTAGGCTTGCCTTTGTATAAAGCTTGCCTCCTACTACCCCAGCTGGGTATTACAGCCTCAGCTCTTGTCATATCCCTAGCTTCATGTTCTTGAGACAGTTTCTCAGCTAACTCCTTCACTTGTTGATGATGTTCATCAGCCTGATGGTGAAGATGAGGGAGAATGTCTGCTGTTACTAGTTGAGGCTCCTGATATTGTACGATTAACAGACTCAGATCTTTTTCTTCAACAAATCCTTCCTTTTTCCAGAACCAGATCAGCATTTGAGGGAGGAACATTTGAAGGACCCGATTCCTCATGAGTTACATCTTCAATTTCAATCTGTTCTTTTTCCAAAAGGCCTTCTGCTAGCTGATGAATTTCTGGCAAAATTTGTCTCAAAGTTGCCTCAGATTGGATGGACTCGAATTGCTCTTTTTCTACTTCTTTTTCTATTTCCTCTTTTTCTTCTACTTTTGTCTCCCCCTTTTTGTCATTAGCAAAGAGGGTTCGCTGAATGGAGGGAGAGGGCTATGAGGAGGGAGAACAGGAGGTATTCGTAGGAGAAGAAGGGGAGGGAAGGTTAGGAGAGGTGATGGGAGCTTTGGGTTTTCTCCTGGCAAAGGTATGAGAAGGATGTTGAGTGTATCTGGTGGTATGGATTGTAGGAGGAGGAGGAGGCTGAGAGGATGGCTGAGAGGGAAGAGGTGGTGTTTCTGTGGGGAGTGAAAGAGATGGAGGTGATGTTTTTTGTGGGGAGAGATGGGGAACAGGTGAAGGTGGAGGTGTAGGTTGGGTTTGAGAAAGGGGATGAGGTGGAGAAGTCTGTGGGATAGGAGAGTGGTAGATGGGTGAGTGGTGAGGAGAAGGATCTTGTGGGGCTTGTGTTTGGCTTTCTGGGATAGGTGGAGTGTCTTGGTTGATGGGAGAGTGATGAGGAGAAGAATCTGATGAAGTGGTTGCACTGGTTGCCTAGATAGGCCTGCTTCATCACCTTGTTGAGATGCCATGAATTGGGCACCAACAGCTTCCCTTTCACTAGGGTGGAGATACCCCAGCATTTTCTCAATGTTGCTTACTCTGGCTTCCAAGTGATCAACCATGTCTACCACAATCTGATAGCCCTCATATACAAATTTGCCACAGCTATCAACTGAGGGAATCAGAGATGTGTTGAGTCCTTCCACAAGTCTCTTAAGCAGCCTATCCTGAACACTCTAGATCTGCATAGACACTTCTTCTATAAGGTTGGCATTGCTCTGCTCAACCAGATGAGGAATCATGCCTTGCAAATTTGCTGTCACCTTGGCAGCTATCTGGGTGATTACTTCATCTGAGATGATAGACCTCATGGCTGATCCAAACATGGATGGAGCTTGAGTGGTAGGAGCTGAGGACTGGGCGTCATCCTGTACTGCCCTTGAAACTTCTGCCTGAGGACTTTTGCCCTTGGATGGTCTTGAGGCAGAGGGAGCTTGAGGTTCTGTGGCTGCTGGAGGTGGAGTAGGGGAAACTGGAATAGCAACACCAGGTAAATCAATCTTCATTTTCTTCAAGTGGGTGCTGGAGAAAAGAGGAACCTCATGCACATCATTCTCCTCCAAGTACCAGATATCATTCTTTTGGAGAATGAATGATATCAGTTGAGGAAATGGCAGATCATGTCTTGGTACTTGAGGAACTTCTGAAGGTCATGAATTCCTCTGTAAGTATCTTCCCCAGATTGAGAGACACCCCCTTGATTAAAGCAGGCAGGACAGGGTTGTCAACTTTATTCAACTGACTCAGATTCCCTGCCTTGTTGACCATGCAGCGAGAGTAGGCATAATGAGTGAGTCTGCTGTAGGGGGTCATGTCAGCTGGCTTTACGCTATGAGGGTCTCTAGCCTCTCTAGAAGGCTGATAGATGCTTAGAAGCTCATGGTCCAAGTACTTTAGCGATAGAAATATTTACTTTTCTTCAGATTATTGCTAAGTCTTCATTAGCTATCGTTATCCTAAGCCTTTCATTTGTTAGCATAGGTTCTAGCTTAGCGATAGTGTATCTGTTACTTATAGGGTTTTACTTGTTCAATGTTAAGGTAACCTACACTCTTTTACTTAGTCATATAACATGATTCTTATCTCAATTCATTCCAGACTAAGTTATATGCTATCAGTTCATTTTGCTTATGTTATCTTATGGGTTCAGTCCTCATCAAAACTTAAGATTCTAACATTCTCCCCCTTTTTGATGATGACAAAACATAAGTAAAATCATATACATAACATAGAATAGTACAAACATATAATTATCAGAATCAACATAAGCATGTATTGACTTTGCAAAATCAATTAAATCTTGTCAGAATCAGGATTAACTAAATATGAAATATATGCAGAATAATTCCTAAAAACTAAGGGTTTCTCATTGTTGAATTTTGCTCCAGAGGCTGAGGTTATGTACTCTTCATCAGGTCTATCAGATATAGAGGAATCAGGGTAGAAGAATCTGTCTTGCTCGAATTTATCTTACTCAGATTTGACTTTCTCAGATTTGTCTTGCTTAGAGGTTTTAGAGGGTTCGGCAAGAGATACATCTTTTGAGGTAGCCTTAGGCTCTGAGGCAGCCATAGACGTGTGAAACCTCCTCTTGTATACCCATGCTTTCTTTCCTTGAGTAATCTCCTTAGCTAATTTCTTTCTTCTTTCTGCAGCCTCTTTCTCTGCCTTTTTCTTAGCCTCAGTAGCAGCCTTCTTAGCCTTTTTAGCATCCTCCCTCTCTTTCCTTAAGACCTCTGCAATAGCCTTCTTATCTTCTTTTGTTAGCTTGGGAGGAGGAGCTGGAGCCACTTTCTTGATCTTTTGAGCTTTAGGAGCCTCAGGGGTAGCCATTGGAATGACTTTGAAGGTAACTTCTTCTCTGGCTTTCCTCTTGCTCCTTTCCCTTTTCATCCCTTCAGCTTTGCTCTTGTTTTTCTTAGCCTCAAACACTAGCATTTTCTGAATATCATCTTGAACCTTATTTCCAGTGCTAGGCCTGTCTTCAATTGTTATTTCAATATCAGCTTCTGGAGGAATGATAGAAACTGGAAGTTGCTTTGCAGTTAGGACACTTGGAGGAATTCCATGCTTTTCTGCAATCACAACTGCTTCCGTAAAAATGTCCACTTCTGGAGCATTAGCAGATTGAGCTTGAACTTGAGGCTCATTGGAAGATGGAGGAGGAGGAGTCCTATGATCCTCAAACTTCATGTAGCTGCGAGCAATGTCTCTGATTGCTTCCTCAATTTCTTCAGTATCTTCAAGAACTGGAATATTGGTAGGATTATTCTCCCCCTTTTTGTCATCATCACTAGGGGTAAGTGTTTGGGCAAGGATTGGAGAAGGGATAGGACGTTGAGGAGCAGGAGGGCTAGTGGTGTTGGTAGGGATAGTACTATCGCTAATAGAGGGATTAGCGATAGGGGTTGGTTGAGAGGTTTGGGGTGTGTGTGCGCTGTGGTGGCTGTGGGTAGGAGAGGAGGTATCGATAGGGATTTGTGGGGAAGGTGAGACTTGGATGTGATAGCTATCGCTAGGGGAGGGGTTAGCGATAGGAGTGGCTTGAGAAGTTGGAACTTTGGTGGTTTCTGGAATTTGAGAGTGGTGAGTAGGTGAGGGAGAGTGAGTTTGAGGTTGAGTAGGAGAAATGTGAGTGGGGGAAGGAGAATGGTGTTGGCTGTGATGAGATGGAGTGGGGGAGTGGTGAGATGATCTACCTGGAGAATGAGAAGAAGCTTCCCTTTACATTACATCTTCAGGAACAAGATAGAGGCAGTCTTCCAGATTCCTCACTTGAGCCTTAAGTTCCAGGATAGGCTTCATCAATTCTACTTTCTGGGCTTCCAAGGCAAGGTTGAACTCAGCAGAGAGTCTGAAAATGATCTCCTCAATTGCTTCTCTTGAGAAAACAGAGGATTTTGCTGAAGCAGGAGGAGGTGGAGGTGGATGAGGAGGAGCCCTTTCTGATTGAGCTTCTTCTTCAATAGACTTTGGCTGAGCTGAGGAAGAGGGAGCATGAGAGGCTTGAGATTGAGAGGCAGAAGTACCCCCATTGATACTCAATGGAATCCCCATTTTCTTGAGGGTCGTGGTAGTGAGTTGCTTGCACTTCTTGTTTTCACCATCCCCTAATGATTTGATCTTTGAATATTCCAGGATGTGAGATATGAGTTGGGGGTAGGGAAGAGGATCCTTGGGAGATTTGTCTGATAAGAACCTATGCATCTCCATACACACCATTTGACCAGGATTGAGAGGAACCTTCTGAATGAGATTTGGCAACCATGGGTTGTCAATCTTTGGAAAGCTACTAAAGTTCCCTGATTTGTGAGTCATGATCCTGGTGTAGACATAATGGAGGATCCTGTTGGTTATTGGCATATCTGTTGGCTTATTGGTGTTTGTCTCATATATCTCCTCTAGCTCTTCTTCAGGGTACTTCTCAGGCATATACCATTTGTTGTATTCTTCCCCTGAGATCCCCAAAATTCTGTTGATGCCTTCCATCAAAAAATAATGCCTCTTCCTCTCACAATGGCTTCGAAAGTGACATTCATAAGCTTCCATTTCTTGTATTCTGGAGAGGCTTTCAAGCTGGAGTAGAATGACCTCAACACGTCCTCATTATAATCATTCTGCATACTCAGCCAGTTCTTGTAAGGGAGCAGCCAGGCATCTAGATCAAATCCTTGCTGTTTGAAATAGTCCAAGTCTACCCACACTGCAGCCCTATCTAGGGTTCCCTTTTCTGCGAAGAATGCGCTTGGAGCTTTCAGGGGGTCTTTCACATAAGATAACTCAGAGGTGGTTACTTTCTGTCTTTTGAGGTTGTCTTCCTCTACATCTTTTGAAAAAGATACAGTCTTCTGGGCACGCGCCCTTTTGCTCGCGGTTTTAGAAGAGGGATTAGCGCTAGAGGTTGCCTTGTCACTAGGGTTTTTGGATCTGGCCATTTTAGGGTTTAAGGAGAGAGGGTTTTGAGAATATGTATACTAGAGTACTGAGAGAGTGTTTGGAGTAGAAGAGAGAATTCTGAGTGTTCGTGAATGATGAATGCAAATGCCAATGACCTAATTTTATAGGTTTAGAGTTTACCAGAATGAAGAACACTCGCTGATGTTCTGTCTTGTTCAAGTGACTTGCTATCGCTAATAAGAGCTGCTATCGCTAGTAGGCATGATCCCACGCTGAGCAAGTGACTTAGACTTATCACTTACTCCTTCCGGCTATCGATGGCTGACTTTGCTATCGATAATGCTTTAGGCTAGCGATGGCAATCTAAGCTCAAACTTAGCTTTTGTTTTGCATATGCTAGCGATAGTGATGCTCACTATTGATTGGTCAGTCCTGCAAAACTTAAGATTTGGCACTCCGATGCCTAAATTATTGATTGATCTATATGAATAAAATGAAATCAAATCAAGAATAAGTCAGAAATATTTACAACTCATTTGGATTCACCATTCCTAATTCTCTTCTGATGAAGATAAATTGAGCTGACTTAAGAGGTTTGGTGAAGATATCAGCAAGTTGCAAATTTGTTGAGATGAATTCCACCTTGACATCCTTCTTTTGAACATGATCTCTTAGGAAGTGATGTCTCACATCAATATGCTTGGTTCCGGAATGATGGACTGGATTCTTGGCCAAGCTTATTGTGCTGGTGTTGTCACAAAGAATAGGCACTTCTAGGAATTCCAAACCAAGATCTATTAGTTGATGCTTAAGCCATAGGACTTGAGAACAACAACTTGTTGCTGCAATATATTCAGCCTCTGTGGATGAAAGGGAGACACAATTTTGCTTCTTGCTAGCCCAAGAGACCAAACAACCACCAAGGAATTGACATTGACCACTTGTACTCTTTCTGTCAGTCTTATAACCTACATGGTCAGAGTCAGTATAAGCAAGAAGGTACTCATGAGTTCCCTTGGGATACCACAGCCCAAGCTCTTGAGTTCCTTGTAAATATCACAAAATCCTTTTTACATTTGTCAAGTGAGATTCTTTAGGATTTGCTTGATATCTAGCACACATTCCTACACTAAATTGAATATCAGACCTACTAGCAGTTAGATAAAGTAAGGATCCTATAATCCCTCTATAAAGAGATTGACTAACTACTTTGCCCTTGACATCTGCATCTAAGCTGGCAGAGGTACTCATGGGAGTGTCCTCATCTTTAGATTGCTCCATCCCAAACTTATTGAGAATCTCCTTACAACACTTGGTTTGGGAGATGAAGATGCCATCTTTCTTTTGCTTTATCTGCAGGCCTAGGAAGAATGTTAATTCTCCCATCATTGACATTTCAAATTCACCCTGCATCATCATAGCAAACTCTTCACAAAGCTTTTCATTAGTAGCACCAAAGATAATGTCATCAACATAAATTTGAACAATGAGCATATGTTTATCTTTATGCATGATAAATAAAGTAGTATCTAATTTTCCTCTAGAAAAACCATTTTCAAGTAGAAATATACTAAGCCTCCCATACCAAGCTCTAGGTGCTTGTTTAAGACCATAAAGAGCCTTTTTAAGTTTGTAAACATGGTCAGGCTTAAAGTTTTCTTCAAAACCAGGAGGTTGTTCAACATATACCTCTTCTTTGATATAGCCATTAAGAAAAGCACTCTTAACATCCATTTGATAAAATTTAATATTTTTGATGGATGCAAAAGCTAGAAGAATCCTTATTGCTTCAATTCTTGCAACTGGAGCATAGGTTTCTTCATAATCAATGCCTTCTTCTTGGTTATACCCTTTGGCAACTAATCTGGCTTTATTTTTGATGATTTGACCAGTTTCATCAAGTTTGTTTTTGAAAACCCATTTAGTAGCAATAATGGGATGATTTCTTGGTTTAGGTACTAAATCCCAAACTTGATTTCTTTTGAATTGATTAAGTTCTTCCTGCATTGCAACTATCCAGTCACAGTCAACAAGAGCTTCATCAACACAGGTTGGTTCAATTTCAGAAGTAAAGGCAGAAAATTCCATTTCATTTTGTAGTTGCCTTCTTATTCTAACACCTTTTGACATTTCTCCAATTATTTGTTCAGGAGGATGGTGCTTAAGATGTCTTATGGAAGATTTAGGCTTATTAGCTTTATCTTGGACATCTTTAGCTTCATCTTGATTATCTCTATCATTTTCTTCAGCATTCGCTATTGATGGCTTTGGTGCTATCGATAGTAGATGTCTTAAAAACTTTGAAAAATCTTCATCCTCATCAACACAATGTTGCTTTTCTCAAGGAGTTTCATCAAATACTACATGCATTGACTCTTCAACAGTTTGAGTTCTCTTGTTATAGATTCTATATGCTTTACTCCTATTTGAATATCCTATGAATATGCCATTGTCAGATTTAGGATCAAATTTACATAAGTTTACCTTCCCATTGTTGTGAATGTAGCACTTAGATCCAAAGATCCTTAGATAACTGATGTTGGGCTTTCTTCCCTTGTAGAGTTCATATGGAGTCTTCTCCATCCCCTTTTTGATATATGCTCTATTTGAGATGTAGCATGTTGTGCTCATTGCATCTGCCCAAAACATTTGAGGCACTTGTTTCTCATTCAACATGCTTCTTGCCATTTCTGTGAGCACTCTATTCTTCCTCTCAACAACACCATTTTGCTGAGGAATACGTGGGGCAGAGAAGTTGTGTTCAATACTACTTTCATCACACAGCTCCATGAACTCCTTGTTCTCAAACTCTCCTCCATGATCAGTCCTGATTGCAACAATCTTGGTGCCTTTTTCATTCTGCAATTTCTTAGCAAGCACACAAAAGGCATCAAAAGTTTCATGCTTTGAGGAAAGAAACATTGTCCAAGTAAACCTTGAATAGTCATCCAAAACTACAAGAGTGTATAGACTTCCACCTAGACTTCTCACTCTTGCAGGTCCAACAAATCCATGTGGATTAGTTCCAATGGCCTACTTGTGGAAACTGTCTTCTTGGTTTTAAACAAGGACTTTGTTTGTTTACCCCTTTGGCAGGATTCACAAATTAAATCATGCTTAGTCCTAAAACTAGGAATTCCTATGACTAGCACCTTTTTAACTAGCTTATCAAGTTGAGTAAAATTAACATGAGGTAGTCTCTTATGCCATAGCCAACAAGTTTCATCATTTGAAATAAATCATTTTTCTTCAAGTTGTTGGCATAAATCTAAAGTTTATAAGTTACCATTTCTATTTGCTTTTAGCTTACACTTAAGATTAGTTTTATTTAGATCTAAATCCTTTTTATCAACAATAAGACATTCATTGGAATAAAAAATTACCCAGTTACCATAGTCAGTGCTTTGGCTGACACTTAGCAAGTTATGGCAGAGACCATCCACTAGGTACACATCTTTGATAGGACCAACTTCACCAACTCCAGTGATCTTTCCACTTTGATTTACTCCAAAGCTTACTTTGGCTCCATCCTTTATCACTAGATTGTTGAACTTGTCCTTGTCACCAGTCATATGCCTTGAGCATCCACTATCAATGTACCACTTTCCTTTGTTGGATGCTTTAAGGCACACCTGCACGAACTAGACAGATTTAGGTACCCAAACTTTCTTGGTTCCTTTAGGATTAGTCTTGATCTTTGGGTTTGTAAAAACTTTAGGTACATAAGTTCCTTTAGGAACCCACTTATACGAACCACTAATTCCATACTTCCTTGGATTGCAGGTAGATTGAGTATGACCCTTTTTGTTACAATAATTACAGAAACTATAAGGTGAAGAATATTCTGAAGATTTTCTAAAATATTTCAAATAAGGTTTCACCTTGGGTTCTACCCATTTCTTTGAAGCTTTTTGTTTTTGCTCATAACCCATGCCAGTTTTGTTTCTAAAAGCTTTTTGGTCCTTTAAAATTATATTTAGCATCTCTGAACCTTTTGTAATCTTTTCTAAAGCATTTGAAAGCTTTTCTTTCTCCTTCAACAGGTTCTCACAGCTAGAACAACTGTTAGAATTTGTTATAGGAGGATTAGCTATCGATGGAGGACTAGCTATCGATGGCTCAACTCTGGGAGCTTGCGCTAGCTTCTCTTCTATTGATAGTGCTGAAGGAACTTTGTATGTAGAAGAAGAAATATTTTTCTTAAGTTCCCTCTTTTCTTTTCTTAAACCTACAACTTCTTTAGCAAGCTTAGTTAACTCAATATGCATTTCATCTTACATGCTTTGAAGTTCAGAATAGGTAGGTTCAGAATCATATACCTCAGAGTCACTTTGCTTCTCTTGAGCAACTAGGCAGAGATTTGCACATTCTTCATTATCGCTAGCTTCCTCATCTGAGCTATCACCCCAGATGGATGATACATAGGCTTTCTTCCTTCCAAAGGACTTCTCCTTCTTTTTCTCCTTTTCCTTGAATCTTTGAAGACTTGGGCACTCTGCTTTGAAATGGCCAGGCTTCTTACATTCAAAACACACAGGAGCTTTGTCCTTCTGAGAATCTTTTCTGAACCTAGGACCACCATTCTGGAACCGTCCTCTTCTCCTAAAGAATTTCTTAAATTTTCTGACCATGAGAGCCATATCTTCATCATCGAGAGCTTTATCGTCATCATCACTATCAACTTCATTTCTTTCAGATACGGGAAGGGCAAAAGACTTCATTTTATGATTTCCCTGAGCATCCCTTTGAGCTATCAAGGTTGGTTCATATTCAGCAAGACTACCAAACAAGGCAGTGATGGACTTGGTTGATTCACCTTGCATTTCTTAAATGGCAGTGACCTTCATGAGCCAATCACCCTTTAACACTTTTAGAATCTTGCTGACTTGTTCCTTCTCTGGAATTTTTCTTCTTAGTGCAGCAAGATTATTGATGAGATGAGTGAATCTGATCTTCAGATCTCTTATCTTTTCTCCTTCTATCATTTCAAACTTGTGGAATTCCTCAACAAGCATTTCCACTCTTCTGTCTTTTACTCCAGAGGTTCCTTCATGAGCAATCTGTAAAGCTTCCCACATTTCCTTAGCAGTGTTCAAGTGGCTAACTCTAAAGAACTCAGTCTGGCTAAGAGTGCTTTGAATCATGAGAATTGCCTTGCTGTTCAACTCGAGATCAGCAATGTCTTCATGAGTAAATTCATTTTCACTCTTTGGATTGCCTAAAATACTTGTAGGCACAATATCCCCTTCTTCTATAATTTTCCACAATTTATACCCATTTGCTTTGATGTAGATCTTCATTTTGAGTTTCCAAAAGGTGTAATGTTTACCATCAAAACTAGGGGGTTAGTTAATGGAGCTTTCTTCTGGCAGAATATTCTCGTACGATGCCATTTTGATCTTTGCTTCTCAGACTCGTTGGAATCAAAAAAGAAGAAGACCTGCTCTGATACCAAATGAGAATGGCAAAACGCACAAGAGGGGGGTGAATTGTGGGTTTAAAAATTAAAGCTTGGAAACACGAGACAAACTTTATACTGGTAAGGCCAACAAAATGCCTACATCCAGTTCTCCAACTCCTCGTTGGGTTCCACTATACCACAGGTTTTACAACACGGGTTCACCTGCCAACCTTTACCACAGAGTTTTAGACTTTTCCTCTAAATGCTCCCCCTTACAACTTGTAAGGACACAACCCTATTCTAAAGCCCTAAGCTTTTAGAACAACCTCAAACAGTAGAGGATTTCAATTAATAAGTTCACTTAATGAACAGATTTTGATAAACACTTAAGTACAAATAAACTCACTAAGAGTAATAAAAACTTTGAGCATTTTTGAACAGAGAGTAGATAAGAATAATAAATGATGGTTTTTCTCTGTGTGCATGTGATTGAGTATTTTGCTGCTTGTTCATAAATGCTCAAGTCTTGATATTTATATCTCGTCACAGCATGCCATTCCTTTTAGCTTCAAGAGGCCGTTTGAAATTAATCGTTGAGAGCTTATAGCCGTTGGCCATTAATGCTGTTCTTCATCTTAGTCAACTTTCTTCTCTTGCTTCATTTAATTCTTGCAGAGGGTGAGCTAAGAGAACTAGAGTCTCTGAGTAACGAACACCTACAACATTGTACTTGCATAGCAGCTTTATCAATAGCGCTAGCTGCTTTGGCTATCGCTAGCTTAATAGTGTGAGTCCTGCACTTAGCTGTTAGCTGAACATGTATTCATGTGAAGCACAGTAGGTATTATCACTAGTGAAATTCATTAGCTCAATGTTTACAGACAATGTATTAGCTATCAGAATGTCTAAGTTATTTCAACAAGTATTTTCCTATCGATAGCCAATCATGTTATCGCTAGTGACTATGTTATCGCTAGTTCATTTCATTAGCTCAATGTATTAGCTATCTGAATGTCTAAGTTATTTCAACAAGTGTTCTGTTATTGATAGCTAACCATGTTATCGCTAGTAACTATAGTTCATTACTGTTAGCTGTTCTAACAGTCTCCTTACGTGTTATCTATGTTATCTATGAGGCCTTATCGATACAGACAGAGCTTAGCGATAGTGATCTATTGTTCTTTGCCTGCTTAGGCTAGCTCAACTCATTATATTAGTGACAGTGAAGGTCTTAGCGATAGAAATATTTACTTTTCTTCAGATTATTGCTAAGTCTTCATTAGCTATCATTATCCTAAGCCTTTCATTTTTTAGCGATAGGTTCTAGCTTAGCGATAGTGTATCTGTTACCTATAGGGTTTTACTTGTTCAATGTTAAGGTAACCTACACTCTTTTACTTAGTCATATAACATGATTCTTATCTCAATTCATTCCAGACTAAGTTATATGCTATCAGTTCATTTTGCTTATGTTATCTTATGGGTTCAGTCCTCATCAAAACTTAAGATTCTAACACTTCCCCCTTATTAGAACGCTATTGTGTTGACAGAAACAACGAAAGTAACCTGCTTTTTGTAGGAAGACTTGCCCTGAGAGGTGGATTTGGCTATTTACAAACCAGGAAGGACCATCTTAGGAGGCATTGTGGCTTTTGCAGAAGGAAAATATGTTTTTTTTTTTGAGTTTGTATCAGAATGGTTAGGGCAAAAGTTTGAGAGATTTGGATGAGAGAGTGAAGCGTCGCTTAGGGTTCTGTCTTGATGAGGGTGACGATGAATAGTAAATGCAAAGTGCTGCAACATACAAAATTTTGCATCTATGTAAATTTTTGGAGAGAGAAAAGTTACCACTGTAATGTTACCGTTGAGCAATCGATTGACTATCGATTGCCCCTTCCCAAGCCTTAGACTGTGGATTTTTGCAATCGATTGGTGCGTTATTAATCGATTGGCCTCTTTTACTTTTTAACAGAAGCTTTTCACTACCCATCTGTCAATCGATATACAATCGAAGTCCCATCGATTGAGAGACATAAGATGCAATCGATGGCAAGAAGTTGTAATCGATTGCATTGCCATTTTCTGCGACAGTACCTGCAAAGAGAATTTTAAGACCCTCTGATGCCTAAGTTAGTATTTTATCATCAAAATCCACCTGAGAGCAAATAAAATCACAAGACTTAAGGAAGTGATACATCTCTTACAATTCATTGGGATTTACCATTCCCAATTCTCTTCTGATAAACATGAATTGTTCTGTTGCTAGAGGTTTGGTGAAGATATCTGCTAGTTGCTAATGTGTGGGGATGAACTCCACTTTGACATCCTTCTTCTGCACATGATCTCTGATGAAGTGGTGTCTGACATCAATGTGCTTGGTTCTTGTGTGATGCACTGGATTCTTGGCCCAACTAATTGTGCTTGTGTTGTCACAGAGAATTGGAACTTCTGGAAATTCCATTCCCAAATCTTTCAATTGATGCTTGAGTCACAGCACTTGGGCACAACAGCTTGCAACAGCAATATATTCAGCTTCTGTAGATGAGAGGGAAACACAGGTCTGTTTCTTGCTTACCCAAGAGACTAAGGATCCTCCAAGAAACTCACACTGGTCACTGATGCTTTTTCTGTCAGTCTTGTAGCCAGCATGGTCTGAGTCTGAGTAGGCCATGAGATACTCCTGGGTTCCCTTTGGATACCACAATCCCAATTCTTGAGTTCCAACCAGATACCTCAAAATTCTTTTAACATACTGTGATGAGATTCTTTAGGATTGGCCTGATATCTGGTGCATATTCTTACACTAAATTGAATATCTGGTCTACTTGTAGTTAAGTATAAGAGGGAACCAATCAATCCTCTGTATGTGGACTGATTGAAGTCCTTCCCTTCTACATCAGCATCTAGCAATGCAGTTGAGCTCATGGGAGTCTCTTCCTCTTTGGATAGATCCATTCCAAACTTCTTCAGGATTTCCTTCACATATTTGGTTTGAGAGATGAATATCCCATCTTTTCTCTGCTTAATCTGAAGACCTAGAAAGAAGTTAAGTTATCCTATCATGGACATCTCAAATTCTCCCTGCATAGTCTTAGAAAATTCTTCACAAAGAGATTCATTAGTAGCCCCAAAAATAATATCATCTACATAGATTTGAACTATAAGCATGCCTTTATTTTTGTGAAGTATAAATAAGGTGGTATCAACCTTTCCTCTTTTAAGGCCTTTTTCTATTAGGAAATTACTTAATCTTTCATACCAGGCCCTTGGAGCCTGTTTGAGTCAGTATAAAGCCTTTTTAAGTTTGAAAACGTGACCAGGCTTAGAAGAGTCTTCAAAACCAGAAGGCTGTTCAACATAGACTTCCTCCATGATATAACCATTAAGAAAGGCACTCTTTACATCTATTTGATATAATTTGAAATTTTTGAGGGATGCAAAAGTCAGTAAGAGCCTTATTGCTTCCAATCTTGCAACTGGGGCAAAAGTCTCCTCATAATCTTGATTATACCCTTTAGCAACAAGTCTAGCCTTGTTTCTGACTACAGCTCCAGATTCATCAAGTTTATTTTTGAAAACCCACTTGGTTCCAATGATAGGATAGTTTGAAGGTCTTGGAACCAAGTCCCAAACTTGATTTCTTTCAAATTGATTGAGCTCTTCTTGCATAGCTACTATCCAGTCACAGTCTGTCAGTGCTTCTTCAATGAAAGAAGGTTCAGTTTTAGAGATAAATGCTGAAAATTGCATTTCATTTTGAATCTGGCCTCTGGTTTTGACACCTCTACTAACATCCCCAATTATTTGTTCAGGAGGATGATCCTTATGATGTCTCCAGGCAGAGGGACCAGCTGGCTCATCATGAGAATCATTCTCTTCCACTTTTTCTTCTGATGATGAAATTTGCTTTGTAGGGGCTTTAGCTTTGGTTGAAAAATCAGATTCTTCTTCTGCTAATAACTTCTGTTCAGAGTCAGTTTCATCAAATACTACATGTACTGATTCTTCAACAGTAGAAGTTCTTTTATTAAATACTCTATAAGCTTTATTTCTGCTAGAATAACCAATAAAAATTCCACAGTCAGCTTTAGGGTCGAATTTACCTAAATTTACCTTTCCATTATTGTGGATGAAGCATTTGGAACCAAATACTTTGAGATGACTTACATTTGGCTTTCTTCCTTTGTAGAGCTCATATGGAGTCTTATCCATGCCTTTTCGTATGTAGGCTCTGTTGGATATGTAGCAGGCTGTACTCATAGCATCTGCCCAGAAAACTTGTGATATTTCCTTTTCATTGAGCATGGTTCTGGCCATTTCAGTGAGCACTCTGTTCTTTCTTTCAACTACTCCATTTTGTTGTGGTGTTCTGGGAGCTGAGAAGTTGTGATTTATTCCATTCTCTTCACACAGCTCTAGGAAATCTTGGTTCTCAAACTCTCCTACATGATCTGTCCTAATTGAGCTGATCTTCTGTCCTTTTTCATTCTGCACTTTCTTAGCAAACAAAAGGAAAGCTTTAAAAGTATCATGCTTAGAAGAAATAAACATAGTCCAAGTGAACCTAGAATAGTCATCCACAATCACAAGAGTGTACAGACTTCCTCCTAGGCTTTTCACTCTTGCTGGACCAACTAAATCCATGTGGATCAGTTCTAGGGGTCTTGTAGTAGAGACTTCCTTCTTAAGTTTAAAAGAGGACTTTGTTTGTTTCCCCTTTTGGCATGCTTCACACAATAAATCAGTTTTCACTTTCATATGAGGTATGCTAATTACAAGATCCCTTTTGACTAGCTTATCTAATTGTGTCATGTTCACATGAGCTAATCTTCTATGCCACAGCCAGCAATCATTGGAATTACTTATGAAGCATTTCTCAGAAAATTGTTGGCTTAGATCAATGGTATATAGGTTTCCATTTCTATTAGCCTTCAAACGACAATTAAGATTTGCTTTATCTATGGTTAGATCTTTCTTATCTACTATAAGACATTCATTTGAGTCAAAAATTACCCAGTTACCTCTGTCAATGCTCTGACTGACACTTAGTAGGTTGTGGTAGAGACCTTCCACGAAATAGATATCTTTAACTGCCCCAATTTCTCCAACTCCAGCAATTTTACCTGACTGGTTTTCACCAAAATTGACTTTGGCTCCATCCTTCATGATTAGGTTATCAAATTTTTCTTTGTCTCCAGTCATGTGTCTTGAGCATCCACTATCTATATACCACTTGTTGTCTTTGTTGGATGCCTTAAGACAAACCTGCACAAACTAAGCAGATTTAGGTACCCAAATTTTCTTGGGTCCTTTGGGATTAGTTTGCTGCCTTTGGTTCATATGAACTTTAGGCTGATGTGTCCCTTTGGGGACCCATTTGTAGTGTCCAGACACACCATGTTTCTTGGGCTAACACATTGATTCAGTGTGTCCCATCATGTTACAGAAATTGCAGAAACTAAATGGTGATGAGTAATTTGAAGCCATTCTGAAAAATTTCATGTAAGGTTTTTGTAATGGTTTCTTTTCAGTGGAAGATTTGGACATTGAAGTATAACCTAAACCAGTTTTATTTCTATAGGCTCTTTGATTCATTAACATAGTATCTAGAGCCTCAGTACTCTTAGTAAATTTCTTTAAAATCCCAGAAATCTTGTCATTTTCTTTCAGAAGTGTTTCACAATTTTTGCAAGTATGATTTGTTAGAATCTTAAGTTTTGATGAGGACTGGACCCTATAGATAACATAAGTAAAATGAACAGATAGCATATAACTTAGCCTGAAAAGAATCAAGGTATATGACTAAGGAAAAATATAAGTTATCTAAACGTTGAACGAGTAAAGTCTTATAGATAACAGATACACTATCGCTAGACTGAGAGCCTATCGCTAATAGATGAAGAGATAAGGATAATATTAGTTAATGAAGTCTTGTCAATAAACTGAAAGTAAATATTCCTATCGCTAAGACATGTCTCTATCGCTAAGGCCTCATAACAGACAAAAGACTGATTAGAACAACTCAGTATTAAACCATAGTCACTAGCGATAGCATGAATAACTATCGATAGCAGAACACTTAGACATTCAGATGAGTTACTATGTAGAGCTAATGACAACCTATCAATAACATAGCTTCTAGCGATAACGAGTTTAGCTATCGATAATGAAATCACTTGCTGAAATAACTTAGACATTCTGATAGCTAATATATTATCTATATACACTGAGCTAATGAATCCTACTAGCGATAACACCAACTGTGCTTCACATGAATACTTATTTAGCTAACAATCTAAGTGCAGGATTGGCACTATGAAGCTAGTGATTGCTTGGGATGCTAGCGCTACTGAAAAAGCTGCTACACAAGTACAATGTTGTAGGTAGTTGTTAGTCACAGTCTCTATCTCTCATAGCTCATCTTCTGCAAGAATTAAATGAAGTAAGAGAAGAAAGATGACTAAAATGAAGACCAGCATTAAATGCCAACGGCTAGGAGCTTCCAACGGACATATTCAAACGGACTCATGAAGCTGAAAGAAAAAGGAAAAACTGTAAAGAGATATAAAAACCAAGACTTGAGCATTTATGTAGAAGAGAACAAACAGACGAACTAGTATTCATTATTCTTATCTACTTACTACTCAAAACTTTATTACTCTTAGTGAGTTTATTTGTACTTCAGTGATTATCAAAATCTGTTCATTAAGTGAACTCATTTATTGAAATCCTCTACTGTTTGAGGTTGTTCTAAAGTCTGGGACCTTAGAACAGGGTTGTGATCTTACAACTTGTAAGGGGGAGTGTTTAGAGAAAGTCTAAAACTCTGTCTTGTAAAGGTTGGCAGGTGAACCTGGTTTGTAAAACCTGTGGTTAGTGGAACCCAACGAGGAGTTGGAGAACTGGACGTAGGCAGTGTTTAGCCGAACCAGTATAAATGATTGTTTTTGGGTTTAAAGTTTAATTTTTGAAAAGCACAATTCACCCCCCTCTTGTGCGTTTTGCCACTCACATTTGGTATCAGAGCAGGTCTTCTCTTTTTGATTCCAACGAGTCTGAGAAGCAAAGATCAAAGAATGGCATCGTACGAGAATATCTTGCCTGAAGGAAGTTCCATCAACAAACCCCCTGGCTTTGATGGAAAGCATTATACCTTCTGGAAACTCAAAATGAAGATATATATCAAAGCTAATGGGTATAGGCTATGGAAGGTTATAGAAGAAGGGGATATTGTGCCTACAAGTATTCTAGGCAATCCAAAGAGTGAAAACGAATATACTCCTGAAGACATTGCAGATCTTGAGTTAAATAGCAAGGCAATCCTCATGATCCAAAGTACCCTTAGCCAAACTGAGTTCTTCAGAATTAGCCACTTAAACACGGCAAAGGAAATGTGGGAGGCCTTGCAGATTGCTCATGAAGGAACCTTAGGAGTAAAAGACAGAAGAGTGGAAATGCTTGTTGAAGAATTCCACAAGTTTGAAATGATTGATGGAGAAAAGATAAGAGATCTGGAGATCAGATTCACTCATCTCATCAACAATCTTGCTGCTCTAGGAAGAAAAATTCCAGAGAAGGAACAAGTCAGCAAGATTCTGAAAGTATTAAAGGGTGATTGCTTATGAAGGTCACTGCCATTCAAGAGATGCAAGGTGAATCAACCAAATCCATCACTACCTTGTTTGGCAGTCTTGCTAAATATGAGCCAACTCTGATAGCTCAAAGGGAAGCTCAAGGAAATCCTAAGAAGAAGTCTATTGCCCTTGCTGTATCTGAAAGAGATGAAGTGATAGTGATGATGAAGGTCTTGATGATGAAGATATGGCTCTCATGGTCAGAAAATTTAAGAAATTCTTCAGGAAAAGAGGAGGTTTCCAGAGGGGTGGTCCTAGCTTCAGAAAGGATTCTCAGAAAGAGAAAGCTCCTGTGTGCTTTGAATGCAAGAAGCCTGGTCACTTCAAAGCAGAGTGCCCAAGCCTCCAAAGATTCAAGGAAAAGGAGAAAAAGAAGGAGAAGTCCTTTGGAAAGAAGAAAGCATATGTATCATCCATCTGGGATGATAGCTCAGATGAAGAAGCTAGTGATAATGAAAAAAGTGCAAATCTCTGCCTTGTTGCTCAAGAAGAACTAAGCAACACTGAGGTATATGATTCTGAACCAACTTACTCTGAACTTCAAAGCATGTATAATGAGATGCATACTGAATTAACTAAGCTTGCTAAGGAAGTTGTAGGTTTGAGAAAAGAGAACAAAGAACTCAAGAAAAATATTTCCTCTTCTACATCAAAAGTCCCTTCTGCACTATCGATAGAAGAGCAGCTAGCGCAAGCTCCCAGAATTGAGCTATCGATAGCTACTCCTCCATCGACAGCAAATCATCCTCCAACAAAGTTTGACAGTTGTTCTCACTGTGAAAATTTGTTGAAGGAGAAAGAGAAGCTTTCAAATGCTTTAGAAAAATTTACAAAAGGCTCAGAAATGCTAAACATAATTTTGAAGGATCAAAAAGCATTTAGAAACAAAAATTGAATAGGCTATTAGCCAAAGAAAGCTTCAAAGAAATGGGAAGAACCCAAGGTGAAACCATATTTAAAATATTTTAGGAAATCTTCATAATATTCTTCACCTTATAGTTTTTGCAATTATTGTAACAAAAGGGGCTTACTCAATCAACCTGCAATCCAAGGAAATATGGAATTAGTGGGTCATATAAGTGGGTTCCTAAAGGAACTTATGTGCCTAAAGTTTTCAAAAACTCAGAGGCAAAGACTAATCCTAAAGGACCCAAGAAAATTTGGGTATCTAAATCTGTCTAAATTTGTGCAGGTGTGCCTTAAAGCATCCAACAAAGGAAAATGGTATATTGATAGTGGATGCTCAAGACATATGACTGGTGACAAGGACAAGTTCAACAATCTAGTGATAAAAGAAGGAGCCAAAGTTAGTTTTGGTGGAAACCAAAATGGAAAGATCACTGGAGTTGGGGAAGCTGGTCCTGTCAAGGATGTATACCTGGTGGATGGTCTATGCCATAATTTGCTGAGCGTGAGCCAAAGCACTGACCATGATAACTGGGTAATTTTTGACTCCAATGAATGCCTTATTGTTGATAAAAAGGATTTAGAGTTAAATAAAACTAATCTTAAGTGTAAACTAAAAGCAAATAGAAATGGTAATTTATACACTTTAGATTTATGCCAACAACTTGAAGAAAAATGTTTTATTTCAAATGATGAAACCTGCTGGCTATGGCATAAGAGACTAGCTCATGTAAATTTTATTCAACTTGATAAGCTTGTTAAAAAGGAACTAGTCATAGGTATCCCTAGTTTTAAAACTAAACATGATTTAATTTGTGAATCTTGTCAAAGGGGTAAACAAAAAAAGTCATCTTTTAAAACCAAGAAGACAGTCTCCACAAGTAGGCCATTGGAACTAATCCATATGGATCTGGTTGGGCCTGCAAGAGTGAAAAGTCTAGGTAGAAGTCTATACACTCTTGTAGTTGTGGATGACTATTCAAGATTTACTTGGACTATGTTTCTTTCCTCAAAACATGAAACTTTTGATGCCTTTTGTGTGCTTGCTAAGAAATTGCAGAATGAAAAAGGCATCAAGATTGTTGCAATCAGGACTGATCATGGAGGAGAATTTGAGAACAAAGAGTTCATGGAATTGTGTGATGAAAGTGGTATTGAACACAATTTCTCTGCCCCGCGTACTCCTCAACAAAATGGTGTTGTGGAGAGGAAGAATAGAGTGCTCACAGAAATGGCAAGAAGCATGCTGAATGAGAAACAAGTACCTCAAACATTTTGGGTAGATGTAATGAGCACAGCATGTTACATCTCAAATAGAGCATACATCAGAAAGGAGATGGAGAAGACCCCATATGAGCTCTACAAAGGAAGGAAGCCCAACATCAGTCACCTAAGAATTTTTGGATCCAAGTGCTATATTCACAACAATGGGAAGGTGAACTTAGATAAATTTGATCCTAAATCTGACATTGGCATATTTATAGGATATTCAAATAGGAGTAAAGCATATAGAGTATATAACAAAAGAACCCAAACTGTTGAAGAATCAATGCATGTAGTGTTTGATGAAACTCCTCAAGAAAAACAACCCTATGTTAATGAGGATGAAGATTTTTCTCAAGTTTTAAAACAATCACTATCAATAGCCCCAGAGCAATCGATAGCAAATGCAGAAAATCAAAATTCTTCAAACATTTCAAAACCTCCCCTATCGATAGCACCAAAGCCATCGATAGTGAGTTCTGAAGAAAATGCTGAAGATGATCAAGATAAAGCTAATGAGCTTCAATCTTCCATAAGACATCTTAGGCACCATCATCCTGAACAAGTAATTGGAGAAATGTCAAAAGGAGTTAGAACCAGAAGGCAACTACAAAATGAAATAGAATTTTCTGCTTTTATTTCTGAAATTGAACCAACCTGTATTGATGAAGCTCTTGTTGATTGTGACTGGATAGTTGCAATGCAGGAAGAACTTAATCAATTTAAAAGGAATCAAGTTTGGGATTTAGCACCTAGACCAAGAAATCATCCTATTATTGGTACTAAATGGGTGTTCAAAAACAAACTTGATGAATCTGGTCAAATTGTCAAAAATAAAGCCAGATTAGTTGCCAAAGGATATAACCAAGAAGAAGGCATTGATTAGGAAGAAACTTTTGCTCCAATTGCAAGAATTGAAGCAATAAGGATTCTACTAGCTTTTGCATCCATCAAAAATATTAAACTTTATCAAATGGATGTTAAGAGTGCCTTTCTTAATGGGTATATCAAAGAAGAGGTATATGTTGAGCAACCTCCTGGTTTTGAAGAAAACTCTAAGCTTGATCATGTTTACAAACTTAAAAAGGCCCTTTATCATCTCAAACAAGCACCTAGAGCTTGGTATGAGAGGCTTAGCACATTTCTCATTGAAAAGGGTTTTTCTAGAGGAAAATTAGATACTACCTTATTCATCATGCATAAAGATAAACACATGCTTATAGTTCAAATTTATGTTGATGATATTATTTTTGGTGCTACTAATGAAAAACTCTGTGAAGAGTTTGCTAAGATGATGCAGGGAGAGTTTGAAATGTCAATGATGGGAGAATTTGTTAGAATCTTAAGTTTTGATGAGGACTGGCCCCATAGATAACATAAGTAAATAAAGTGTAAGTTACCTTTGAATTAAACAAGTAAAATCTGATAGGTAACAGATCACTATCGCTAGAGCTAAAGCCTATCGCTAATAGACAAAGAGCCATAGCAAATGAAGACTTAGAAATAACCAAGTTAATATCTATCGCTAAGTCATTCACTATCGCTAAGAAATATCCTATCGCTAGAAGTTCATTGATAACATGGATAAATGAAAGGAAGAACAACTAGCAGAAAAATAAACCAAGTCCTTGAGCTAATGAAATCAGCTAGCGATAACTGGTTAAGCTATCGATAACAAAGTACTTCAAATAATAGACATTCAGATAGCCAGTGCCTGAGAGCAAATGAGTAAACTAGAGATAACATAGTAGCTAGCGCTAACACATTTATCTATCGATAACAGGATGCCTGAAATAATTTAGAATATTCAATTAGCTCAGTATCCTTAAGCTAATGAGCAAACAAGTAACTAGCGATAATGGGATTAGCTATCGATAGAAGAATGCTTATTAAGATAACATAGCTAGTACGCTGAACATTGAACTAAAAGAGTATGCTAGCGATAATGCTCATGTCTATCGATAGAGAATGCTTTGAAATTCCTTAAATATTGTCTCTATCTCCTTGAGCTAATGAAATGCACTATCGATAACATCCACTGTATGAGTACTTGTTTTAGCTAACAGCTCAAGTACAGGAATTATACTATGCAGTTAGCAATAGCAAAGCAAGCTAGCGCTACTGAAAAAGCTGCTATGCAAGTAAAGTTTGTACAGGTGCTCAGAACGCTCAGTCTACATCTCTCTTAGCTCACCCTACGCAAAAGCAGTTGAAGCTAGAGCAGAAAGTTAACCTCAATGAAGAAACATCATTAAATGCCAACGGCTAGGAGCTCTCAACGACCATATTCAAACGGCCTCATGAAAGTTTGAATGCAATGTAAAATCTGAGAAGAGATATAAATACAGAACTTGAGCATTTATGAAGAAAAGACGAAAAACAAAGAATATTCACGAACACATTCATTGCTCTCTGATCTTTGTATTTATTATTCTTAGTGATTTTACTTGTACTTAAGTGATTATCATAATCTGTTCATTAAGTGAACTTTATTATTGAAATCCTCTACTGTTTGAGGTTGTTCTAAAGCTTGGTGCTTTGAGAACATGGTAGTAACCTTACAGGTAGTAAGGGGGAGTGTTTAGAGGGATTCTAAAACTCTGTAAAGGTTGGCAGGTGAACATGTGTTGTAAAACCTGTGGTTAGTGGAACCCAACGAGGAGTTGGAGAACTGGACGTAGGCAGTATTGGCCGAACCAGTATAAAGATTGTGTTGCATTAATTAGTTATTAATTTTCGGAAGCACAATTCACCCCCCTCTTGTGCGATTGCCATTCTCATTTGGTATCAGAGCAGGTCTTCTCTGTTTGATTCCAACGAATCTGAGAAGTAAAGATCATTATGGCATCTCTTGAAAATATTCTACCTGAGGGAAGCTCCATTAACAAACCTCCCGGCTTTGATGGGAAACACTACACCTTCTGGAAACTTAAGATGAAGATCTACATCAAAGCAAATGGGTACAAACTATAAAAGATCATCGAAGAAGGAGATATCGTGCCTAAAGACACCTTGGCCCTTCCAAAGGCTGAGGATGAATTTACAGATGAGAATATTGCTAATCTAGAGTTAAACAGCAAAGCAGTCCTCATGATCCAAAGTGCTCTCAGTCAAACTGAGTTCTTCAGAGTGAGCCATTTGGACACTGCTAAAGAAATGTGGGAAGCTCTGCAGATTGCTCACGAGGGAACCACTGGAGTAAAAGATAGACGTGTTGAAATGCTAGTTGAAGAGTTCCACAAGTTCGAAATGATTGAAGGAGAAAAGATAAGAGACCTGGAGATCAGATTCACTCATCTCATCAATAATCTTGCTGCTCTAGGAAGGAAAATTACAGAGAAAGAGCAAGTCAATAAGATTCTGAAAGTTCTAAAAGGAGATTGGCTCATGAAGGTCACTGCCATACAAGAAATGCAAGGAGAATCAACTAAGTCTATCACAGCCCTGTTTGGCAGCCTTGCAGAATATGAGCCAACCTTGATAGCCCAAAGGGAAACTCAAGGAAATTCCAAAAAGAAGTCCCTTGCTCTTGATGTATCTGAGAAAGACGAAATTGATGATGATGATGAAGATGAAGATCTTGATGATGAGGACATAGCTCTCATGGCCAGAAAGTTTAAAAAGTTCTTCAGAAGAAGAGGAAGATTCCAGAGAAGTGGTTCTAGCTTCAAGGACTCTCAGAAGGACAAAGCTCCTGTGTGCTTTGAATGCAAGAAGCCAGGTCACTTCAAAGCTGAGTGTCCAAGTCTTCAAAGATTAAAGGAAAAGGAGAAAAAGAAGAAGACTTTTGGAATGAAGAAAGCTTATGTGTCATCCATCTGGGGTGATAGTTCTGATGAATAAGGTAGCGATAGCGAAGAGTGTGCCAACCTCTACCTAGTTGCTCGAGAATAGCAAAGTGACTCTCAGGTATCTGATTCTGAACCTTCTTATTCTGAACTTCAAAGCTTGTATGATGAAATGCACATTGAACTAATGAAACTTGCTAAAGAAGTTGTCAGGTTAAGAAAAGAGAACAAGGAACTTCAAAAAAATTCCTCTTCACAAAAAGTTTCTTCTTCACTATCGAAGAAGATGAGCTATCGCAAGTTCCCAGAAATGAGCCTTCGATAGCTGAGCCTCTATCGATAGCAACTCCTTCAAATTCTGAAAATTGTTCTAACTATGAAAAATTATTGAAGGAAAAAGAAAAGCTTTCAAATGTTTTAGAAAAATTTACGAAAGGCTCAGAGACGTTAAATGTGATTTTGAATAACCAAAAGGTTTTTAGAGATAGAACTGGTATTGGTTATAAGCCTAAGTAAAAATTTTCAAAGAAATGGGTTGAACCCAAGGTGAAGACATATATGAAATATTTTAGAAAATCCTCTGAATATTCTTCACCATATAGTTTTTGCAATTATTGTAATAAGAAGGGCCATACTCAGTCTACTTGCAATCACAGAAAATATGGAGTTAGTAGCTCTTATAAGTGGGTTCCTAAAGGAACTCATGTGCCTAAGGTTTTTACAAACTTAGAGCACAAGACTAACCCTAAAGGACCCAAGAAAGTTTGGGTACCTAAATCTGTTTAGTTTGTGCTGGTGTGTCTTAAAGCATCCAACAAAGGAAAATGGTATATTGATAGTGGATGCTCAAGGCATATGACTGGTGACAAGGGCAAAATCAACAATCTAGTGATGAAGGATGGAGCCAAAGTTAGTTTTGGTGGAAACCAAAGTGGAAAGATCACTGGAATTGGTGAAGTTGGTCCAGTCAAGGATGTTTACCTAGTAGATGGTCTCTATCACAACTTGCTGAGTGTTAGCCAAAGTCCTCTTTTAAAATCAAGAAGGCAGTCTCCACAAACAGACCATTGGAACTAATCCACATGGATTTAGTTGGGCCAGCAAGAGTGAAAAGCCTAGGTGGAAGTCTATACACTCTTGTAGTTGTGGATGACTATTCAAGATTTACTTGGACTATGTTTCTTTCCTTTAAACATGAAACTTTTGATGCCTTTTGTGTGCTTGCTAAGAAATTGCAGAATGAAAAAGCCACAAAGATTGTAGCAATCAGGATTGATCATGGAGGAGAATTTGAGAACAAAGAGTTCATGGAGCTGTGTGATGAAAATGGGATTGAACACAACTTCTCTGCCCCTCGTACTCCTCAACAAAATGGTGTTGTAGAGAGAAAGAATAGAGTGCTCACAGAAATGGCAAGCATGCTGAACGAGAAACAAGTGCCTCAAATATTTTGGGCAGATGCAATGAGCACAGCTTGCTATATCTCAAACAGAGCCTATATCGGAAAAGGGATGGAGAAGACTCCATATGAGCTCTACAAGGGAAGGAAGCCCAATATCAGTCACCTAAGAATTTTCGGATCAAAATGCTACATTCACAACAATGGAAAGGTAAACTTAGGTAAATTCGATCCTAAATCTGATATTGGCATATTCATAGGCTATTCAAATAGAAGTAAAGCATATAGAGTCTATAATAAAAGAAATCAAACTGTTGAAGAGTCTATGCATGTAGTATTTGATGAAACACCTCAAGAAAAACAACAACCTGTTGATGAGGATGAAGATTTTTCAAAGTTTTTAAAACAGTCTCTATCAATAGCACCTCAGCCATCGATAGCAAATTCTGGAAACAATACTGAAAATGATCAAGATGAAACTAAAAATGATCTAGATGAGGCTAATGAGCCTCAATCTTCCATAAGACATCTTAAGAATTCTCCTCCTGAACAGATTACTGGAGAAATTTCAAAAGGAGTTAAAACCAGAAAGCAACTACAAAATGAAATAGAATTTTCTTGCTTTCTTTCTCAAATTGAACCAACTTGCGTTGATGAAGCTCTTGCTGAATGTGACTGGATAGTTGCAATGCAGGAAGAACTTAATCAATTCAAAAGAAATCAAGTTTGGGATTTAGTACCTAGACCAAGAAATCATCCTATTATTGGTACTAAATGGGTTTTCAAAAACAAACTTGATGAAGTTGGACAAATTGTCAAAAATAAAGCTAGATTAGTTGCCAAAGGATATAACCAAGAAGAAGGCATTGATTATGAAGAAACTTTTGCTCTAGTTGCAAGACTTGAAGCAATAAGAATTCTTCTAGCTTTTGCATCCATCAAAAACATTAAACTTTATCAAATGGATGTTAAGAGTGCTTTTCTTAATGGATATATTAAAGAAGAGGTATATGTAGAGCAACCTCCTGGTTTTGAAGAAAAGTCCAAGCCTGACCATGTTTTCAAACTTAAAAAGCTCTGTGAAGATTTTGCTAAGATAATGCAGGGAGAGTTTGAAATGTCTATGATGGGAGAATTAACATTCTTCCTAGGCCTGTAGATAAAGCAAAAGAAGGATGGGATCTTCATCTCCCAAACCAAATATTGTAAAGAAATACTCAACAAATTTGGGATGGATCTATCCAAAGAAGACGACACTCCCATGAGTGCCTCTGCCAAGTTAGATGCTGATGCACAGGGCAAAGTAGTGAATCAATCACATTATAGAGTACTTATTGGTTCTTTACTTTACTTAACTGCTAGTAGGCATGACATTCAATTTAGTGTAAGCATGTGTGCTAGATATCAAGCAAATCCTAAAGAATCTCATTTATTAAATGTAAAAAGGATTTTGCGTTATTTACAAGGGACTCAAGAGCTTGGGCTGTGGTATCCCAAGAGAACTCAAGAGTACCTACTTGCTTATACTGACTCTGACCATGCAGGTTATAAGACAGATAGAAAAAGTACAAGTGGTCAATGTCAATTCCTTGGTGGCTGTTTAGTCTCTTGGGCAAGCAAGAAGCAAAACTGTGTCTCTCTTTCATCCACAGAGGCTGAATACATCGCAGCAGCAAGTTGTTGTACTCAAGTCTTATGGCTTAAGCATCAACTAAGAGATCTGGGTTTAGAATTCCCAGAAGCACCCATGCTCTGTGATAACACCAGCACAATAAGCTTGGCCAAAAATCCAGTTCATCATTCCAGAACCAAGCATGTTGATGTGAGACATCACTTCTTGAGAGATCATATTCAGAAGAAGGATGTTAAGGTGGAGTTTATATCAACTCATTTACAACTTGCTGATATATTCACCAAGCCTCTTGAGCCAGATCAATTCATTTATATCAGAAGAGAGCTAGGAATGGTAAATCCAAATGAGTTGTAAATATTTTTGACTTAATTCTTGATTTATTTTAATGATTATTCATATGAATTATCGCTAACTTAGGTATCGGAGTGCCAAATCTTAAGTTTTTGCAGGACTGACCCATCGATAGTCAGTTCCACTATCGCTAGCTGTATGCAGAACAAAAGCCAAAGTCTGAGTCAAGATTGCCATCGCTAGCTAAATGCATTATCGATAGCAAAGTCAGCTATCGATAGATGAAACTTGGAAGGAATGAGGGATAAGTCTAAGTCACTTGTTCAGCGTGGGATCATGCCTGCTAGCGATATCAGCTCTTACTAGCGATAGCAAGTCACTTAAAAGTTCAGAATGTGAAACGTTTAGCGAAGTGTTCGTCACTGATGGTAATTTCTGAAACTTATAAAATTAGGTCATTTTCATTTGCATTCATTTTACATTCATTCTCTTCTACTCCAAACACTGTCTGAACATTCTCTGAGCATTTTCGAATACATTTTTGCATCCAGAAAACCCTAAACCAAAAATGGACAGAACCAAAGTACCCAATGTTTCGAAGACCTCTAGCGATAACCCATCTCCAAAATCAGCTAGTAAAAGGTCTCGGCCTCAGAAGAGTGTCTCGTTTTCCAAAGAAATTGCTGAACCTAACCCCAAACGTCAAAGAGAAACCACTTCTGACCTACCCTACCTATCAGCTCCTCTCGCAACCCCAAAGAAACTCTTCGCAGAAAAGGGAACCCTAGATAGGGCTGCTGTCTGGGTAGATTTGAAGTATTTCAAGGAACAGGTCTTTGACTTAGACGCTTGGTTGCTGCCATACCAGAACTGGGTGAGTGTGAAGAATGATTACAACGAAGAAGTTCTGAGATCCTTATACTTAAACCTGAAAGCTATTCCAGTTTACAAGAAAGGTCTTCTAAGGGATGTATCTTTTGAAACCACTATCAAAGGGAGAGGTTTTGTTTTTGGTTGGTCTGCTATCAACAGAATTTTGGGGATCCATGGGGCAGATTACAACAAGTGGTACATGACTGAGCAATATACAGACGACGAACTTGCTGAAATATATGAGACTTCATCCAATAAGCCAGCCAGCATGCCAGTGCTAAATTGGATTCTTCACTATGTCTACACAAGAATCATGACTCACAAGTCAGGAAATTTCAGAAGTTTTGCAAAAATTGATAACCCCTGGCTTGCAAATCTCATTCAGAAGATCCCTCTCAATCCTGGCCAGATTATATGTATGGAGTTGCACAGATTCCTTCTGACAAGTCTACCAAAGCTCCTCTTCCCTATCCCCAGCTTATGTCCCTCATCCTTGAATTTACAAAGATCAAATCTTTAGGGGATGGCGAGAATAAGAAGTGCAAACAGGTCACAACCTCTACCTTGAAGAAAATGGGGATTCCGGTCACTGCTGGTAGGAGCATCTCTGTTTCTCAATCTCAAGCCTCTCCAGCTCCATCTTCCTCAACTCGTCCTGTCTCTGTTGAAGAAGAGGTTCAATCTCAGAGAGCTCCTCCTCCTCCTACTCCTGTTTCATCAAAGCCAATTTTCATCAAGGAAGCAGTGGAGGAAATAATCTTCAGGCTCTCAGCTGAATTCAATTTTGCTTTAGAAGCGCAGAAAGCTGAATTGCTGAAGCCCATCAGAGAGCTTCAGGCTCAAGTAAGGAATCTGGAAGATTGTCTCTTCCTTGCCCCTACAAATGTCATGAAGAGGGGAGTCTTCTCTGAACAACAAGGTACATCATCATCACCACCACTCTCCCCTATTCTTCACTCTCCCATACACTCTCCAAATCCATCTTCTACTCCTTCTCACCATAGCCAACCACTTTCTCCTATCGATACCACTAGCCCTATCGCTAGCTCCCACTCACCACCTAAAGTCCCAACACCCCCAGCAACTCCTTCTAGTTCTCTTCATATCTCTCATTATCCATCTCCTCCCACATATCTCCTCCCACCTTCAAACATCCTAGCGATAGCCCTCATTTCCATCCCAACACACCTACACCCCCACCTTCACCATAGACCAAACAACCAACACCTCCAGACTCTCCTATAGCTAACCCATCCCCTAGCGCTAGCCCACAAACACAAGCCTCACCCTCCTCAACAACCAAAGTCCCAACACCACCAGCAACCCCTATCGCTAGCCCCCTTCCTAGCATGATTTAACCTTTTGCCTAAATGCGCCTTGGGGGTTAAGATCAAAATTCAATCCAAGGATTGCAATATAGGTTGCAACCCCGGGTCGTTTCACTTGAGGAGTCTTTCTAAACTACCTAACTTAACTAAATGCAATTAAAACAATAAAAGATATGGGGGTTTTTGTTTGAAAAGGTCATTTGATAAAAGTAGTGAGAATTTAAAGACTTCTTTTTGGTAATTTTCGATTGATGAGTAAAAAGGATTTGGATTAAGGGAAATTGATAAAATGGGCTTTGGTAGTGTTTCGGTGGCTCTCACGCTTTATTAAAATTGATATTGGGAGTTAAAAGATGCACCAAGTCTAATTGAAAAATCCCCAAGCAACCACTAGGGGTCCACTAGCCCTAATTAATGACTAATCAAGCAACCACTTTCTTAGCCATTACTTAGGGTTGTGTTAAGCTCCACTTGGTGTGTGTTGGAACATGAGTTTTAAAAACCGATTCCTCTCAAGAATGTGCAACCACAACATTCAATTGGATAAATTAAGCTACACAATCTAGCAACCACTAAAAATCATATAGCATCACAAACCCAATAGGAAATTCAAACATAGACATCATTCAATTAACATAACTCAATATCCAACACAAATATTCCAATTTAAAGACAATGAAAGAGGAAAAAACATGTCTCCAATCCAAATATACAAGAGAAATGCAACCACAAAACTCAATACATAAGGAAAAGAGCATGAGGAAACAAATAACTCCCCTATTTCGCCCATTGAAGCTCAAGCCACCTTCACACCACCAATGCACCAAGATTCTAGCCTCTCATGTCTTCAAATTCTAGCCCAAGAGAACCCATGATGACAGCCTCCATGAGTGAGGAAGATAGAAGGAAAATTGGAGTGGAAATGGAAGTTAGAAAGGGAAAGAACAAGAAAATCAGTTAAATTTGAGGTAGAGATGAGTAGGGATGAGAGGATTTGAGTGGAGAATGAGGATAAATGATGGAACCCTAGGAGAAATGAGGTATTTTCGTGCTGAGGAGGCTTCGAGCGCGAAGATAGGGTTGTTAGGATCCATTTATACTCCCTCAGAAACCCTAAAATCGCGTCAGATTTCTGCAGAATTTCGTGACTTCGCTGTGGGCTCGCCGTGAGCTCATGTTGGTTCTGGAATTCTGGGTTCGTTTGCCGTGATCTCGCCGCGGCGAGGGACAGGAGCTTCTGCCTCTTCTTGTCTTTCTCGCCGTCATTTCACCGCGGCGAAGAGACATTGATTCTGTTTCTCTCTTCACTTTCTTCTTCTGCTCTGTCCAGAATTTTTCACTGCAACTTGGCTTTTTAGTTTGGGCATGCTTCTTCTATGACCTGCATATAAAATGGACCTAAGGTAGCATCAAAATGTTCTTGAAAATGGGTTAAACAATAATTCATACTAATCATTCCCAAATTGCCCTTGTCTAGAACAAATTCCAACAAAGTGTGCACAAGTTAGAAATTACCCTAATTAGGCGCAATTACCCAAAGAACATGCAATAATCTAATGATTTTATCAATGAAAAGTGTATAAAAATATGGTGCAATCATTTCCCCCACACTTAGACCTTTGTACTCCTGGACAAAGGGTACAATGCAAAGAAGAATGGTTTTAACCAATCAATAATCTCAAGCTAGCATGAATCATGATCAAGAATATGCAAAGGGAGAATTGGCAAAGCAATTGGATAAGCAACGGCAAAGAGGAATCTCAAGATAATAGTGTTTCACTCTCCTTACCTTATGTGGGGTTTTTTTCACACTCAACTTGCTCAAACGACAATTTATTATAAGCTTGTAACTACTCTAATATCTCCACCCATGCATACAATCATGTATGAATCAAAAGGACTTGTAGGGTTGAAATGATGGAAAAGGAAAGATGCATGTTATGGAAAGGGAAAGGTTGAAATGCAATCTAATGTTACTATTAGGGCACATAGCATATGAGATGATGATTTCAACAATAATGATGCCACATCAAGAAATGCATTATTCTTCAAACCTTCTTTCTCTCTTCTTTTTTTTTTCTTTTTCTTTCTTTCTTCTTTCTCATATATTTTTTTTTCTTCTTTATACTATTTATTTTTTTTATGCACACTTTTCTATCTGATTTTCTTTCTAGCATATACATGGCATTGACAACAAACAAAAGTGGCTCAAACTCAATGCTTCATCACAAAATTCACATTAATGCATTACAACCAAGGAATGGTTCAAAGTGGGTGAACAATGGAAAATGTCATGTTATGGGTTTGTGTTTGGGAAAATGGGGTGATGAACTGAATGCCTAAATCATCTTCATGCATGAATGCAATTTAGCTTTGACAAAGAGTAGAGACAAGTTCTAGAAATTGAATGATCAAGCAAGTATACACTCTTGAAATGAAAGTAGGCCCAAAAATCTCACAACAAGGTTAACCTCAATTGCTAATTGAACATCCAATTGCAAGGCCAATTAACACAATGCATATGTTTGAAAATAACTCATCACTAGCTCTTGAAAATTGAAAGGCTAAACTGCATAATTCTTTGAATTCTTCCCATTGCTCATGAAGCTCATTGGTCAAAAGGTTAAGGTCCATTCTTACTCCATGGTTTTCAAAAATTGTTGCCACACTAGGTTTTCACAAAACAAGTTTTAAAATGGATAGAAAATGCAACTAGGTCCTCCATTGCAATGAATGCGACCCTCCATTACAATGAAAGACTAAGGAGGAAAATTTACCTTGGTTTTGAAAAATTTTTGACAAAAATTTCCTCTAATGTGGCATAACATCATAACATGATAAAATCAATAGATCAAGCAGTAAGACTACCTAGTCCCCTCCCCCACACTTGAAATTTACATTGTCCTCAATGTTGAAAATTACCAAACTACCAATCGACTTATCCCTGGTGAAGAGGAAAGTTGCGAAGTCCAATCGTAAGATTGGGGCACAACACGTCCCTACACATAAGGGGAGAGAAGAAGAGACAAGTGCAATTAACAGTAGGCATGTTTTAAAATTGCAAATCATAGGACAAATGCATATCACAAGTGAAAATGACAGAAAGTTTCAATGGCGTAGGGTATTTTATTAAATGACAAAAATTTCCTAATTCCTACTTTCTACTAGGATGCTCCTTCCCCCACACTTGTTCAATGCAATGACAGTAAAATATCAACCAACCAGTCCAGAATGCATGAAAGTAAACAAGATAAGGAGAAGAAGCAACTTGGCCTCAAGGAGGCTTTGCAACCGGTCCATGGTAGAGCTTGAGGAGATGCCCATTTGACACAAATTCTTTCCCGGTCTCCTCTTCAATGAGCTCCACCATCCCATACTTGTTGACCTTTGTTACTTTGTACGGCCCGAACCAATTTGATGTGAGCTTCCCGTGACCATGGCGGAAGCGGGCTTGGTACATAAGAACTTGGTCTCCAACTTTGAAGCTGCGGTTGAAGATCTTGCCATCATGGATCAACTTGGTCTTTTCCTTGTAGAGCCTTGAGCTCTCATATGCCTGAAGGCGCAGTTCATTAAGCTCTTGTAATTGAAGGCATCTTTCATTTCCGGCGGCATCCAACTCCATATTGCATAATTTGACGGCCCAATAGAACTTGTGCTCCAACTCAACCGGAAAATGACAAGATTTACCAAAAACCAACCGGTATGGAGACATGCCTAAGGGTGTCTTGAATGCGGTCCGGTATGCCCATAATGCATCTTCAAGTCGATCACTCCAATCTTTTCTTGATGGCTTCACAATTTTCTCAAGAATGTGTTTTATATCCCTGTTGGACACCTCTGCTTGGCCATTTGTTTGGGGATGGTATGGGCTAGACACTCTGTGGGACACCCCAAACTTAGCAAGCAAGTTACCAAGAAGCTTGTTGCAAAAGTGGGTTCCTCGATCACTTATGAAACCTCTTGGTACTCCAAATCTACTAAAGATGTTAGACTTGAGAAACTTGGAGACCGTGGGTGCATCATCCTTTCGGGTTGGGATAGCCTCTACCCACCTAGAGACATAATCTACGGCAAGTAGGATATAAGTGAAACCGGAAGAAGGTGGGAAAGGTCCCATAAAGTCATCCCCCAAATGTCAAAAATCTCACAAACTAGGATGGGTCGTTGGGGCATCTCATGTCTTTTTGTCACACTCCCCCCAAACTTTTGGCACTTATCACATGATTTACAAAAGGAATAGGCATCTTTGAAAAGTGTAGGCCAATAGAAACCGGCATCTAACACCCTCCTAGCGGTTTTCCTAGAACTATGTGGCCAGCACAAACCATCGAGTGGTAAGCAGAAAGGATGTCTAGGGACTCGGATTCTGGTATGCACCTCCAGATTACTTGATCATTGCATAGTCTCCATAGGTGTAGTTCATCCCAAACGTAGTGTTGGGCCTCTCTCTTTAATTTTTGCACCTGAAAAGGAGACATGTCATCCGGGGTGAGGGCACAAACAAGATAATTAAATAAACAAGCATACCAAGGCACCTCAACATCAATTGCACACAAAGAGGAATCCGAAAAATTATCACAAGTTAAGTCAGAAAGATCTACTCCCCTGGTGTTTTCCGGGAGTCTGCTCAAGTGGTCGACTACCAAATTGGCATTGTCGGCGCGATCCTTGATGTGCAAATCAAACTCTTGTAGCAAAAGTGTCCACCGAAGAAGTCTCAGCTTGGAGTGTGGCTTTGTGAATAAAAACTTTATAGCTGCATGGTCAGTATAAATGACAACCACAGAATGGAGCAAGTATTGTCTAAATTTGTCTAATGCGAAGACTATGGCAAAAATGTTCCTTTTCAGTGGTGGTATAATTCCTTTGTGCACAGTCCAAAGTCTTAGATGCATATGCTATAACATGTGGTGTCTTGTTGCTCCTTTAACCTAGCATGGCGCCAACCGCATAGTTGGAAGCATCACATGCTAGTTCAAAGGGCAATGACCAATCGGGAGCAAGAAGAATAGGAGGCTCCAAAAGAGTTTTTTTTAATGTTTCAAAAGCCATTTTGCACTCATCATCAAAAACAAATTCGACATCTTTTTGCAGCAAATGAGAAAGAGGCAATGCAATTTGGGAAAAACCCTTGATGAAGCGTCGGTAAAAGCCTACATGTCCCATGAAAGAGCGGAGCTCTTTGATACAAGTGGGATAAGGCAAGGACGCAATCACCTTGGTCTTAGCTTTATCGACCTCAATGCCTCGGCTAGAGACTAGGTGGCCTAGAACTATGCCATGTGTGACCATAAAATGACATTTTTCATAATTACATACCAAATTCTTCTTGACACACCTAGCTAGTACTCTCTCCAAACTATGCAAGCAAACATCAAAAGAATCACCAAAAACAGTGAAGTCATCCATGAAAACTTCCAAGCAATCATCAAGCATATCAGAAAAGATGCTCATCATGCAACGTTGGAAGGTGCCCGGCGCATTGCATAAACCAAAGGGCATGCGCCTATAGGCAAAAGTACAGAATGGACAAGTGAAAGTGGTCTTTTCCTGGTCCTCGGGTGCTATAGGAATTTGAAAATACCCCGAATAACCATCTAGAAAACAGAAATGGCTTCTTCCCGCAAGCCGTTCCAACATTTGATCAATAAATGGAAGTGGGAAGTAGTCTTTTCGAGTGGCATCATTCAACTTCCTATAGTCAATACACACACGCCAACTATTTTGCACCCTTGTTGGAATAAGTTCATTGTTTTCATTTTTCAAAACAGTGATTCCGGACTTCTTAGGTACCACTTGGACCGGCGAAACCCACTCACTATCCGAGATCGGATATATGATGCCGACGCTTAGGAGTTTTGTGACCTCCTTTTTGACCACATCCAAAATGAGGGGGTTAAGCCGCCTTTGAGGTTGCCTAAGAGGCCTAAAATCCTCTTTAAATAAAATCTAATGGGTGCAAATAGCGGGGTTCATACCCGGAATATCAGCCAATGTCCAACCCAAAGCCTTGCTATTCCAAACATCAAGCAATTTGACCTCCTCGATTGCACTCAAGGTATTAGAAATAATAACCGGCAATTTGTCATTGGGGGCAAGAAAAGCATATTTAAGATTGCTTGGTAAAGGCTTTAATTCCAAAATGGGTGGTTCCAAAACAGAGGGAACAAGAGTGGGAAGAGTTAAAGTGTAAGAAGAACTCCCCTTTGTAGACCCAATTGGAAAAGGTGGACTAGGTTCACTAGACTCTATCACTTGTGCATTAGTCTTCCCAAGAGCCGAATCAACACTTGGTTGATCTATCGCAGCGACTTGACTTGGGGAAATGTCATCCACAACACCTACATCACAACTTGTAACAAGATCATTCAAATATCTAAGTGTGTGGGAAGAAATCCTAGGTCTAGGATTAGAATCAATGGAAGAGGGTTTAGAAGGTGGCCCTTTTACCACATGGTGATCTGGTCCAAAGAAGGTCAAGTGTGAAGTGGCTTTGGTTGGGGTGAGGGCTATACCCTTTGAGCTCAAATCGGCCAACTCTTGGCTTCCAACCTCAAATTCACATTCTTTAACCAACTTATGACCTGCAACATTGAGAAAACTACCATCTTCGAAAGAAATATCATCACTCATCAGAGAAATGTTAGTGGAGCTCATTTCCAAATTAGCATTATCATTATCAATCAAAGAAAAATCCAAAGGGACAGAAAGTAGGCAATCAACTACAAGTGAGTCAAGGTCATACACGTCATCACCTAAGGAAGAAAAAGAATGAACAGAGGGTAGGGAAGAAAAATAAGAGTCATAAGCTTCAAGATCAGATATGTAATAATATGAATGCAAGCTTAATTCATGCTCCTCAATGGCATCTTCGACAGCAATGTCAATCACACTCACATCTAGAAGAGAATAGTCCTCATGGGGGTGTCGCATTGCTTCATACATGTTAAAGCTAATCTTATGTTCTCCCACCTCCATTGTTATCAAACCATTTTTCATATCAATTACCGATCCGGCGGTCCGCATGATAGGCCTACCAAGAATGATAGTCGATTCACATGGCTCGCTAGCGGTGTCAAGAACATAAAAATCAGCGGGAAAAACTAAGTCTTTAACCTTAACAAGTATATCCTCAATAATGCCTTGTGGATATCGGAGCATGCGATCAGCCAATTGTAAAATCACACTTGTCTTTTTCAAACCGGTGATGCCTAAAGAAGTGAAAATCACACTAGGCATCACATTAATGGCCGCTCCTAAATCCAACAATGCATTGGTCACCGTCAAGTTCCCTATCGTGCAAGGGATCATAAATGATCCAGGGTCTTTGCACTTGACCGGCAACTAAGGCTTGAACAAAGCCGACACACTAGGGTTCAATTGAATCCTCTCATTTGGTCTAAACTTCCTTTTATTGGTGCACAACTCTTTCAAGAATTTACAATAACTAGGCATAGATTTCACAAGTTGAAAGAAAGGCACATTCACATGCAATTTGCTAAAAAGTTCAAGCATTTCATTTTCAACAACCTCATCATGTTTCTTTTTGCTTCTAAAGTAAGCTTGAGGAAAAGGGAGTTGAGAGATAGTTACCTCCTTGGCCGGAGGTTTGGCCAAGGTATCTTGTGTGCTACACTCTCCTTTCTCATTAATGCTGAACTGCTTTATGCGCTTTCTCTTCTCTTGAGGTTGTACCTTAGGATCCTCCACCACTTTCTCTTTTTGAGTAAATGCTCTCCTTTCTTGGAGTTCTCTCTCCTTAGCACTTTCGGATTGCACAAACTTCAATAGGCTCAATTGTGGGCTCCATGCAGGGCTTTCCACTTCAATTTCCTCATCCACCGGTTCATCATCTTCCTCATCACGACTTGCAAAGTGAACCCTCTTCTTGAGTGGGATGGGGTTGAGTGATTTCCCACTTCTTAAATTAATGGCATTCAAGGACTTAGGGTTGATGACCGTGTTGGATGGAGTTGGGCCACTTGTCTTGGCTTGAAGCTCATTGAAAGAGTTGGAGAGCTTCATAACATAGTCATCCAAATTGGCACTCTTAGTCTCCCATTGGCTCATACGGTTGTCCACCTTCTCAAATCTTGACTCCATACATTGCTTCGTTTCATTTGCCTTAGAGTCAATGAGACCTTCCACATGGCGGAATCCCATAGTGATAGACTTGTTCAACTCTTCAAAGTCATTAGTGGGTCTCTCTCTTCTCACGGGAGCTAGTGCTTGGGAAGACTCCCCTTGGAATTGTCTTGGAGGGTTGCCATCTTGACGCCAACTAAACTTAGGATTTTGTCTCCACCCCTCATTGTAAGTATTAGAATAGGGGTCCCATCTTGGATTATTCCCTTGCCTTGGTTGGAACATTGCATTACATTCTTCTGGCTTTGAGGGGCAATTGCTTGAGAGGTGCATAGGAGATGCACAATGATCACAAGATGGAGCCACCAACTCATTTCCTATTGGACTGTGTGGGGAAGGTGGACCAGAGATCTTGTCCAATCTAGAATGGATCGCTTTGAATTCGGCCTCAAACCTCTCCAATTGAGGAATGTGAAGAGAGGTAGATTCAACCCTTTGAAGATTTCGGATTGACCTTCTTGAACCATGTTTCTCCTTAGCCGATGCATGCTTTCGAACTAAAGGCCATGCTTCTTCCAGTGTATAGTCAATGAAGGATCCACAGGCAACCGCATCCAACTTGTCTTGGTCTCTTTCTATCAACCCATCATAAAAAGTGTGGGCTAACTGCTCATCCGGAATCTGATGATGTGGACACCTCTTCAAAAGGTCTTGGAACTTTGTCCAATAATCAAAGAGAGACTCATCCGGCTCTTGCATGATGGAGTTGATTTCTTTGTTCCTTGCTGATGTTCTTGTGGCAGGGTAAAACTTCACTAGAAAAGCTTGTTTCAAGTTGCCCCAAGAGGCTAGGGCATCTGGATTGAGAGCGGGTAAGCTCATATACCATTACTTCGCTTTGCCTTCCAGAGTGAGGTAGAACACTCTCCACATAACATCCTCCACTTCTGCTCTCGCTGGTTTCATGGTGTTGCAATGTATGAAAATTTCGTCCAAGTGGTCATGTGGTTCATCTTCCTGCAAACCATAAAATTTAGGTAAGGATTGTATCAATAAACCTTTAATTTCATAGTCAGCATTAATGGTGGGAAATGCATTCATGAATGGGTTGTGGTGGCATCCCTAATGGTTCTTCTTCTAGGTTGCTCACCATCATTAAACACTTGTCCTCCCCCATTACCACCTAGATTTGGCTCTACTTGGACTTTAGGAATATGGTGAACCCCCTCCATTTCTCTAGTATCACTATTAGTTTCTAGATCACTATCAATGCTTGACTCACAAGAAGATGGGTGTTCAACTATCAAGGATGTAACTGAGGTTCCTTCTTTCTGTGTCTTCCTCAATCTAGTAAGGTGTCTCTCAATTTCTGGGTATTCAGGGTAAAGCTCTTGGTCTCTAGTGTTCCCTCGAGTCATACACAAGGCACAGACAACAAGTGTAGACTAAGGTTCAGACAAAATTGCACTTGCACAAATTCAAGGAAAAATGGATAAATGATGATGCAAGTGAGTGTGAAATGAAGTGTATATGAAATGTGTATGATATGTATGAAGTGTGTGGTATGTACGCAAGTATGGAGGTATGGTAAGTCAAGTATTCACAAGTCAATCAAGAACAAAGAGTCAGCAAAAATTCTTTTGTATTTTCAAGGAAAATGGGTTGCAAAACAAAACAAGCAAATGTAAGCTAATCTAAATATGCAAATGACCTAAACCTAATCCTAATGACTCCTAACCCTAGTCAATAGTTTCAATTGACACTTAGGTAACCTAGGGAGTCAAAAATGACTCCCCGTCAACGGCGCCATTGATTTAAACCTTTTGCCTAAATGCGCCTTGGGGGTTAAAATCAAAATTAATCCAAGGATTGCAATATAGGTTGCAACCCCGGGTCGTTTCTCTTAAGGAGTCTTTTAACCTACCTAAACTAGCTAAATGCAATAAAAACAATAAAAGTTATGGGGGGTTTTGGTTTGAAAATTCATTTACTAAAACTATAAACAAATGCAATTACTTGTTTGTGGTATTTTTGGTTAATGAGTGAAAAGAGTTTGGATTAAGGGAAATTGATAAAATGGGCTTTGTTAGTGTTTCGATGGCTCTCACGCTTCATTAAAATTGATATTGGGAGTTAAAAGATGCACCAAGTCTAATTGAAAAATCCCCAAGCAACCACTAGGGGTCCACTAGCCCTAATTAATGACTAATCAAGCAACCACTTTCTTAGCCATCACTTAGGGCTAGTGTTAAGCTCCACTTGGTGTGTGTTGGAACTTGAGTTTTGAAAACCGATAACTCTCAAGAATGTGCAACCACAACATTCAATTGGATAAATTAAGCTACACAATCTAGCAACCACTAAAAATCATATAGCATTCATAAATCCAATAGGAAATTTAAACATACATATCATTCAATTAACATAACTCAATATCCAACACAAATGTTCCAATTCATAGACAACTAGAAAAGGAAATCATGTCTCAAATCCAAATATACAAAGAGAAATGCAACCACAAGACTCAATACATAAGGAAAAGAGCATATGAAAACAAATAACTCCCCTATTTTGCCCATTGAAGCCCGAGCCACCTTCACACTACCAAAGCACCAAGATTCTAGCCTCTCATGTCCTCAAATTCAAGCCAAAGATAGCCCATGACCACAACCTCCATGGATGAAGAAGGTAGAAGAAGAAGTATGGTGGAAATGGCAGGTATGGAGATGAAGAACAAGAAAATCAGCAAGAATGGAGGTGAGATTGAGTGGGAGGATGAAGATTTTAGTGAGGAATGAAGGAAATGAGTAAAACCCTAGGAGAGCTCTTCAATTTCGTGCTTGGGAGGCTTGGATACTGAAGGTGGGGGTATTTGGATCTATTTATACTGCCCTAGAAACCCTAAAAACGCGTTAGATTTTTGCAGATTCTGGGGACTTCGCCGTGGGCTTGCCGTGCCGAAAGCCACGGAGAGCCAGCGTCCATTCTGGAACTTGCTGGGAGTTCGCCGTGAGTTTGCCGCGGCGAAACCCATGGCGAACTCACATTGGTTCTGCCTCTTCTTTCTTCCTCGCCGTGAGTTCGCCGTGGCAAGGCCACGGCGAGGAGACATTGATTCTGTTTCTCTCTTCACTTTCTTCTTCCGCTCCGTCCAGAATTCTCCACTGCAATTTGGCTCCTTAATTTGGGCATGTTTCTTCCATGATCTACAAATAAAATGGACCTAAGGTAGCATCAAAATGTTCTTGAAAATGGGTTAAACAATAAATCATGCTAATTACGCCCAAATTGCCATTAACTAGAACAAATTCGAACAAAATGTGCACAAGTCGGAAATTACCCTAATTAGGTGCAACTACCCCCAAGAACATGCAATAATCTAATGATTTTATCAATGAAAAGTGTATAAAAATATGGTGCAATCAACGTCCCACCAAAGAGAGATGTGAAAAGTGTTTTCTGTAGTAGTGTAGAGTCTTGTGTTATAAATGTGTTTTAAATTTGTTTTATTGTTTGCGAAAATGCTTATTTGTACTCTATATTTAAGGCTTGCTAGACTAAGTCAAGTTATTTGGCTTAGCCTACATGTCGGTCATGACTTGGATTTTGGGTCGTGACATATATATATAAGTTTACGAATATAATCGTAGGGTCATTATAACCTAATTGGCTAAGACATCAGCTTAAGGGGACACCGGCCAACGATGATGTGCCCACCGAAGGTGGGTTGCTACGTGGTACTTTTTAAAAAAATAAAAAGATCACAATGGAAATTCAATCAGAAAATTGCCCACTGGATTTTATCGGGGTAATTTCCAATGGAAGTTTTACATCAAAAAAATTTCCAACGGAATTTTTCCATTAGAAAAATTTCTGATGGAATATTCCTTCGAAAATTACCGTCGGTAAATTACCGAGAAAATTTAGAGACGAATTTTGTTATTAATTTTTACGGAACAAAATTTCCGTTGGTAAATTAATCAGCAATGATAAACTTAGCCATGGAAAAAATTCCGTCAGAAATGTGATTTTGTGGCTTATCTGTTAGAAATGTGCCTTATCAATTACTATTCTAGGAGCAATAATCAATTACTAGATAGGAAAAAAACATTTGAGAAAATCAAAATTTCCAATAGTAGTTATAAGAGTAATATTATGGGTCACACAAATAGCTCAAATCCTTAGATATGGTATTGCATACTCATAATTAGCGATAAATAGCTCCTATATATTTTGGGTCAGTAGCTCCTATAAAACTAAGGAAAAAAAACAACAAATTAAATATACCAAACTTACATTACGCATATGCATATTGAGTTGTTTTATTTTTTGTGATTTTCAAGTTCTCTATCTCTTGAACCAAACATGATCACTTTTCGAGAGTTGAGTTTGTTAGAACAAGGTAGACAAACAAACGAATAATTTGACTAAGAAAAACAAATCTTTTTGGTGTGTATGCATGTGCCTCTACAAATAATTTGATCTACCTAACAGAAGGAGGTGAATATGATCCAAACTAAGAATAACTTGTTTCCAAAACAGTGCTTAAGATTAAACTATTACTTTCTCACATTCAACTGATGTTTCCATAGCCAAACATTGCTTTAGATCAAACACACAAAAAAACTTATATTAGGTCTATTAATTCCTGTTATTGTAATGCAAGATTTGGCTATCTCTAGAAACTTCTATGCTGAAGCAGAACTGAATTTTCCTTCTAATCTTGGATCCACAATGGCTTGGATATTTCCATTCTTAAGCTTTGGATTCACCTAATCAGATATATGACATGTCCTTCAGTTCGCAAATATTGAGAATGGCAATCGCACAAGAGGGGGGTGAATTGTGCTTCCAAAAATTAAAAACAACTAATTAATGCAACACAATCTTTATACTGGTTCGGCCAACACTGCCTACGTCCAGTTCTCCAACTCCTCGTTGGGTTCCACTAACCACAGGTTTTACAACACAGGTTCACCTGCCAACCTTTACAGAGTTTTAGAATCCCTCTAAACACTCCCCCTTACTACCTGTAAGGTTACTACCCTGTTCTCAAAGCACCAAGCTTTAGAACAACCTCAAACAGTAGAGGATTTCAATAATAAAGTTCACTTAATGAACAGATTATGATAATCACTTAAGTATAAGTAAAATAACTAAGAACAATAAATACAAAGATCAGAGAGCAATGAATGTGTTTGTGAATATTCTTTGTTTTTCGTCCGTCCTTCATAAATGCTCAAGTTCTGTATTTATATCTCTTCTCAGATTTGTCATTGCGTTCATCTTCATGAGGTCGTTTGAATATGGTCGTTGAGAGCTCATAGCCGTTGGCAATTAATGCAATTACTTCATCGAGGTTAACTTTCTGCTCTAGCTTCAACTGCTCTTGCGTAGGATGACCTAAGAGAGATGTAGACTGAGCGTTCTAAACATTTGTACGAACTGTCCTTACATAGCAGCTTTTTTTTAGTAGCGCTAGCATGCTTTGCTATCGCTAACGGCATAGTATAATTCCTGCACTTGAGCTGTTAGCTAAACATGTAATCATGTAATGCACAGCAGATGTTATCGCAAGCTTAGTCTATTAGCTCAATGTATCAGCCTATCAGTTTGTCTAAGTTATCACAATGAGCATTCTCCTATCGATAGCTAGATGCGTTATCGCTAGTGACCTTTGTTATCGCAAGTTTGTTTAGCTATCTGAGTAACTTATTTCCTAAAGTATTTTAGATATCGATAGCTAATCCTGTTATCGATAACAGCTTATGATATCGCTAACTGATTCCACTAGCTCAAGGACTTGGTTCATTTTTCTGCTAGGTGTTCTTCCTTTCATTTATCCATGTTCTCAATGAACTTCTAGCGATAGAATATTTCCTAGTGATAGATAAACACTTTAGCGATAGATATTAACTTCTCATTTCCAAGTCTTCATTTGCTATTCCTTCTTATCTATTAGCGATAGAGATATACCTATCGATAGAGATATTTATTCTAGTGTTCTGCTAAGTTTTCATCTGTTTATAGTTGAACCTTTCATCAGCGATATATTCTTTGTCTAGCGATAGTAATCTATTACCTATCAGATTTTACTTGTTTAATTCAAAGGTAACTTACACTCTATTTACTTATGTTATCTATGGGGCCAGTCCTCATCAAAACTTAAGATTCTAACAAATATCACTTTCTTTGTTCAAGTTTCCAGATCTATGGAACCTGCAAATTTCACAAAATTAGTCATTGAAGAAATTGATTGAGCTAAGCCCATAGTTTACTTTTAAATATCAATGTTAAATTTCAAGCCATATATATATTACTTTAAGTTTCAATCATATGTGGCGCTATTATATATATGTTTTTGCTAAAGTTGAGGAAAATAGAACAAATTTTTATTTTGTGCATCAACAGGGATTAGAAAAGGACAATCTAATATAAAAGACTTCTGCGAGGTTGGGTTTGTGAAGAGATAGATATATGCAGCCTCATCCCCATGAGTAAAGAGCTTGTTTCCAGGATAAGAAATGAAAAAGAATAAAAATTAACAAAATTTGTTATATAAAAACATACTCAGGGTCAAGGTAGCCAAATGTGCCAGCTGGACGAGTTGAAATATGAGTGTCAATATCATTGGCAAAAGCTCTAGATAGTCCTAAATCAGCAATCGATTGCTTGCATGTTTTCGCTTAGCAAGATGTTGGAAGATTTTAGGTCTCTGTGAATTATTGTTGGCCTACAACCATTATGTAGATAGCCCAATCCTTATACATATTGACCAAGTAAAGTGAAGGTAATTAAATAATATAAATTTAACTGCCAATGCAATGAATGATAGATGGGAAAGAGATATATTGTCTTTTTATCTTATATAATTGTGGTGGTCAAAAAAATGTAAAGATGAAATTTAAGATATTTTTATATAGTTTTGATTTATTAACCTTACAATAGTTGAAAAGGGTCACCAACAACCACATATTAAATACAAGGTCCTAGGGACGATCTTGAGATATTGAAAATTATAGGGAAATTAGTGGAAATACATTATAGCATTTATAGCAGAGAGATACAAAGAGAACAGAAGGGGAACTTCAGTGGGTGATAGGAACAAAGAAAATATGGGAGTCAGAAATGGGAGAATCGTGTGGCCATGATAGGAGAGTCTTGTGGTGATAATACAAGAGTCAGGATGCTGTAGTGATAGGAGTAGGAGTAATACGAGAGCCAGAAGGCTTCTTTATAGCAGTTGCAGGTCCTGTGAGATGACAATTTTTGGCTTGAAAGAAGTGCCCAGATAATGTTTTTAAGAATATGTCACATGATACAATTGTAAAAAATGCTTAAGTATATTTAAATAGTCTAACTTTTAAATAATAAGAACTCGTACTGTGAAATGTGAATTCGCAAGCTCTATGTAAGGAATTTGTACAAAGAAATAAAGCATACTTTTTTGCCAAAAGATCAAGATACAATTGGACTATATAGCTTAGAGAGTCAGTCTCTTATAAGATTATATCTTATATCATGCATGGTCTCTTGCATGACTCCCGTCCGTCTTTGATTTGCCTAGGAGTCTTTTGAGTATTGGACTCTTGTATGCTGCAAGGACTTCTGTATATCTTTGATTTCTGTTAGGAGCATTCTGGGTCTTTTTCAGGAGCGTCTTGGATTCTGCCAGGAGCTGGGTTTTTCTAGGAGCGTCTTGGGTATCAAACTCCTGTATGACGGGACTGCTCCTATGCAGCGTAAGGAGTACTCCCGTCATACAGGAGCGTCTTGGATTTTGCCAGGAGATGGTTTTTTACAGGAGCGTCTCGGGTATTGAACTCCCTCATGACGAGAGTAATCCTGTATGACAGGAGTACTCCTGTACAGCATAAGGACTCTTGTATGTCTTTGATTTCTACCAGGAGCCCCTTTTTTTTTATAGACTCCCGTATAACAGGAGTACTTCTCTTTGGGATGTTCCTTGTGACCGAAAGATGCGGTGATGATGGTGGATCAAATGACTTCTAAAAAATTTGGTTGTTGGGTCCCAATGGTCGGCGCCAAAATGTGGTGGTGAAAAAACGATAAAGATGAAATTTAATATATTTTTATATACTTTTGATTTATTGACCTTACAAAATGTGGTGGTAAAAAACGGTAAGGATGAAATTTAAGATATTTTAATATAGTTTTGATTTATTGACATTATAAGAGTTAAACAAAGGGTTACCAACAACCATGAATCAAATAAAAAGGCCTAAGGATGGTCCTGAGATATAAAAAATTATAGGGAAATCAATGAAAATACATTGTAGAACTTACAACAGAGAGATATAAAGGGAGAGAGGAGGGGAATTTCAGTGGGTGGCAGGAAAAAAATACGAGAGTTGGGAGCGTCATATGGTCACGGCAGGAGAGTCCTGTGGTGATAATACAAGAGTCAGGATGCTGTAGCAACAGGAGTAGGAGATTATATGGGAGCCAGGAGGCGTCTTTACAGGGAGTCGCAGGTTCTGTGAGATGACGATTTTTGGCCTGAAAGTGGTGCCCAGAAAGTTTTGAAGTTGCTTTGCATGATTTTTGGATGGACTCCCCCTTTTGACAGTCTTGCTCATCTTCTTTATATAGATTGTATGTGTGTAGAGTGGTTAATTATGAATGAGAGAGTTCCTTCAAAATTCTAGCACATTATCTCCTCTTTTTGTGGGTTTGATGGTAGCAGAGGGAGTTGTGGTTGGGACATGGAAAGCAAATTTGAAATGGAGAAAGTTGAAAAATAATTGGGATTGTGGTTCCTTACATTTAAGGAGCTCCTCTTGACCTTGTTTTTGGCCACTATGTGGCATATTTTTTTATGAAAAATTTGTGCTCACAATAATATATTGCCTTCTTATAAAAAATGATATATGGGAAAGAAATAGAAGTCTACAAACAATATGCTGCATCCAAAGCAATTTAAGGTCTCTCGTTCCACTCCAAAATATCTGGGTTCTAATCTGCGAAACATTTAATTATAAACTTAATCTTAGTGTGTGTAGAGAGAGAGAGAGAGAGTGAGTGAGAATTTTAGAACTGACATTAAATATTATTCTTTAATTGAAAAAATTAAGCATTGAAGCTTAAGACTTAAAAACCTGAAAGTAAATTCAGGAGATTTCTCTTTCCCATATATTCATAAATAAGTGCTCTCATGTCACCATCATCACAATAGCCAATAAGAGAAACAAGATTTTTATGATAAATAAAGAACAACAGTTTTGCCTGCATTAATTTTGCACATTATCTTTCTAAATACTAGTTCAGAAGCATTATATGATATAAAATAATTAATTAATTATTTTCAGTTCTAACCTCTTATTGAAACTCATTAAATCCTTGCTGCGATGACTTAGAAAGTAACTTGATTGCAACATGTGTCCCATGCATCTTTTAGCCTTCCAAGGTACACCTTTCCAAATCCCCCTTCTCCAGCCTCAGCTTCAAACTCATTGGTAATCCTATGGACTTCAACTTGAGAAAATCCTTGATTTTTTTGATTTAATTTGGCCATCTTTCTTGGATGACAAGATACTGCAGCAATGTATAATAAAATTTAAAAAATATCTGATATGTGCTCTTGAATTTTTCTTGTATAAGCTAGATCTAATTCAATGAAATACTTGGCAATATTTGACCACAAATTTTTCCATTTCTCAAAAAAATACTAAGCAAGGCTCATCTGTATAAAATACCAGTCAAAAGGACGAATTTGCATGACTTTTTCCAAATATTCGTACAAGACAAATAAATATAAAGATAACTATTAAAGAAAAGAAGGGCACTTTATCACCTTTCTTTATTCTTTTTTGTTTGTAGAGCATCAAAGAAATGCGAACTATTATTGCAAAACCTACCACAGAAGCCACGGATGCAACAAGTAATTTTATGAACTTTTTTGTGCTGGTTTTGCAGGAGTCTGCCCGACAGAGACCAGTATTTCCATCCAAACTGAGAAAAATAACATCAATATAACATGAATAATGAATCGATTATATATCCATCAACATTAGTATTATAAGAAATGAAGATTACATAAACATACTTCAAAGATAAATCAGTGGTTGACTTCTCCCTCAGAGCCTTGGGAATTGAGCCTATAAGATTATTTCCCCTCAAATTACTGAAAATCAATCATCACGTGAGGCAAATTGCAAGACTTCTTGAATGGATTAAGGGTAACTGTTGCCCTTGATTTCCCCCATTTTTTCAAATATTTTTTTATCATTAGATTTTAAGTAAAATGAGTAACATTTTTTTTTAGATTTTTGGGCAAAAAAATGATGCAATTTTCAATTTTTCATGATTTCTCATAGTATGCAATTTTAAATTAAAAAGAAACATACAATTTTAAAGTTTACAGTGTTTTAAAAATCAGAAAACTTTTGAAAATTTCACTATTTTTTACATATAAGATAACAAACTTTTGAGAAGTCTGGAAAAATTAAGGGGAAGTGTAACGCCTGGAATTTTCATACTATACTATAACATTTTAATTGAATTATAACCACTTTTTAATGTCAGAAGCCCAAAAATACGAATAAATTTAAAACTTTTTCTTTCCAAGCAATGTTCCAACTCTAATGCAGTTGGAATGGGTTTTTCGGACAAATTGAATAATTTAAAAACTCTTTATAAGATAAAGTGGTTATTAAAACAATTAAAAGTAAACTAACCCTCTTAGGGTATCTAATTTAAATTCATAATATTTAGAAAATTTAAATCCCTTTATAAATTTATGCAATTCTATTTTCTATGCTTTCTATTATTAATTTAAAAATTTAAGATTACATCATATACCAATAACCTTACTTTTCAAATTATAAAGTTTAATTTCTTCATCTAAACTTCTTCTAGCACTTCGGCCTCATCTTAATCATCTCACTATCTCCCAGCTAGATTCTTCCAAACCTGAGTTACTGAAAAATGTTTGGGGAAGGGGGTGAGATTGGTAATCCCAATAGCAGTTTCTTTCATATGAGTTCATGCATAATAAATCATAAATCTTCACAATATGAATAATCTTTATCCTTATAACCTCTACCAACCACTACTAACGATATATTCATTAAATAGTGGAGGTACCTCTACCTGCAGCAGGATTTCATAACTTCTTACAAAGGGGGAGCGACCCACCTAAGCCTTGGAGTACTCCCCTCATAACCTCTAAGGAATAAAATTACCATTGTTACAGATATTATGAAATTTATGCATGTAATGCGCTGTAATTAAATATTATATGAAATAAACTGCTACCTGATTCTTGAGCTTAACCTTCACTAAACTCCTTTATCTCTTCGTACTCTGGGGATTCAATCCCACTATCTTGTCCTATAAATATTTATGATATAAAATAATACATTAATATCTAATCTTAAATATAATAATTAAACGTCTCTCACATTCTTATCATACTACCCCTTTCTATTTCTAATACTATTAAATCTAAATTTCTAGTTAAATGATTAATCATATCATTACCAATCAACATTGCACAAACATAGATTAATATATATACAAATAAAATTAATATACACATAAACACAAAAGTGTCTTAACTACTTTAAATTAACTAACCTTTCTTATCAATCAATTAATACTTCAATGAACTTACATTCATTATAAGTTTTAAAGCTTTAAATTCACTTAGCACTAATTAACTCCCAAGTTACCTATTAAATGCAATAATACCTATTTATAATTCCACTTAAAGCTTTGTCCTAATCCTTGAAAATCCTTAAGCAATGAATTACCTTCCAACCAAACTTGCAGATTCTTAACTTAATTTCACGAACCATAAACACTTAACAATATTGACTTGGTACTTCAAGTAATAATCACTAATCAATTTCCTTCTATCTAATTAATCTTATCTTAATTCCAAATCCAACCTTAACTCACATTCCTTTTCATATACTCTTTAATCATAACACTAATTTAATCTAATCAATACCCTTCCAAACTAACAATTTCAGCATTTCAATTCAAAATATTTTTCAAACCAAAGTCCAATAAATCCAAGAATAACTAATGTCCTTCACATTTCCTTATACTTCATTCCTATTGAACTAATATCACTGTTTATTCTTTTCCTATCCCTAAAACCAGCAGTCAGAGCAATCAAGGATTAGAATTTCAGCCCTTCAACCTTTAATCCAACATCCATAACAACCTCCTATTTTCTTATCCCATTAATCATAATGCTATTCTTCTTCATTACCAATAAACCAATAGCCATTTGATTCAATTCAAACAACAATCAGGATTTACAATCTAAAGGCTTGCAACATCTCACTAACCATTGCTTAATTATTGCTTAACTAATTACCAACACATCCTTCCTTCTTTCCCTACATAAAGCCACGACCAGAGGAGCAAGAAGACAAGAATTTCATATTTAATAACCTAACATTAATCAACCATACATAAACAAAATTCCAATCCATCTCCTAAAACAAAACAAACATCAGTGGCCATTTATTTTTCTTTGGCCGAAACAGAACAGGAAATTGAAGGACAGAATTAAGCAACTATAACTCAAGCTAATCACACACAAAGTAGAGAGAGGAATCAACAATTATATCTCAAGAATTTTGGCTTCCCAAAATTCTCTCCTTTCCCTTTCCTCCCTCTCGGCCAGAGCAGAACAAGCAACAAGAACAGCAAGAATACATCCATTCCAAATTTCATGAATTTATACTTTCAAAACACCCATTTCAAGCTCCAATTTATGCACATATTAATTTGAAAATTTCCTCCTTCTCTTGGCCGACGGATCACAGAAACAGGGGAGACCAAAATTAATCCAAAAATTCCCAAATCCTCAATAATCCACAAACAATCTATTTCATGAGCTTAAACTTACTTCTAATTACCATTAGTTAAGCTCAAAAACAACAAATACTCAGAAGCCCCAAATTTTTCCCGTCGCATGAACAGTGACCGATGGGGCAATTTGGCAAATCCAAGCCTTTTTTCAACTTCCTTCCCAAAATCAACACTTAAACCACCAAGAACGAGCTTTCAAACAACATTTCTATAATTTCAGAAGCTCCAAAATCTTTCCAAAAATTTGAATCGATTCATCCCCAAATTCGCTCAACTCGCGGCAGAAGAAAAGGAAAAGGAAGGGAAACAACTTACCTAAGGTTGTTCCAAGCTCTTGAGCTTTCCCTGCCGTCGATCGCCGTCGAGCGCCGCTGCTGGAGGCCGGAGACGCTGCCAGAATTCGAAGAACAAGGAAGAGGAAATGAGAGTGAGTGGTGAAGTGTGTGTATATCGGTGAGAGAGTGTGTGTTTTAGTGTGTGTGTGTGTGTGTGTGTGTTTTGGCAAAGGAAGATGGAGTATTTTAAATAAATTAAAATAAGAAGGAGGTGGAAGAATTGAGAAGGCCACGTGTAGCTCATGTGGTAAAAGAGAATACTGATATTTTTGTTTTGCAGGTATTTTACTATACTGCCCTTCCCTTTTTAATTGGGGATATTTTCAACTAGGGGCAGATATTGTCTTTTTAATTTCCCAATTTATATTTTCTCTTAAATGGTAATTCCATTTACCATTCTCAATTACAAATAAATCTAAAATTTGTTCCAAAATAATTACTCTAAGTATACTTTAATTTCCAGATTTATTTATAAGACTCTTTAGAAATCAAATAATACCCCAAGATTCCAAATATTCCCTTATTTAAATTTATCTTCTAACTATTTTCTTTGAGCTAATAAAAAAATATTAAAAATATACCTGGCCTCATAAATTTATTTATAAGGCTTTTTAATTTCTAAATACCTTTCTAAGACCTCAACTACATCCTTATTATCCCTTTTCTTTAAATTAAATTTTATCTTCTAATTATTTCTCTTTATTTCTTAATAAGTCTTAAATTTATTTAAAAATGCCTAAAACGTCATAAATTCATTTTCAATGATTTTTAATATTTTAGTTACATTCCTAAAATCTTAAGTAATTTTCTATTTTCTGTTTTTTAAAATTTGGGTTGTTACAGGAAGCAGTGGGGGCAGTAGATACCCAAATCCCTTCTCCTAAACAAGAAAAGAGTATTCCCATGTTCAAGTAATGTTGCAACTCACAGCAATTTCAAATTGGATTGTCCTGCTAAAGATTCTGGTATTTCTCCTGATAATTGGTTGTTTGACAAACCCCTTCAATGCGAGACTCAACATCATCATTATCATGAACCTATAATCATTAAATAAGAATAGAAGGTTGACCTTGCATAGATGATACTTACAAGGCCCCTCCAACGTCATGAGTTTGGAGAATATAATGAAGGTACAATTGGTCCTATAAATTTGCTTGAGCTCAAGTTCCTGTTTACAAATTGTTAACAACATAAATGATATATTAGATTACACACACTACAAAAAAACAAGTAATTACCGACGGAACAAATTCCGTCGTTAATTATCGACGGATTTTCGACGTAAATTCCGTCAGAAAATTTACCGACGGAATTCCCATCGGTAATTTAATTAATTATATTATTTTATTTATAAATTATTATTTTAATTTAAATTAAATATTAAAATATTATTATCGACGGAAATTTCCGCCAGAATTTCCTTCGGTAATTTAATTAATTATTTTATTTTATTTATAAATTATTATTTTAATTCATAAATAATATAATAAAATATTATTACTGACGGAATATTTTCTGTCGGTAACTTTAATTATTTATTATTTTATAAATAAATTGTTATTTTAATTTATAAATAATATATAAAAAAATATTATATTAATTTATTTTAAAAAAAATTTATAAATAAATAAAGCATATTTAATAAAAAATTAATGTATATACACGTATATAGATATGAATTTATTACCAAATTTAATTTTAATTTGTTATTAAATAATATTTTATTTTTTAATAAATAATTAAATATTAGTAATAAAAACGAAAAATAATTATAATTTAATAATATATATATAATAAAATAATTATTTAAAAATTTCATAAAATAAAATGAAAAATAATTATAATTTAATAATATAAAATAAAAATACTAAATATAATGGATTGTATATGAATGTAAAAATTATTTATAAAAAATAATAAAATTATTAATATGTAAATTATATATTAATAATTATAAAATATTTCATAATATATTAAGATTAAATATAATTATAATAATGGGAGTTTAAATATTATAAATATAATAGTTTGCAAATAATTTCACAAGGTGTTCGTAGTTCAACTGGTTAAGGAATCAGACATGCCCCAACAGGTTGTGGGTTCGAATCTCTCCAACAACGAAATTGAAGGCAATTTGTGGAAGCGACACGTGGCGGCACGAGAGAGCGACACGTGGTGAGGTGTGGTCAGTGACACGTGGCGGCTTATATTTTTTAAAAGTTTAAAAAAAATTACCAAAGGAAATTCTGTCGGTAATTTCCGTCAGTAATAATATTTTAATATATTATTTATAAATTAAAAAATAATTTATTTATAAAATAATATTATTAAATTACCGATGTAAATTCCGTCGGTAAATGGATTTCCAACGGAGGAATTTCCGACGGAAAAAATTCCGTAGAAAGCCAAAAGATCATTACTCACAAAGAAGTGACCCTTGGAATGCTGTCAGAGTAATTGCAATTCATACCTTCCCATCTATACACTTTTGGCATTCAGAGTTCACCTTGCCAACTGATTCTCATGATGTTATTAAAAGCATATTTGATATCTGGCATAGCATCAACTGTTAAATATATGGAAGTAACCTTGTGATCATTTAAATATAGGAAAATATGGTATATGGCAGAACATTGTCAAAGGACAATAGACTCTGGCTTTTATTGGCCCAAAAAAACTTTAATAATAAAATAGAAAAAGGCAAGATAGTAAAATATAGGGAAAATTACTATGAGATCCCAAAGAAAAATGCAATCACCAAAATTTCGTATAATAAGTGAGCAACATGCAATGACAAATTCTTGAGTGGGAAAAGATGACAACAAGTTTATGCTGCCTATTTGTTATATATTAAGACTTTTTGGTGATCATATACTCATTCCTTGAGACTTCATGGCAATTTCCGGTAAATAGAATAAAGATATTATCAAAGAATCAATTTTATATCATTTTTTGTAAATAGAATAAATGATTGTGCAATATATTTGTGTAGTGAAATATTTTTATGATCTACATAATACATTCAAACATTCTCAAACACAATTTAAAAATTATTTTTTAATTTTACATCAAAAAAATAATTTGTCAATATTTTATAAGAAGAAATTTCTTTGCAAAACTATTAACAACCAAATGAAATATTCTTAAAAATTGAGTAAATATTTTTCAAAAATCAATTAGAAGACTTAACAAATTAAACAATTTATCTTGTAAACATGGTTGAAAAAGTACAAGAATTTTCAAAATAAAGAACACATATATTACTATAACTTGAAAAGTGCAAATTACAACTTCCAATACATAAAAAGAAATTGAAAAATAAGCCAAAAAGGGAGCAAATTATCTGAAAAAACAAATTTGACAGGCTTATTGAACAGGCCAGCTCTTTTAAACTCGTGACCCTATACAACTGGCCCTTAGAGGCCTAACTCCTTTTTAGGCTATATTTTACAAGACTTGCCCTCAACTAAATGAGTTTAAATGGGCAAGTCCAACACACTTCGTCCATTTTCCCTTATACTTTCTAGGGTTGCACAAAAACCCGATAGCCCACCTAGACCTGACCCTTCCCAAAGCCAAATAGGTCCCGGGACAAATTGGCCCGGAACCATAACAATCAGAATGGGACCAAACCCGACCACTGGGCAGGACAGGACAAGGGCATAGGTTTTAGGATCAGTAGCCTAACCCGGTCCTGAAATATTATTATTTTTAATAAAATAAATCTTTTAATTGGTTAATACTTTATATTTAATTATTTATTACACCATAATCCATATAATTTTATTATTTTTTCTTTTCCCTAATACTCCCTCCGGTCCTAATTATAAGAGCCAGTTTACTTTTTTGGAAAAATTAAGGATGTAAAATACACCACTATGAATTGTTTATATATGTCTTTTTTCTTCAAAACCAATTTATTTTACTTATAAACTATCATATATTCTAATTACATTTCGCATATATTAAGATTTAGGAGTATAATTTGCTTCCTTAATCTCCCCAAAAAAAGTCAACTGGCTCTTATAATTAGGACCGGAGGTAGTACTTTATTTCAATCAGACAAGAGAGAGTAGAGACAAAATAATATTTGCCCTAAATCCTCACTCTCAATCTTTACTCTTCACTCTTCACTCTTCTTCTCTCCATCAGCTTGCGTCTTCCACTTGTCGACCACTCCAGTCCGGCTCATCAACGCAGTTAGCCGCTGACCACCAATCCGTAAAGTTTGGATAGGTGAGTCTCCTCTTTCCATTTCTAGTTTTCTACCCTTTTCTTCCACGATTTGAGAGTTTTGAGAGTTTGGGTTTTTTATATAAGTTTGGGATTTAGAATGTTTCTTGTTATTTCATGTTTGATTTTGATATAAGTTTGCAGAGTTAGGATTTTTTATATAAGGTTTGGTTTTTGATATATGTGGGCATTGATGATATTAATGAGCTGCTGTACTGAATATTGCAAATCAGAAATTGTTTGATATTTGGAAACACTTAGGTGTATATACCTTGATAAATTGTTGCATATGTCACTACATATAACATCACACGATGTAACCCTGGGTTGGCCCCCCAAGAGGTTATTTGTACAGTCTCTTTGATCATAGTAAGAGACATCTTTAATTATAGACAGGGACACTTCCTTAATTATAAACAAGGAAGATCTCTTATTATAGATAGAGGTTAGCCAACCCGATTATAAAAAAGGGCTTGATGATATTGTTGCATAAATTTGATTCTATGATATATGTTGTGGTGGAAGAAAGGTGTACATATAGATATGAAATGGTTAGGTATACTATCTATATTTTAACTGTGGTACCCAATTAAACACTCTGCTAACCCACACTCACTCGTGTATTAAGTTGAGCTAAAGGTACTAAGAGAAATTTTTCTCACCCCATCTTTGTTTATATTTTTGCATTTGATCATGCACCGTAGATGTCGCAGCGGAAGGGCCCGGCTAAATCATACTGAGCCCTTGAGCCAGACAGTTTAGTTTGGAATATGTATATTGCCAATGATTTAGGCTGCATTTCTCTTTTGCATGTCTAGTTATTTGAATATATGTGATCAACATAGTGTTAGACTTGTTTGCATGCATGTGGCTTATTATCTAAATTTTTGTTGTACCAATTTGATGTGATGGGTGTGATTATTCTATTATATAGGCTTTATTTTTTTTTTGGGATTATAAACCCAAGGCCCAGTACTTGAATGTAATGTTATATATGGACATGTTCTGCTTAATGACCATGTTAGATCAGTCCTTTCTAACATGTTTATATTGATTGTTTAGTAGAGGATGTGATGATTGTAATATAATTCTTTTTAGTAACCATGTTAGGGCAGTCTTTTTCTAACATGGTTATCTGTTAAGTATATCAGGTTTCTTTTAATAACCATGTTAGTGAATTCTTTTTTCTAAGATGGTTTGGTCTTTTATATCCATGATAGTAGTTGAGTGGTGTATGAGAATGCCTTTTCTATCATGGATAACATTTGAAATCATTACTGAAGGTCCTTTTCTAACTATGATAGTTCTTGTCTAATTATAAGCAAAATGCTTTTGCTATCATAGTTTGCTTAATCATGCTTTGAAACTGATAATTTGGATTTAAACTAGAATGATTTTACATGACACCTTACTAGCACACACGCACATATAGAGCAAGTAAGAAGTGAGTTATTGAGATGCGGTCTTAACTCGGTCGATCAATATTTTTTAAGTATTATCTCCTAATTTTGGGATTAACGGTAAGGGGCCGACAAAAACGCTCACTAAGGTTGTAGTGAGTTTAGTTTTGGTTATTTTGTAGGACTGTATATTGCCAAATAGTTAAGCATTCATTTGCTTTTGCATTATGGTTTTAAAACCTATCTTTGCATGACTATTCTTAATGCTTATATGTTGTTGGGATGGGTCATTTTTGTCAATAAGGATTGAGGCCTTTGTGGATTTCTTATTGATTATGTGATGTATGTTGTGGCCCCGTTTTGATGGGAGGCTTGATTTCATTGGAACTTGGCTAGTTTGGTTTTGGATGGAAGTATGCTTGGTTAGTGTTGGTTTTGTGAAAGTCAACTAGTGTGGCCTAAATGTTTAACAATGATTTTAAAAGTGTGGATAAATTTATCGATGATGATGTGGTTGTTGATGATATGAATGCATGAAAGAGGATTTTTAAAGAAAGCCATGTTCATGATGTGTAAATCAATTTCAATTACCATGCTAGGTTAGCCTTTTCTAGCATGGTAGGTTTTGAAAATATCTTAGGAAATTCTTTTATAACTATGTTTAGCTATGTTTAATCTCTTTATAACATAGTTGTTTTACCTTATTTGTCAAGATTTTAGGAAATCTTTTATAAATATGTTAGGTAGGTTTGCTTACATTTGAAAAGACTTTAGCAATATCTTTTTATAACTGTTAGTTAGGTTAATCCTTTCTAACATAGTTATCCCAACAAATTTTTGAACTTAGGTTTTTAAAAATAACTATGTTAGCCAATTGCTTTTCCTAATATAGTTATTGGACTTTTAAGTGAATTTTTGCTTGGTAACCATGTTAGATGTTTTCTTTCTAACATGGTTTAGCTTACGAAATTAACTAATGTTTTCCTATTATCCATGATAGATCATGTTTGTAATCTAGCAAGCACTTTTTTCTATCAAGGACATACCTTTTGAAAATAATAAGTAAAAAGCTTTTATAACTATAATAATCATTTAAGCTTTTACCTTGATCTTTTCCTCACATAGTAATGCTTTGTAAAATAAGCTTAATCTTTTCTAACTATAATAGGTCATTATAAAATTTGCAATCCCTTTTTCTATCGTTGCTAGTCAAATATGTTATTTGAAAGTAGTTTGAAGTTAATTGTGGAAATTGAAAGTGATTACAAGAAGGATTTTACATCTATCATGAGATAATGCCTTCATTTGGAATTATTTCCCTTCTTGAGATGTGAAAACGGGATCTTTCTTAATATTTATGTTCTATTCACAAAGTACTCATAAGCATATGCCAAAAATTAATTTATGTTGGTCTTAACTCAATCCATTGATAGGTTGAAGTTGCATAATAAGAGCATCACCTATAAATTTTGAAATACTTTTTGTTTATATTGAGATATTTCTTCTAAATAATAATTAAAAGAAACCTTAATTTTGATGCTCCAAATTTCAAGCATGAACAAATGGAAACTTTATACATTCATTATGTTTTACTTTTACCTCAACAATGCGAGTGCAATGTAAAACCAATGTTCCACCATAATAGTAATTATAGTCCTTTATGTGTGATCAATCTCATTGAGCTTGATCACTCCCACCAATCATGACATTCCTAAATAATTCGGCATTCCATAAATGCTACACAACTTACAAAAGTTGATGAACAACACACTTGAATTCCAAAGAACTTTGTGCAATTTTTCCTTACAACTATTTTTCCTTTTACATCCTTTCCTTATTAGAATATTTATGTAAATTGAGGTTCCGACCTTTTAAATTTAGAAAATTGCTTTATTATAAACTTTGTTGGAATATCTTTTTTATACACAATTGCCTTGAATGTATCCTTAGAGAGGAAAATCATGTTGTGAATTGTAGTACCTAATATGTCTAGTAATGCTATGTTCCTTCCATGAACTACATAACAATGTGAGTTCAAGTATTAAGAAACCTGGCATATAGACTAAATTATTGTCCACCGACGTTGTATTCATCATGTTACCCATATCTCCCAATTTGACTTCACTACATTAATTAGATTAGTCACCCACTTTTGCTTTATATAATAGTGTCAAATGACATTATTTGATTATAAAGCAAATAGTGTTCAAGTATTGTGAAGAATTGCTGATAAAGGGAGATGGATTACTTCATCAATTTAGAACATAATAGTGAATTTGATCTCTACCAAATCATGATCCCTTAAGTTTCTTTAAGAGATGTGATGGTTTGCTAACTACTTAAAGTAAATCATATCTAAATTAGAGTTAATAAAGTTAAGAGACTTTTGAATCTCATTCTTTATATACCCTTTGACCCTTTCAAGGGAAACATTCAATAATTTCCTACACCACATAGCTTGAAGAAATACTTCCCATGATAAGTTTTAACAACATAAGATTTCAAATGCATTAATGGCAAGAATATATCCACTACAGCCTCTAATAGAACCTTCCTTTTTAGACATGTTATCTTCTATATGCCTTTTTTCTTTATGGATTTGGAGTTGGTGTTCTAATGATCCTCAATTAGAATCTTATTTTTTTCCATATTTAAGTCAGACAATTGTATATACAGTTTCCAAGAATTTCAATATCCATGAAAGAGGTATAATGACTCATATTAATGGGCACTAGTCTAGGACCTCAAAATGGCTCGCACCCCAAGATCCTTTGGCTCAACTTTATCCCAGTTTTGCTGGGATAATAAATTAAAGATCTACCAAAATTAATGCAGACATCTTATATCATTACATTTTATGGAGAACTACTTTGTAGTCAGCACATAAAACAATGACCTTAATGAGAACTTAAAAGTTCATCTTTAGCCTAGAATCAACCCTTGACTTTGTTCTATTCTTTATGTACATATGATAGCTAGCTCTTAACTTAAGCACATATTTACCAATGTAAATCATACATTCATAAATTTTGTATCACTAAGGTCTACTTTGTAACATCCCAAAAATCTCAATAGCTCCAAAGTAGCTATTTGAGTATATCATTAAGGAAGTTAGTAGAAGTTAATTTGGGCTTCAATAAAATAGAGTTATTTGAAATTTAGCAGGGGAAATTATTATAAGATTAAGGGCCCAAACTAGCTATATAAGTTTATGATTTAAGTAAATTATAAGTTCTCAAAAGTAATCTCCTTGCTTATATTTATTAATGTTAGGAATTGATCTGCAATCAGTTTTCCCAGAAGGAAATCAGAGCAGAAGTGCTGTAGAAAGAGCCAAGCTAGAGGTAGCTTTAATTTGCAATTTTGTATATTTTGTTTTGGTTGCATGTATATTATTTCCATTTATGTTGCAGTTAGGCATGAGAATATGTAATATTCTTACTCAGTTTGTTTTGCCATGATCATGTGTGAAATAGCTTCAATTACAAATTTACAGTTTACAGTTTTAAAAGGTATTATTCTCATTGGTTTGTTTTGCATGCACAGTTTTTATCATGCATTATATACTAATTGTGATTATTGCTACTGAGATTTCCCCAAATCTCATCCCCTCTTTCAATGTCCCACCCATAGGACCGAGCACTTCTAGAGGAAAGGAGAAGCCGGCGGATCATTAGCTAAGGCAAGGAGATAAAGGAGTATTTTGGAATTTATGGTTTAGTTATCATATTTTGGTTTGTATGTATAAACTCCATAAGGAGCTTAATTAGCTTACAGACTTGTAAAGAAACCAAGAACCTAAACTCTACTTCAAGTAGAAAGCAATATCTACACTTAGAAAAAAAATGAGTGCATGTGAAGATGTCTTATTGTGGTAGATATTTCGTCAGGTTGTCATTTGAGTTAGGCCATGATATTTTCCAGATAGACAGTACACGTCCTAAGCTTTAAATCAAGTACTCATGCATAATTTTTGGTCGTGTAGTTTAGGAGATATGAATTTTACGAGTTAGACGTAAAAACAGTAATTTCCTACGAAATTCTCCTGAGCCTGAAAAATATAACAAGATTTTTCAGTGATAATGGGACCAAATTGAGCTAAGAGTATATCATGATTATAAAGAATATTTAAAGAGCTAAATTTTGAGCTTTGAACCACTATTTTTGAATTTATAAGTAATTAACTATGAATTTTCAAAGTTAGAAGCCCAAGTAAGATAAGTTAGAAAAAGTTTAAAGTTTTTGGCATTCTTGGGTTTTCTAAATAGCTTTAGTGGTTCAAACTCAATCAAAGAGCTCTAAAGAATGTCCCTAGATTAGCATAGCACAAATTTATTTCTACTAAATGATGAACTTATAATGCATGTATACTTCCTAATACTTGTGGGCTACTTAGAAAAGATAAGGCCATTCCTATTCTATCCTAGTTAAATATGTGATTTTAATTATTTACTTGTAGGCAAAGATGAGCTATAACCATGTATTTAATAACGATTGATATCTTTAAATCCTTATGTGATGATTAATTTGCTAAAACAAATTAAATTATAATGCATGTATACAGTCATGTAAGGATGTTGTGGCTACTCCTTAGCTCTACATGCTTATCACAAGAACATCATATAATTGTTTGTAGTTAATCTACGTTCAAGCATAATTGATATTTCAGTGCCATATCTGATTAAAATTGCAAAAAAAACCCATGTATATGGATGTCGTGGCTACTCCTAGAACAAGGTATATATACATATTACCATTATCATATAGGTACAATCAAATTCCATATTTATATGCAATATCAATGAGATATTAATGGCTTAATCAGAAATATCATTTTTGTGAATAAATTAAATTTATTCATTTTGTTATGCGCATTTAAATTCTCTACATGCATAACTTAATGGAGAAGTTAATCATTTAATTTAATCAACATAAGTGATTGAACAAATAAATTAAACTCTCCCACTTTGATTAAATTAAAATTAATCATTATTTAAAGTTGATATTTTAGAATCAACATGTGATTGTTTATGCATACGACATAAAGGATGTTGTGGCTCCTCTCAAAACGGTATGCTGTCACAAATGTCAACATTGTGCATTTCAATTTCAAATATGCACAGACCTTAACGAGAATTTAATTAATTACTCTAAGCAATGAAATGTGACTAAGTAACCAACAAGTGATTAAACAATCAACAAGTGCTATTAAATAATTAAATATTTAATTCTCACACTATTTTGTGCATCCAATCATTGTTTAAAAGATTAATTTTCATCATACTTCATCTTAAATTAAATTTTGCACAACTAAACTACTTAAATAATTGTCCAAAATTAATTGTCCAAATATTTGGACAATCAAATAGCAAACCAAAATAATTTTTGCAAAATTTTCTAAATGTGAAATATTTGGACAATCAAATAGCAAAACAAAATAATTTTTCCAAAATTCTCAAAAGCTCTTAAGTAGCTATTTAAGGAGTACTAAGGAAGTTAGTTAGGGCTTGAAGAAAATAGAGTTATATTGACTTTTTAGAAGGGGAAATTATTAATAAAAATTAAGGGCCCAAAATAGTCAAGCTTGTGATTTAAATAAATCATATGTTCTTGTTCAAGAAGAATGGGATTGCTTTTCATAAGATCCTTTCTAATCCTTCTTCAAGTAATCATGTATAGCCTTCAATTTACCAAAAATTGAACAAATAAAAATATGAGAGGAATTACAAGGTGAAAAGGGGAGAAAAGGGACTTTTGGAATCATTATCCTTTTTAAAGAATTAGTTGGGCTGAATTGAGAAGTCTTTTTGCATGGTGTATACGTGCATCTAGTCCTTCATATGAGTCACCTAAATGGATTTTAAAATGCCTACACATGTCTAGAGAGTTTTACTATTTTCTTTCATAAGATGCAAAGACAAATTGCTTGCTAAGTCTCAAAAGTTTATACATAGCAAGATTCTTTTGGAAGTTTATCATTGGGTTCATAAAGGAGCTTAATTTTCATGTCTAGTACATGTTAAATAGTCCCAAAATGATCAACCACCTTGCTACAAACAAAGACAAATTTATTTAGCAAGCTTCCAACCAATCTTCATCTACAAGGGTATCTTGGACACTTGGCTTTTTTCTTGCTACAAGAGATAGTCTTGGGCTTTAAGAAGAATCCATCTTACCTCATAAGCCACCCCTTAGACATGGCCCTTGCATGGTTCATGATGCCACTCATCATTTAAACTTTGACACATGGCATTGCATGCAAATCAATACTCCCCCTCCAAGTTGACGTGTTGCTTGGTCACCAAGCACACCAAGAGCCTATAAATAGAGAGTTGAAGGAAAGCAAAAGGAGAGGAGGGAGTAAGTGATCATCTGGGCAGAGAGAAGAATAGAGAGAAAAAGAAAAGGAAAGAGAAAAGAGAGAGGAAGAGGAAGACAAAATAGAGAGGCAAGGAGGCCTAGTTAGAAGGAGTCACTACTACAAAAAACCTTTTTATGTCACCAATTTATGTCTGGTAAATAAAAAACTGACGTTGAAAAAAAACGCGGTGGCATTTTTGTAAATAAGTCAGACACAGAGGAGAAACGACGTCACATATAATAAATATATGTGACGTCGTTAGTTTCAACGTCACACATAAAATTATGTGTGACGTTGAAACACCGAAACGACGTCACACATCTAAGAAGTGTGACGTCGTTTCTCCCCCACCCCCAATATCTTTTTTTTCATTGACCCATCCTCAGCTCCCTCTAAATCCCCAAGCTCCCACCCCCAAGCCCCCCAGCTTCCCAGCCCCAGCTCCCCCCCCTCCCCGCCCCTAAGCTCCCCCCAGCTTCCCCCCCACCTCATCCGAAGCCCCTAGCTCCCACGGCCCAGCTTCCCCCCACCTCCCTCTGCCCCACCCGAATCTCCCCCCAGCTCCCCCCGACCCCCAAGCTAACCCCTCCCTGGCCCAGCTTCCCCCCAGCTCCCCCCACCCCGAAGCTTCGCCAGTCCCCACCTCCCCCCGAAGCTCCCCCAACCCCGGTACCAAGTCCCCCCCCGCCCCAAGCTTCCCTGGGCCCTCAGCTCCCCCTCCCCCAGCTCCCCAGGCTCCCTCAGCTTCCCCGAGCTCCCCCTCGCATCTGATTGGTAAGCCCTTCCTTTTCACTTCCATTCTTTTCTGATTTGTGTTGTTTCTGAGAAATGGGTGTGAATGAATTTGAGTTTCTGGTTGTTTCAGTGCTTTTATAGGAGTATGTTTAAATTTTTTTGAGTGACCCCATGATTTATCTGAGGTTTTGTAAAGGGATTTTGAGCGTTAAATTACCTTGCTCTATTCTGGTTTGATTTTTGATGCCATTAATGATGCTTAAATGTTTGATGGTATTAGTTGATTATCTTCTAAGAGCTCTTGTCTTGAATGATTTTGTGTTTTTGTAAGATTTTGAAAGGGATATGTAGGTTGATAAAGTTGCATAAGTCTTAGTTTATCATAGTTGCAAAATTAGAGAGTAGTTATCTTTTGGTGTATATGAAGCAACTTTAATGGATGGTGATTTTGAACTATTTAATTCATCTTGCTCACATTATGTCCAAGGTTCGTTGATTTTCGGTGATTTTAGATACTGATTTGTTGTTTTGAATCAGATTTTTCTTTCATCTGTCGCTATAACCCAACACTCCCAAACCCCCCATCGCCGGCGTCCTCTCTCTAGACCAGAAACAAAACCCCTGCTTTTCCAGAAACATTTTAAGTACAAGTTGAGTAATTTCTCCACTTCATTTTGGTGCTGCGATTTCAGTGTTGGGTCTAACTTCATTTGAGTAAGCAATTTCTCCACTCCATTTTGGTTATCTCGAATTTTGTTACTATTAGTACTATTATTGAATTTGTTCCTTTCATTCTAATACGGTATAACTCAATAGCTTAAACAGTTAGAAAATTATCTTGTTTATGCTTTCATTTCTTACTGATTGTGTTTATCACTTGAACTATGAATATGCTGAGGCTGTTTGGTTTTCTGAGAATATTAGTGTGATTCAATCTAAATGCTTGAAGTAATCAAAGAAACTGCTTTGTGGTATGTGATTGGAATAGTGTGTATATGTTGATTGGTGTTGAATTAGTAATTGTATGATTTTGTATTTACTGAACTGAAATTGGATTGTAAATGTAATTTTGGATGTCACATTTACAAGAGGAAGCTCTGCCAAATTTTTTAAAAAATTTGCATGAAGTGATGTTAAGTGCATAGCATGCCAATTTCTTCATAATGTAGTGAGATAAACTTGACTAGCTTGTTGGAAATGGCATAGGTTTAATAGAATGGATCGTAGTTGGATGCATGCATTGAGAACCAATAAAGAGTATCAGATGGGTGTGGAAGAATTTATTGAATTTGCCAAAAGAAACGTTCTTAGTAAGAATGGCATGTATCTTTGCCCTTGTGTGAATTGTGCAAATGCTTATCGTAAGAGAGTTGATGATATAAGGGATCACCTTCTTTGTGATGGGATCAATCTCCGTTATAAGAAGTGGCTTTGGCATGGGGAATTGGGAAGTACCGTACATGCGTGCCCGTCACAAAATGTAGAAGCAGCGGTTGATGATGTTTGTGATGATGGAATGGATGACATGATCAATGACATTGGAGCGGAGTCATTTTCTGTGGTACAGGAGTTTGACAAGCTGCGGAGTGATGCAGAGACACCATTGTTCCTGGATTGTACTAAGTATACTCGGTTGACCGTCGTCCTAAAATTGTTGAAAATAAAGACAGAAAATGGGTGGGCGGACGCGAGTTTCTCATAGATGCTTGAAGCTTTGAGTGATATTTTCCCGGCAGGCAATGTGCTTCCGAAGTGTATGTAAGAGGCTAAAAAAGTTCTAAGCAAGATGGGCATGGACTATAAGAAGTTACACGCTTGCCCTAATGATTGCGTGTTATACAGGAAAGAGTATGAAGGCCTAAAAGAGTGTCCAAAATGTAATACTCTGAGGTACAAGCCGAGGAAGGATGCCGTTGGTGATGATGATGGATCAAAGAAAGAGGTACCTTTGAAGGTAATGTGGTACCTTCCAATTGTGCCATGATTTAAACGCTTATTTGCAAATGAGGCAGAAGCAAAGAAACTAAGATGGCATTGTGATGAGAAAATCTCTGATGGAAGATATCTCCGGCACCCTGTTGATTATCCTCAATGGAAGAAGATAGATTCCATGTTTCCTGAATTTGGTGGTGAGCCGAGGAACCTTCGTCTCGAACTGTGTACGGATGGTTTCAACCCTTTCGGGAGTCTCAGTAGCACACATAGTGCTTGGCCAGTTTTGCTGGTCATTTACAACCCGCTGCCTTGGTTGTGCACAAAGCGCAAGTATGTGATGATGTCAATGATGATTTTGGGGCCGAAATAGCTTGGTAACGATATCGATGTCTACCTGGCACCTTTGATTGAGGACTTAAAGATGTTGTGGGAGGAAGGCGTATATGTGTTTAATGCGTACAGGTAGAAGACATTCAAGTTGCGAGCTATGTTGTTTACCACAATAAATGACTTCCCTGCATATGGCAATCTTTCTGGTTACAGTGTGAAGGGTTATATGGCATGCCCTATATGTGAGTCTGACACACACTGCCACCATCTCAAATACGGAAGAAAAACTGTTTACCTCGGTCACAGGAGGTTTCTTGATCGGTTCCATCCTTACCGTAGACTAAAGAAGTGTTTTAATGACTCATCTAAATACCGATCTGCTCCGACCCCCTTAATCAGGGAGGAAGTTTACTGCCGTGTTGAGAATGTCAGTATGGTATTCGGTAAGAAACAGAAGACAAAGACTGGTTCTGAGAAGATCATTTGGAAGAAGAGGTCAATCTTCTTTGATATACCTTATTGGCGATATCTTGATGTGAGGCACAGTATTGATGTGATGCATGTGGAGAAAAATGTTGGTGATAGTCTTGTTGGGACACTGTTGCACATACAGGGGAAGATAAAGGACGGACTCAATGCTCGATTAGACTTGGTTGAAATGGGCATAAGACCACGGTTGCATCCTATAGTCAGTGAAAATGGCAAGAGGGCTTATATGGAACTTGCTGCTCATACACTTTCCAAACAGGAGAAAAAAAGTCTGTGTGAGTGTTTGAGTGGGATCAAGGTTCCGCATGGTTATTCTTCCAATGTTAGCAGACTTGTGTCTATGAATGATTTGAAGTTAGTGGGAATGAAGTCACATGCTTACCATGTATTGATGCAACAATTCTTACCAATTGCTATAAGAGGCATTATGCAAGATGATGTCAGGATGACTATAGCAAGACTGTGTATGTTTTTCAATGTGATCTGCAGCAAAGTCATCGACACTGAAAAGCTAGATGAGTTGGAAAATGAGGGTTACATTATATTGTGCCAACTAGAGATGCACTTTGCTCCAGCCTTTTTCGATATTATGGTGCACTTGATTGTTCATTTGGTAAGGGAGATAAGGATCTGTGGCCCTGTTTATCTAAGGTGGATGTACCCTTCGAGCAATTCATGAAAGTCTTGAAAGGGTATTCCAAGAACCCACATCGACCTGAGGCATCAATTGTTGAAAGATACTTAGTTGAGGAGGCAATGGATTTTTGCAAATTGTATCTAAAAGGGGTTAAGGAAAACCCATGACATAAAGATGGAATCGGTAAGGGGGTACGAGGCGTCAAAGTAAAGACTATGTGCCGTGAAGAGGTGTTACAATCACACCTATACATCTTGAATAATATGGAAGAAGTGCAGCCTTATTTGGATGAGCATAAGAGGATCTTGAAAGAAAAGAACCCGAAAAAGAGTGACATGCAGATTTCTAACGAGCATAATAGGACATTCATTGGGTGGTTCAAGGAGAATGTTGAAAAGGAGAATGATGGGCCGGATACAATAAGATGGTTAGCCGGAGGGCCTCGTTTTGAGGTTGTTACGTGGGGCTCTTTTGACATAAATGGTTATTCTTTCTACACTAAGGCTCAGGACAACAACAGCACCATGCAAAACAATGGCGTGATGGTGGTAGCCGAAGCGATGCACTTCTCCAGTTTGAAAGATAAAAACCCAAGATTGGCTTCCATGGCATATTATGGGGTAATTGAAGAAATTTGGGAAGTTAGTTACACCAAGTTCAAAGTTCCAATCTTCAAATGCAAGTGGGTTAACAATAGCGCAGTTGTGATTGAACCCCACACTGGTATGATCTCAATTGATCTTCACAAGGTTGGGTACAGAGATAAGCCCTTTATGTTAGCAAGTCACGCGAAACAAGTGTTCTATGTAACGGATCCCGCAAATAAGCAATTGTCCATAGTCTTGCAAAGTAAAAAGCAAAAGGATCGTGCTCCCACTTTAGATCTTGATGAGATACCTCCTTTGTGCGCAATTCCACCTGAACCAAGTGAATCGGAATTGATAGATGATGACGACCAATTTGCCTCTAGTAATGAACATTGTGAGGGGATATGGGATACAACCGAAAGTGAGAATCTTTTTGAATTATCATGTATTAAGTATTGTTATTGTTTTTGTTTTGGTTATGTGAAAGTTGTTGCCTTGTAATGACTCATCACATCTTTGATTTGTTAACAGGTACATCATGGCGGATGATTCTAACAATCAGCAACAAAATAATCCCCCTCAAAAAAGGGAAGATGTCCGACGAAGCTCAAAGACATTATTGTCTGTCAGGGGACAAATGTTCAGCCTATCCGTGTGGAATTTGATGAGGACATGAATCCTATTAGGGAGATTGGCACGAATTTCGTGAGCTATGTCGGTTTTGTGACAAGGAACCGAGCAGGCATCTTGGTTGACGATTGGAGGGAAGTCGATAAAGACATTAAGCATTAATGTTGGTCAGATATCTTGGTATGTTTTATCATTATCTATCTGTTTGTTCCTAATATGCATGTATTTGTTTTTTTAGTTAACTCAACTGATGTGTGTTTTATTCTTATTTTTCTTTGCAGCAAAACTTTGATGTCCCAAACACCCAATTGTTCAAGGATTTTTGGTTGAATGAAGCGCGCAAGATGTGGAAGAATTTTAAGAATAACCTAACCAGAGACTACATCCGGGGGGACAAGATGGGTAAAGATCCCTGTCAGGCCTATCCCTCTATTGACCCGGAGACTTGGAAGACCTTTGTTAAGAAACGGCTAGACCAAAAGTTCCAGGTGTGTATAGGTTATAAATAGTTCTTTAACTTTGCTTCAAAACTAAATTTTTAACACATTATATTAATTAACGAACTTAGTTTTATTTTCATAGGAGAATAGCCACAAAAAAGGAGCGACAAGAAAAGAATATTTACAAGCACACTGATTGCACCATATTTTTATACACTTTTCATTGATAAAATCATTAGATTATTGCATGTTCTTGGGGTAATTGCACTTAATTAGGTTCATTTCTGACTTTTGCACACTTTGTTGGAATCTGTTCTAGTCAAGGGCAATTTGGGCACCATTAGTATGATTTATTGTTTAACCCATTTTCAAGAACATTCTGATGCTACCTTAGGTCCATTTTATATGCAGGTCATAGAAGAAAATACCCAAATTAAGGAGCCAAGTTGCAGCGAAGAATTCTGGACGGAGCTGAAGAAGAAAATGAAGGAAGAGGCAGAATCATCTGTACTTTGACGCGACCTCACCGCAGCGAGCTCGTGGCGAGGAAGCCAAATCCAAGCAGAAAGCTCTGTCCCTCGCCGCGGCGAGCTGACGGCGAGATCAAAGGCAAAGTTCCAGAAAGCTCCATTGCTCTCCGTGGCTTCGCCGCGGCGAGCCCCCGATATCAGCAAAAATTCTGACGCGATTTTTAGGGTTTTGGAGCAGTATAAATATATCCAAACACCCCCACCTTCAGTTTCCCAAGCCTCCTATGGACAAAATACATATGCTCTGCTAGGGTTTTACTCATCTCCGTTCCTCACTCCAAATCCTCACCTTCCCACTCAATTTCATCTTCACTCTTACCTATTTTCTGGTTTTTCCTTCTTTCAACTTCCATTTCCACTTCACTTTTTCTCCATTCTTCCTCACTCATGGAGGCTGCTGTTATGGGCTATCCTTGGCTCGAATTTGAAGACATGAGAGGCTAGAATCTTGGTGCTTTGGTGGTGTAAAGGTGGCTCGAGCTTCAATGGGCAAAATAGGGGAGTTATTTGTTTTCTCATGCTCTTTTCCTTATGTATTGAGTCTTGTGGTTGCATTTCTCCTTGTATATTTGGATTTAAGACATGATTTCCTTTCCTTTTCTAGTTGTTTATGAATTGGAACATTTGTGTTGGATATTGAGTTATGTTAATTGAATGGTATGTATGTTTAAATTTCTTATTGGATTTATGAATGCTATATGATTTTTAGTGGTTGCTAGATTGTGTAGCTTAATTTGTCCAATTGAATGTTGTGGTTGCACATTCTTGAGAGGAATCGGTTTTCAAAACTCATGTTCCAACACACACCAAGTGGAGCTTAACACTAACCCTAAGTGATAGCTATGAAAGTGGTTGCTTGATTAGTTATTAATTAGGGCTAGTGGACCCCTAGTGGTTGCTTGGGGATTTTTCAATTAGACTTGGTGAATCCTTTAACTCCCAATATCAATTTAATGAAGCGTGAGAGCCACCATAATATCACCAAAGCCCATTTTATCAATTTCCCTTAATCCAAACCCTTTTTGCTCACCAATCAAAAATTACCAAAAAGAAGTCTTTAAATTCTCACTACTTTTATCAAATGACCTTTTCAAACAAAAACCCCCTATCTTTTATTGTTTTAATTGCATTTAGTTAAGTTAGGTAGTTTAGAAAGACTCCTCAAGTGAAACGACCCGGGGTTGCAACCTATATTTCAATCCTTGGATTGAATTTTGATCTTAACCCCCAAGGCGCATTTAGGAAAAGGTTAAATCACACAATGTCTCGGGGGGTTATAAGTGGGTCGAGAAAAAGTTGATTGAGAAACAAATTGCAGAAATGGAGGAAGCGGCACGGTCCGATCCTATCGTTGTTCTAGAGCCTCCGCCGCCCATCTCAAGTCATACGAAATGGGCTGAGGGAAGGAAGTCTAAAGTAGGAACATTTGTCAATCCAGAGGTTGAAGCAGTTGCAGAGAGGATTGTAAGTATTTTACTTGGTCGTTTATTCATTGAACTTGTGGTTTTATAGCACATTGCAACTTAAGATTTTTTCGGTCATTGCAGGAATAACTTGAGCAGCAGACCACCCAAGGGTCCTTCACACCTTCTGGGAGGATGGACATCCTGGCCACGGCAATTGGGAAGCCCGATCGCCCGGCCCGGGTACTCGGGGAGCCTAGGACTGTAGGGTTTACCAAGTATTTTGGCCGCAGATCCCGATCCACCCGTACAGAATCTACTGAGGAGATTGTGGCTAAGGCTCGGGCGGAGATGGAGGCTCAGTTGGAGGAGCGGGTTGCTTTATCCCAGTAGTAGATGGCAGCACAGTTTGATGAGCAAGTGGCCGTGAAGGTCCAGGAAGCTCTTTCGGGTTATATGGAGGAGCAGATCCGAGCGCAGATTGAGGCACAGGTCAGAGTGTCTACCATGCAGCTTGGACTGTCATCAAATTCTTCTCAACAAAGACAGCAGGTTTGACCATCTCCTATATATGTTAATTACCGAATTCTGGGTTTATCAATTAGGCTCACTCTGTATATTCTCATTCCTGTAGGAGTCCCCTTCTACCGGCGGTCCAAGCGGCAAAGACAGCTATAATCAGACTGTGCCGTTAGGATCAATTCGTGAGAATTAATCAAATCCCACACCAGACAATTACCCTGAAGTTGGAGTGGAGTGTTATCTCCATCTTGATTTCCCTCGCCTGCACCTGGTCGCAAAAGCTCACCAGTTCCCGAATGTCTCCTTCATACATAATATGCTTATTCAGGAGGACCAAGTGAAAGTGTCTGTTACAAATATCCTAAATAATGAGGGGGGACAGCTGTACCCTTTCCCGATAACAAAGTCACCAAACTATACGAGGCGATCAGGGCATTCATCATATGGCCTAGACGACTTGTACACAACACTCCACAAAAGGCGCCAATTGATGTGGTATGTACACTTAATTTTTGAGACTCCTTGTTTCATATATTACAGTTTGTAAGAATATATAACATTGGGTTTTTAATCGCCCGCAGTTCTTTTCAGATGAATATCCCTCTCTCCAACTCCTGCGTGAGATGCAGCCAACTTTACACTCCACAACCGTTAGGATGCCTCCAGGAGTAGTCAGTCCTTATCATACATATGAATTTCTACTTGATGGGGACAGAGATATCTTGGAGTTTTTGACGATGAAAGAAATTGACCTCGCCTAGCTCGAATTAGTGACTTTGTAAATGACTGTTACTTTTTATGTCTGTGCAATATTTTTACGTCTATCCTTTTATAATTTCAATTATTCTACGATAGGTACTTCCACCAGCTGTGCAACCAATTAGGCAGGGGACAACACAGATTTCTCAGTCCAATGGCCTTGGTGAGGAGAGATGATTTTAACACCAACGAGGATAAGCTGGAGTATGAGGACGAGATGCGGGCTTATGTAATACATCAAATGTCAGCGAATCGGGGATCTGTCTATTTTGTGCCTATTCTTGAAGAGTAAATGTGATTATTACCTTTTGCTAACTTTTCATTATTTGCACATTTACAAATATTATGTTTTTGTGTGGACATAATATTTTTAATGTCTTTCAGTAAACACTGGTCATTAGCTGTCATTTGCCCCATACAACATCGTCTGGTTTGGTTTGACCCCTTGAGATATAATATAACCTCCTATTATAAAACCCTCTTATCTAAGTAAGTAGTTTTAATGACTTTTTACTTTGGGCTAAATAAATTATTTTCATATATATGTGCTAATTTTAGTTCCATTTTAGGGGCATTCAACAATGGCATTTTGCAGCAGAAACTGATGAAATGGATAATGCCATCGTGACACAAAGACTTAAAGTAAGTACTTTTGATTTAAATTCCTTCAATGTTAGTCAATTGAGATATTATTTACTTTGTTATTAATTTATACTATTTCTTGTTATTTATAAAGTGCCCCCAGCAACCGACGAATAAGGAGTGTGGGTATTACGTCATGAAGTATATGTGTGACATTATTGAGAGTGATCGTACCGGATCCTTTACACAGGTATAAGTTAAATTCTTATCTATAGCTTGATACAATCAGTACATAAATATATGATTTATTTATCTAACTTTGCATTAATCATAGCATCCATTATTGTTGCAGTTTTATGATGGAAACAACTCATTTGAAGACGAAGACCTTGATTCCCTTCGTGAACGTATTGCTAAATTTTTTCTTTCATTTGTGGTTGATTAAAAAGTGATCATTGCACAAAATACTTAGTTGTGTAAACATGGAATTTTTTTGTGTGTATATATATATATGTTTAGTTTGATTTAGTTATAATATAGCTATGTATACATGTTGTGTGAATAATGTATATTGTTGATCTGCATTGTATCTATTTCTGTGACATTTGCAATGAATACAGATTGGGAAACCAAAAGAAGTTAATTAAAGAATCGTTTTTTAAAAAAAAAAAACCAACCACGTCACATATTTACAAATGTGTGACGTGGTTTCTGGAAACCACGTCACAAATTACCCAATATGTGACGTGGTTTCAAGAAACCACGTCACAAATTGGTAATGTGTGACATGACGTCACAAATTACCAATTTATGACGTGGTTTCTCTTATTGTCCCTCATTATATCCGTATCAATAACATCTAATTTTGGACAAACAACATCACAATTTTTGTAATTTGTGATGTGAGATATCTGACTTTCCACGTTAGTTTTTTGTGTGTCGTTAAAAGTTCAGTTTTCCACGTCACTTGAATTTATGTCCCTTTGAAAAGTGACGTGAAAAGCCCGAAATTTGTGACGTGAAAACCCTCTTTTGTAGTAGTGAGTAGGGGTGTTCATGGGTCGGAACGGGACAGGACGGGCTTGTTCCGTGTCCCGTCCCGTAGAAAGCCTCGGAACAGCAAAGTTGTCCCATGTCCCGTCCTATTACCAATTTTGTCCCGTCCCATCGGGAACGGAACGGGATCGGGACGGAATCGGGACGTCCCGCCGATTTTTTTTTAAAAAAAAATTAACTTGTTTAATGGGTTATTTAGATATTTATTTTATATTTAAGATATAATATCTTTTCATATAAATTATATCTATATTAAAATACATTAGTTGTATCTTTAATAAAAAAAAGTTAGATATTTTGATAAAGTTTTGTTAAGATATATGAGATATTCTAGGGTCTTAAATATTTCTATCATTTTTTATTAAAGATAAAACTATATTTAATGTGGGAATATTTTATTATACAAATAACTATAATTTTCTCCTTATGTGCAATGCAGTGATGCATAAGAAATATATTAATATTCTAATTAATAACAGTTTATCATGATTAATTGTATTTTGAAAATTTGAAATATTGTTTGTTGACCTATTAATACTCGAACTAATAATATCTCATAATAACAAATTACACTAAAATAAGATGATAAAAACGTAATAGTTCAAATCAGGATTTAAATAAGATTATGTTTCAAATACTAACATTGAATAATTACTGTTTTTTAAATGTATTATAAATTTTATGCATCTCAACTATTTGACCTACTTTATTGGTTAAATATTAAATTACACATAAGTTTGAATTTATTAAATAAATGCTAATTAGAAAATAATTAATATTTTTTATCGGTAGGTAGGAGGAATCTATACATAAAATATAATAATTATATCTTTAAAAAATAAATATTCGGGACGGGACAAAAAGACGGTACGGAATAGTGCTCGTCCCGCGTCCCGTCCCGTCCCGTTTATAATTTTGTCCCGTCCCGCTTTTGTCCCGTCCCATATATTTTCGGTACGGAAAAATCCCATCCCAAAATGATCGGGATCGGAACGGTACAGTCGAAACGGGACGAAGTGAACACCCCTAGTAGTGAGTTATGGTACGAAGTTATCTTTAAGCCCTTGGTAAGTATATTCTTATACCCCTATTTTCAAGTTTATACAATTTTATAGTTAGATTAAGAGTTAAATTGTATAGAAGTAATTCTAAATGAGAGAAGAAAGTGTTCATATGCTTACTAAGAATAAAAGCCTCAAGTTATAGCATGTACTAAATAGAAGAAGTTTTAATTTGATTTGTGGCTAAGAATTTAGAAATAGAATTTTAATGGATATGGCAGAATTTTTCAAGTGGTAATGTAGGAAAAAGTTGGTCATATGCACCAAAAATTAATCTCCTTGATTATATCTATGATCAGTTTTACTGGAAGGAAACTAGAGCGGAATTGCTATAGAAAGAGACTCTGCTAGAGGTAGCTTTAATCTGCAATTTTGTATATTTTGTTTAGTTGCATGTATGTTTATGCCATTTATGCTGTAGTTAGGCATGAGAATATGTAATATCTTACTCAGTTATTTTGCCATGATCATTGGTGAAATAGTTATAGTTTACAGCTTATAGTTAATCAGATTTGTAAGGTATTATTTTCATTGGCTTGTTTTGCATGCACAATTTTTACCATGCATTATATACTTATTGTGATTATTGCTAGTAAGATTTCCTCAAATCTCACCTCCTCTTTCTATGACCCAACCATAGGACCGAGCACTTCTAAAGGAAAGGAGAAGCAGGCGGCTCACTAGCTAAGGCAAGGAGGACTGGAATATTTTGGGAGTTATAGTTTACTTAACATATTTGGCCTAATGTATAAACTCCATAAGAAGCCTCATTAACTTAAAGACCTATAAGAGAACCAAGAACCTAGACTCCACTTCAAGCAGGAAGTTATATCTACACTTAGATAATCATGAGTGCATGTGAACATGTTTGTTTGTGGTAGATATTTTGTCAAGTTATAAGTTGAGTTAGACCATGATATTTGTCATATTTATAGTACATATCCTGAGCTTAAATCAAGTACCATACATAATTTTTGGACATGTAGATTAAGAGATGTGAATTTTACAAGTTAGACATAAAAACAGAATTTTCCTATGAAATTCTCTTGAGTTTGAAAAATTTAAGAAGGTTTTTCAGTGATAATGGGACCAAATTGAGCCACGATTATATCATGAATATAAAGAATATTTTAAGGGCTAAAGTTTGAGCTTTGAACCACTGTTTTTGAGTTTATAAGTAAATACCTATAAATTTTCAAATTTAGAAGCCCAAGCAAGTCATTTGAGAAAAAGTTTTTAGTTTTTGACAATCTTGGATTTTCTAATAGTATTAGTGGTTCAAACTAAATAAAAGGGCTCTAAAGGATGTCCCTAGAGTAAGGTGTTACAGTGAATTTGTACAATCCTCCTAAGGAAGAGACTCATTGGAGCTGTATCCTAAAATGAGTATGGTTTGTGAAAGAGTTTATTACAAGTTGAGTTGAATAATTTGCGAATGAGTTTGTGAGCACCAATTTTTTACTTGTGGCCAAGAAAGGCGCCACATGGCAAGCAAAGGGCATGGTCAATTAAGTCTCCTTAAATCAAGGAACCAGCATATCCCCATGATTTCTCAACTTCCTTCACTACAAATCAGTTTTCTAAGTCAAGACCATGATCTCCTTCACTACCCCATCATTTCCACAAAACAAGGAACTTATTCATGCATAATGGACAGCATTCACAGCCTATATAAGGACAACAATCAAGACACTCAAGAAGAAGGAATCTCTCAAAAATCACCCGGAGCAACTTTCAAATATTATGGGTTCCTCATCCGGCTCTTGTATTATCACCACAGGATGCTCTTGTCACAGCCACACCAACCTCCTGGCTCCCTGCCCCTTTCAGGATGACTCGTTTACTACACCTGCTCCTATCAAGACAACTCCAGTATTGCACTTGCTCCTGTCACACCAGATTCCCAACTTCAGTATTTTCTCTACTTTTGCCACACCAGCCTTCTAACTCCCTGTTCCCGTATCATCACATGCTCTTGTTACATCAGCCTCGTAGATCTTGGACCCCAACTCCTGTATTGTCATCAGCTCTTGTGAAACACTGAAACTTCCCCTCTCTTTATCTGTCCATTTCTCAACTAAATTCTACTATGTATTTCCATGAATTTATTAGTAATTTTCTTAGTCTCATTGCCATCCTTTGGTCCTTGTAATCAAACCACAGTTGTTGGTGACCCCTCTTTTCACTATTAATAACACTTTAATCAATTTAAAGCTTTACCATTTTTTGACCACTATAGAGTTTTATTTTTAGCTTTAGCTTAATAGTGTACGAATGCTTGAACCGGCTTATGCATTTATTACTCTTTAAAATACTTTGAGTATAACGGTGTTTTGAACTAAGTAGTAAACTTGTAGCTTTATGTTTTACCTCCAATCAGATAGACCCTTATGAATGTATATCTATACAAAAGTATTCGCAAAAATGAAGTTTGAACCAAGTCAATCCCACTTGACACATTGATTGCACTTGATTATTACATGTTTTTATCCACTAATTATAGGAAATTAGCATTTGTTCTAAGCTTTTAAATAGGGATTTAGGCACTTTTGCACTTATGGTCCAAGATTAGAGTGTTAATTGCATTTTCATTATAATTTAAGCATATTAGGCATTTAACTCATACATTTATTGTTTCTGGACTTGAGATACTTCACATGTACTTAAAATTTTCATTGTAGGTGCAAAGAATAAAGGTCAAAGCAAAAACAAAGTAAAAAAGAAAACTTTTACGAAATAGGAAATTTCTGCAAAAGAGGAAATTTTTGCAACAAAAAAAAAAGAAGAAAATTCTGCACAATAGAAAATTGGATTGATTGATTGAACCTAATGGATTGGCCTCTAAACTTTCCTAATTAGTAAAATCAAGAGGAATAAGAAACTTCCTGTTGGATTGGTTGATTGGGTTTGCCTAAAACATTTCCTATTTGTTATTTCTATAAAAATAGGCAACCCTATGATTGATTGAGGTTAAGAAATTTTCTAATTCATTATTCTAATCATTACTTCTTATTTTGGCTAGATTTCTTTAGATTGAGTGTTTGCGTCTTCTCCAAATATTTCATATATGTTAATCCTAATTAGAATAGAATATCCTAGGCCAATTTGGAATGTTTTAAGTTGCCTCTTGTGCTATATATATGTGACCGACGAATTTCCTCTTATTCCTCTCTCAATTTTTGTCGTCTCCCCCTCTCATCTTCTCTCTTGTCCAAAATTTCACCCATTCTCTCATCCATCTCATAATTCTTCATCGGTTCTTCATGGAGTTCGAGTTGCACCGGGTTTTGGGTGACTTCTTCTCCTCTTTGATAAACTAGTGATTTAACCTTTTGCCTAAATACGCCTTGGGGGTTAAAATCAAAATTAATCCAAGGATTGCAATATAAGTTGCAACCTCGGGTCGTTTCTCTTAAGGAGTCTTTTAACCTACCTAAACTAGCTAAATGCAATCAAAACAATAAAAGATATGGGGGTTTTGGTTTGAAAATTCATTTAATAAAACTATTGACAAAACCAGTTACTTGTTTTTGGTATTTTAGATTAATGAGTGAAAAGAGTTTGGATTAAGGGAAATTGATCAAATGGGCTTTGGTAGTGCTACGGTGGCTCTCACGCTTCATTAAATTGATATTGGGAGTTGAAGGATTCACCAAGTCTAATTGAAAAATCCCCAAGCAACCACTAGGGGTCCACTAGCCCTAATTAATAACTAATCAAACAACCACTTTCATAGCTATCACTTAGGGTTAGTGTTAAGCTCCACTTGCTGTGTGTTGGAACATGAGTTTTGAAAACCGATTTCTCTCAAGAATGTGCAACGCTGTTAGAATCTTAAGTTTTGATGAAGACTGATCCATAGAAATCATAAGCGCAAGTTACCTCTAAATTAAACAAGTTAAATCTAATAGGTAACAAATCTCTATCGCTAAGTGTATCTCTATAGCTAATAGACAGAGCCATAGCAAGTAAAGACTTAGAAATAACAAAGTTAATATCTATCGCTAAGTCTGTTACTATCGCTAAGAAAGATTCCATCGCTAGAAGCTCATAGATAACATGGACAAATGAAAGTAAGGACAAATATTAGAAATATAGATCAAAGTCCTTGAGCTAATAGAATCAGCTAGCGATAACAGGATAAGCTATCGATAACAAAGTGCTTCAGATAATAATCATTCAGATAGCTAGTGCCTGAGAGCAAATGAGTCAAAATGAATTGACATAGTTGCTAGCGCTAACACGTTTAGCTATCGATAATAGGATACCCTGAAACACTCTTGAATAATCATCCCAGTATCCTTAAAGCTAATGAACAAGCAAGTACCTAGCGATATAAAAATTAGCTATCGATAGAAGATTATTTATAAAGAAGTCAACTAGTATGTTGAACATTGAATTATAAGAATATGCTAGCGATATCGTCTATATCTATTGATAGAGAATTCTTTATGAAAATCCTCAGCTGATATAAATATTATCTATCACATTGAGCTAATGGACTATACTTGCGATAACATCTGCTGTGCATTATATGTTTAGCTAACAGCTTAAGTGCAGATCTCACACTATTAGTTAGCGATAGCAAAGCATGCTAGCGCTACTGAAAAAGCTGCCAGAAAGTACAATTCGTACAGACGCTCAGAACGCTGAGTCTATCTCTCTCTTAGCTTACCCTATGCAAGAAGTAGTTGAAGCTAGAACAGAAAGTTAAGCCCAATGAAGAAGCTGCATTAAATGCCAACGGCTATGAGCTCCCAAAGACTAAATTCAAACGGCTTCTTGAAGATTGAACGCTAGGGCAAAATCTGAGGAGATATAAATACAGAACTTGAGCATTTATGAGAAGAAGACGAAAAATGAGAATATTCACATACTCATTCATTGCTCTCTGTTTTTCTGTATTAATTGTGTTAGAGATTTTATCTGTACTTAAGTGTTTATCACAATCAGTTCATTGAGTGAACGTATTTATTGAAATCCTCTACTGTTTGAGGTTGTTCTGAAAGCTTGATGCTTTAGAACAGGGATATTGCCTTACAGGTAGTAAGGGGGAGTGTTTAGAGAGATTCTAAAACTCTGTAAAGGTTGACAGGTGAACCTGTGCTCATAAAACCTGTGATTAGTGGAACCCAACAAGGTGTTGGAGAACTGGACCTAGGCAGTGTTGGCCGAACCAGTATAAAGTTTTAGAGTTGTTTTTATTTGTCATCATTTTAATTATTGGAAGCACAATTCACCCCCCTCTTGTGCGATTGCCTCTTTCACAACCACAGCATTCAATTGGAAAAATTAAGCTATACAATCTAGCAACCACCAAAAATCATATAGCATTCATAAATCCAATAGGAAATTTAAACATACATACCATTCAATTAACATAACTCAATATCCAACACAAATGTTCCAATTCATAAACGACTAAGAAAGGAAATCATGTCTCAAATCCAAATATACAAAGAGAAATGCAACCACAAAACTCAATACATAAGGAAAAGAGCATGAGAAAACAAATAACTCCCCTATTTTGCCCATTGAAGCTCGAGCCACCTTCACACCACCAACGAGCCCAAGTTCTAGCCTCTCATGTCTTCAAATTCGAGCCAAAGATAGCCCATGACCACAGCCTCCATGGATGAAGAAGGTAGAAGAAGAAGTATGGTGGAAATGGAAGGTGGAAAGATGAAGAACAAGAAAATCAGCAAGAATGGAGGTGAGATTGAGTGGGAAGATGAAGATTTGAGTGAGGAATGAAGGGAATGAGTGAAACCCTAGTAGAGGAGGTGTATTTCGTGCATAGGAGGCTTGGGAACTGAAGGTGAGGGTGTTTGGATCTATTTATACTCCCCCAAAAACCCTAAAAACGCGTCAGAAATTTTGCAGATTCTCGGGATTTCGCCGTGGGCTCGCCGTAGCGAAGCCACTGCGAGCAACAGGAGCTTCTGGTTAAATTTGGGTCCGTTCACCGTGGGCTCGCCGCGACGAAGCCACGACGACCAGGCATCTATTCTGGAACTTTTGGCCTCTGAGTTCGCCGTGATCTCGCCGCGGCCTCAGGAGCTTCTGCCTCTTCCTTCACTTTCTTCTTCTGCTCCGTCCAGAATTCTTCGCTGCAACTTGGCTCCTTAATTTGGGTATTTTCTTCTATGACCTGCATATAAAATGGACGTAAGGTAGCATCAAAATGTTCTTGAAAATGGGTTAAACAATAAATCATACTAATGGTGCCCAAATTGCCCTTGACTAGAACAAATTCCAACAAAGTGTGCAAAAGTCAGAAATGAACCTAATTAAGTGCAATTACCCCAAGATCATGCAATAATCCAATGATTTTATCAATGAAAAGTGTATAAAAATATGGTGCAATCAACTAGTTCGTCCAGATTCTCTCTTGGACCATGGGATAAGGTGAAGCAAGCTATTTTTCTACCATAGGAAGTTTTTCTAGTTCCAATTATGTAGCTATGAATTTCCATATGTTTCATTGAATATTTGTTCTACTTATGTTTGTATTTCATTTGTGTTTGAGACTATAGGCTATGTAATTGTTGAATTTCATCTTTGTGTTTGTATTGGATCTAGTTTGGTTTCATCTATCTTTTCAATTGACATTATCTTTATGAATACTTGTTATTACCTATCATTATGTGTGGTGGTTTAGTCCATTTAACTTGTCTTGATTATGTCACTTAAATGGATGATTTGGTTTGAGTATGTTGATGTTGAATTTCTTCTTTAAGCGTTTAAGTAATTCCATCAATTAATCTCACCTAAAGAAACCATGCTATTGATTCCATATGATCACATGAACATAATTAGGTAAGGTTCTACAAGTATGAGGGTTTGATTATAAGCTAATATTGATTGGTTATTGGATCCGAAGGATATTGAGTAATTTGGATGGGACCCAAGTTATTCTATCTATTGAAACCTATTTCTAGTTGATGTTATATTATAATTAAGTTAGTTGGTCTATTAAGGTTAAGTGGGTTATCACCTTCCTATTCCTTCAATTATGACTGATTGTATTTACTTACTTGAATTTGGCCTAATTATCTTCTTAATTCCTCAAGATTGTGAAATATATGCTTGCCACATGTCTACTCTAGCCAAGAGAGTATCCCATCATTTGCATTCCATTAACTATCCACTTTCATCCTAAAAATAACAAAAGTAAGTTTTTAAATTTATACTTTATGAAAAATACAAAAAATACCTACTCTCAACCCCCAATTTTACTGTTTTAATTGCATTTATTTTTCCTAGGCTAGTTCATTAGACTCCTTGAGAGATGATTCGGGAAAGCACCACTAGTGCAATCCTTGGTTAAATGAATAAACTTGCATTTGAACCCCAAGGTATTAGGAAAGGCCCAAATTGTTAGTGCTAGCTGTCACCCAAGAGGGGGGTGAATTAGGTGATGGGATAAACTTAAACTCTTTTCAATTCTTCTCTTTTCTAAAAACATAATGAGCCAATCTTCAAAAACCTTTTCAGTATATCACTGAGAGTATTTTAAAAACTGTTAAATTACTAAGAGACATATAATGTAGATATGCTGGAAACTAAGAGAGTTAAGGGAAGAGATGATGCAAACAGAATTTATACTGGTTCGGCCAACACTGCCTACGTCCAGTTCTCCAACTCCTCGTTGGGTTCCACTAACCACAGGTTTTACAACACAGGTTCACCTGCCAACCTTTACAGAGTTTTAGAATCCCTCTAAACACTCCCCCTTACTACCTGTAAGGTTACTACCCTGTTCTCAAAGCACCAAGCTTTAGAACAACCTCAAACAGTAGAGGATTTCAACAATAAAGTTCACTTAATGAACAGATTATGATAATCACTTAAGTACAGATAAAATCACTAAGGACAATAAATACAAGAAACAGAGAGCAATGAATGTGTTCGTGAATATTCTTTGTTTTTTGTCAGTCCTTCATAAATGCTCAAATTCTGTATTTATATCTCTTCTCAGATTTGCCATTGCGTTCATCTTCATGAGGCCGTTTGAATATGGTCGTTGAGAGCTTATAGCCGTTGGCAATTAATGCAGTTACTTCATCGAGGTTAACTTTCTGCTCTAGCTTCAAATGCTCTTGCTTAGGGTGAGCTAAGAGAGATGTAGACTGAGCATTCTGAGCATCTGTACAAACTGTACTTGCATAGCAGCTTTTTCAGTAGCGCTAGCATGCTTTGCTATCGCTAACTGCATAGTATAATTCCTGCACTTGAGCTGTTAGCTAAACAAGTAATCATGTAATGCACAGCAGATGTTATCGCAAGCTTAGTCCATTAGCTTAATGTATCAGCTTATTAGTTTGTCTAAGTTATCACAATGATCATTCTCCTATCGATAGCTAGATGTGTTATCGCTAGTGACCTTTGTTATCGCAAGTTTGTTTAGCTATCTGAGTATTCAAGATATTTCAATAAGTATACAGATATCGATAACTAGACTTGTTATCGATAGCACCATTTCTTATCGCTAGCTGATTCCATTAGTTCAAAGACTTAGTTCATTATTCAGCTAGTGTTCTTCCTTTCATTTTATCCATGTTCTTAATGAACTTCTAGCGATAGTGAAGGACTTAGCGATAGATATTAACTTTGTTATTTCTAAGTCTTCTTTTGCTATTCCTTCTTGTCTATTAGCGATAGGAATACACTTAGCGATAGAGATATTTATCTTAGTGTTCTGCTAAGTTTCCATCTGCTATAGTTGATCCTTTCATTAGTGATAGACTTTAGCTATAGAGATAGTAATCTGTTACCTATCAGATTTTACTTGTTTAATTCAAAGGTAACTTACACTCTGTTTACTTATGTTATCTATGGGGCCAGTCCTCATCAAAACTTAAGATTCTAACATTCTCCCGCTTTTTGATGATGACAAAACATAAGTAAACCAAGCACGTTCAGAGCATAAATATATATCAGTATAAGCATATATCAGAACATAAAAATAATGGTAATGCATGTACAGAGCATATGATATAAGTATGTTCAGAGCAAAAATTGAGATGAAGAATGTACAATCTTATTCTGACTTATCAGAGTCAGAGCTTTCAAGTTCATATTCATAAGTTGGCCTTTCAAAAGAAATTTCAAAATCAAAGTTAAAATCAGAAATGTCATGACTAGCTAAGTATGATTGGTATTCAGAGAAATTTCTAAAGGTTAGGGTGTAATCATTGTTAAATTTATCTCCAGAGGCTGAGGCACAATATCCTTCGTCAGGATAGTCAGATAGTTCAGAATCTGAGTAGAAGAATTTGTCTTCATCAATGCTCTTGGGGCCACCCTTAGCTCTTTCTTCTTCAGTTTTCTGAACAAGTTCTCTGATGGAAATACCTGAAGAGCCACCCTTGGATTTGCAGAATCTTCTCTTGTAGACCCAGGGTTTCTTGCCATTAACAATCTCCTTCTGTCTTACTTCAGCCTTTTTCTGTTCCTCATATTTCTCCTTCCATGCAGCCAAATTAACCTTTCTTGCTTCATAAGCAGCCTTCCATGCAGCCATCTTATCCTGAGCAGCTTTTTCTTTTGCTAAAGCATCTTCTAATTCTTTCCTTTTGGCTTCCTCCTTGTCTTGCCTTAAGAGAGCTGCAATTGCTTTCTTATCTGCCCTAGCAGCTGCCCTCTTGGCTTTAGCTGCTTCTTTCTTATCTTGCCTTAAGATCTCAGCTATGACTTTCTTGTCTTCTCTTGACAATTCTGGAGGAAGAGATAGCTTTTTAGGTGCTTTGGCCTTTGGCTTCGGAGCTGACATTTTTATCCTTGGAGCTCTAGCTTTAGTGGCTTCTGAGAGAGCCTTGGGAGTGACCTTGAAGGATATATCTTTCCTTGCTTTTCTCTTGGTCCTTTTCCCTTTCAGGCTTTCAGCTGTAGCTTTCCTCTTTCTCTTTTCTGGAGAAGCTTGAGCCTTTTCTTGAGGAGGAGGGGTTCTGTGCTCCTCTAATGCCATGTAGCAGCGTGAAATTTCTATGATTACTTTCTCAGCTTCTTCTGCTATCATGGGATTCTTCAGAATTTTCTCCACATTTTCCTCCATGTGTTTCTCCCCCTTTTTGTCATCATCATTGGCAGGGGTAGGTGTAAAAGGTTGGTCAGGAATTTGGGAAGAGATGGAATGAGGAGGGCTTGTGGTGGTGGTAGCGATAGAGGTTGGCTGTATTGGTGGTGAAGTATGGGTGCTATCGCTAGGGAAGTAGCTAGCGATAAGGGCTGCTGGTGGTGTTGGGACTTTGGTGGTTGAGGAGGGTGAGGCTTGTGTTTGTGGGCTAGCGCTAGGGGAAGGGTTAGCGGAAGGAATGTCTGGAGGTGTTGGCTGTTTGGTCTGTGGTGAAGGTGTTTTTGTGTGGGAATGGTGGCTATTGATAGGGGAAGGGCTAGGGTGTTTGAAGGTGGGAGGAGATGGATAATGCGAGAGATGAAGAGAAGAACTAGTAGGGTTTGAAGGTGAGTGTTGGGGAGAGGAATGAGAGGGTGATTGAAAATAGAGAGAGGAATTTGGTGGACTGGGAGAAGAAGAGGGGGTAGAAGAATGGTTTGAGGAATGATGAAGTAATGAAGTACCTTCAGAGGGAGGAGTAGCTGCTCGATGGCTGACATTTTCATAAATAAGGCAGATATTTTCTTCCAAGTTCTTCACCTGTGCCTTGAGCTCCAAAATTGGCTTCATTAGCTCTGCTTTCTAAGCTTCTAGAGCCAAGGAGAATTCAGCTGATAATCTGAAGATTAGTTCTTCCACTGCTTCTCTAGAGAATGAGGCAGGCTTTGTTGTTGCACGAGGAGGTGGAGGAGCTCTCTGTGACTGAACTTCTTCTTCTGGAGGTGCAGAAGCAGTTTGGGCTTTTGAAGAGACAGCACGAGAAGCTTGAGATTTGGAGGTAGAGGCAGCACCAGCATCTTCCAATAGAATCCTCATTTTCTTAAGGGTGGTGGTGGTCAACTGCTTGCATTTCTTGTTGTCTCCATCCCCAGTGGATTTAATCTTTGAGAACTCCAGGATGAATGACATTAGCTGAGGATATGGGAGAGGAGCTTTGGCAGACTTGTCAGATAAGAATCTGTGAAGCTCCATAGAAACCAACTGCCCTGGATTTAGAGGAACTCTTGAGATCAGGTTGGGCAGCCAGGGGTTGTCTATCTTGGGAAAGCTGCTGAAATTCCCTACCTTGTGTGTCATGATTCTGGTATACACATAATGTAGAATTTTGTTGACCACAGGCATGTTGGCTGGCTTGTTGGAGGAGGTTTCATAAATCACTTCAAGATCCTCCTTGGAGTAGGGCTCAGGGGAATACCACTTGTTGTATTTTGCTTCAAATATCCCCAAAATCTTGTTGATGAACAACCAGTCAAAAGAAATCTCCCTTCCTCTCACAGAAGCCTCAAACACTATATTTATCAGCTTCGATTTCTTGTACTCTGGCTTGGCTTTCATGGTTGAGTAAAAGGACCTCAGCACTTCCTCATTGTATTCATTATTAATGCTGAGCCAGCTCTTGTAGGGTAGAAGCCAGGCATCCAGGTCGAAACCATTCTGCTTGAAATATTCAAGGTCTACCCAAACTGCAACCCTATCTAGGGTTCCTTTCTCTGCAAAGAAGGCGTTGGGAGCTGCAAGAGGTTCTGATGTGTAAGGTAGATCTGAGGTAGTTCGCTTTTGACGCTTCTGACTTGATTCAACCATCTCTTTTGAGAATGATACAGCTTTCTGGGTTCTGGACCTCTTGCTAGCGGATTGAGATGAGGGTTTAGCGCTAGAGGTTGCCTCAACATCACTCACATTTGGAACTTTAGTTCTGGCCATTTTAGGGTTTGGAGAACAGAGGGTTTTGAAAACAAATGCTTGAATGCTCAGAGAGTTTTTGTTTTTGAGTATAAGAGAAATAGATGTTTCGTAAATGAATGCAAATGCAAGTGATCCAGCTTTATAAGTGTTAGGGTTTAGGGTTTTACCACTAATGAAGTACATCAGCTAACGTTTCGCATTCTGACCTGTTAAGTGACTTGCTATCGATAATATAATCTGCTATCGCTAGTAGGCATGATCCCACGCTGAATAAGTGACAGACTTATCACTCATTCCTTCCAATTTTCATCTATCGATAGCTAACTTTGCTATCGATAATGCATTTAGCTAGTGATGGCAATCTTTGCTCAAACAGCTTTTGTCCTGCATACAGCTAGCGATAGTGAAACACACTATCGATGGGTCAGTTCTTCAAAACTTAAGATTTGACATTCTGAACAGATTCTATTAAGCAAGTTCGACATTAATCATGCAAAGTGGTGACAACAATATATTTAGACACCAATATCTATTCAGCAAGAAATCAAAATTTTGATGCATATGAGATCAGTTCATAGATTTTGAAGACAAGTAAATTCTAAGGAACAGATTATGTGACACAGAGTAGCACAGAATTCACAAGTGTCATAAGTTCTTTTATGCTCAAATGAAATTATCCTGTATGATTGTTGATCAAAGTTATTACTTGAACTGTTAATGATCAAAATGGAATTTTTGTGAGCATCAGATTCAGGTGTTTTATAATGAAGCATAATTTGATGGTTTTTCATGATCAATGATAGTTTGTAAAAATAGTTTTAATATTTGCGCCATGACATTGATGTGAGTTTTATGCAAGTGAATCCAATCAAGATCTAGTAGAGAATCTATCCAGAATAATGTTAATCAATAATAAAGAGCAGGGATATAATTGCTCATTCAAGATTGGAGGGGCTTTTCTTCAATAGATACTTGAAGTAGCCAGTTTCATCTCTACATATGACAGCTAGAGCTTATTCTCTGTATAACGAGTAATGGTTTTGACATTCATTCTTTCAAGTGCCTTGATTTGCATAACTCATTTTGAATACTTCAAGTCCCTTTACTTCACCATCTTTCATTTGCTCAGTCAATTATAGCCTTTAATCCTTTTTCATAACCTGTAGAATCATACTCAAAATACAAGCTCGTTTTGAAATCATTAGTATGATTCATTTTCAGTAAAAGTATAGAAAATTTAAGATAAGGTTTAAAAAAAATAATTTTCTTATGCTTTTATGTGAAACTTCAATTTAAAAATATATTTCATAAAGCATAAGGAATATTTGATAAATAGGCTTCTTAGCATAAGCTTCAGATATCATGCAGCATATATGAGATGTAGATTTAAAAACTTTAAAATCATGTCTCAAATGCTTTGACTATCAATGTTAATGATAAAAATAATGGAAATCAATAATAAGGGAAATATGTCAGAATGCTGCATTTTTAAAGATCAGATGAGATATCCAGAGTCATATGAATAACAGCATGAGAGTGAATGCTTTGTGCTTCAGATATTGACTCTACTATAGCATAGCAATTTTCTTGACTGTTAAGAGTTGTGTTCAAAATGATAAGAATATTCAGGATCAGAATATAAACTCAAGACTCTAGTTACTCTAACATAGAAATGATAGTGACTGTTAAAGTATTTGAGTAACAGAATGAGAGCAATAATCTTTGAATAATAAGCCTCATACTCATTAGTTCAAACTACTAGTCAAGTTGTTGTCAGAGAGACTTGCTATAGCTAATGATAATGACTATCGCTAGCATGCAAGATTCCACGCTGAGTCAGTTGCTCAGGCTACACTTACTCTTTCTAGCTATCGATAGTGCCATTTTCTATCGATAATGCTTTAGGCCATCGATGGAAATCTTTGCTCAGACACAACTTTGTTCAGCATAAGCTAGCGATAGTGAATCTCACTATCGATTGGTCAGTCCTGCATAATTTTGAGATTTGGCACAGCGAATACAGACAGAACTGATCCAATTGATTGCATAGCTATGTGATACTGATAAGCACAATTTGACAAGTTCTGACATTTGATAACTCATGCATTTTGAAAAACATCTTATGAGGATGAATTGAAACAGTTTCAACTTTATCTTCCAGTTTTCAAAAACCATTTAAATGCAACTGGAGTGAATATATTTTTCAAAATATATGAATGCAATTTTATAAACATGCTGAGTTAAAATCTAAAGGGAAAAAGACAAATAAATACCCTCCAATTTGTAAAATCCCATTAACAACTTCATGATAGGTATTAACAACTTCATGATAGGTTGTTGTGTTGTTAATACCTATCATGAAATTGTTAATGGGATTTTACAAATTGAGGGTATTTATTTGTCTTTTTCCCAAATCTAAACAAATTTGAATTGTGCATTTTATAAATTTCATAAAAGATAAACTATGCACAATTCCAACTTTTCAGTCATATAGCAATCTGACAGATATTTCAAAGATTGATTGCTAATGAAAAGAAACAATCATTCATTATCCAAACAGAATTATATTCATTCAAGTATAAGATAGGATAAGAAAGATATCACCATAACTGCACTTGTCTTGGCAGTAGCTTGATTTTGGCAGAATAATGTCAATTCTCTTTTGCAGATTTAGCACCAAAATCCAAGCACAAAGTTCAACTCATCAAGACTTGAGTAGATTTCCATGTAGATCATAGTCTTGAAGCTTTCTCTCCTTGTTACCTACAGAACTATAATTCTTTTCTTTTCTTTAGTATCCAAATTCATATGGATCTGCTCATGATTAGTTCGTAGGTATTAGCAGCATAATTCACATGCTTCAAAAGACGTAATTAATTCAGGATAGTTGAGCATAGTGAATTAATCATGACTATATGCACAAAGATATATATAAATATATTCCTTTTCAAATCAATATGCATGTATATAAGTCTATCTTATGAACATTATAAGTATTTTGGCAATTTTCTTTCAACATACAATTCAATGTTCATTCCTAAGGTTTTAGAGTGTAAAATCTCAATAAATAATACCGATAATAGTGTAGGAGATTTTACCCTCGATATACCTCTACCTTAGGTACTTGGAGAGTTGCTTCTGCTAACCCAAACAGTTCTGATATACTTAGCACCGGGTTGCAGAGATCTTTCTCGTGAAATAGAATTCAAGAGTCTTCTTCTTGGTGTATGAGGAATTCTATTTCTCTTGTTCTCCTCAAGGTAATTGAATGGTACTATGTGGTGGCTCATTCTTGAGGTAGAACATACTCTTCTTGTTACTGTCCACTGCTTCTTATGATTTGAACAAGATGTTACAGCAGTGGCTTTTCCATGAGTTCTCCTTCTGTATTTAGGTTCTATGAATCTTTTTCTTGAAGCATGAGAAACTCTTGGATTCTTCTTTCTAGCTTCTGCACCATAATGTCCATTTCTCCTCGAATCAGCAGTCTGCATACATGAAGCACTAAATGGACATTTTGGTACCCATTTGTACTTGGGTCCTTCATTGTTAGCGTTGGACCTTACATGTCCTCTTGGAACCCAAACAAATTTATTTCTCACATTTGAATTTCTTCTAATGCTACATGTGTGAGAAATATGACCAGATTTTCCACAATAATGGCAGATAATAGAATGATGTACATCATGAGATTTTATGCCACTATAGTGGTGGTTAGAGGAGTGCAAACTTTGGTTGTTTCTTTTCGAAAAATCTTTCTTCCCAAAACATTTTCCAGCATGTTTTAAAGCATCTTTACTCTTTGAAATATGATCAGTGATAGGCAGTAAATCAGCTTTATGGAAATCAAAATTGTTTTTCTCAAAAACACAGGAATTGGAACTGTATACCATGTTGCATCTTGAGCTTTAGAGAATGATTGATCAGACTCGTTCAGGTAGAGCTCTTGGCAATCATCTTTCTCTTGACCCTCTGTGTTGACTGAATCTTGGAAGGGTTCTATGATCTCTCCTTCTTCAATTTCAGCTTCCAATTGCTCATCAACCATAGATATGCAACTTTGAAATTCAGATGAGCTGTCAACACTTTCAGTTTCAACAAGATGATTAGTGATATACATAGATTCAAGTATATCCCAAATATCTATAGCACTAGAGCAAAATCTGATTTTCTGAAAATCATTTTCAGTTAAGCCTTTGTGCAGAATTTGCATTGCTCTAATGTTCAAGCAAAACATTTTTTTGTCTTTTTCAGTCCAATCCTTTCTTGGTTTGAAATCAAAATCATTTGTAAAAACATTCCACATATGATAATTAAATGAATTTATAAAACTCTTCATCCTAGCTTTCCAAAATCCGAAATCAATATCTTTAAGAAGAGGTGGAATGGTAAAGTCAAAACCTTCAGAAAACATATTACACCCAAAATCAGCCATGATCTTTTCACTTGAGATCGTTGGATCCTTTAAACAAGTGACCGGCTCTGATACCAAATGAGAATGACAATCGCACAAGAGAGGGGGTGAATTGTGCTTCAGAAAATTAAAAACTAATTAAATCAACACAATCTTTATACTGGTTCGGCCAACACTGCCTACGTCCAGTTCTCCAACTCCTTATTGGGTTCCACTAACCACAAGTTTTACAACACAGGTTCACCTGCCAACCTTTACAGAGTTTTAGAATCCCTCTAAACACTCCCCCTTACAGAGTTTTATTAGATGTTATCGCAAGCTTAGTCCATTAGCTCAATGTATCAGCTTATTAGTTTGTCTAAGTTATCACAATGAGCATTCTCCTATCGATAGCTAGATGTGTTATCGTTAGTGACTTTGTTATCGCAAGTTTGTTTAGCTATCTGAGTATTCAAGATATTTCAATAAGTATACAGATATCGATAGCTAGACTTGTTATCGATAGCACCATTTCTTATCGTTAGCTGATTCCATTAGTTCAAAGACTTAGTTCATTATTCAGCTAGTTGTTCTTCCTTTCATTTTATCCATGTTCTTAATGAACTTCTAGCGATAGTGAAGGACTTAGCGATAGATATTAACTTTGTTATTTCTAAGTCTTCTTTTGCTATTCCTTCTTGTCTATTAGCGATAGGAATATACTTAGCGATAGAGATATTTATCTTAGTGTTCTGCTAAGTTTCCATCTGCTATAGTTTAGCCTTTCATTAGCGATAGACTTTAGCTCTAGCGATAGTAATCTGTTACCTATCAGATTTTACTTGTTTAATTCAAAGGTAACTTACACTCTGTTTACAAATCACACATCTCATTTCCATCCACTTATGTACTTAATGAGTCGGACTATATATTGCTGAGACTTTTGTCTCACTCTCCATTACTCAACCCTTTTTAGGAGGAGTCTTCCTCTTATGATCGTCGGGGATATGGAACCAGGAATGGTCAATTAGCCTAGGGTGAGGCTTTTGTTTATAAGGTGAACTAGGTCAAACACACAACTGGTGCTCCAGGTTCCGGTCTGAATTGTTTGTTTCTTTTCGTTTTTGTAGGTAGTAAAGGAATACTAAATAAGGTATTGAATTATAACATATGTGATATATTATTAAATTATATATATACTTATACTCCCTACAGTCCACATTATTAGAGGCAGCCATCCATTTACACATGCCAATGAAACATAGTGAAGTCATTTATTATGAGTAAAATTAAAGTGATTTTCCAATTTTACTCTTATATTATTTAATATGTATATCAAATCTTTCCCCTCTTTACATTCAAGGGCGAAGAGTCAAATATGCCCATCTACATTTAGGAAAAGTTCACTTGGCACCATATTAAAAAATGTGGTTCAAAAGTACCTATTTATATATTACAAAAGAGTTCTTAAATGCCAAGGTTGTTTGTTCCTACTAACTGAGTTAACTGTGAGTTGTGGGCCCCACTCAATAGTGCCCAGTTGAGAGGATAAGTATGAAGGTCCGGTTATGTTATACTATCACAACTTTGTTGCTTCTCGTTGGATGGCATGGACGGAAGGAAACTATGGACATAGGTTCTATGGTTGCCGATTTTACTCTTAGGTAAGAATTACTCTGTTTTAAAGTGATGATTCATCCTTCCCCTCAATTTCACCTATTATGTTCTCTCAATTCCCGCCATCAATTTCGTTATCCACAGTAGTATGGTGCCAGGTGAACCACATTTGAACAGCCCTGGCATTTAAGAACTCTTTTGCAATATATATACAGATACTTTTGAACCACATCTTTTAATATGGTTCCAAGTGAACTTTTCGTAAATGTATATGGGTATATTTGATTTGACCATTCACCCTACATTCAAAATGTAGAGAGAACATGGAAATCAAACATTTATTAGTTTGACTTTCACATGTTACCTATAATACATACAAAAGAGCGAGGGAAGTCAAACAAAATGGTTTGGAGAAAAGATTCAAACATATCAATTTATAACTAACTTATTTAATTTCTTTACATCCTCAAAAAAGTCATCAGAGGCGCATATGCACATATATATGGAGAAAACTTAGATCCAGTGCAATATAACCAGTTCATCCAGTTCACTAATAAAAAATTGACACCTGAATAATTTTAAAACGTAACCAATAACGCCGTTACTCTTTAATTTCTTCAAGTCTCCATCTCCGTCTTTTTGGCCAAACTCAATCTTCGTTTATCATAATATACTCCTAAGAACAAAAATAGCATCTGCAAATTCCTGTCAAAAAAACACCTCAACAACAATAAAGAATGGCAAAAGGGATGGCGATCATGGAGGAGAGAATGACATTGGCCTAGGATAACGGTAACGATTTGGAAGGATTTGGCTAAGACCAACTAGGCCACTGCCAATCCCCTCTGCATTAATCTGGAGCAATGACTGACGATGACAGTGCAAGGAGCAAGGATGACCGTCGCCCATTCAACAATGATGACGACACCATCGTTGTCCCCGCCAGCTCAGACTTGATCGATGATGCACGGTCCTGGAGTCGATGATGACGAGGGGGTTGCACAGGTTAGGAGAAGGGGGTGCTAAGGATAAGGACAAAGAAGAAGAAGGTAAAGGAATGAGAAATGGATTAATAGACACCAGCAGGAAGTGTGAGAGGGAGTAATCGTGCGTCCTTCAAAACTGTCACCCTCCATCTTAACGACGATGGGGTTTAGTGAGAGAGAGATGGGATCTACTTCAGAGAGAGAGAGAGATGGAGAATAGAGGGATTCCCATTCCCTACTCAGCATCAGCCTTCTTATCAGTTTTCTCATCACCCAAAACGGCATAGTTTCAATTAGTGAAGGATCTGGACCGTCAAAAAGAAATGAAAATCTTGCCATCTAATAGAGCTTTTTTTAAAAAGAAAAAGTTTCCCAAAACTTTGCATTCAGAGACGCAAGAAGAAGAAAAAAGAATCTTCCCAAAATTCTCAGATCCTCTCTCTCATCCTCCTCTCCGGAGGCAATGCCGACAACACTCCCATCACCAGCTGCTGCGGCGATACGGAGACGGGAATTCGATAAAGCTAGGCGATGGGGGCATCCAATTCGACGGTGCAAAAGCGGTTAGACGGAATAACGGGAGGAGGAAAGCGAAGCTTCGTCCATGGGTGCTCTTCCTATGCTTCGTGGAGCTTTCTCCAAGCTTTTTTCAAGCACTTAGACGGCACAACGGGACTGATGACAGATGGGAGGCAACGAGACATGAAGTAGAACGACACCGAAATGTGCGTTTCATATATTGGAAATTACAGATCCTTCCAAACGTTGCGTTTTAGGCTATGAATAAGATCAGATTCCTTTATTAAATGAGACAGTGCCGTTTTGGGCTGATGAGAAGGCTGGTGCTGAGCCTGGAATGAGAACCCAGAATAGAGAGAGTAAGAGCAGCGTTAACAACGTTATTGATTACGTGTTAAAATTGTCCAAATGTCAATGTTTTATAAGTAAACTGGATGAACCAGTTGTATTGCACTAAATTAAGTTTTCTCATTTATATATATATATATACACACACATACATACCCATATTAAATGACAGAAGTGCGCTATTAAAAAAAATGACGGAAGTGCAGATCAACATATTAAATTATATTAAATTAAATGATAGTAGAAATGTAAATTTAACTACCGGATGCGACAATCCACAGAAAACAATACGCATCCACGGAAAACGCAAAGAAACAACAAAACAAGCAAAATGGCTCCCTGATTCGTTTTTATTTTTGAACATGAATGGCTCCCTGATTCTGAACTTTACCATTTACCCGTCAATAATCATCACCATCAAAGCTTATTTAAATGTATCAAATCACTATCTTCTTCTCTTCAACTTAACTTTGTCTTCCTCCTCTTCAAAAATTTACAGAATGAATCTTTCTTGGTCCCTCTTCACCAATGGATTCCTACTCATTGTTCTTTATTTTCTCTTCTTCAGTGACTCTGGCGCCAAGATCGTAACCCTAGATGTACATGAAGCCAAGAATCTGATCCAAAGTGGCCATGTTTATCTCGATGTCAGGTAATCAAATCCCTAATTATCTCGTCCAATCCTCAAGTTTTTGCTTCCGTTACCTTCATCGGCAGATTTGATAAACCTAATAATTACTGGTTTTTCAACGACTTTTTAAAAGGAGGATTGAAGATTTCCAGAAAGGACATGTCGATTCAGATAAGATCATTAACATTCCTTATGTGATCGATACACCCAGTGGTATCGTTATCTACATCTTTTGAATTTCTGATTTTGGTTCAGTTAGTTTTAGATTTGACTGTGAAATTGTGCTATTTTGATTGATAGGTAAGGTGAAGAACCCAGAATTTGTGAAGCAGGTTTCATGTGCTTGTGACAAAGAAGATCAGATTATTGTGGTAATTAAATTTTTCTTGAAATTAAAAATTTCCCAAACTTCTTCTATGGTGAATTGATTATCTGTTTTGGATGAATTTGTTTTTTAGGGTTGCGATTGTGGGGTGAAATCTCTATATGCAACGACTGATCTTCTGGCTAATGTAAGTAGATTCATTACTATATTTGTTAAGCATGTTCTACGATTAATGAAAACTGACTTTTTAAATATAATTTTGTATAGTTTCTTCAGTCTAATTTTCCAAAAAAAAAAAAATGAGTTACATATTTACAATGCCTTTATTTACAGTTTTGTTAGATATGTATACATTTGCCCTCAATTTTCAAGTTTCAACGCATACAATTTTTTTAATTGATCCCTGCCTTCTCATTTCACCGAAAAAGATTAAATTGCACAAAGTTTTTTCAAGTTATGCTAAAACCATAAAGATTTTTTGAACTTAACATTCTTAATTTTTTCCTAAAAAGAAAAATTATAATATGATTTTAAGAAGATTATCACGAGTTATGCAGGTATGATTTATCATTCCTTAATGTATAACATGATTGAAGCATTAATCTTAGTCCTAAATATAGAATTTATTTCTAATTTTCGTCAATTGTTTCACAAATCACCTTTATAGATATTCATTCAACAATAATCAAGTAAAAAGGGAGGTATGGAATTAAAAAAGATGATTATGATATTTAAAAAAAAATGACATTATTACTAACTTAACTAACATCCTTAATATAACCAAATTGTGTGTGTGTGTGTATTATATTTAGAATTAGAGCCTGTATTTAATTAAACTAGTAGCCAAATCAGGATTTAATTGCAGTCTTAAAAGATATTTTTGTAAATTGGCTCTGTCATTCCCTTTTATTATCAATAATTAGCACTGTCATTTGCTAGCTAATTAATAATAAAATTGGCACCGATCATTTCATTTGAGTTGGGATTAAACACGTTTTCTTTTTATCACGCACTTTTTTATGTTCTTTCTCTTGCAGCGCTAGGTTGATACGAAAATTAATGTGTATGTTGTTATGAATTGGCAGGGATTTAAGGATGTGAAGAACATGGATGGAGGTTATCAGGATTGGGTTAAGAACAGGTTTCCTGTGAAACTAGTTGCGGCTGAATGAAATTTGGGACTTAAGCCCAATGTTTCTATGTTTTCTTTTTTTTTTTTTTTTTGTTCAATTAGGGAAGCCTATCAAAGTAATATAGCAAGTTGACTCAAAATCATAAAGGCCGTTTCTGGGTAAGAAAATAATCATAAAGGCCGTTTGTTGAATATAAAAGATAAAAAGTGATTTTGATCGTTTAAATATGGATAGTTGTTGGAATAACCTTTAACACAAATACGGGGATGTCATGAAATTAATTTATTTTCACCTCATACCTATTTGGTTAAACATTGAATTTTGATAAAAAAAAACGAATAAATAAACACTGAATTCAAGCCCATTAACTCATTTAAACCCAAATTAACCAGTTTTTTTTCCATAGCCTTTTACGTGGCCTAGTGTCGCTTTTGATATTGTAACTCAAAATCCCAACAAATCCTAAATTGCATGAACTATAAATTAAAAAGAAAAAAAATCCAAGATCAAGGGTATAAATCAAGTGTTGATCACTTGTATGTTTGGAAGGATGAAAATACCATCCAAATGAAAAATCAAGCCAAATAACACACTCCTTCATTTGTTGTGCCATAAACTACCAACTCCTCTTGCATAAGTTTTGCTACTCTAATAACACGTGTTGAAGGAGAGGTAAATAAGGGAGGATGAGAAATCTAAAAAGAATTTAATGCATCGACGACTTTATTCATCACACCGTCTTTTATCGAATTATAAAAGCGGCTAGAAGTTGTTTCATCCTCAACTCCCAGTAAAGTAGAAATAGAAGGGAAAGAAGACCTCAAAACCCTTTATCTGAAAAGGTAAGATCTATCCATGAGTTGATGGCTCAATGCATCCTGGGGATTTTTATGAGGGCTTTATTTCTGTTTATTTAAAATTGTCTATTTATGTTGAGGGGATGAGGACAAAATTTTTGTTGATCAATGCTGTGCAGTAATAATTCCTTTGGAGGTGGAATTAAAGTACTCACAGCCATTATCAGTTCGTAAGAATTCTTATTTCTGTTTTTGGAATACTAACTTATTTCTGTTTTTGGTGTACTAACATGGTCTTGTCAAGATAAGCCATTCGAAGTTCCCATGTTTCATGAATTGTGTCATATCACTTCTGAAAAGATTTTTAGATTAGGATTTTATATTTTTGTAGTTTACCACAGAATCCCATCATGCCAGCTGGCTTGATTTTTTTCCTTTGTACGTAGGGGTGAGCATTCGGTTATTCGGTTCAGTTTTCGATAAAAACCGAAATAACCGAATAGAAAAAATTTTCAAAACCGAACCGAAACCGATTTACCGAATAACCGAAACCGAATTAACCGAAATATTTCAGTTTGGTTCGGTTAATAACCGCAATTTTTTTCTTTTTAATTAAATTAAACTTTTTGAATTTTCAATAAGCAAAACTCAATACAAATTATTGACCTAACAACCTCAATAAGATCCCAAATAACATAATACAATATATAAATTAGAACATAATATAAGATTTCTAGGAAAAATGCAAAATACAAAGAAAAAATGTACTTAACATTACTTCATCTAAAAACAAAAGGTACATTTTTAAAAACTAAATATTGATTAATGATATATAACATATCATTTTTTAAATTAAAATAAGAAAAACAAAAGGTACATTTTTAAATTTTGAATTTTAAAACTTAAGTGTTTAAAAAGAAAAATATGAGAAAAATTATTTTTAAATTTTTTTTTAATATTTTGGTTATTCGGTTTTAATTGAATTATTTTTTAAGCCACCAAACCGAAAACCAAAAAACCAAATTAAAAAAACCGAACACGCACCGAAAACCGAAAAGACCGAACCGAAAAAACCGAACTTAACTCGGTTCAGTTTTCAGTTTCGGTTTGATTTTACTCACCCCTATTTGTACGCATAAAAATCCTTTTCTAATAGACAATCTTATTATCATGCATTAATTAAATGCGAGCACATCCATGCATGCTTGTATTAAGCCACTTGAATAAAAAAAAGAAAGAAGGAAAGAAATTTGCTCTCTGTCCAAACTTTGGATGGTTAACACTTATGATGAGGTGTAGAATGAAATGCATTGAAGATTTTTCTATATGGTTCAAAACACAAGCTAATGCTTAAGATGATAAAAACAACTTAGGAAGAATCCGCCCAAGGAAAACAATAAGATAACACTAAATAAACAAAGCAGTAAGCACACCGTCCCTGATCTAAATTTCCGAGCACCAGAAAAACTCATGCTAGAGCAGGTAGATCCCTAGCACGGAGAATGAAACAAACTCTAATCAGTGCCATACAAGTTATACATCCATCAGATCAACATAATTTGATGAAAGGTCCAATGCTACAACCGACAATGATGGATCCACTATGTCATCCAGATTGTAAATCTCAATCTTCTTCTCTTTCTGGAGGCAGACCACAAGGTAGGAGCATTTTCTGCACACACAACAGAACTTGTTTGATAAGAAGGAATGCAAGTAAAAATTCATTTAGGATAACTGGGGACAAATTTTGTCGTCACTCAATAGCCTATTATATGAAAACAGTGAATAACGTCAAAGATCAAGTACCATCATAAGATGCCAGTCCTAAGGAATAAGGAACTATTAAACAAAAAAGAGTGATGATCAGAAATCCCCCAAGTCAGAACCTTTTCAGAGACCTGTCGCTAATTGTCTTATTGGCGGCATCATTGAGCATGTCATGTCATGCATAATTCAATAACATCAAACATCACAGAATAATAATTCCTTCAACTCGTTTTCTCAGAGTTGTGGTGAAAGGATGGCATGACTGCCATCAACTCCTAAAAGAAAGCTACGATTACAGTATCAAATTACATTTTGATCGTGTATAGATTCAGATGCATAAAAACTTGCCCCAAGGGCAGAATCTCAATCGGAAATGAAAAAGGAAACCAAATCAAACCTTAATTACATTGACAGGAACAAAGCACTATGATGCCTGACAATTGAACAATTTGACAAGAAAAAGTAAAAATGAAGTAGCATTGGTGAATGAAATAGGCAGTAATTGTTTAAGGATACAGTCTCAAGCATTGTTGTTGACTTGCAAACTTCTCATAAAATTGGAGAAAAAAATAAAAGAAAAGCTAACCAAGGGGAACAGACATGGAGCTCCCAACACAAACTATGAAATGCACTATTATAAAAAAGAAAAAGTGGTACTTGATTAAAATGCCCTACACAGAGAATGAATTGATAGCTCATGTGGCGCCTGTGATGAGCTTGATGACTTCAATCCCTACTCACGCCTCTTTACCCCACCCACTGCCTAATCCTATAGAGTGGCTACATTTGTAACAAAAAGAAATCATTCTTCAATTTTAACTAATCAATTCACTACTACATTATGATGTGATTAGGGATCCCTTTTGCAAAGCCTATATCAAAATCTCATGCCAGAAGATGTCAATATCAACCTAAATCAAATAACTTTTCATTAGACCAGGGTGGTTTTTCAAAATTATAAAAGAGCCTGTTTATTTTCATATGCCTAATACCTTTGGCTTGTATCTTTCACTTCACCATTTTTTTTTCATGCTCCTCAAATTTCAGAAAGAAACAAAGTGTCTACTAATGCCTCCTACATATATCTTTCACTTCACCATTTTATCAATTCATCTAAATATGTGACTTTGAACCCTCAAGATTTCAGGTAAACTAATTCGGTTGATGCTAACTAATGTGATGTAATGCTGTAACAAATATGCAACTTCGGTCCATCAAACCAAAGAGTCTGCCAAACAATGGCCATGTACAAACTTAAATGAGGAACATACTGTTTCTTCTGGGAAACAATACGAAACAGAGAACTCTATTAAAAAAATAAAAATCACACACACACAGAGCATGCTAATATTTTGTTTCCATCAACAACACAATGGCACTAACACTGCAATCGCAAAGTTCAGACTAACACATAATATATACAGAAACTCACGACCTCATTGAAAGGGGGAAGGGAGAGAAGAGAGAGAACCTGCATGAAGCTGTAGCGTTCTCTTCCAATCGATTCATTTTCAGCAATGGCAAAGTATGCCAGTATAGGGTAGTGGCCAACATATGATGCATAGCTATCACGCTGAATGTTCACTGCCCACTCACTGCATCAAAGAGGAATAAAACAAGAGAGAAAACAAACAAAGTAAACAAACTGAAGATTTTAGGCAGAAATTTTGAAAAGGAAACGAATTCAAAGAATAAGGACCTACAATCTATTTAAATCAGCATGCCCAGTTCCAACATATTTAGCTTGGAGATGCTCAAGTTGAGAATTGATGTTAAACCTATCACTGGCCTGCATCGTAGTTCGAGGCAGAAATGATTAAGATATTTGATACCCAATTAGGAAGGAAATTTCAAGTCTTCAACTGTAACTCATAGAGTTAGAGGAGAAAAAACCATATCTGGCGATAATCAGTATCATTACATGGCACCACGAAGTTTTCCCAGAAAAAATAAAAGGCAATCCTATTAACCAGTAGGAAGGGGGGAATAAAAGATTCAGGGAATTTATGAAGGATTTATACCTGCATATTTGTCTTGCACCTCAGAAAACACAAGTTGTAGATAGTTGAGGAGCACGACGAGCGCGAGAACCTTGAAAGATTTTTGTTTAATCCCCAATAGCCCTTGAGCCCTTTATTCAGTTTCCCTTCAACCCGTTTGGTTCACTGTATCCAATAGAATGTAATATAATGATGTTTACATTATTTTGTTTGTACACCATTAAGGAAAGATTATGCCGCTAGATTACAAAGAACATAGGAACTGGTAAGATTACTATATCAAGAGACAAGACTACCCCTGTCTACATATAAGTATATATATTAAACTTATCTATTGTTCACCAAATATATAATTGAATCAAAATCGTATTCTCGATCAGAATACAACCAAAATTTGATAGCATTTTCATTTATCAAATTGTTCAAGTACATATTGTTCTATAAACCTTTACACGTCATACCATGTTGTCAATAGAATAGATTCATTCAAGCTGATTTTTTTTTGGGGTCCAACACTAATCATATCATCTAGCTATTGTTAATTAAATATATCCTCAGTATATTTCATGTTCAGGCAATACATACAATAATCACAGGCAATTAGATGCACATATTATGTACATCTAAGTCCAATCTCAATATATTTTCATGCTGTGTCGGAGCAATCATAATTCCCTATCTCATGTACAGGAGATACTTTATAGAGGCCAATTGTAATTGGTCTTATACTTATAGTCCCGTTGGCAAACCTGTTATAGTAAAAATTCTTGTAACTCTCGCTAGCAGCTTTACCAAAACATAATAGCATTACCAAATACAAATTCAGTTACCAAACTAATTAGAAAAAAAATAAAACAAATCTATGCATATACAGACTGCGGATGAACTCTGATCATAGTGTAAAATTAAAATTGTAAGAAAGTTATTAATTAAAATCGTCTATATACATGTATATACATATGAACAAGAACAACTATCAAGCAACCCGTATTAACAAGAACGATAATGTGGAAATATTATATATATAGGTATAAATATTGAAGACCACAACTACGATGAGAAGGCACAATTCACAGATATATTGAAGAAGCTAGTTCTCTAGGTCGCTTATTTGACAACACGGAAGACATAAGCGTTCTAGGTTTGGAATTTGAGGTTGCAGAATTGGAAGAGGAAGACGAGAAATGAAGTAGGATTTTGGGGGTGGGTGGAGAAAGTGCGAGTATGTAATCGACACACAAAGGAACAGTGAAGAAAGAGCGACTCACCTAAGGCGAGAGTAGAGGAAAACTCTGTGATCTCCGGCCACTGTGAGGACGAATCAGCAACCGGCCACAGCTAATTTTGCGATTGCGGTAACAACAGTGATGGGGTTTTCACTTGTAGGTGGAAACTGGAAAGGATGCGAGGGGCCTGATCTGGTCAATTTAAAGAGGAGCTCTTAAATAAAATTACATAGTAGTAGTACTTTTGGTCCCTGACTCACTTAGTAGTTTGGGCCTTTTAACTTTGTGATGTTTATAACATTTGGGCCTCAAACTTTGGAGATAGCTACGTGCCGGACTTAATTAAATTGAGCTAAATGGCTAAAAATATTAAGTTGCAGATGGCAGTGGGGCCCATGTAACATGCCAAACTTTAAATTAAAGATTAATGGTGATTTAACTAAATAAAATGGGATTAGTGATTAATGAAATGGGATTACTGAATATTGTGATAAATGATTAATGATAGTGATTAGTTAGGTATTTGAATAAATTGGAGGATTGGTGTTATGATTGAGCATGATAACATTGATAAATTGAGGATTTGATTAGTAGATGAGTAAAGTTATAAAATTGGTCAGACAAAGAAATTGAAGTCTTAGATGCACCAAAACTTATAATAAAGGGCAAATTAGTGACAAGGTAAAATTTGATTAGTCATAGAAAGATTAGTAGATGAATAAATTTCGTGCTTTAGGGATTTTTGGAGCAGTGTTGGAAATAAAGGATTTTCAAATACCGAATGATATTATTTTTGAATAATTCTTTTCTCATAGAAAAGTTGACATTCCAAGCTTTCTGAAGAGTCTTAGCTTATGATTTTTTGGAAATTTGTGGAATAATTTATGTGATATTGAAATAGAATCTCTTGTTATATTAGAGTATTTTGAGTAGTCTTGAGGATATGAAGTTAAATAGTCAAATGATAATACTTTTTTCATTGGGAACTTGACATCTTAAGCTTTCCAAAGAGTCATAATTTGTAATTTTTGGAGATCTATAGAATTAGTTATGAATTTTTGAAGTTAGAGGAGAGTATGGGGGCCAGCAGGTCGCCTCAACAACCAAAGTGGGTCGCCCAAATGACCAATATAGAGAGCAACGCTCTCTATAAGTGGTAGGTCCCTTCGACAAATAAAGAGGGTCGCCTCAATGATTTTTATTACTTTCAGAGACGGAAAGAAGATAGGGTTGAGGAGGACGAAGAGTGGGCTGCTAGGGTTCAAGTTTTTGGAGGTTTTGAAGTGGTTTAAATCTTCCAAACTCATTAGTAAGCATTCATAACCTAATCCATTTATTTTCCTCTTAATTTCTTGGAATTTCAAAGTGGAAATAATTGGGTTTTGAGGATTTTCGAAAACGATGGAAATTTCTATTGATTTTTTTGTTTCAATCTTTTCATATGAGCTAAATGAAGTGTTTAATGGGTTTAGTTTTGTTGGATTTGATATTATATGAAGTTTTGAGTAATCTATGGAGTATTTGAGTTAGGGTTTGTTGATAATTGATGAAACTGAGTTTGAGTTTGAGGTTTGATGATTGATTGATGTTGTTGGGATGAGTGTAACATCCCAAAAATTTAATTAAGGATTAGTAATAATTTAAGATTTGATTATGATTGAGGAGTTTGGAGTGCCTTATTAATAAATTTACGGAATTTAAGGAATTTTTGGGGACTTTCAAAGATTTATTCTTCTTCCTCAATTTGATAATAAGAGTTGGATAAATTATGTAATTTTTGGACTTAAAGGAGATTATGGTGGGAGGAAATCCCTAGTTTGATATTAATATTAATTTTAGAGAATGAAAGGATAAATTTATCCTAAAAGAAAATATCTTATTTGATGACCTAAGGGTCTATTAGTCCTTTCCATTTCCTACCCATTTATTCTTTTTATTTTATTTTATTTTATTTTATATATCTCCTCTCTTTGCCCGTTTCATTTCCGATTAGCACCATCATCTCCCATTCTTCTTCTTTCTTCAAGCGGCAATGAGAGAGATTGGGGGGAGCAAGTGAGAGAGAGAAGAAGGATGGAGCATCGCAGCCCTTTATCTTCCTTCTCCTTCCTTCTTCCTCCCTTTCTCCCTTATCTACTACCGTGACAGAGCAGAGAGGGGGAGGGAGGAAAGGAGGGTCTCCTGAATTTCCAGAGCTCACCGACTTCAGAATAGGAAGTGTTTCGATGAATTGAGTCATATTTAGGGTCCGGTGAGTCTCCTCTATGTTTCTCTACCTTTTATTTCTTCGATTAGTGTTTTTTCCTAAAATGTGTCTTGGACGAGTTTATAGTACATTTCACACATATGAAAAAAATTCTTTTAGTTCATCAACATTGTTTTAATAATTGTACATTATACACAAAAGAACAAATGCATATGTAAATATTAAACTAAAAATAAAATGTTACTATATTGATTAAGTAGCAAATGGTGACTGTCTAGTGATTTTTTTTTCTTGGAAGAGTTTGTCCTATCTACACCAAATAATAATTTAATAAATGCCTTCATTATATGTGTGAAGAAGGTCGGAAAATTTTTTTGGATGAAGAAGACTGGAAATTTAGTTTACTAAACAATGAAACATAGGAAGGGTGATGATGATGTTTCAGGGAAAATATGGGAAGATCAAATTTCTTCCTACTGCTATGTACTGCAAACCTGGGGAAAAGCAACAAATAATTGCTTCTCACTCACCTAGCTTCTCACCCAAAAGTGCAGTGGATGGACCGCTAATCCAGACATGCATAAGAAGACTTTGGTGACCAAAAGTAACTTTTCAAGGTGGAGAAGTAGCCTTTCCCCCCTCCCACTGTAATCCCAAACATGTCCAATTTGTTACTCTACTAGTTAAAATCTCCTATCTGAAATTTTGAAATCTAGAAGGTTTTAATATCATTTCCCCCAATACCAAATAGGTCAATGTAACCTCAGAATTAACCACTTTGTAATCGAGAAGTGGGGACAGAATAGGTTAATTAGGCCCATTCATAAGAGCCCATTAATAAACTTACTGCCTAAGTAGCTACATTGATTAAATTACAAAGAACTAAAACACAGGAACATAATTTGAAATTCAATTTCTGTGTTCAACATTCCAACAAAGAAAACTTAGTACTTTTTTTTTAATATAAAACTGGACACTGCCTATAAACTAGGAAATCTTAGTACTTTGAATAAAGATTTGGACATAAAGGCTCAATCTCATTCCTCGACATGGCGAGATTGTTGGTACCAAATTCAGCAATGCAAATACAAATAGGGAAAATAGGATTTTTGTAATTAATGAACGGGATCACCTGCGACGGTGGTTACAAGTAAAAAGGAGTTCTCATCGAGGTACAATCAAAGTGACAAAAAGAAAGTAAAGATTGAATGCTTAATGATTGCTCTAGAGTTTGCAGGCGCTTGTCAGTCAATGTGCTTCTCTAGAACGTATCCATTCTAAGAAAAAGGGAGCTTATATTTATAAATAGCAGGGTTGTACCCCTGTTAGTTCTGACTTCCGTGGTTAAGCATGAGTGTGATGGGGTCAGAGAGCCGTTGTGATGTAGTCATTGGTTATTGACCAGCAACAGTGGTTACAAGTAAAAAGGAGTTCTCATCAAGGTACAATAAAAGTGACAAAAAGAAAGTAAAGATTGAATGCTTAATGATTGCTCTAGAGTTTGCAGGCGCTTGTCAGTCAATATGCTTCTCTAGAACGTGTCCATTCTAAGAAAAAGGGAGCTTATATTTATAAATAGCAGGGTTGTACCCCTGTTAGTTTCGACTTCTGTGGTTAAGCACGAGTGTGATGGGGTCAGAGAGCCGTTGTGATGTAGTTATTGGTTATTGACCAAGTGCGACTCAGTAATTTGTAGGGGTCGTGGTTATTTGCGAGCTAGATCCCACAGATGTGACCTGAGAGTAGGTTATGTCACTTGGAATTCTGGGCTGATGGTTATTGGGGGCCACTGGGCCTAAACTCCCTTCGCTGGGTCTAAGGGAACATAAGCGTAATCATGAGCCTACATTAAGTCCCCCTCTCCCCAAGCCTGATTATTGTCAAACATGGGGAGTTGTATCTCAATGACAGCCTATTAAGATGATGGGTAGTTATCCTATGGGATGCGGCGAATCCACGTGCGCTCTGGACTTTTAATTGTGTTCTTCATCTATGGGCGTGTTGGTCTTCAATGGGAGCTATTCGAAACCATTGATTGTGCCCTTAGTGTACGATTACGATTGAGGAGTGCCCATTACTTGGTTTGAATGTCAAGGAATGGGAAACGTCTCCTTCATTTCCATTTTCCCTCCACTTTCTCCTACACCAAGGCCTTTACATTCATCCCTTCTTTTCGCTAGAGCTTTTGATAGTTATTTTCTTCTCTTTTCTGTCTATCTTGTTTTTGCGTTTTCGGGTTCCTTTTCTCCATGATTTGTCCCTCCATTTTGTGTCTTTTTGTCCGACAAAAAAGCCCTTCTTATTTCACCCTTCTTAGGGTTTAGTTAGCATGCCTGGGTATGATAGTGAAGCATGTTTTGTCGATTACCCTTCTGATACAGAAAACCAATCTGATTCCTCAACAATAATGTACTCGTTCTCAGGCCAATGGGTGGCCATCAGTGTAGAATTTTTTAAGTATTCCAGTTGTTTCCCTGTGTCCCCCATTATTTTGGATATTTGCTCCTACAGTGTCGCTCCTGCTCAGTTGATGCCACATGTTTGGTTGGTAGTTGCTGCCATAGAAGCCCTTAGTGAAAGATTAGGCAGAGTTATGACCATGAACAACCTAATGCAAGTCTATTGGCTTAAAAGGTTTAGGCAAGCCCAGTTTACACTAGGCCATAGGGCCCATTCTCACCCTGCCTTGATTGTTGGTGATAAGATCAGTGATTGGAATCGGGAGCAGAGGTTTATTATGGTCGATGTGGAGAATTTGATAAGGGGGCCCCGTTTTCCCAAGCAATGGGTGGACCATAGTAAGGCTTTCTTTCTCTGGTGTGCCTACTTATTGCACGAGGGCTTACCAGAGGGGTTTTGTGTGTTTACAGACGAAGATTACAGGCTTAAGTTCCCACGCATGAACCTGACACAGCCGTAAAACTTGACAAAATTGTCGAGCTTCTTGAAAAGGAAAGGAACTTTGTGACAATCATGTCTCATATGTATCCCCCATCTTGCAATTATTATTTTCTTTCTGATTATCTATTATGTGGCCTTTTTACCTTTCATTTTTATAGAGGAAAATGCTACCACTCCTGCCAGTTCTTCAACAGCCTCTTCAAGAGGGCCCAGGCCTATAGGGTTTATTAGCAAGTAGACCCTGTTACCCCGTCTTTCACACCTGGAGTTGCCAAGGCTCTTCAGTCAAGCAAATTTCCCCTTCTCACTACTGCCGAGAAAGGGAAGGATGCTACGCCTTCGCCAGCCAATAAGAGGGCTAAGTCCGGCTCAAAGAAGAATGGCATGTTCTTAGCTTCTAAGATGAGCGGCCTGGCCGTGTCTTTTCCTCTTGGGGTGTCGACGGGTGCTGACGCTGACTTTAAGGCCATTTGCCTTATCGTTCACCAACTCTTTCTTACTGTCGATAGGGCCGTATTTAACTACATGGGCCCTGACGAGGTCCTAAAGGAATTGTCACGCTATCTATTCATGGTATGCAATCTCGTTCATACATGTACCCCGACTATCTTTATCTCTCATATGCGTAGAATGCTAGAAGGAAGAGATTGGGGTATTAAAAGTGGAAGTGTCGGCTCTCAGAAAGCAGTTGAGACCACTTAAGGAGAAGCTCGTAGGCCGGACTGCCGAAATATTTGGCTTGCAGGATGAGATGCTTACTATTGGCTCCAAGTTTGCTATGGAGGATAAGGTGGCATTAATGAGATAATTCATGGATGGCTTAAGCAACACTGGGAGCCTGAGGAGGTTATTGCCGAGTAAGGCTTGCTTTTCAACAACAAGGTTGAGGCTGCCGCTTCCCGTGTGCCCCTTCAAGCGGCGACCACTCTTATGGATGGGGGCAGGCTGGCATAAAGCTGATTAATGAAGATGCCCTGACCGTGGCCCAAATTACTGAGGAGGCATGCCACAAAGCTGAACAAGGGTAGGAGGATGAAGGGGATCCTTCGAAACCTGAGGAGAGCACCCCCAGTTCCTAGGGGATTTCATGTTTGTTAGTTTATTCTCTCTTTTTTCAACAAAGTTATTGTGTTGCTATGTAGTTGAAACTCGTACCTTGTTTTGTAGTCGTTTGTTCGGCTTACTGCACTGGTGCTCGTCATACTCCTTGGGTTAGGGGTGGCGATTTCCCTTAAATTTATGCTCTCCATTTCGGCACTGTTTGTGTTACAGTTAGGTCTGTATTCTATTATGACGTAAACATAACTAACCATTCGTAAGATTATTAACAGCTACCTTGTCAGGGTGGCTTAGGTGTGTAAAGTCCGAGCCCAACTTGGTTGGCTAGTAGATATTTCCCTTAGAGGGTGTCATTCATTGGGGTCGATGTTAGCTTTAACAATCTACATGAATATTAAATGCAGAACACGACAAACAAAATATGGTATGGAACCATCTCTTTGATCACCAATAGTTATGTCTGGAGTACTATTACCGAATACTAGCACAGTCGGTGCTTTGAGGATTTGGAATTCCAAACTCATCTCTTTGATCATTTGGAAGTAAACGATGTTCACCGAGCTACTTGTGTCCACTAACACACATTTTGATGTCAAAGTTTCCAAGGTGGAGTGATATTGCCAAGGCGTGGTCATGGGGTAGCCAGATGTGTCAATCTTATCGTCGTTAAATGTGATTGGCCTGTCCTTCGATTCCGCAGATAGGTCGATGGCTGGCGCTTTGTGATCGCCCTTAGGCAGTAGTCTAGTATGGCGTTTTGCAGCTGGATAGGTCGATCCTCTAATCTCTGAACCTCCAGTTATACTATTAATGGTCTAGGAATTCTGGGGAGGCTGGGCTAAGGCTAGCTATCGTTGTTGTGGTTTGGTGTGTCCTGTGCTCGGTTCTTTAAGAGGCCTTTGAGGCGTCCTATTTTCAATAGCCTTGCCACTTCTAGTCGTAGCATCATATACTCTGTTGTGTAGTGACCATGATCATTGTGAAATTCGCACAATTTAGTTGCATCTCATTGCTCTGCGGGCCTTTTTATCTTGGGTGGCCACTTGACAGCGTCTCCCATCCTGGTCAGGGCTATCACCAACTCTAATGGGTTAACAAAAATGTTGTGGTCCTCAAGCCTCGGGGGAGGGGGCTTCTTAAGAGTGTTGTTTTGAGATTATTAGCTTTGTCCTTCGTTTTAAGAAGCTGCTAGATACAGCTCTGCTCTCTAGTTCTTGCCCTTGGGTTTATGACTACGACAATTGCTGGATTTTGTCTCGAACTTTCGAGGTTGTCGGGAAGACTACTCTGGTTTGTTTTGTCTGAAATTGGCATCATCTTCCTCCCATTTAATTTGTGCCTAGGATCTAGCCTAAATATCAGCATAAGTCTTGCACGAATACTTCGTCAGCTCTTTATACATGTCTAAATCTGGTAACATGCATCTTTGAAAGGCAATGATGGCGATTTGGGGGTCATAGTGAGGGATACTAACCATTTCCTTTGTGAACCTAGTCAAGATCTCCCTGGTTGTTTTGCTAGGATCTAAGGATCTGATAGAGGTTGTTTGAGGTCTTCTGCAATTTTTGGCTGCTAGTGAACTACTGTACGAACAGGTACGTCAAATGCTTAAAGGAAGTAATGGTCCACCAATAAAGTGTGGGGCCCACTAAAGCTAATTCAGAACCCTTTACACATACACGCTTTCCTTTTCTCTTGGGGTACCAAGGCTGCCATCAAGATCTAGCGGTATTGAGCCATGTGTTCATCGGGGTCAGTGATCCCATCGTATTTTGGTAGGACAGGGTAACTAAACTCCTCAGGTATTTCCTTTGACGCTATCTCTTCTATGAAAGGCGAGTTGGCGAAGCTCGCAAGATTCGTCCTCAGTAGAGGTTATGGGACGCCAGGCATGCGCAGCATGGCCTCATTAAGCTCTTTCAGTTCCTTCTGCAATTTGACATGCTCCATTGATTCAGCAATCGACACGGATTGGTTATTTGTCAGGGCAGGTTGAGGATGTCTTGTCTGGTCTACCGGATAGGCAGTTTGCAACCTTGGTCGTCGCCTATAATCATGCTCAACGTGTTGTGGTCCCTCAACCTCAATGTCGATCTCTACATCAAAATCATCAGCGTCAATAATCGGGTGACGTGTTTCATACCTGTATCCCTACTTATAATTGTGCACTCACGGTGATAAAAGGCTACATAACAAGCACGTCGTCTATGCTAAATCGTCAGGATGATTCTGGTCGAGTCATGGACATCCCAGTTATCTGGGATTTGATGCCTTTTTCCTCATCCTCAAGACGCTTCAAGGTACGAGAACACTCCTTTGCTAGCTCCTCTTGACGTTATCCTCTCGGATTGCTCGGTCAGTAGGTTGAGGATTGTTGTCAGTTATTCGGCAGGATTTGGCTAGGCGGAAGATTCAACCATGACTGTCCTTTGACAAAGTGATGAGTGGCTTTTGAAAAAAGTGAGAATGGCAATCACACAAGAGGGGGGTCAATTGTGCTTCCGAAAATTAAAAACTACTTAATACAACACAATCTTTATACTGGTTCGGCCAACACTGCCTACGTCCAGTTCTCCAACTCCTCGTTGGGTTCCACTAACCACAGGTTCACCTGCCAACCTTTACAGAGTTTTAGAATCCCTCTAAACACTCCCCCTTACTACCTGTAAGGTTACAACCCTGTTCTTAAAGCACCAAGCTTTAGAACAACCTCAAACAGTAGAGGATTTCAATAATAGAGTTCACTTAATGAACAGATTATGATAATCACTTAAGTACAAATGAAATCACTAAGAACAATAAATACACAGATCAGAGAGCAATGAATGTGTTCGTGAATATTCTTTGTTTTTCGTCAGTTCTACATAAATGCTCAAGTGCTGTATTTATATCTCTTCTCAGATTTTCCATTGCGTTCATCTTCATGAGGCCGTTTGAATATGGTCATTGAGAGCTCATAGCCGTTGGCATTAAATGCAATTACTTCATCGAAGTTAACTTTCTGCTCTAGCTTCAACTGCTCTTGCGTAGGGTGACCTAAGAGAGATGTAGACTGAGCGTTCTGAGCATCTGTACCAACTGTACTTGCATAACAGCTTTTTCAGTAGCGCTAGCATGCTTTGCTATCACTAACTGCATAGTATAATTCCTGCACTTGAGCTGTTAGCTAAGCAAGTAGTCATGTAATGAATGGCAAATGTTATCGCAAGCTTAGTCCATTAACTCAATGTATCATCTTATCAGTTTGTCCAAGTTATCACAATGAGCATTCTCCTATCGATAGCTAGATGCATTATCGCTAGTGACATTTGTTATCACAAGATTATTTAGCTATCTGAGTAACTTATGATATTTCCTCAAGTATACAGATATCGATAGCTAATCATGTTATCGATAGCATCATTGGCTATCGCTAGCTGATTCCATTAGTTCAAAGACTTAGTTCATTTTCTCGCTAGTTGTTCTTCCTTTCATTTATCCATGTTCTCAATGAACTTCTAGCGATAGGATATTTCTTAGCGATAGTGAAGGACTTAGCGATAGATATTAACTTTGTTATTTCTAAGTGTTCATTTGCTATTTCTTTCTATCTATTAGCGATAGGAATACACTTAGCGATGGAGATATTTATTTTAGTATTCTGCTAAGTTTCCATCTTCTATTTGTTGGGCTTTTCATTTGCGATAGACTTTAGCTCTAGTGATAGTAATCTGTTACCTATCAGATTTTACTTGTTTAATTCAGAGGTAACTTACACTCTATTTACTTATGTTATCTATGGGGCCAGTCCTCATCAAAACTTAAGATTCTAACAAAAAGGTGTTGCTGGGTTCCCACGATCGATGCCAAATTGTTGATACCAAATTCAGCAAAGCATACAATTGGGGAAAATAAGATTTTTGTTATTAATGAACGGGGTCACCAGGAATGGTGGTTACAAGTAAAAAGGGGTCCTCGTCAAGGTACTATCAAAGTGACAAAAATAAAGTAAAGATTGAATGCTTAATGATTGCTCTAGAGTTTGCATACGCTTGTCAATCAATGTGCTTCTCCAGAACGTGTCCCTTCTAGGAAAGGTGGAGCTTCTATTTATAAGCAGTAGAGTTGCACCCCTGTTAGTTCCAACTTCCGTGGTTAAACGTGAGTATGACGGGATCATAGAGCCATTGTGATGTAGCCATTGGTTATTAACCAGGTGCAACTCAGTAATTCACAGAGGTCATGATTATTTGCAAGCTAGATCCCATAGACGTGGCTTGAGAATGGGTCGTATGGCTTGGCATTCTGGGCAGATGGTTATTGGGGGCCAAATGGGCCTGAACTCCCTTCGCTGGGGCCAAGGGAACCTAAATGTAACCATAAGCCTACAAAGATATGATTAGGGGTGTGCAAACAGTTTTACGATTTGATTTTGAATCGAAAACCGAAAAACCGTTAACTGGCCAAATGCAAACTTGAAAAACCAAATTGTTTTCGGTTTGGTTTTTCGGGGTTTTTTGGTTTTTGGGCAATAAAGGTGAAAATGGAATCAGATTGTGAAGACCATAAATAATGGCTGGCTGGCTGCTTCATCATCTTCCTCCACCTTGGCTGCTTCATCTTCTGTACTGTCAGCACTAAACCGGAAGAACAGATTTCCAGAAAGCCATCTTCCTCAATGGATCCCCATAATCCTCCTCCTCCACTTCCATTTCCTCCACCTCTACCATCTCCGTCGCCCTAACTTCCATCAGATCCTCTCAACAGCAATTAATTTTCACTATTGTAGCATCGATCGAAGATTAGTCAGTTTCTCACTCACCTAATAACTCCTCTGTAAACAGAACTTCTTCGTCCACCATTAATGGTGGAAGAGCTCGAGCTCATAGTCCTTACCTTCTTCTTCTTTGACTTATTATCGTCATCATTACCATTGCCATTGCCGTTACCACTCCTTCTGGTTCGCTTATTGCTTGCTTTGCCTCGTGCTTCGGACTGATCAAGATTTTGTAACTCGAGAGAAGAAGAGGAAGGAGAAGAACAAGATAAAGAAGAAGCACTGGAATCTCAAGCACTAGATCATCATCCTGCTAAGAAACCATCGCCTTCATGTCCAGACTCCAGATTTCGATATCACCTCCGAAGGAGATGCCAGAGCTACAGAGGGTCGAGCTCAAGGGACTGAGGGAGAGGAGAGAGGCTAAGAGGGTGATGACTGATGAGTGATGAGATGATGCATAGTTAGGTTTTTTGTGGGCCATGGGCTAATTTTTTTGGACTGAAGGGCTTTGGGCTCATTTGGACTAAAGGGCTTTGGGCTAGGATTGAAGGTAGGGACCATGGGTTTGTATTATTCCATTGGTCCGGGCTTTTTTAAAAAAATGGCATAATTTTCAGTTTTTGGTTTCAAACCGAAAATTTTAACAAAAACCGAACCATAAACAAAAAGCCAAAAACTTTGAAAATAGAAATCGACACCGAAACCAAAAAACCGAAAACCATTTGGTTCGGTTTGGTTTTCGGTTCTGGTTCGGTTTTGCTCACTGCTAGATATGATAGAGCCATTATAGTTTTCCCACCCGATGGCCATCTTTCAAATCAAATACCTCTTGAAGCTATTCCTAATGACAACACCGTTGTTGGTGTTTGCAATTTCGACATCGTCGTTCTTAGTGTTGAGAGAAAAATCAACTGCTAAACTCCAGGTATTCCTCATTTTCACCCTAAGCTATACTGATTTCATGAAATTGTTTACATTTTTTCCCATTATCTTGTTCTTATCTTGTTCTCATTTTAGCATTTCCTGATGCTTGTTGCCAGAATGAGTCTGTATCTATAATCTTAGTCCTTTTTTTAATTTAATTTGCCATGATGCAATATGATGCATAGGACAATCAAATTAGCTTTTGGAGTTTTAAGTACAACTTACGTTAAGGTCTGTTTGGTACAAGGGATTTGGGGGGAAGTGGAGGGGAAGGAAGGGAAAATTTGTGAGCTGAACTTTTAAAAATTGAAAAAGTAAGGTTATGACATTTTAAGAAATATAAAATGTGAAAAAAAGAGTAAGAAATAATAGTAGTATTAACTATGAACTTTTAGCCCCGCTCCTCTAATTTTTGTAAATTCAAGTCTAAAAAATTTTTTCCTTCTTCCATTTTCCCTCCACTCCCCTCTTATCAAACAAGCCCTAAGAGGTTGCTAGTACAAGACTTCAACATCTTTTTCTTCCACGGATTATCAATACATACATTGAAAAGTCGAGTGCTTTATATTCTATTTACAGTAGATGAGCTTAGTGTTACTTTAATTTTTGGGTTTATTTAGTGGCAAACATTTAGAGGCACTTCCATGCATAATGTAGGCACCAATTCATCGCAAGGATATTTCTATTGAGGCCCTTAATCACAATGTGTCCATCCTGCGGGGATTATAATTTATCTGGATATGACCCAAGGAAGTTTGGGTTTGAGACACAAGTTTTGTTCATTGTGTTAGCATATGATTTTATTTTATCATAACCTGTTTTTCTTATAGAATTGATGTTTTGATGAATAATCTTCCTAAATTTTACTAGCCTACTTTGAGAAAAGGTATTTGTGATGTTAAACAATATAGGCTAGATGCTTTTTATGTTCACTATTGTTTTGCAGAACAGTGAGAAAGACTGCCAATCTGGATTATCACATTGCCTATGTTCTTATAAACAGGGCACGAGTTGAATGTCACAGCCACAGGCTCACAGCTGAGAATCCAGTGACTGTCGAGTACATAACTCGTTTCATCCCAGGTCTTCAACAAAAGTACACTCAAAGTGGTGATGTCTGACCATTTGGTCTTTCAACTTTGATTGTAGGCTTTGATCCATTCACCAGTGCACCTTCCATGTACCAAACAGATCCTTCAAGAACTTTTTCAGCTTGGAATGCCAATGCTACTGGTAGAAACTCAAATTCAATTAGGGAATTCCTAGGGAAGAACTATAAAAAAAACCTATGGGCAAGAAACTGTTAAACTGGCCATCCGAGCATCGCTTGATGTAACATTTACCTCCAACTTTCCCTTTTTAACCACTCACAATTAAACATTAAAATGTTTATATAGCTAACTATGTTAGAAAAAGGAATTAACTTAATAAAATAACTAACATAGTTAGAAAAAGATCTTTCCATAATATTTAGATATTATCTTTTTAATTCAAACCTCAACTCCAATCTCCGTCATCACAATTTAATTTTCTTCCCAGTACAATAACAGAAAATTACATTATCCATGATTAATCTTCACACATCATCTTTAAAATACCATACATCTCAAAGGTACTTAAAATCATTAACGGTTCTCACAAATACCGAGCAAAGTTGCCGGAGATGGATCGGTCCCAAAATAACAACAACTATATATATAATAGTATCCAACTACCATATCATAATGGCACTTATACAATAATTTACCCCAAAATAGTAACAAGTTTCAGCGGAAGCATCACACAAAATATGATCCTAAATGTGGCAATACCTCATGTCCTTCTGGTCCAGAGTATCTCACGATATCAGTGAGAAGTTCCCGGATCCTTCCCTTGACCTCCTACTTCGCTCTTAGGACCTGCAAAAGTGAGATCAACGGGGGTAGCCCCAAACGCAACCACTGACTACTCATCTAAGTGTTGTGTGTGCTAGCAAGGTGTCCAGTGGAATACATATATGTATATATATTAGTTCAAACAGCATGCTCAGGTATTCACATATAATGCATATCTTGGTCCCAAATATCTTTTCACAGTTTATAGTGTAAAATAATCCATCCCAAATCATCTCCAAGAATTACATATATCATTGATAATCACAAACAACCCAAACGAATCTTAATAGAAGCGTTGGGAAAACATGTGGGACCAGTCGGGACCTTCCACCCGCCCCTGATCACCACGGTATAGTTCATGATGGACTTTCTACCCTCCCTGAACCGCACCACGGATTAGAAGGATCTCCGTCCTTTCTGAATCCGTGAGGGGCGATCTCCCCTCTTACGTCTTTATCTCCTTTATTTCCCATAATATATCAATTAGTCTCTGTGGCGCAACAGGGTACCTCATCACGTGATGGCACAATTTCCAATTCACCGGTGTCACATACACAAATAATTTCTCACAAACAACACATGGATATGCAACACCACAGTCAGGCACCGAGCCTTCCAATATTTTCATAATATACATATATATGAAATAGTTTCCAAAATCATATATATTTTAGTTCAAAATATTTCAAATCACAAATTTATGCCATTTCAAAATAATACTCCACATGACATTATATTATGAAAAATAATAATATTTCAAGATCTCATTTCCATATCTCATCAATCATCAATTGATAATCATATCTCAACTGTGATTCAAAACCTCATCTCCATATAACATCATAATTATCAAATAATAATATTTCAAATTATTTACTAACACTACACACACAATAGTGCAGCTCCCCCCGTGCTAACTTAGTGCAATTCAAGCACAACACAACCATACGTACAACCACAATTAATCATTTATCCAACAATTTCTCATGTTGGAAATTAATTTACTAACTACCCTTTCTTTGCCCTTACTTATTTTAATTTTTATTCAACATTTGTTCTCTCTCTTTATCTCTAAAATTTATTTCTAATCCATTTATACATATGTTCAAAATATTAATCTTTCCAATTTATAAAATTCAAGCTTAAACAAAATTTTCCAAACATCCACCAATTATTTCTCACCTCAAAAATCCATTCTTTAATAGGAGAATTGCACATAGGTCCCAAGCAGGAGAATTAATTTCAGACGGGTCCATTGACAACTTCTTCACTTGTTAATCAAGGCTATTGCAATTGTTAATAGTTGTTATTAACAACTCCTTGGGACCTCTCTGAAATTAATTCTCTTATTTGGGACCTATGTGCAATTGTCCCATCTTTAATCCACAATTTATTTTACCAACCTTAATAATCATCTAAAAATTATTAATTTAACCATAAACACCTCATATCATCAAGAGCCCTAATTTTCAATATATCTAAAAATCCAAAAATTCCCAATAATTAAGAAAAACCTTGAACAATAAAAAAAATCTACTTAGGGAAACTCATAATCGAGGCCTAAGCTTCAATTTATTAATTTTAGGACTCCCAAAAATACCAACTTAAACAAAGCCTAATTTTTCAAGTATAGCTAATCGAAAACTAATGACATAGAAATGTAGAGGAGACTTATGGGGTTCCAAAAATGTGTTTAGTTGGCCAGAAAACTTACTATTCCTACACCGACGAACTCTGATAAGTCCGGTGAAAGGAGTAATAATGGTGGTATATGAGGAAAGGAAAATGAAAGAACGAAGAAAGAGGCGAAGTGTTCAGCAGGCGCAGGAATTGAAGGAATCATTGTGTGTGTTTATATATATAATTGAAATAGTAGTTAAATAGTAATAATAATAATATAATATAATATAAATAGTAGTTGAGTGTGATTGGTTGAGAAAATAATAATTGAAATAGTGAAAGGGGAACAAGGGAGAGAGTCAACAGAATAAAAAGAGAGGTGACGTGAGGGAGTGTCGGCAGGAGAAAATTGAGAATAGGGGAAGAGGAAAAATACACTACTAGGCTCTAAAATTCTAAAATAAAATATTTCTTTTGAACAAAAAATTTGCTTTTCACTCTCAAAATTTCCCCCTAATATCCTTTATTTATTTCCTCCTATAATATCATCTTTTGAGTTTAAAAATAATTTCCCCAAAATTATTATCCTCAAAATAAGAGAGAAACTAGGCCTTTAAAATCCTTAAAAATACCTCAAAATCCTTCAAATATTCTCATAATCCATTATTTCTCATTAATCAATTCCTATTTACCCCCACTAATCCTAAATTAATTTTTAGGAGTTACACTTGAAGTGAGTAATTGGTTCTTTCTGCAATTTTTAGACAGTACTTGAACTTTTATTCTTGCTGTAACTTGCAAGGTTTCCTTTCAATTGGCCTCTTCCTTTTCTCTTACTGATAGTGCTATAGTATTGTAATATGGAAAGCTATAGAGAAGATAGAAAGAAGAGGGAAGAGGTTTGAGAGGGAATCAAGAAGAAGAGAGAGTTGAGAGGATTGGAGACTGAAATGCACACTAATTATATTTGCATCATAATCTAGTTTGTACATTGAGATAGGCCCTTTTATAGACTGGAGACTTAACTAACTAACTAGCCAAAAACACAAGCTACTAACAGAAAATCCTGACGGTTATATTCTAACCAACCGCTCTTTGTATTTACTAACAATTATATAATAGATATCAGTTTGCATCGCCATCACTTCTGACTTAAAACAGAAGAAAGAAATGTGGCAGGTACTAAGAAGGTTCAGATAGGTGGTAATGGGATTAGAAAGGGGAGAATAAGTGGCATGCTAGACAAGGAAGTCAATAAGGAAATTTATCTTTAGAATTTAGATAATCATTTACATTCATATGATTGTACTATTGTTCGTTTGTGTTAGTTGTATTTTAATCTTAAATATTAGAAAGTGAGGAAGATATAGTAGAAGAAAAGAAGAGGGTTAGACTTTCACCGAAGAAAAAGATAGGGTTGGATGGAAAAATATGTTTGTAGTAGCAGTTGATAGCTAGTTATGTCTTTTAGTTATTGATGATTTTACCTATTTGCAATTCTTATTTGTACAAAAAGATGTGTGTTTGCATGCACGAATAGCTGGAAATTTGTTTGGAGAAGGCTGGGATTGAAATGATTTTTTTATGAGGATTCTCCAAGCTTTAGGAAATTAATCAAATTATTGAGTTGGACTCTTTAATAATCATCCAAAGATTCTTTATCTCTTCTAAACCTTCTTCTATTTAATATTAATAGAGAATAAATAAAAGGAAGAGACAGAAAAGGGAGAGTGAAAGACATGAAGAGAGGGAACAAAGAGGAGAGCGGGCGATAGAGAAAAGAGACAAAACTACTTAGTTCATTAGCTACCAAGGGCAACAATTACAAGTTGTTTCATCCCCTTCTATATCTAGCCATTGGCTTATTAATTCTCACTAATTGCATCGGCTTACAACTCACATGCAACCTCCTAGATATCTCTCACTCCCCTATTTATTACATATCACAATCATTGTGATTTGAGTCTTTGAGGACCTTTAGATCCAAAGTGGTGGCCACTCTTTCTTCCAGCATTCCTTAAAACCCCCTATCTTGCCTACATCTATCTTATAATTCTTCCATTGATTATATCTTACAACAATTATTCTCTATCCCATGTTGCCTTGTTATTCTTGGTGTTTTAGTACTACCTCCGGTCCTAATTATAAGAGCCAGTTGACTTTTTTTGGGGAGATTAAGGAAACAAATTAGACCCCTAAATCTTAATATATGTGACATGTAATTAGATTATATGATAGTTTATAAGTAAAATAACTTAGTTTTGAGGAAAAAAGACAAATATAAACAATTTAAAGTGGTGTATTTTACATCCTTAATTTTTCCAAAAAAGTCAACTGGCTCTTATAATTAGGACAGGAGGAGGGAGTATATGATAATGTGGCACAAAAAGCCCAAACTAGTATTGTGTCCAAAGCTGCTAGTTAGAAATCATACGGTTGGCCCTCTAACACGTTTTAGACAGCCGAAGACGCCAAAACACTTCCATCAAATTCTTCCTCATTGTGAATGGCTTAGCCCCATTTAGTGATTTCTATGCGGCCTAACTCCATCAGTACCCATCCATGGCCCTCTTAGAGATGGCATAGTTCAAGACAACAAATAAATGTTCTCACTTTTGAAAATTTCTATCAAAACCTTAATGAGAGGTTGATGAGATTCAAGATGGTAAAGAAATCTCCTCTAACTTGGATGGGATCTCTCTTCATTCTATTTTGGGTAAGAATTTGTGTGGTACCCTGAGGCCTTTTCATGGATGAGAAGTATTTCACCACAAATATAATTATGAACAAGATCCATTTTTTTATCTTATCTGATTGCTTGAGGGATTATTGATTAAATTGAGGTCATTTATGTGTTTTCATATTCAGTTATTGGTGTTATCTATTTGCAAGTCTTACTAGTTGAGTAAGACATGTATATATGAGGCATGTATATATAGATGTAATCATGTAAACTTGTTTGGAGAAGGCATAAATGGAAGCGACTAGTGTTTTATGGGGATTCTCCAGGCTTTAGGAAATTTTTTATTGGAGATTCTGACTCTTTAATCTTTTAAAGATTATTCCCACATCTTAGCCTCCTACTCTTTTCATGTTCACATTTTTCTCACTTTATGTAATCTAAGTCCATGACCTCAGGGAACATATGGAGATTCTCTTAAGTTCTAGTTATTTGTAAAGTCAATAAAATGGATGAGAGCACCAGAGATGTGACCCTACTTTTGGATGAGTAATTCACATCTTGGATAGATAAATTTGTTCGCTTAATCGAGATTGTTGTGTCTCTTTGCAAAGAGTTAAGACTGGTGATGCTGAATAACTTTCATGTGAGATCTTTTCTTTTGCTGATTTTCAATTTAAAAAATGCTTTCTCAATGGACAGTGAATGTACAGTTGCTATAGAGTGCCTCAAACTTATAGTATAATGCAAATATAAATAGTTCAATGGTCTTTTTAAAATTGTCGGACGTAAGATAGCAAATTATATTGATTGTTTTTGCAGGTGTATTTATACACGTGTTTGAACATATACTTTACAGAAAAACTCCAAGTTTTTCTAAGTTAACATTAATTTTCATGACCAGGTACCTTGATTTACGTTCTTTGATAACTGCCTGGTCCATTATTGTTTACCTTGTCCAAGTCAAAGCATACAACCTAAATTTGCCCACTTCAATGGTTTTTTTTCTAGGTATATCCGATCTAACTAGCATACATATTAGAGGCTGGGGCCATATTATACTCGGGAAGACAGTCGTAAATTAGCTTTCTATTTTGAAATATAAATTGTGTGCAGTATATAGGTGCATGGAACTATGAATATTTCTACATTCAACCCCTATTGATGTTACTTCTGAATGCCTGGGTAGCCTATTGTAAACGTGTTCAGTTTATTTCACAAGTCCCGTAGGCTAATTTTGTTTACAATCTACGCCAGGAGCTGGTTTCTATAATTGCCATGTACTTGCTATAGCTTTTCATTTTTGAACTTGTTATATAGGTTGTGGAGAGCAGGGGAAAGAACATAGGTAGCCTATTGTAAACGTGTTCAGTTTATTTCACAAGTCCCGTGGGCTAATTTTGTTTACAATCTACGCCAGGAGCTGGTTTCTATAATTGCCATTTACTTGCTATAGCTTTTCATTTTTGAACTTGTTATATAGGTTGTAGAGAGCGGGGGAAAGAACATAGAAGTTGCTGTAATGACAAAGGAACATGGCCTTAAACAACTTGAGGAATCTGAAATCGATGCCACTATTGCTGAGATTGAAGCAGAGAAAGAAGCTGCTCATGCTGTAAAAAAAGCCCCTCTTAAGGAGACCTGATTTTTTTTCCCATTCTTTTATTTTCTCTTTTGCTCTATTATTTGAGCTTTGTTCTTAGTATGGATTAATTTTATATGAGTGTGTTTGGAGCACCAAGACTCGTGCATTTTAGCAACTCGGAGATATAGATTCTTGCTAGAGCAAGCTAACATTTGATGGATTATTAGAATCAAAGTTTTGATCTGGTGGTTGTATTTCATCACATTTATTAAATTCGATTAAATTGCGTGTACAACTCTTAGTGTAAGGGTGTTTGGATCATGTTTGGGGCCTAAAGGTGTAGCCAATCGTAGAAGTTTCATTTTAGTTTTTTTAAATGTTTGGGTCAGTGTTTCTCTAACCTAACTTATCCAATAGATGTACGGCACAAGGCCCATCCAGTAGTCCTTTAATATCTAATCAAGCAGTAAACCTTTAAAGTATCATATCGTTCCAAAATATGCCAACACACATCTTTATGCCAATTCAAAATAGATACTCCACCAAACAAGTTATATTATAAAATAAACTTTCAAAATTCATGTGTGTCAATAACTATAGTCAATCACATATTATAAGTTTAAAATACTCACTAACCCACACATATACGCGCGCAAACAAGTAGAAATAGTTACCTGGTAGCCTGCACCGATCTCACAACAGTGCAACTTTCCCCTATGCCAACTCAGCACAATCAGACTCTACACGCATATTCATACAATACAATCAATATATAATAAAACCAATCACAAGCCATAGATAAATTCCTAACTACTCACTCTCACTTCTATTAATTTCTAATTTAGCCTTTCTTTATTCCACCACAACCATCATTCACCACTAATTCTAATTATCCAATTCAAGTGTAGGTATACCTTTCCAACCATTAACCAATCATTACTTAACCTCAACAAATCCCTTCATCATTCCACAATTAACTCCTTAATATTCCATATGCAAATTCTTCCATATTCAATCTTAAAAGATAACCCAATTTTCCTAAATCAATTCATACACCAAACTTCCAAACCTAGCCCATTCAACATTACCAGTAATAACGTTGAGTCCAAATGATCTCTTAAATATCATAATTTTACCTCAAATACCCAAATTCATAGATTTCTCCGAGTAAAATCAACCTTAAAGCTACTCATAAAGAAAAATCACCTGTAAGGCTCAACTCTATTATAATTAAATCTTTTAATGTTTTTAATCAACCTAGATAACCCAAACGATAAATAAAAATCAAAGATCCAATCACTCAAATTCGGATTCCAAGCCAACCACAACAAATTTAAGTTTAAAACACAACTATAACATGCTTTAATCCATTATTCATGCTTTTAAACTAATAGGTATACTAAAAAGGAGTCCCAAACACATTAGAAAACTACCTAAAGATCATAATCATCAAGGTTAAATTCAGACCCCAAGCTACCCAATGAAAATAACAAGAGCAAACAAGATGAAAAAGGAAGGAGAATGGCTTAGAGATAATTATCTACCAATAGGAAGCTTTATTACTCCTAAACTATTGCAATAAACATTTATCTAACTGTTACAAAATATGTGTTGGATGTTTGAAACCCTCATTCGAAGTTTCAAGATGATCCAACGGTGGAAACTTTCTAAACTTTTGATTTAATGATTAGGGCTTTGTTTCCAACGAACTAGAAACATCTTGTACTCTATGCCTGATTAATCCAATAATATAGCTTCAATTCATAATCTAACCGTTCATAATTACAAATAAGATGTTTCCAACACTCTGACCAAATTTGAAGACGATCCAACGATATAAACGTCCGTAACTTTTATTTTATGACTAGGGTTTTGTTTCCAGTGAACCATAAACATCTTTTACTATACGCCTAATTGATCCCATTCTAAAGCTCCAATTCATAATCTAACCGTTCATAATTATGAATAGGAAGTTACTAGCAATCTAACCAAATTTGAAGACGATCCAACGGTAGAACCTTCCATAGATTTCGATTTTATGACTATGGTTTTGTTTCCACTGAACTGTAAACATCTTGTACTATATGCCTAATTAATCCCATATTAAAGCTCTAATTTATAATCTAACTATTCATAATTACGAATAAGACGTGTCTAGCAATCTAAACAAATTTGAAGACGATCCAACGGTAGACCAATTGGTACACATCAATTTACCATGACACTAGATTTTGGGGAAAGAGAAGAAGAAAAAAGCTACGATGGTGATGGAGCACAATAATGAAGATAGAGAGTAATGTGAACAACGGCTTTAAGGAGAAAGGAAGGAAGGGAAATTAGGAATGTGAAAAGAATGACTAATATGCCCTTCACCTATGAACTTAAGATGTTTTTTCTATAAGGGCAAGGAGTTCATTTTGCTTTTCTATTTTCTGATTTCCCTTCAAATTCTCAACACAATCTCCTAATTATTTCAGCCTACTTATTCTCTGAAATTAATCCTCATCAAAATCTTGAGTCACATAGAAATTTCTCCTTTCACCGTAAATCTCTCCAATTAATCTCAATAAAACTCTCAAATTCAAATTAAACCCTAAAATTCAATTTAAGTCCTTAAATTCAAATCAAATCTTCAAATTACATCTTCTAATTCAAATTAAATAATTAATTATCTTTTTTAAAATAAGAAAATACTAAGCCCTAGAAATCATCAACAATATTCAAATTCTTATATCTTAATATAATTTATTCCTCAACTCTTATTCATTTATTCTAATCCTCAAATAACACCTCAAGACACCATGAAATTCTCCCAAAATTTCTCAAATTCCCTTATTAAACTCAAAAATAAAATCATTAAACCTTAATTAATTTTTCAGGATATCACAGTGCACATTTCCTTTTCTTTTTTCTCCACATTTTCCTCGCCCATACTTCTCTCTCTCCACGGTGCCATTAGACTATTTTTAGAAGTAACTATTTGTTGCTTCTTGTTAAAACATGCATTCAGAAGAAAAACAAGATTAATAAAGATCTATCCCGAACATAAATTTTTATCTAGTCTGACTTCTGCTACGTGACCGTACTTTTTGAAGCATCACCGTGATGCCAAACACACACTTAAGTGAGGCATAAGTTCGAAATGTGAACACTCTTGCAAAATGATTTTGAAATTATTAATAATGTTATTGGCCATTTGTTAACATATTTTTAGGTGGGAATTGTGCATATTAATCTTTTAGAGTATCCTGGGCACGTTAACATTTTTCAGTTCATGACTTTGATAAAACAAATGTGTAATAATGTATAAAACACCATGCAACTTATAATTTTCACATACTAACAACAACAACCGCTAAAATAATTTTGTCTTGAATGTCAAGCGATTTAATGTGTTGTCCTTACCAAAATACCATACCCAAATTTGTTCATTAGAAGAACGGTTTTGGAAAATTGAACAAGTCTTCTCCAGGAGAACGAGTTCACTCCTCTATCTCCCAATGTAGAGGTATTGTCTCCTCTTTCTTTGCTTAATTGCTTTAAGTTAAATTTGTATCTAAACTCCCCAGTCATGACCATCTCTTTCCTCGAGGAGAGAATTATCCTTAGCAGCCCTAACCTTCCCTGACTACTCCGATCCTCTCAATTTTTCAATATTTTACATTTTCAACCAAATAAAAAGAATATGATTAGATTTTATTTCCTAAAGGATAAATAACATATATAAGTCAATTTCTTGGAAGAGTATTTTTTATCCTGATAATTAAATGTGATAGGAAATATGCAAAATGAATTAAAAGAATGATAGGTTTTTATCCATTAAGTTTATAGGTATAAAACAGTAATCACTATAATGTAATAAAAATCTTGATCGTTTTGCGCATTAAAGAACAAATATGAAAAATCTATGGTGTGAAATTAATTTTTAATATATTCTTAATGATTTTTTATTTTCGTCCTTATAACTAATTTTTCTAAAAAAAATACTTTTATATGTAAATTAACCAATTTTTCTTAAATAAAACTCATCTTGTTTGCTAAAACTTCCAAGTAAAAGAGATAATCGAGAAAGCAAAATGGCCAAGAAGGGAGAAAAGCCCCCTTTTTTTTTCCTTCTTCTCCTCTCTCATTCCCTCATTATAACTATTAGATTAACAATTGAATAGTTTAGATTTGATATTTTATTAACTTTGAATCAAAATGCAAAATTATAGAAAGAAAAATAATTAACTATATGTAAATTCATAAATTTTGATATAAATAACTTAAGTACTTTAATAAACAACATACAATTAAATATTTAATATCTGTCCAAAAAATTAAATATTTAATATTGTGTTAAATCTAGACTTTTCATCTGCATTTTTGATGCGATAGTTATAAAAGGAGTATAGAAGGAAGAGCAGTGAATGTGGAAGACGCATTTCAAACTTTTCGCACAGACCTTTGAAGGAGGAAGTAGAACAGCGCATGAGAAACCATGAAAGACTACGAGGTACTTCTCTGATCTTTGTGAATCGATTTTTAGAGAATTTTTATCGTCTGTTGATGACTCGATTTAGTTTGTCTCCACCATCCTTCATCCATCTTCTCTATCTGTATCCTCATGAAAAATTCATCCCTCGTCGTTTCTCTCCTCTCTCGTTTAAAACCTAATGCCTTCTTGCCCTGAGAAAACCTATTTCATGTAATCCTCGAGAAGAATCTAGCGAGATTCGTTGTATTCCCAACCTTATTTCATTGGCAACTCATTATCTGAACTCTTTCTCCGAATCGCCACCTAAGTCATTACCTTTCGATTTCCGTTCATCTTTCGGACTAATTATTGTGAATTTTCTATGTGTTGATCTTTTGAGTACCCCACTTTTCTTTGTCTTGGAGTGATTCCCAATGTGAATGATTGATATGAGTATATTTAGGTTTTTTTGAATACCCTGATCTGTTGACCGTTTAAATACCCCACATTTCCGCTTAATGGAAAGAACAATCTCTAGTGACTAAAAATTAATGCATTTTGACCTTTGGATTCCTTGGGAGTTAGCTGGCTGTATTGTAATAGTGGAATGGCGAGATTGGTTGCAGTAATGCGTACATTTCGATCCAATGTTAATGTAATTTAGTTCCATGCTCAAGAGATTACTTTGCTTAAGTGTTGGGAATGAATATCAATAATCAATGTACATATATATATAAAGCTAGAATAAAAACTGCACTAAGCTGTGAATAATGCATCTTCCTCCATGCCTAAAATTTAGTAGTTTTAGGGGATGAAAGTGAGGGGGGTGTAAAATCATTGTTTAGTTTTGTGAAATTAAGTAGACAGATGGAAGTGGATAGGTTTCATTCACCAGTCCTGTTATCTTTTGTAAGTGGTAAAACTCCATTAACCCAAAAAACCAGCTGTGAATTTCTATAGTGATTTTCTAAGGCAACCTTATTCATTAGGCTGAGAATTAGTTTTCTAATTGATAGACATTTAGGAGCTTATAGGTACTCTTGTACATCAAGCATGACATAAATTAGGTAAATAGATCTAGCGGATATTACATTCTTCGGCAAGTGATTTTCCAAGGCTTTTCTTTCTTAGAAGGCAATTGTGCTATTTAAGAGGCGAGATTTGACAATGTTGGTCTAGTTCTTTGGATTTAGACAAGTGTTACATTTTCTTTTAATAAAATCTATCTTTTTGATAGTGCTATGAACTTGTGGGGAAAACCTTGTTGGTCTTTCTTGACTTCATGCATTGACTCCTGACATTAAACACAGAATCATAGCATAATTTCCAAAAGATAAGGACAGATAATTGAATTTGATGCATGGATATTCTCCAACATTTGTTTATGTATATTCCAATCATGATTGATCCAATGAGCAATAATGATGTGGACCCAATAGCAACCTGCCCAAGAAAACTCTTAAATTATAGAGTGGGTTGGCCAAGTAAGATAACTAGAAAACAGAAAGGAAATAAGTAGAGGATAGGTTGATCAAAAACTTAAAACCTAAAGAAAACACATCCCATAAAACACCAAAAATATGAAACTTAGCACCCAGTGCAAACTCATTTTGAAAAACTCCTAGTATATGGAACAAGACTACCACATTTTTGCTACCAAGTTTATTATCCAAAGAATTCAAGGAAACAAGCTATACTTGCATGAAAGGAATATCAATATTATTCAATTATAATCTTTAATTTTGTTTACATAAAGTGGCCTTTGAATACGTAAAGAAAAACTAAGACTCTAGAAAACCCTACCTAAAAGAAACCTTGATTAACTCACTTAAGATCAAAGGTCCATTAATGAGAAATTAGGTGTCTTTCCTATTAAAAGACTAATATAATACAATACACTATAATAGATGCAAAAATACAAAGGGAAAAAAAAATTAATGACTTGCAAAAGCACAAATCAATATAAGCATGCCGCCTAATTAATGAGATCACATGTTTGAAACAAAAAATGCTTATTTATAAATAAGGTGTTAAAATGAAAATAAAACATAATTAAAATAAACAATTGGACACTAATTACTCTTAAACTTTTCATATTGCGCCACTTGTCTTCATTTAAGAATCCTCCATGCCACTTATAAGCTTTACTCTTGGTAATGCTTCTCTATCTTTGACTTGTGCTTTGAAAGACTTTTTCAGGCTATCCAAAAAATTGACTTGAATTACCATTTACGTCCTTGAGTTCCCTTGGTCCATTGCAACATGCATTTGGTCTCAAATATGCAAGATTATTGTCCAATTTTCGTTCTCCTAGCGTATGCTTATGTATTGGGCCTTCAATATTCCAAATTCGGCCCCAAATATAATATCATAGCCTCTTGGATCTAAATATTTTCTCTTGGGCTTTTTCTCCACTTGAATATCTTGACATTCCATGACTTAATTGATGAGCAATTGTAACTGATGAGTTATTGTAAATTGGAAATAGAAAGAGTGAAGAGAATAGGAGAATCAGAGGGTGAAAAGAAAATAGGAACAGAGGACTAAGAGAAGAAGAAGTCAGGAACAGAGAGCAGAGAGGAACGAATCTGTTATTCAGTCACAAATTGCAAGTCTGAATGAATTACAAAGAATAGAGGTATTTATATATAATACTCTCTTATTTCCCATTAACCAGCATGTGTTAGTTGGTAATTAGCACTAAGTCTAACTCTACCCCCTAACTGACTAACTAACTAACGGTTACAATATTCAAAATATCATTTACACATCATTGATGACTTAACATGCCACCTAGAATTTGGATGCCATCATGGACCAACTTGAATGCCACATGGAATCACATCAAATAAGGCATGTAGAATCAGTATTCTAACAGGATGTCCAAGTATCTGTGACCAAGCAAATAATCCAGTATTTTTTTTTTTTCAAACTTCTTGCTTCTTTCAGATAGAACTTGAAACAATCCATGGTGACGGTTGTACAGAAACTCTTTGAACCCCTCTCCTTCAACAGTTTGAATAGGCATATAATCAAATACGAAAATATTTTGCCAATTGATTGAACACTTGTTGAGTCAATGTTGGTTTGGAGCCTTGTTTACATGATGAGAACATTGACTCTGTCTTTTCAGCCATGTTCAGATTCTTTAAAAACTTAGGGCAAGTGATTCCGTAGGGCATTTTTTTTTTAAAGTTTGTTAGGGTCACATGCATATGTCATTTGGTTGTACTTGCATTTTGGTCTTACTTCTTAAGTTTCCTCTGGTGTTAGTTTGATAAAATAAAGACTATGAAACAGAAATGCTCAATGAAGATTGACATGATTAGCTAAACTAAAATTATGAATGTATTTGGCTGGGGCAAGACCAGGACACTGCTTTCTTCCTGGTCCATCCTATCCTGATAGACTATGTTTATGGTCTCCCTTTTTTTTACTTTAAATATGAGCTTGACTCGGCCTGACCTAATTGCCTTGGGTAATATTGAGCTGGGTGGGGCAACCAAGCTGGTGAAAAGTCCTGGATTTACAAAATCTTAAGAAGTGTTCACCATTAGACTAAAAGCTCTAACTGTTATACAGGTGCAACTCTTTTTTTATCAACCCATACCTTACACAAGCTCAAAAGTTCCATTCAAGTTTGTGATCCATCTTAACAAATCCAGACCACGGCCTCCATATTTGAGACATGTAGTTTTATCTTTCTAAAGAAGGGTTCTTGCTTGAACTTTCATTGTGAAGATAGGATTCAAACCCACAAACTCTCATTGCAAATTTTAGAATATAGTGTTTACCACTAAGCTGAAAGTTAAAACTATTAGGTAGGGTTCAATTGGCATAACATCTAATTTGAACATTCACAGCTTCTGTAACGAAAAATCTGAAGCTATGGAAACATTTGAACTTTATAAATACTGTGGTATTGAGCATTGAAATTTCTGTTCTCTGTTTATGGGATCTTCAATCTAACTGATTGGTATCTCTTTATAAATTTGACTTCTTTCTGAACCATCGTTTAATTTTCAGATTGAAGAGAAAAAGCAGGCTGCTGCTGATGTTTTATTTCAATACTCAAAATTTGTGATGGCGTGCATAGGGAATCAGGCTCGTCCCTGTGATATGAGGTTACATTTGATGAAGGTATGATTCAACATTCTGTTAGTTTCTAACGTGTAACAATAGTGCTTGCATCAATTGAAGCATGATTGATCACGTATGCTGAAATGATTTTGCCCTTATTGCTAGTTCCCCTTATTTCATTTATCCATACCTTCTGATTTTTCAAGTTTTTTACTAATGCTTTCAGGAGATTTCAGGAATGCCAACTTCTCTAAAGAGGGAGTCACCACAAGCTGCAGCATCACCTGATGCTATGGGTGAGTCATCAAGCTCAGGTACAGCTAGACTAGGATAATGCAGCCAGTTTTTGGACACTTGGGATAGGAAGGCCATTTCAGAGATATAAATATCGATCTGCTGCTGTACTGATACAGTTGTATTTAGAATATCTTGCTTCTATGCAAATGTTTGCATGCTGGCGTTTTACAATAGAGATTTCGCTTTTAAGCTTGTTCTAGTGTTGGTATATGTTGATGTGCATGCAACTAGTTGGTGAGTGCTTCGTCGCCATCCATTGGTCTCATCACCATTTGTGTACATGAGCTTGTGCTCCTCATCTTATATAGACTTCTTGTTAGACATGCTCGCCTTCTCGTGTCCGTTCACTTATGTTTCTTCCATTTCCCATCTAATCTGCTCCGGTAGCTAGATATGCTCGGCTAATGGTCTCCTTTTGCCTAATAAGAGCTAAACTTATGTTTAACTTATATGTACTCCTCCAACAATGTTAGGTAAAGAAAAGGATGTAAAGATCTGTGTTCTCGTCAGATCTATTTAATGCTTTTAATGAGTTTTGGTGCAGCCCATGTACTTTTAATCAGTTTTGGTTTTGGACTCTACACTTGGAGCTGGGAAAACAAGTCGAGTACGTTTAAGTATTAACAAGTTTTAGTTTTAGGCTGTTCTGATTTGCCATTTGCCATAAATTATCATCTGCAACTTTTAACAAAACTTGATCTGAGAGTCGTGTTATATAAGTAGAAACAGAGGACCATTATAGGAGGGAGATGCCATTGGAGGAGATCATGCTTTCTTTTGTTTTTACATTAATTTTGAAATATAAAAAACAATTATATTTAATAATTGAAATTTAAGCCTTTTATGATGTTATTTTCTGTTAGTCAAAGTTAAGGGTGGTAATATTTTTTTTTTCAGCAAAAGTTAACCGTGTTAATATTAAAAGACTAAAAATACACTCTGTAGACTTAAGAAATTGTAATAAAATTGATGTAAACTTAAAAAGATCAAAATTATATTTTAGTCTATTTTTAATGAATTTTATCTAATCTTTCCTTTAACATCTTATATATATATATATATTGAAAATCTTCCTTTCCATCTCTATCTTATCAAATTACAGTTATTAATGTTCTTTTGCATTGCATGTGTAAAACCTATTTCATATATTATGACACATTGATGGAGTAAGAAATAAGTAATAGTTATGACTTGATTATTATATTTTTATGATATTTGTATTTCTTTAATTATATTAGTATTTCATTATTTCAGGATTTTAATTATGATTAATTATTGTTATTTTTCTTAAAGTAGTTCTAAATTTTTATTTTCATTGCAATCTTTAGATAATTGAATTTGAAATTACGGTCATTCTTCTAAGACCTAACCCCTTTCTTCGTTGTTTCGTCTCTTGCTCTACTCTATTTCTTCCTCTTACCTCTTTGTAATCTGTCTCTTTCCCGTTCTCCTTGTATTGTTTTATTTACTTCACTCATATACTCTCCCACATTCTTAATTTAAGATTTAATTTATAGTTTAATTTTTTTATTGAAGTCGATCTTATATTAAGAAGTGTGGGGGCATTAATTGTATACACAAATCAATTGACCAAAAAATTTTCAAGTCATGACTCATACACTCAACTATTATACTTCTTTCAAAGGATCAAACTCTCAACATTGCACTCAATAAAATTTTAAGGGTTGTTTATGAAACTTATTCTGGAATATTCCGAAGAAGGGACACAAGGTATTACTTTATTATTTTTAAGTTAGACTAGTAGTTTAGTGACTGGTAATTTTGGCTGTAGTTCAAGCATGATGTATCATCATAGCAACGAATATTCTGAGATTTAAATCAATAAAATATTGAAGGGTAATTCGTCGTTAATGCCAAACCTGCATTTTCTTATGACGAAAAGGTGAGGTGATACTTTATATAGATCTGTTCATGAGGCATTACTATTTCCAATAAAAGCAGGTCATTTTGGTAGAAGGATTCCTTCCTCTATATGCATCAGTTATTGTATTGGGAAAATATAATTATAAGTTCCATGAAAAATATTTAATTAAGATTAGATCTTATCCCATGGAATCCCACAATTTAATTTAGGTCCCTTAGGACCTTGATTATATTAATTCTCAAATGAAAAAAAAAAAAAAACAATTTGTCCCTCTTTTTTATTGCTTGGTATATTGTCACAGGTGACTAAAACATCAATTGATTGGCATACGTTGTTGTCATGTTCTAAAAGACTTGTTAAAATATTGTTACATATACCCAAAATATTGTCATTGAAAGTCCAAACATCATAACCAGAGTTTTTAAATGCTTACCATGGGTGTTCGACTCATTGTAACTATATTCTCATTTTATTGTAATTGGATGCTATGTTAGTGTGTTGTCAAATAGTTAGGGTGTAAATCAGTGTCCAAATTAAAGACTTGTGAATACTACTCAGACTTTTGTTACCTATGTCCAAAACGTTGACTTTTGATGGTCAAACATTGGCATTGTGTTTTAAAATACTTTTTCTATTCCTAAGTATAAGATCTAATTGACTTTTTTTTTACAGATTAAGAAAGGAAAACGAATAATTTAATCATAACGTATTTTGTGAATTATTAAATTGTATGTAAGCTTATGAGTCAAATAAATTAGTTTCGAGAAAAAAAAAATCAGACAAAACAATAGACTTAGAAGTAGTAAGTAATATTCATCATGAATATCAATATTAGTATTAGGTAAAATCTGCAACATTTCTGTTTTTTTTTTTTTCCATATTCATCCCTAGCTAACTTTCTTTCATTCGTTATTTTTTAAAGTGGGCTTGAGTACATTTGTTTTTAAAAGAACCTTATGCTCTCAAAAGAATTTGTGGTTGATGCTCCTTTTGACATTGAAAGCATAAGTTACTTCTTCAAGATATGTTCATATTTTTTATTGAATACATCAAATTTCCATATCTTGAACATTTCTATCTCTTACTCTCAATTGTTGATATATATATATATATACACACACACCATCTTAGTTAGATTTACTCTTTACAAAATCTAGTTCGTCCAAACTCATGATCGAGCAGTCATTCATTGAAATACTTAATTTCATAAGGCAGCATTGATTTCCAAAATCTTTATAAATAGAGTTAGCATCTCAGTTCCTTATTCTTAAACAATGTTCAAAACTTACTTTTGGAGTGGCCTATTTTCTTTGACTAATTTTCTGCATTCTGCATAACATGACATTCTTACCAGTAACATCTTTTCTACCTAAAAGCTTATCATGGTAACATGTTCCTTAACATTTATACTTAATGATTTGAACTCTGGAAAAGATTCTATATTCTAATTTGGCTGATTTAATGTTCTCTTTGCACAAAAATCACATGGTTCATTTAATTTATATTAGAGTGTCTTTCTAGCAATATAAATGAGCAACAACCTTGATATACTGAGAAAGGGTAAAGGGTAAAAAATAACCCTATATTTATGTCTAAAGTGTAAATGGCATATTGTACTTTTTTTGGTTTAAAATTGTTCATCAACTTTTAAATTCGAGCCAATAATGACTTTTCCGTATAACTGACCCAAAGGAAGTTTCAAATTCTTGCTACTAATGACTCTTCTGTCAAATTAGCCCAACGGACGTATCAAATTCGGGCCAATAATGACTCTTCCATCAAACTAACCCAAAGTCTGTCATTTTTTTTCTGGGTAAGTCCCACACTGGAATTTCACAAGAATCTAACTTTTGTTGGGCCAGTTTGACAGATGAGTCATTATTGACCCGAATTTGAAACGTCTGTTGGACCGATTTGACAAAAGAGTCATTATCCTGAATTTGAAACATCTGTTGGGCCAATTTTATGGAGAAGTCATTATTGGTTAGAATTTGAAAGTTGATGGATAATTTTGAGTCAAAAAAAGTACAAGTTACTAGATGCACCTTAGACATAAGTACATGGTTAATTTTGACCCTTTACCCACTGAGAAATGCCCAACATGCATTAGAGTTGCGCAACAAAAGTATCTTAAAATAAAACACAATAAGAGGAAGAATATGGATTTTGTTAATAGACTTATCAGCCTGTTGAATTTAAATGAATATTTCTAAACCCTCTCCTTATATTTCTCTCAAGAGTGCATGTTTCATATTGGTTTGCATTACATTAAGGGAGAAGGATGGTCTATTACCTTTTCATCAAAGTGGATTTATAATATGCTAAAAATTATTCATTTTTTTTCTGATGGCAGCATGAAAAATATATTGCATTTAATTTCTTTGAAATAACATCATGCATATTGTTTATGTAGGATTTGTCATTATAGAAATGGAGGACAATGTTTGATATGATTAGTTTTGATGATATCAAGTACTAGAACAAAATGTTTGCATCGTATAGGATTATTCGAATAAGAGTTGGAATTCAGTAGGCTATGTTATGATGTATCCAGTATTTCTATAATATCTTCTAGAATATATATCCAATTGAGGTGAAACTTGATTCATATGGGATGTGACTCAAAATGCAATTCATGGGCACATACTTAACCCTTGGACGTTTTCATAAGAATGATATGTCTTCCGAAAATTTGAGTCAATATTTCATGAGTTGGTCAGAACCCATGTTCAGTATGTCATTCATATTTTTCAGATTGCAAGGATATTTGGATGATTGTTGTTGCGTTAGAGAAAAAAAAAGACATAGAGCTTTCTATTATAATATGTCATCTGCTATATTTGGAGTTAAATTGAATGAGTTATTATCATTCTAAATTGACCTTTGAATCCAACCAACGAATATGGAGATAAAGTGATACAAATCAGGATATATCCACTTAAAGGATTACAGGAGTATAAAGCATAAAGAATTATCATTAAAGGTGAAATTGAGTATATAAGACAAATTATTCGATTAAAAGGAGGTGATTTAACAAAAATATCGTATCATTAGGAGGAGTGTCTAAAGCATAATAATATACTCTGATCATATATATACGATTAAGGTTGAATTCTTGTTTAGAGAAATTTTGGATATAAACTAAATCACTTTCTATTATTTATATTTATCTTTTTTTCTCAAAAATTATTTATATTTATATTTTTTTCTCAACACTAATTTATTTTATTTATAATCTAATTATATGTAGCATATATTAAAATTTAGCAGTATATTTTACTTCCTTAATCTTCACAAAAAAAGTCAATTTAATATTATATATAAGACCAAAAAGAGTACAAGAGAGTATCAATAGCACGAGGTTGGCAAGAAGATATGAACAAGAAAGTGTAGATGTCCATTAGGTCAAATTATCCAATCAATATGGATTTGCAAGTGCTAAGTGGGATTAATGATAACTTAATGTAGAAATAAATAATCAAATTTGATATAATATAAAAATACTAATAAATTTAGATCAAATCCTTTACGTCCATCAGGTCAAGTTATCCAATCACACATATTCATATCTCACATTTATTTTATTTGGATATATAGTTACATGATAATAATAAAAAAGGTATATAATCATGTTTGTTTGAAGAGTTTGACATAATAGATATAATAAAATTTTTCTTTTTTATTAATAAAAAATAGAAAACTTTTAATCAAATTAAAGCTAGTTGAAATAATCAAAATTAAAATAAAAGCTATACTTACCTTCGACTATCATTTTAGATTTTTTTGGGGGCATTTTTATCTTTTAACCACATTAAGATAATCTTTAAGGGTTAATGATCAATTTTGTCTCAGAAGTTATCACTTATGAATAATTTTGTCTCGAAATATTTTTTTGGTTTAAAATTGCCCCGAAAGTTTTTAAACGTAGTAAAAAAATGTATTATCCTATTCCGTTAAAAAACTCACGTTGATTGTTAATATTTTAACGTTAAAGAGAAAGTTTGCTCCTTTTTAATACTTTCAAGGTAAAATATGGTTAAAAAATACTTCTTTGACAGAATCGCTTCTGAGATAAAACTTTCGGGATAAAATTTACCATTTACCCAATCTTTAACTGCACCTATTGGTCTTATTAAAACTTTGTTAAGACTGTAGTTCTGAATGTAAAGGTTGGTATTTTAGTTTAATTTAATCGGGATTTTCCCTTTGACTAATTAATCTTTAGTGATTAAAAAATTAAATTAAGTTATTTATTTATAAAAATGTGTTAGTTTTTATAAAAATACCCTCTTTCAATATCATTCATATTGAAACTTTTCAAATTTGAAATTAATAAAAAGTAATTTAAAAGATTTATAAATTTTAAAAAAAATGAGTTGTAATATTTATAAATTGAATTTTCCAACTAATTTCTTTGATGTAGGATCTTTTTCCTTACTCCCAAGTCCCAACCCACGCCGCCCAAAGAAAAAAAAAACAAAAAGAAGAAGTCTCCCCGGACAGATTGCGACACTCAAAATACAAAAATACCCTTAAGGGGACCATATTTGATTAGGTCTGCATCCGATCTGGCAGTGCCCATTTGGATATGTCCTACGCTCCTACTTTGCATCTTGGTTAACCAAGTGAGACACACATGATGACATGATGAGTTGATGACACATGCAGATGCAAGTCACCCTATCTATTCGTTAAGAGAGCTTTTAAAATTTATACAAAAAAGAGAGTTTTTAAAACACATGCACCTGGTAAAGGTATAAGATGGGTGTCATTGTATTAGCAATAATGCACTGGACCCCATCTGAATTTCATAGTAGAACCAACTTGGGTGATAGTTATACTCCCTCCGTTCCTAAATATAGGAGCTAGTTGACTTTTTTGGAAAATCCTAAAAAAGTTAAATAAGTTACTTACAAATTGATTTTTCTAAATTTTTTCTCTAAAATAATTTATTTGACTTATAAGCTAACATATGATCTAATAAAATATAAAATATATTATGATTAAGTGATTCATTTAGCTTCCTTAATTTCTCCAAAAAAAGTCAACTGGGTCTTATATTTAGGAACGGAGGGAGTACTAGGATAAGTGATTCCTTAAAAAGTCTTTGTATTACACTCCATTCTAAAATCAAGCAAATTGTTGGTTGATGTGATGAAAAAAACACAACTTATAAGAAGGAGAATATAATTTTAGATTCAAAGAAAACCCATTATTTCAGCTCTAAACCTGAATTTGAGATATCCTTGCTCCATCATTTAACCCCATTGTAAAAAAAAATCAGACTCCCCTCACAAAATCTGAAATTTCACTTTGCCCTAAAGAGGATAAAGTGAACTTAAATGTCTCAACTAAAAAACCCAAATATCCTTATAGATTCTATGATTTTTTAGAGTTGGAAATACTCACATTAGTGCTGGAAAAAAGCACAAACGTCATGGAAATTTTCCATATGTACCATGGAAATCCAATTGTGAAATGTTGGATGCTTTAGTGTTAGATTCCATGATTTTTTTAGACTTAAAAATAATCATGTTGATGTTGAAAAGAAGTACAAACATATTAGAAATTCCTCATATTTGTTTTGAAAATCCATATGTGAAATGTTTGATGTTTTAGTGTTGGAATCCATGATTTTTTAAACTTAGAAATACTCACATTTTTGTTGGAAAGAAACACAAACATATTAGAAATTCCCCATGTACTTTGGAAATCTAATTATGAAATATTAGATGATTTAGTGTTGAATTTTATGACTTTCAGATTTTAGAAATACTTACGTTAATGTTGAAAAGATAAACTAACGTCTTAGAAATTCCCCATATATGTTTTGTATTCTAGTTACAAAATTTAATTAAGGGTATTTTGATCTTTTAAGTGAGACATTCAATGTCACTTTGCTCTCCTAGAGGCAAAGTGAAGTTTCATATTGTTTTGGGGGGAATCTAAAGTTTTTCCCCCCAAAAAGGGGTTAAATGATATTTTCCCTTATTTTACCAAGGGTTAAGTTTCAAAATGCCCATGACTTTTCTCAAAAATGCATCTGGCACCATATATTATCTTTTAGGTCTAACAATACCCATGAACTTCTTTGAAAATAATTTTAAAATAGTGTGGTGGGACCCACAAAATGAAAAAATAACAGCAGTTTATCCAAATTAGCTGATGTGGCATTTTTGCTCCATTTAAAGAAGTTTATGGATATTTTTTAACCTAAAAATAGTACATAATGCCAAACACACTTTGAAAAAATTACGTGGACATTTTTACCATTAACCATTTAGACAATGAATTCTCTTTTTCTTTTTCAACTTCAACAATCATAGATTTCCCAACAAAAATATTGGGGAAAATTAATTAGAAGTCCCTGGGAGGACACATAATATAAGAAAAGTCTCACTAAATGCCCAAATTAAAGTAGGGTCCCAAGGGACCTCATTTCTATTATGTCCCAAAGCCAAATGACATTTTTGCCCCTTTCATTAAAAAGCAACCATCTTATTCCTCTCCATTCTCTGTCGTGAGTAGCTGCCAGAAGAAACCTTCACTCCCTTCCTCCACAAAAAGCCCTAAATCTCGCCATCATTCAGTGCGCCGTCTAGTTTTAAGCAGCCGATTGTCTCTGTGTCGAGTAAGCCTTGGTTTGTGCAAAGAATGTGAGCCATCTTTGTAGCTGAGATTCATTTTGAACCACTGTGTGACTACTATTCGTGGGCGTTGCTGAGGTCGCCGAAGCTTTGGGGTTTTCTCCGTCGAGTGCGCCGTCGAGTTTCAAGCAGCTGGTTGTCTCCATCGAGTTTGCTCAGGTATGGTTTGCTTTTTTTTTTTTGCAACCATCTTATTCATGCATATAAAATCTCATTTTTAATGTAACTTTTCCTCTTTACTTTCGTCTTTCCAACTTCTTTTACTCCATTTATGTTGAATCCTTAGGGAAAATAGTTTTATTTTTGTTCTAAAGATTGGTTTTTTTCTTGTTTGAAGTCTTTTTTTGGTATTCAATTTGCCTGATTGAGCTATTCTAGTAGATTCGGTGGTTGTGAGCCCATGACTTGTGGTCTCTGATCTCATCATCATTGACACTGTAAACTGAGTTTTTGTTCCTGTCTGTTTCTTTATGATTGATCTTGAAGGAGATGTTAGACTTCAATGGGACTTTTTAAGTTTTAGGCTTTTAGCCATATGATTGTTATTTATATACGTTTAGAGTGAAAAAGGTCTTTTTCTTTTCTTTTCAAGAATGTCACAATGGAATGAATAAGTGTGTCCTGAATACATTATTTTCTTTCACTTGACTTGTTGAGAGATTTTCTGAGGGATTGTTTTACTTGATCTTTAGCTGGTCTCTTGTTCTGTTAACCAAATTTGTGTTTTCTACAGCTTTGGTTTATCTTGTCTTTGCATGGGAATTGGGATTTTATTAAAAATATAGACTTTTTGAAAATAAATTTGGACCATTCAGATTATATTAGATTTGAATGACTCAAAGAGGCTTAGATCTACTTATTTACTTTGGATTGTGTTGTTATGCTATAGTCAGCCTTTTGAAGTTTTTGTCTCTATTACTTGATAGAGTGAAATTACATGCAAGATAGGTCCTGCAAGACTTAGTGGAAATCTATATCTATATTTACAATACATCTGTACCTTTTTTATGCATATTTTCATATTTTCATCATGTGATAGTTGGTTTATAATGGTCTTGTGATAATCACATTAGCACTTTGAATCTTTATGGTAACTCAAATGCAATTAGAGATATGGTTATTTGAGCTTTGTTATAATTTTTGTCTTCTCTATTTTAGGTTAAGAGAATGGTTAAGGGTAGGGGAAGTAAAGATCAATTGAAAATCACTGCATTTCCACTCTTTACCAATAAGTTTTATAAGGAAAACTCTGGAAAATACAAATCATTGAAGTCCTGCAATAAAGAGTTAAAAGAGGCCTGGGAGAGGTTGCCCGAGAAGATGAAGAAGGCATATAGTGAAGAAGGATAAATGTGTTCATTGGTCAAAAGTAAAGATCAATTGAAAATCACTGCTTGCTGGACATAATTCAGATGGTCAAGCCAGAACTTTTAGATCGAATTAGTGAGTTGATTCGTAAGTATTTTCTTTGTTGGTTATTTTGAACAAGTGTGCTCGTTGTAAGCTTAAATATGGTGCTATCCTTGCAGGGATTCTTGTGGTGTTCATGTTCTATCATGGTTACAGGCTTGGAATGGTTCGGAGTACGATGGAGGGTACACGATGCCAGAGTACTTAAAGGATGATATCCGTGAAATTAAGGTTGAATGCTTCTGGTGGCTCATCACACACGCGAACAACTTGCATGGACAGAATGTCCTTTCTAGGGTGGAAGACATCTCAAAGAAGAGGAAGAAATAGATGTTGACCTTATGTAGCAATTTTTAAGCCTTGTGTAGTAACTTTTATTAACAAGTTTTATGATGGAAGACAAGTTGTATAAATTATGTGAATTTTTAATAGCATTTTAACTTTGTGTAGCAACTTTTAGTGATCGTGTAAGTTGTTACAGGCGTTACTAGGTGTCAAGATTTTGGGTTGTAACAACTTTTGGCGGGTTGTTTGTATGAACGTTGTGACCATGTATAACAAGTTATTGGCCTTTAATAACAAGTTATTATGTGTAAACTTTTTTAGCACTAACAACTTCTGAGCTGTCTTTAACAACCTTCTGACCATGTGTAACAACTTATTAGGCACCTGTGACAAGTCATTTAATTTCTTGAAAGTTTCCTTTTAGCACAGGGATAACCGAAAGTGGGTTCGCTTCGTCACAACTTTTGGGCAACGTGTAACAAGTTATTGGGCACTAGTAACAAGTTTTTGGGCACAACTGACAATGTGTAAACGTTTTTAGCTCTAACAACTTCTGGGCTGTCTTTAACAACATTCTGACCATGCGTAACAACTTATTGGGGCACCTGTTACAGGTCATTTAATTTCTTTAATGTTGCACTTTTAGCACAAGGATAACAGAAAATGGGATTGCCATCTTCACAACTTTTGGGCAACGCGTAACAAGTTATTGGGCACTAGTAACAAGTTTTTGGGCACAACTGACAATGTGTAAAGGTTTTTAGCTCTAACAACTTTTGGGCTGTCTTTAACAACATTCTGACCATGCGTAACAACTTATTGGGCACCTGTCATAAGTCATTTAATTTCTTTAATGTTGCACTTTTAGCACAGGGATAACAGAAAATGGGATTGCCATCGTCACAACTTTTGGGCAACGCGTAACAAGTTATTAGGCACTAGTAACAAGTTTTTAGGCACAACTGACAATGTGTAAAAGTTTTTAGTTCTAACAACTTCTGGGCTGTCTTTAACAACATTCTGATCATGTGTAACAACTTATTGGGCACCTGTCACAAGTCATTTAATTTCTTTAATGTTGCACTTTTAGCACAGGGATAACAGAAAATGGGATTGCCATCATCACAACTTTTGGGCAACGTGTAACAAGTTATTGGGCACTAGTAACAAGTTTTTGGGCACAACTGACAATGTGTAAAAGTTTTTGTATCATCAAAGCACACTCTAAATTTCATGGTTATTCCCCTAAGTAGTCTTCCTTTATGGTTCTTGATATGGTACTACCCCCTACATATTGCATCCCACCTTCTTCACCATTTATAAATCGTCCACCCGTATGCAACAAACATATTACATGTTTGCCTGATGTCCCCGCCATCTTCTCATTCATCCTACATAGGAACATTGTTATTCACAAGTAAATGACCAGATATAACGACTTAATGAGCATCTGTGACAACTTTATATTAAAGTAATGAAAACACCTTATTAAAATACCAACACATTGATGTTAACCCAACAAAGCTTCAACCTTTTACTTCACCCCTGTCTTAGAACAACATAACAGAGCACAAAACCCATCCCCAATAAAATTCATTTAAAATTTCAACTGTCTTCCAGAAAGTTGTTATTTACAACTGAATGACCTGCAATAACAACTATTTAAGCTCTGATGACAATAGAAATTTTAACTGATGTGGAAACCAAAAATGCTACAGCCTTTTCAGATTTCCCCTGTTTTTGGACGAAAAAACAGAGCTTATACACCCCTAAACATAGCACCAATCAAATCCCTCATCAACAACTAATGAGAAACCAACTTACAAAATAAATTCAACAAAAAATCACTAAGACATGGGTATAAACATGTTTTATGTTCAAACATTCAACCAAAATTAGATTTATATGGAAAGTTTTGACCTTTGTTTTAAAACATTCACTACTAAAAAAACACTTTTCATGTCTCTTTTTTTGGATTTTTCACGTCTCTTTTTGCTGGGACGTGGATTGAGGAGACGTGGAAAGTCGGCACTTTCCACGTCTCTTTTTTAATATGAGACGTGGAAAAGTTGACACTTTCCACGTCTCATATTCATATGTGAGATGTGGAAAGTGCCACTAAAAAAGAGACGTGGAAAGTGCTTTCCACGTCTCTTTTTTAAAGTGAGACATGGAAAGTCTAAAAAAAAGACTTTCCACGTCTCTTATTCGAGAATAGAATGTAAACGTAGTAATATAAAAGAAAATAACGTACTGTAAAATATATTTTATTTCAGAATAATATTGGCTATAATGATACACTGAAGGAAGGAATATGCTGTAAACTTACAAAAGTGCTGAAAGGATGAGCGAGCTTTTGCAAGAGAAATTACAAATTAGAGAGAGAGAGAGAGAGTAAACTTTCAAAGTGTTCGAAGTCTCCCCCTTTATTTGTTATAAAGCCTTTTATAATGAGCCCGAGTTACATTTGCATTTACATTTCAGATTCATTTCCTGTAGCTTATCACGGGTGTTATTCCTGTAGCACTTATTATGTCTACTTTTCTTGTAGCAGTCAATAATCATCTTTATGTCACCTTTATTTCCTGTAGCATCACGCCTGCTTTCCTGTAGTGTCGGCAGGGAATCTTAACTGTAGTCCAAATCAATTCCATAACAATCATCTTCATTTTCATTTTCATTAACGGATGATTCTGAACTTGTTTTAGCTTGAGATCCTGTAGCTTGTGAAGCGATTTCTTGTAATTTATGGTGGAATTCTTCTGGCTTTAATGCTTTTAATTCCTCTATAATTTTATCCTTCTGGCTTAAAACTCTGGATGTGGAAGGGGCTGGGAGAGGAGGAAAGTCTTGGACCGAGATCCCAGCTTGCCATTTTAATACCTGAGTTTTATTTGCCCATCTGTCTCTATATTTTGGCCACCATTTAACTCTATATCTTCGTGCTAAATATCTTAACGAGGGCGCAGGTTCAATGCCTCTAACTACTGTAAAAGTCCAACTGAGGATCCAAGGAATCCTGAAACGGCTACAAAATTCCAAGGGTTTTTCTGTATCGGGACAATCGATCATTCCTTTAAAAATTTTATAACCCTCTAGGAAAGGGGGTGGCAAAATTTGCTGTGCCGGTCCATTAATACTGAGCTTTTTATAGTATAAAATATTATACCAAACACGAACCCATTCATAAAACCATCTGGGAAAGTCTGTACGGGGACGACTTCTAAAGTCTTCTGTAAAATATATAAACCATGAATGGTCATAGTTTTTATAGTATAAAACATTATACCAAGCTTTTTTATAATCTTCATAATTATAATCCAGATTATGAAAATTAACTGTAAATTTTTTAGCTGTATACGGGGATAGACCCCAATCCCTTCAAGTTAAAACCTGAAGGATTTGGAGTTGACTGAAGGGTCGCTTGGATTTTTCATCTACTTTATGTTCAATTAAAGCAGAGTCAGTATCTACCAGGATAAGCTCATAATATCTTCTGTCCTTTTTCATATTTTTTGGAAGAAAATTCCATAATCCTTCTGTAGCATGAGATAGGAAACTAGCTTGAATAGTTTGCTGTATTTGGGTGCTTTCGTGTTGCCTTTCTAAAGGCAATACATAAGACATATATTCTTTAGTAAAGTATTCAGTAGATGACTGGGCTATAGTAGAATATGAGGCTATAGGTTGATTAGAAGATGGCTGTATTTGTGAAGAGGATGCCTTCACGCAAGATTGTGAAGTGGATGACCTCACCTGAGTATTTACTATACGTTGATCATCTGTAGCATAATCAACAGGTCTCATGGACCTAGTTGCTGTAGTATTTTGCTTAGGTGTCTGAGCCGGAGTGACTAAGACAATTTCTTTCCCTCTAGAGCATCCTCCACGGGAGGAAGAGCCTCCGCGGGTACTCATTTTTTATCTGTAGGTAAATTTCCCTGTAGGAATTCTCTTGTCAAAAAATCTGGAAGAGAATTCTTTTCTCCTTTAATAAATTCAATATCAAAATCAAAACAAGATAATATAGATTGCCATCTGGCAAAAATCTGTTTTGAAACCAAATTTTTTACATCCTTTTGTAAAACGTCTTTAGCAGCTTTACAATCAATTCTTAACAAAAACTTTTGATTTATCAAATCGTCTTGAAATTTCAAAATACATAAAACGACTGATAAAATTTCTTTTTTAATGGTGGAGTATTTGGTTTGACTACCTACCCAACTTCTTGAATGATATCTCACTATTTGTTCTCCTTTATCTCCCTTTTGCTTTAATATACCCCCAAAACCTATGTCTGACGCATCTGTCTCCACTATCTTAGGCTTATTTGGGTCAGGAATCCCTAGGCATGGTAATTCTTTAGCCTGTAATTTGATCTTTTTGACTATATCAGTCATGCTGCTATCCCAAGCAGGAGGGTTCTTTCTTAATCTCTTAAATAAAGGTTGAACCTTGATTCTTAGGCTGGGAACAAAATCAGCTATATAATTTAAACATCCTAAAAATCTTTGTAATTGATTTTTATCTTTAATCTCATCAGGAAATTTATCCGCAAATTCTATTACTCTACTAGTGGGGGTTATCATTCCTTGATAAATTTCCATCCCTAAAAACTTAATCTTAGGTTGGAATAGCTTCATTTTTGTAGGAGATACTGCAAGACCATTTTCTTTAATAATGTCATAGAATTTATTTAAATGATGAAAATGTTGTTCTATAGAATTAGAGAAAACTAACACATCATCTATATACACAATAGTGAATTCACTATAGTCATTAAAGATATCATTCATTATATTTTGAAATTCAGATGGAGCATTCTTTAATTCAAAAGGCATTACATTCCATTCGTAATGTCCAAATGGTACTGTAAAGGCTGTTTTATATCTATCTTCTTCTGCTATCTGTATTTGATAATATCCTGACTTCATATCAAATTTAGAAAATATAGTGGCTTTATATAATCGGGAAATTAAGTCTTTCTTATTAGGAATTGGATACCTTATCCATTTTAGGGCTGTATTTAAGGGTTTATAGTTAATTACTAATCTTGGAGCTCCTCTTTCTATTTCAGCGGCATTTTGTACATAAAATGATGCACAACTCCAAGGGGATGTACTAGGCCTTATTAACCCTTTCTCTAAGAATTGCTTTATCTCTTGTTTACAATATTCCATTAATTCGGCTTTCATCTGTATGGGTCTTGCTTTAGTGGGAATTTGTTTTTCAGAAAAGTTTTTTCATAGGGTAAAGTAACTATATGTTTTTTTCTATTCCAAAAGGTGGTAGGATGATTAGAGCAAATATTATCGTTAAATTTCTTTTCTAAACCTTCTATTCTTCTTTTAATTGTTTCATTGTTTATTTGTTCTTCTACCCTTTTATATTTAATTTCTTGCTGTAGATGATTTATATGGCTTTGTTTAGTTTTAATTCTGTTTATTTTAAATATTGAACTTTCTTTAATAAGATTTATCTCTCTTTCTATTGAAGGGACTAGCCATTCAAATTTAATCTTTTTACCCATTATTTTTGTAGTGATTCCTGTATGAGTTACCTTAAATGGAATTAATTGATATATAAAAGGAATTCCCAAAAGAACTGGTTCACTTAGGTTCTTAACTAAAACAAATATATTTTTGAAACATATCCCATCATTACAAATGTGGGTGTTATCTAATTTATAATGCTGCCAAAATATTTTCTAAAGTCTTTTCATAATATTTTGTAGGAATCAATCCTTCTTGAATACAATTTATATCGGCTCCAGAGTCTATTAAGGCTACTACTGTTCTTTTGTATTCATTATTAATGACTAAATCTACTTGGCAATACCATTTTTGGTATATTATTTTCTTTATAACATTTATAAAGTGTTCTTGGTTTATATTTGTAGAAACGTTTTCTATAGAGGCTTTTGAATCATTTTCTTTATATTCTTTATGATTTTGATACAATATTTCTAATTTGGCTTTTATTTCAGTAAGTTCCCAATCTCTATTAACATCGTTACCTTTTATTTCTCTTATTTCTTCTTTAAGAAGTTTCACTTCTTCTTGTAATTCTTTTATTCCAACTTGTGAGCTGGATGACTTAGAACTAAATTTCTATAAGATATTGTTTAATGTAATAGGTGGTCTCTGGTCTTTAATTTTTTGTTCTTCATGTCCTATTATATCTTTTATTTTTAGTAAATATTGTTTTTTAATGTCTTCATCTGTTATTTTATCTATTATTTCAATGAGAAAATTAATATTCTCTGTGGATATTACATTTACTCTTTTCTGACTGCAATCTTTACAATTGCATAATCCTATACCCAAACATTCGTTATCATCTGATGTATCTGTAATTGTTTCATCATCTGAGCTTTCATCTTTTATTCTATTAAGATTAACTTCTTCATTATCAGTTGATTCATATTCTCCAGAACTACTTTCGGAGTAGTCTTCATTAATCATAACATTTAATAAGTTTGCTTTATTTTCTTCACTTATAGATAAATTTCTTATTTTCTTTTCTGTTTTACAGTTTCTGGCATAATGTCCAAATTGACCACATTTATAACACACTATGTCTTTAATATCTTTCTTTTCTTTCTTTAGGTTATAGTTCTTCTTTTGATAAGGTTTCTTGGTATACCTTTTCTTATAATTTTTTGTCTTAGAATTTTCATCTTTCTCGTACCATTTAGGCTTATAAATCTTGTTTCTCTTGTATCCTGTAATTCTTCTCTTTTTCTTATAAGAAGGGGCTTTAACTTCTTCAAATCCGTATTGAGCACAAAATTCTCCTAATTCATATTTACCCATCTTCTTTTCTTTATATAGTCTTTTTTGTAACTTTAAATCTCTACACATTCCTAATCCTACTATATTAATTATTGCAATTATATTGCCATAAGTTAGATCATTATATCTTAAAGTTCCTCCTTGTCTTAGTCTAATTTCTTCTTTAACCTTTTCTGCAAAAAGAGTAGGTAAACCGGAGATAAACCTTCCTTTCCAAAAATCTGAATTACCATCTTGTCTTTGAAAGACTTTAGGAATAAATTATCTTTATACCATCTAAAATCAGCTAAAGTTGGACATCTTAAATTTAACAATTGTTCCATGTATTTTTCTTGTAACTCTAAAGGTTCTCCTATGAAGGATTTGATGATAGCATATATGAGTTGTTCTAAACAATCTGACATTAGTTGCTCATTCTTTATTTGTTGAGCATTTATAATAGTTTCTCTATCTCCTTCGGTAAGAATATTATCCCACCATCCTTTAATTGTTCCTGTAAACCCTTGGGTTATCATGTATAATATGTTTGGGTCATTATTCTCTTTAATTCTATACGCGGTAATAGCCATTGTTAATTCTTGAGTGAAATTTAAAATTTCATGTTCTGTATATCCATCTAAATTCCATTCATATATAGAAGTTCCATCATAATGTGATCCTGTATTTAAGTATCTTTCTTCAGTCTGTAGGTCAGGAAAAGTTGGCTTAGGGTAGTAATTTCTATGGGGTCCCTTTTGGTATTTATGGCTTATTTTATTTATGATATTTTCATCTTCTTTAAATTGTTGTTCTATTTTAGTAATACTATTAATCGTTAATCCTGTGGATTTTTCTTTTTTGTCTTTAAAGTTCAATTGGCTTAATTGTTTTCTAATTTGTTCTAATAAATCATTATTATCTTTTTGCCCTAAGTTAAAAATTTTTGTAATTTCTTTAGGTACCGGTTCATATTTAAATATAGGTCTATATGGATCTATATTGGATGTAGAAGCTCTGGAGGGGTCAAGTTTATTTTCTATTCTATTTAGCTGTTGTCCTACTGTGTGCAAAATTTGATTTGTATAGTTATTTTGTTGCTGTATTTTTTGACTAGATTTATCTTATGTAGTTTCTATAATTTTTAATGGTGAAGCAATAACTTCATCATTACCTATTTTAATCTTTATTTCTTCTAGAGGAGGGTGTATAGGTGTTACTATCTTATCTTTACATTGCCAATTTTTTATATTATTTGAAGTTACTCTTACTGAAGGATGATTTACTTCAAAGGGATTAAATATCCCATTATCATATGTATACATTTTAAACCAACTAAAGAAATATATTTCTGTTCTTAATTTTTTTCATATATGTATACCATTGTTCTCTTATATTTTCTTATTCTTTTTCTGTAAAGTTTGAGAAGAACCAATTTCTTTTATTTTTATTTTTCTCTAGCATAAATTCTTTTCGAATTAAATCTTTATTTATTTCGTAATTATTATCTCTTATTACTCTTAAACTAGGATTTGCAGATTGATAGTCGTTAGGGGCAAAATTTCGCTCTATTTTAGATTTTGTTTCAAATATATTATTTTCATTATTGGGTTCGTATATAGGTTGAGGTATAGTAGGTTCAAAATTAACCCCTCATAACCTATATCCTGTACTTGAATTATCTACTGAAGCTCTTTGTTCATTAATTTGTTCTGTATTTCTAGTTTGAGTACTAGAAGTTGAGGCTGATCTACTTAGCATTTTATAAGTAACATCTCCTTCTACATTTTGTATTATTTGTTCTATTTGTAATCTCTTTAAAGGTTCTGGTTGAGCTATATTTTCGAATTTCCAAGTATCTGGAAAGGTTATTTCATTATGCTTTAATTTCTTAGGTATTAAAACAGTTGTTTTAGAGGGATCTCCTAGTTCTATAAGCATAGTTTCTCCTTTTGGAGATTCCTTTAAGGCTGCAAAGTTTTGATGAGTTTTTGTTAATTTAAACATTAATCTATATTGAAGAACCATCACCGTGGTTCCTGCTTCCTAAGAACCATCTGATGCTAACTCTAAGACTAAAGCATTTCTTACTGATTTATCTTGAATTTTTGCTATATAATTCGGAAAACAATTAAAATATACTGGTCCATTATGAAGATTTGATAGATTCATTAAAATTAGCTGTTTGTCTCCGATCTCTAATACAAGCAAGAACAGGCTTATCTAATCCTTTCCTAAAATTTGGCTTTATGGCTACCTGTAATAATCCTATATGAATCCAGGTGTAACTATTCCTGTATTTTTGAATTAACTCTAGAGGAATCATGCTTATTACTTGTCTACTGGCTGTAATGGAAATTTCCTTTTCTATAGTCTGAGTAACATAAGAAAAATCAAAAGTAGTTTTCTTATAAACTTCTGCTGTCCTAAAAGTTGGCATAGACCAATTCTATAATCTATCTTGAAGAACTTGACTTGTAATTTCTGAATAATTAAGGACTTCGTCTTCTGTAGTCTCTAAGGTTCTGGCTTCTGTATCTTCGTCATTAGAGGCTAAACTATAACTTCTCACACTCTTACTGCTACTGGCTTTACTTCTATTATCTGAACCAAATATTTGTCTTCTAAACCAACTGGTCATTATTATTTAACTCTAATTACTTTCTTATTTCTAGTTTGACGGGAACACCACCGGGCTAAACCACCGGTCTTACACTCAATCTGCCGGGACCACCCTCTCAGGCTTACCAATGTTTCCACTAGAAATAACAAAAGTAGTTAAAACAAAACAATAACCACTCAACCGAGGCAGAAAACAAAGAAATGGCTCTGATACCAGAAACGTACCAGGACCAGCCAGAGTATAGAGTATAGAATAGAATGTAAACGTAGTAATATAAAAGAAAATAACGTACTGTAAAATATATTTTATTTCAGAATAATATTGGCTATAATGATACACTGAAGGAAGGAATAGGCTGTAAACTTACAAAAGTGGAAAGTCTTTTTTTAAAAAAAATTAAATTAAAATGATTAACCCTATTCCATAAAAATCCCAATATTTTATTAGAATAATTAAGATACAACACTTAAAATGAAAAAAAATGAACTAATTACAAATACATAATTAATTTGTTACAAACTTCCAAGCTACTACTTCTAAGCTAAGTAAGCTATCATTTCCTAAATTACAAACAATACAGAATTAATTTAGTACCTCAAGCTCATCTAACTCCCAATCAAATTCACAGAATACCTGCATCAAACAAACAAACAAAATAAAGTACTATTATGGTCACTCTAACAGAACAATTACCCTCAATAAATCTTGAAATAAGAACAAGGCAACCAGCTCTGCAAGGGTGATTCATCTGCTAAGCTCTCTTGTTTACCTAAATTGTGTCAGGTTTAACTTTGGCATTGGATTTTTTGAACTACTACAATGGAACAAATCATCTATTCAAAGAAATTGTGCTACGAGCTGATTGGGACTTAGATTTTGTTTTTACTTTGAGGGTCCATGTTTAAGTGGAAAAAGCTCTCCAAACTATGTGACCCATGTTTGCATTCCATATGCCACTCTCTCTTCAGTAAATAATAAGACAGGGAGAAAACTATATCCGAATCTGACACGATTCTGTTCTTTTTTCTCACAAGCTATTACAGTACATATTTAAAAAACAATCAGAATATATCAAAGTAAACTATGGCCCAGCATGCAGCATTAGAATATAAATTTTTTCTACATAAAACAGAGAAATCTAATGCAGGACAAAAACTATAATAATCAACTAAAGATCACCGTCACACAGTGATATTAAGGGAACTTCTTATTCAGAATCACTGACACAAAGCAGCCAAAAAAATTAGGGACAGAGCTGCAATGTTGCTTTCAATCACAAGCATAATAAATAATCATTCAGAGCTATGATAGTTGTGATGACATTACATCATCCAACTGAACTAAAAAAGGAGATTTAAAATAAAAATAAACATATCAGCCAGGAGAGTGGGGGATCAGATATCACTTCCTCTTCGATACAAACTTAAACATATATTAGTTGATAGGCTAAATCATATCACTGCAAATATCAGAACTGCTGCTCAATTATACTTGTTCTAACTTTCAAAAGCCCTTATGCGTGACAAGGACCACACTGAATACATACTGAAGTATAAAACAAATTTTGTACAGAAAGGTGGCAATAACGATAGCAACAGTTCTGTCACTCAAGATCATTCAAAACATGCATGCAAGATTAAGAGTGGTATCACAAAGATTGAAAAGCATTATCTTCAATTTATTTCTGATTCCATCACAACAAAGAGAAAGGATAACAGAAATTAAGGTTCATAAAACAAATACATACAAGCTTAAAAGTGGTATGCAAAATTTAATAACTGTATTCAGAGAAGCCAAACAACACCTTTCCACCATTCCCCACAAATACACGAAAGCAATAATCACAAAGAAACTCAAAGAAAAGAAAGCAGAGCAGAACAAAATTAATACATACATGAATGGCAATAGCTTCAGAAACCGCCAGCCTTCCAAATTGTACCACGCACAACAATAAATCCCAAACAGAACACTAATTCAACAATAGAAAAATATTTTACAACTGTAACATGCAAGTGATACTTCTAATTTTAATTCTAACACCATTATTCCTTCCTCATCAGCGAACATCAGTCAGATAAAACAACAATTTCCTAATCTTAAAACAGGGCATAGCATTAATCTTATTTCTCTTCCTCCCTCCCTGCACCAGAAAACACACACTCAAGGGAAAAAAAGAGCATAAATTTTTCGTCATCATTAGAGGACTTCAATCACACATAATTAAACTCTAATTCAACTCTAATATTAGCAACCCCCCGGTTGTTTACAGTAAACCCGTCGGCCAAATAAGCAGATAAGAGAGAAATTACAACAATTTCACATTCAAGTTAAGCATCCATCCCTACTCAATTAAACATCAATTTCCTCCCTCCTAAATCATACTCAGAAGCAAAAATCACAGAGAAGGAGTACAACATTTTCGAACCTAAAGAAAAGGGGAAGAATCGGCCTACTAACCATCACCACCAAAACCAACTTACAACGTTATTTCCTAACCCAATCCTACCTTTATTCATATTTAATTAGTGTTTTCCGTGATCATTGCATGAAAACCCCCCTTAAATGGCGTAGATGAATAGTAGCGGATTTGGGGTTCATGAGACAAATCAATCAAACTTGGTTTATCATTCAAAAATGAAAATCACTCCCTAAATCGTTGAATTCGAAGCCTAAACTTCATTTTAATGGATTTAAGAACTCCAAAAATCCTAATCAATCCCCCCAATCTCGCTCAAATCAGTCCAAAACGGGAAGAAAACGGAAGGAAGGGACTTACCAAAGGTTACCCCAAACTTCCCATGCGACTCTTCCGCCGTGCGTCGCCATTCTCTCCGCCAATGGCTGCTGGCATCTTGAACAGATCTCTAATCCCTAACAGAAAACCCTTTCACGGCGAAGATCTTGATTGAAGACTTAGAGAAGCAAGCGTCCTTGCGGCCTTGCGGCCTTAGATGGCAGAATTGAGGTTGTTGTGGGAGAGGGAGAGAGTGAATCGTGAGGCAGAGGGAGAGAGAGATGAGAAGGAGGAAGAAAATGGATATGAACAGTGAGATAGTTGCGCGAGCAAAGTTCATGAGTGTGTGTGTTTTTTTTCTTTTTCAAAGGAATCCACGTCTCTTATCTATTAAGAGACGTGGTAAATGTTTTACAAAAGGAAACAAAATCTCTTAATAGTTAAGAGACGTGGTAAGTGATTTCGTAAAGGGAATTCACGTCTCATATCGTTTAAGAGACGTGAAAAGTATACTTTTCACGTCTCATAATAGATATGAGATGTTGATTCCCTTTACAAAAAAAAAAACAAACAAAAAACAATCTACGTCTCATATCTTTTAAGAGATGTGAAAAATATACTTTTCACGTCTCATAATAGATATGAGACGTGGATTCTCTTTAAAAAATTAATCTCGCGTTTTTTCCCTTTTCTGCAAGCATCCCGCCTTTATTTTTGTAATTTTGTATTTCCTGCATTTTTTTTAAAAGAGAATCAACGTCTCTTATTTAAAAAGAGACGTTGAAAGTACCCAAAATAATTACAGTTTTACCACCGTATTTTTTTTACATCTCATATTTAAAAAAGAGACGTAAAATGGGGACGTGAATTCTATTTTTTGTATTAGTGATTCTTCCCAAATCAGATTCCTAACAAACATGGGAAATTGATTTTCTCAACATACCACTAGTTGAAGAGACAATTTCAAGAGTCCATGATTTGAGTTTGATGAAGAAGGAAGATGGATGATGGATGAAGGAGTGCTCTTGGTGACGGCTCTTCCCTAGCCCTCAAGAACTCGCTGACCACGTTGAAGCTGTTGGAGGAAGAGTGATAGTGAATGAGAGTCAGTGTTATTTACCTTTCATTTAGACAATTATAATAAGGAGGGTAAAATGGTATCTTGGGTTTGGAACATAATAAAAATGAGGTCCCCTGAGACCCTACTTTAATTTGGGCATTTAGTGGGACTTTTCTTATATTATGTGTCCTCCCAGGGACCTCTAATTAATTTTCCCAAAATATTGCTAAGAACATTTCACTTCCAATTAATGGTTTATTATTTTTGCCATATTTTAAATAGTTCATTTTGAATTTTCAACCTCCAAAACATTATTATAACTGGTGAACATACCGAAACACTTTGCCATATTTTGTTTTGTTGGTTTAAACCTATGAATCTCATGGAAATTATTTTTAAATTATTGTAATAATATTTGGAGAAATACGATTCGGTTGATGGGTCTGGCTTTTCATTCAAATTTCAAACCAATCACAATATGATAAAAGATCAAACTGACTGATATGGCATCGAGGGAGTAGTCAGTGTAATCGAAATAGCCTAACGTGTGAGATGCATTGGCTGCGTTGGATAACATAGAATGTTTTTCTGGCGAAAATGTCAATTAACCCATATGTAACAAATTAATCTCAGATTCTCCTAAAAAATTTGGGACACTTCACTATGCTCTAAGGGCAAAATAAAAATAAATGTTTCAATTAAAAAATCAAAATGTTATTATTGAAAAAGGCATAAACGTTTTAGAAATTTTTAATATGATCTTAGAAATTCAGTTGTGAAATGTTGAATGTTTTGCTATTGAATTCAATGATTTTTAAGATTTGGCAATCTTCAAGCTGATGTTGGAAAGAAACACATCATGAAAATTCCCCATATGTGTCTTGAAAATCTAACTTTGAAATGTTGGATGATTCAGTGGGATTCTATAATTTTTGAGACTTGGAAATATTCATGTTGATGTTGGAAAGAATCACAAACGTATTAGAAATTCTCCATATACGTCTTTGATTATGGTTAAAAAATTCAATGATGACATTTGTTGAAACATTTAATTTCACTTTGTTCCCTTAGGGAAAAATAAAGTTTCATAATTTTTTTTGAATCTGAGGTTAATTTGCAATAAGGGGTTAATTGACACTTTCCCTTAAAATAATCATAGGCTAAAGTATACTCTTAGTCATTTATGTTTGCATTCAATTTTATTTTACTTATTTACGTTTGAAAAGTACACTTTAATCATTTTTGGTTAACACAGTTAGTTTCAATTAAAGGAAAATGTTGACTCGTTAATTGCAAAAGGTGATTTTATAATTAAATGTGGACAAAAAATAGTTCAATTTTATTTTTTTAGTATAATCATTCTGATATTTTAAAATTTAATCGTTTTTATACACATTTAATTATAAAATCACATTTAATATTTGATGAGTTATCATTTTCCATTAAATAAAAATGGCAATGTTAGCAAAAAATAATTAAAAATGTATTTTTCAAATATAAATATCTAAAATGAAATTGGATGCAAATATAAATGATTAAAAGTATACTTTAACCAATAATCATACGAAAATATAATATGAGATCTGTTAGCTCAAAAAGTAACAGCCACTTACAACATTTAATGGACCGGCATTTTTGCCCTTATTCGGAAAAGTTTATGGATATTTTTAAACTTAAAAATAGTATATGGAGGTAAAGAAACAGTAGAAAGCTATTTTTGACCCTGCTTAAAATAAATTAACCCACGACAGAAAAATAAAACGGCTTTAGCATGAGGGCATTTTCGAGAACAAAGATTTTTAATGCATAAAAATTACAGGCTATTGTTTTTGCAAATGCAATTACAGGCTCTCTTCCCAAGGCTGCTTGTCTGTAATGGTACCTGTCACAATACAAAACAGTAAGCACCAACACTTTCTTCCTTCTTCCTCCCCATCTCCTCCTCTCTTCCATCCTACAATCCTCTTTCTCTTTCTGGGTTCTCATTGCTTCAGATTCAACCAAGAATTGAAACACCCAGAAAATATCTCAGCCCAAATTTGAACACCTAACTTTAAAGCTTAAGATAGAGAGAGAGAGAGTGAGAGTGAGAGTGAGAGTGAGAGGATCACTGATTTTAAGTGAAGCTTTCTTTTAGACCCAAAAGAAAGTAGCTTTGCTCACCAGAGTTCGAGGCATTACCCCCCACTTTTGCAGAATGAACCATAGAAGCCACCATTTCATCCCACACACAAGAGAAACAAAAAGAAACGACCTTCCTTCTCCTTCTCCATAGCCTGCTTCCTTTCACTTTCTTCACTTCTGCTTCTTCAAAATCTGTTGATCTAAGGAAGAAGAAGAGAGAAACAGAGAATGGGTTGCTGCCATTCCAGCATAGAGAGAGAAGAAACAGTGTCTCGTTGTAAAGCAAGAAAGCGTTACATGAAACAATTCGTTCTAGCAAGGCACGCCTTTTCCGCTTCCCATGTTATGTACATACACTCTCTTCGTTCCACAGGATCTGCCCTCCTTCAATTCGCCAATGCAGAAACCACCCTCCACACTCACCACCACCACCACCACCACCTCCCACCGGAGCCGATCCGGCCGTTGCCACCGCAGCTAACACCGACATCGATGCCGCCACCGCCCCCGCCACCGATACCGCCAATGAGCCCCAGCTCTGACACGTGGACTTCAATGACGGCATCCCCTGCTCCGCCGCCTCCACCGCCACCGCCTCCGCCGCCGCCGGTGTCGTCATCGGCGTGGGACTTCTGGGACCCGTTCGTGCCGCCGCAGCCGCCTCCGGCGGTGTCGTCGAGGTCGGTGACGGAGGAGGAGTGGGAGGAGGCGGCGACGACGACGACCACCGGGTCGGAGATTGTGGCGACCGGGGCGATGGCGATGGCGCCGCCGTCTATGGTTAGTGGGTATTCTAAGGAGACTACTCCAAGTAGTGACCTTGCTATGGTAGTGTCAAGGAATAGTAAGGATCTTGTGGAGATTATTAAGGAACTTGATGATTATTTTCTTAAGGCTGCTGAAGCTGGTGGCCAGGTTTCTGTGATCTTGGAAGTTCCTACCTCTGGCTTTTCTAATCAAATTAAAGAAAGTAAGCTTCATGGATCAAGTAATTGGTTTGCTTTTTACTTGTTTTTTTTTTTTTTCCTCACTCTGATTCTCTGATTCTGTGATGGATTTGGGCTCCATGCAAACACAATGCAGTTCTGATTTATTTTTTGTCTAAATTTATGTGAACCATTGATATAAATGGGCATGAACACACATAGATTTGAACTGTGTGTTTTATCTTTTGTACCTTGAATTTAATTTTGGATTTAAAAGTTGTGTTTGTTGTTTTAATGGCAGGTAAAGTGTACAACAACTATGGGTGGGGATTGAGTCCTTCGTTGTGGGCATGGAGTTCGAATCCTAAACCAAATGGACTTGGAAAGTTTAGTCAGGAAATGTGTGTTAGTAATTTTGTGGCTAAAGAAGTGGGAAATGGTAGTCACTGTTCTACAGTGGAGAGGTTATATGCATGGGAGAAGAGATTATACCAAGAGGTCAAGGTATGAGTTCTTTTTTTTTTTCCTTAGCTTCTTTAGAATATTATTATAAGACAAAGGAAAAAAAGGGGGAAAACAGTGAAAGCAAATGATTTCTCTTTTGTGGGCATAAATTGTGATGTGGGTCTTGCTTGATTCGTCCTGAAGACGTTTTATGTTCTGAAACTTTTTTAAAACCTGTGAATTGTATGTAGTTTTTGTACACTTTGTGCTTACGTATTGTAGTGCTATTTTGGTTTGGGTTTTTAGAATGCTGAGACCATAAAGATGGAGCATGAGAAGAAGGCGTCAGCGCTGAGGAAGTTGGAGATGAAGAGGGCAGATTATGTGAAGACAGAGAAGACAAAGAAAGAAGTGGAGAAATTGGAGTCACAGTTGATGGTTGCATCTCAGGCCATAGAGAGTACATCAACTGAGATTATCAAGTTAAGGGAGACAGAGCTTTACCCACAACTTATTGAGCTTGTCAAAGCGTAAGTCTTCTCTTATACTACGTCTGGTCTTTAATATAAGATCTACTTAACTAATTTGGCTAAATTTAAAAAAAATAGATTAGTTAATTGTAAGAAATGTGGGTTGGTTTGCCCAAAATACCCTCTTAAATCATTGGCATTGTAAGTACCCTTTATTGCAAATTCTCTTACCATGTGATTAAAAGGAAATATTTAGAAAAATGATGAACAATGGGGACCAAGTGGATTGGGGTCTTAAATTTTGACCCATATGTGACCCCCTAACATGCTCTTATATTAAGGAATATATGAACAGGAGATATTATTTCAGTGTACTGTATCTCTGGGACCATTCTCATTTTACTTAGTTGTTAGTTCATAGGTTGGAAGAAATTTGAGGAGCATCTAGCTCTTCAAAAGCTGAGTTGTAACCGAGTTGTAAAGTGTTAAAATTAGTGGATAAAATGCCTAAAACCTGAAAGTTTGAGTTATATTGACTTCAACGTTAGGAATTGAGTCAAAGGTTACACATTTGCCTATTTAATTTTTTTAAAAAAGGTTAATATTGGAAACTTCACCCTCCAAATTGACGATATGCTATTAATAGGAAATATGATTGTGAATGCAAGTCATTGTCGTGGACTATTATTATTTTTTCTTTGTTTGGGTAAAGTAAATTATCACCCAAGACAATAAACGTTACATCAGTCCTAAAATGGAGACTGAAACCTAAAACCTACAATACTATCTTCAATAGAAAAGTACTTGGAAAATTTATTGCTGTGAGCTATCTGCATCATACTCATTCTAACCTCCATTAATGACTCCACCTAACACCACCTAACACCTTTTAAAATCCATCAAGCCCTAGAAGGCTAGAACATTGTTTGTTTACTATTCGAAGGAAAGGGTAAGATTAGTTAAACTCAGATTCTGTTGTCTTGTTTAGATTGAGAGGATGAGAATATTAATCAAGGGTATTTTGGTGAGATGATAAAGCCAGGTAATAAATTTTACTATGTGTGAGCAACAATTGATGTTTAAAGCAGCATTGATTGCATCGGTTTAGGGGTATTGGGTGATACAGTTTATGTGTGATCTTAAAATTTGCATCAGTAACAGAAGATAATGGACATTGGTTTGACTTTTTTGACAGTGCTAACCATTTTTAACTGTGATATGTATGATGAAATTGGTCTCTTCAGATACAGCTCCTATGTCTTTAGTTCCTTCCAATTGATGATTTTTCTTCAAAATTTTTTCTCTGGATTTGTGCCAATCAATTGGAAGTTATGGTCCCTGAATGTGAGAACTTACTGTGTGAAATGTTTGTTTGTTACCTTTTTTATTTGAAGTTATTGCTTTTAAGATGTTCATTCTTGAATTTCTTTCGGTTAGATATTACCTCTAGTCCTAAATATAAGGGTCAGATAAGGAATTTACTTTGGGGCTAAATATAAGACTTCAATCCACTGTCTCCCAAGTTTATAATTTTCTCCCCAAAGCATCCCTATAGATTGCATATTCCATCAAAGTGCATGATTAGAAAGGGTATTCTAAGGAAACCAACACACATTTATAACAAATAACTAGCGTAACTAATTTTTTTTAATATATGCAGATTAGTTATCTACTTCTTATAATAAGAACCGGAGGGAGTAATGCTTGGTTCTGATTCACTATTGTTGTAGAAAAAGAAGATTCAACTGAAAGTTGACTCATTCTCATTTTTTGACAGATTGATGTGCATGTGGAGAAACATGTACGAGTGCCATCAAGTACAAAAGCACATTGTTCAGCAGCTGGAATACCTCAATACCATCCCATCAAAGCAGCCAACTAGTGAAATTCATAGGCAAGCAACTCTCCAGCTTGAACTTGAAGTTCAACAATGGCACCAATCCTTTTCTAACCTCTTCAAGGCTCATAGAGACTATATTCAGTCTCTCACAGGTTGGCTAAGGCTCAGCCTTTTCCAGTTCAGCCGAAACCCTCTGAGCCGAACTGCTGAGGACTCCAAGATATATTCCCTCTGTGAAGAATGGCACCTTGCTGTGGATCGTATCCCAGATAAGGTGGCATCTGAAGGGATCAAGAGCTTACTGACGGTTATTCATGCCATCGTGGTCCAACAATCGGAGGAACATAAACAGAAGAAGAAATCGGATTCTGCATTTAAAGAGCTCGAGAAGAAAGTGGTGCAGCTTCGTTCACTAGAGTGCAAATATGGCCCATATTCCATGCCCGAATCCGTGAGAAACAAGGATCCTGTTGTGGAGAAGCGTGCAAAGGTCGAGACTTTGAAAGGAAAGGCAGAGGAAGAGAAGAACAAGCATGAGAAGTCAGTCTGTGTGACTAGGGCAATGACTCTGAATAACTTGCAGATGGGGTTCCCCCATGTGTTTCAAGGGATAGTGGGGTTTTCGAGTGTATGCACTGAGGTTTTCGAGTCAGTATACAACAAAGCTAAGATCCCTCAACAAGAACATGATGTGAAGAGAATATTACCTTAGAAGAAAATGATCTGGTTTTTGTACAGATGATCGTCATGCTTAGCCATATAGTGAAAATTTGAGCTTTTAGATTGTATTTACACCCCTAGTGAGATCTAATTCTCCTGGATTTTTTATAGGACTCAGTTTGGTGTAAGCAGAGAAAGTATAAAATTCTGAAATCAGAGCGAAATGTCTGTATTAAGGTTGTGATTTCTTTAATATTGCTGAATACTTTTATATCTGCCTACAGCCATACTTCCGAATTTTGGATTTTCAGGACACAGGTCCTATGAAATTTCAAAAGACGAACACTGTATGTATGAACCTTTACAGGTGCTGGACTTTTCACTGTTTAGTTTGTAGATTCCATAGAAGATGGATTCCTAAACCAAGGCTTCAATGAATCTGTGGTCTTCTAGAAGAGGCAAATTTTTACTTGGTGCAGATTAGTTTCATATTTCATACTGATTAAACGAATGTGGTGGAAGCATATAGCAATTTTCATTCAGAAAAAGTATGGATTTTGATTGTTACCAATGTGAAATGAAACGTGTTCCTAGAAATGAAATTTTGATTATTACTAATTTGAAACCAAACGTGTCCAAGAAATGAAATCATCGTTGGTCCAAATTGTTTTTGGTAGAAACTGAAATCCATTGCAAAGAGAAAACACGAAAAATAGGCACAGAGAGAGAGAGAGAGAGAGAGAGAGAGAGAGAGAGTTGTAAAATTTCTCATCAATCTCCACCTGATCAAAGCTATAAAATTTCCCTCAAGCCTATGGGAAAGATTAGCGTAGTGGTCAACAACTGTTGTTCCTTCTCTACTCACATGGCTAATCAATTATGCCAATCTCTATGAACAAAAAGCCTTACATCATGCACTACATCTTTAAAAGGATTATTAATATAGCAACCCCTTGTCATCAAATTAATTTGATTTTATATAATTAAAGAAAATTTATATGTTCGAATAACGTTTACAACATGAGTTGAGACCATTTATAATTGCAACAATTTCTACAATAGCTGGGGTGGTTGCCGTGAGTATCCAACTATAACCACAAACCCCTCTTTTTTTTTTTTTTTTTTTTTTGTCACAATCACATATGACCCCTCCACAATCACTATTTCCATTCTTCAGTATTAAACCATCTACCTTTAACAATAAAACTTAACAAACCCTTGATTAAGAGTTTGAATATCCTTATCATTGGAATAAATATTAGTGTCGAACTTAAAATTGCTTAATATATCCTTATCCAAACATGCTCTGAATAAGCAAGATCAAGCATTGAGATTATCCGTTGTCATTTGTGCCAAAAAGTTTGTTGTTGTTTTTTGGTCCAAATATCTTAAGTTATTCATATTTATCTAGAGAATAGATCACTATCTTTTTTGTATGCAAATGACCTAGTTCATGCTTTAAATTCCATTTCATCCATTCAACTCCTTATAGAGAAGAAAAGTGATTCTATATTACTGGGGAGACCACAGATTTCCAATGGTTAATGGCGTTGGAACGCATTGGAACAATCTCTAGATGCATTAGAACAATATCTAATTAAATAGTCTTCAATTTTCAAACCTGTCATTTTATCATTTTATGTATAGCAAATATCAACAATTTAAGAACCCTATTCTATCAAAAATATCTTCTCAATGTAGTCGCAATTTAATAATTTTATGTACAGGTCATTCAACTGTATTCTTTCTTTTCCGCATAGTGATCATGATAGTTATCACAATCCTTGAAGCGATTAGAAATTTTAATTATTCTTTCATTATAAATTCAGTTAATGTCCTCCACATCATTAGTTAATAGTGCATTATTTCATATACAATAATATCTTAAATAACCGATTGAACTATCATAAAAAAATCAAGTTATATATTTTCTCCCCAAAATACCTACCAAAACATCACGCTTACACAAACACCTCGCAGGAGCGTTCTTTACTAGTCACTGGTATTGGGATAACAAAATTTACACTGAAGGTTCCCAATCCAGCATGCATCTGACACATCCCTACCTCAAAATTGTCCATATTGATAAATTTACAAGTGCCTCGATGGATATTGATAAACTGGGATGAGTGGGGCTGGGGGGTTAAAAAAACACATAGGACTTACTAGCCCCATCATGGTTTATATATCTCTACCAATCTTGTATCTCGTCATCATCTTCTTGGTCATCTATAATCATTTGGTCGAAATCAATACCGTCTATGTCCGAGTCATGCACTGATAACTGAGGAGATTCACGATATTCACGACAAGCCCTATTTCCGATCCATTTTGACACAGGAATGTACTCTGTGGCTATAACTGATGCATTACAAGAAGTCAACCCTCGAAACTCTGCAACTCGCTGCTTGAGCATCTTATTCTAAAACATGTGATCAAGTACAGATGTCAAATGTTAAGGGACAAAGACTTAATGCGAATTCAACATAATGAACATAAGCAAATCGCAACTTGTTGAATATTGATGCTTAAAACTACCGAGCCAGATAACTAATTGAACCAACTGTCTAATGTCATCATTACTATTATTGTTTTGGCAGAAAAATGTTTTATGTTATGCTTGGATATTAAGAATGAAATTATAAGACGGAAGAATGTCACCTTCTAGTGAGAAGATTACTATTTACTAGGCTTAAGATAAATTCAAAATTTATTCAAACAGGAAAAGTAATGAAGTAAAAATGAAGCTTTTGTCAGGAAAATGTAATTGTTAGATAATCCCATACCACAACTCAGTCCTTTTCCTCTCAAGTGGGAATAAACAATTATATGCATGTGTGCGTGCGTAAGTGTATTCCTAATTAGTTTCTTAATATAAAAAATAAGCACATTTTAGGGGGACAGGATAGAATGTGATAGAGGAAGCAGTGAACACCTTGTTATACGATAGCTCCCTCTCAACCTCCCACAGTTTTGGGCCCCGCACAGCGTGCCACCTGCAGAACCTAATATTCAGACTTCATAATTGAGAGACAAAATCTAGCTCCCACCAATCATGCATATAAAGACAACCTGGAGAGTGTGTGAGAATTTCCAAATAATACTCCACGAACAGCAACAGAAGCAGCAGCGGATGGTAGAATACCCTCTGCCTCGTTATATCTAGAGGCCATTCCTCGAAATTTAGCTAGAAGAATGTCAGCATCGCCTAGATAAGAAGACATTATCCAGGCATCATCAATTGCCTCCTCATTCATAAAATCTAGCACTGCAAGAAATTTACTAATGAGAATTAGATTTCCAAATAATTTGTTTAAAAAATACACAACTGTTGCACGATTTTCTGTACACATTATGCATAAGCCCTCTAGAATCGTATCAACTAAAATTACCATTTTCATGCAGAAAATCAGCAACAGGACCAGGTTGCACATGGGCATGACAAAGAATCTTCTCCGGGACATCCATTTTTAAGGGCAATCTTGAAAATCTTTCTCGGAGAAGAAATGTATCATGTTCTACCACACAAAATGAACTAAAAGTTAAATGGATATCATTCAACTTCAACTACTAGTTTTGCTCTTTTCTCAGGAAGAAAGGCAACAAACAGAATTCAAATTTCTCTGAACATTTTTTCTAATGAAAACATTACCATATTCTGTTGCACTTTCAGACTCTCTTTTGTTGTGCAAAAATTTCCCCAAGGCATGAAATAAAGATAGTGTCTCATCTCTGCTGAAGTGCAAGGAATAGCCATCATCTAAAGTGACAGCCCTCTTTTCTTTCTCTTTTGATACATTGAGGAAGCCACTGGATTTCTTTTCTTTCTCTTTTGATACACCGAGAAAGTTACTGGATAGAGACAAAGAATGCATTTGATTCTGTTCGAGACAGAAGAACTGCAACGATGTGATCGCATGCCTGATATCACCTCCACTAGCTTTAGCAATCAGATCAACATGTTCAGCAGTCACATCACACTTCTCTAGTTGGCATATTCTAAGAAGTACCTTCTTGATAGAATTTCCTGTGATAGGATTGAATGCAATCTGACAGTACATGATGTTAAATTTAGAATAAGTACTCTCTCATAACAAAAAATCAAAAGCCAGAAGGGAACTTTCCAAAGAAGTAACCTTACAGGCCCCAGCACTCTGAAGAGATAGCTGTATTTTTTCCAAGCATTGTGCATCATGGTCTGCTGAATCAGCATTCCCATAGTCTGTGAACAGTACAACTGTGGGTATCCGAGTTGAGCGCACCAACAGTTGCAAGCAATCTTGTAGTCGACCAAAAGCAGCTTTCCCATTTGTCACAGGAAGATCGTCAATTAAGACTATGATGGGTGCTTTTGACTCTCCATTCAAATAAGTTGATAATAGACCATATTTCCGTATTCTTTCAACATAAGTTTCAAATTCATCCAACTTTGATGTGTATTGTGTGCCTGAAAATCAATCAGAAATTATGTAGTCACAATCAGGAGGGTATTCTAAATCATTCATTTCACATGAATATTATGGAAGGCATGCATTTCACTTTCCACTGCAAGGCGATGCACATACAAATTTAGACAAACTAATCTGTCAGAACCTTCACTATTAAACAGTAAAAAGAGCTAATTAAATTCTGCAATAGTGAAGGAATTGGCTATCAAACTCGGCATAAATTCTAGACAAACCTGCACCAGAATTGTGTAGATGCTCTTGCCAAGTTACTGGGGTAGGTGTGTTCCATTCGCACAGAATAGCCCCAAGGTGAGAAGAAATAACATGAACTGTAGCCTGCATAAAGAAAGAAGAAATTTTTTGATGTCAATGAGGTGTTCTTGAGATAAAATAATTGTTCAAAAAAAGGGGACCGGATCGGGCGGTTCAACCGGTCCAACCGCGAACTGCCCAATGGCCCGGTCCAATTGGCCATTTAAACCGAAGGGGCAGTTGATCCGGTGGAGGACCGGGTCAACCCGCCCAAAACCGGGGAAGTTGAATCGGGTTGGCTTTTTAAAAAAAAAATTGTTTTTAAAAATTTTATTATAATTCACCTAATTACTAACTTTCACTTCACTCAATTTTAGAAATTAGGAAACTATAATATCTTAAATGTTATTTTACTTGCATATGTTTAATATTTACTTATTGTTGCTCTTAATATTTATGTTTTAGTTTGTAGGTTGTAGAATAATATTTATTTTCACATGTAATCAACTAATATTTTCTCTTTTTCCCTCTATAGAAACATTAAAATATTTATGTTTGATGAATCATGCATACATATCTATATTTACATTTTAATATTAGTGATTATTAATGTTAATATTAATAAAATTTTATTATTTTAATATAACCGGTTGGACCCCAGACCGACCATTAACCCTTGAACCAATGTCTCATCCGGTTCTATGCCCGGTCCGGTTTTTTGAACCTTGGATAGAATACCCCCTCTTTCCACCGCATGCACATTGATTAGCCCCAAATTAGTTTGTCCCTAATGGTTTAAAGTGAACCATACATTAAGCCCTGTCATTTATTCTGCTACCACCTGACTACCCTATCCAGCTAATCCTAGCAAAAGGCTCAGAACACTGAAATATTCATAAGTGCAACAGGCAGTTCAGAACTAAATAGTTCATCAATTTTGATACTCATGATCTTAAATTAGTACAAATTCAGATATATAATACTGCAAAGTGGCTGAGCAGTAATCATATAAACCACAAGTGAATTGAAAAATACACTTTAAACGATAGGGAACAACTAATCTAGGGCCAAATTGCACAAGGGAAAAGCATAACCAATCCTTTATTGTCCTTAAATAAAGCAGAATTTAAAAACACAAAGTACAGAAATTCAGCCCCCATTCAGTTAAAGACCCGTACCTTTAGAATCAAAATCAGGAAAAAAATAATAATTACAAAAAAAAAAAAACCTTAATCCACATTACCCAGCAACAAACGTTTTCATCGCAACCAGTTACATAAAAAAAGGGTAATATTTGGTAATATAAATTGCCAGGTTTGGGTATTCCAGGACACGAAAGAACAATGAACAGAGTACAGAAAAAGTTGCGTACAGATTTTCCCACTCCAGCCTGCCCAGTGATGAGAAGAACATTATTGTTGCAGACACCCTGTAAAAATACAAGAACAATGATATCAGACCCACTATATTAATGCAGTGCAAACAACAAAAATAGGAATAAGGGTACAATTGTTTCTAAGATTGAAATTAAGAATTAAGTGTTTAGGAATAATATATCCAAATAAACAACTAATGCTGCTTCCCTTTTCTCTTTGGTGATATTTCAAATTTCTGCATAGCGTATGCATGCGGGTGTTATCCATGTCTGTTTCTTAGAAGATAATATCATCAAGGCTGTACAACAGTAAGATTCACAAGGCATAACAAGAAAACTGTTGTAAATGTGTGTGAGCACGCACACACGTGCATACATATAATACAAAAATATAAAACTAAACATATCAATGACAAAATCATTCTTAACTAAAATCATAAGGAAACAAAGAAACTAGACATACATGCCACGTTGAAGAGGGAAAGAAAAAAATAAGAATTACGAGATTAAGTAACCCCCTTTAGCTTTTATCCAATATTTACCTTAGAAGGTTCTAACCTTTTCTCAAACCACATCTTAACTTCTTCAACCTGCAAATACAACAAAGAGAATGAGACGCATTCATATTGTCAAAATCAAGAAGCTAAGTTCAGTGTGTTGACCTTTTTTTTGTGAACAGCAAGCTCTTCCAGAGAATGGGGCTTGTGTTTATGAACCCATAGCTCGCCTGAATAGCTCTTTTGTGTGCCTGATGTGCAGTTACACATCAGTTCAACGCTTACAAATTTTTAGAAAAGGAAGAAAGATACAGACTGAAAAGAAGGCTAGTGCGCTAGTTTTAGTATCTAAATTCCAAACAGGTTCAACACAAAACACCTGGCCAAACCCTGTTTCAAAAATTCTTAGTGTTCTGACATCTAACATTGTCCATATATTATTAGTTTCTTAGTAGTAAACCAAAATAAGACACATATTGCTCAAGGAATTTCATAGCTTTCAGATAGAAGAGAGCAGAGGAACTTTCTTTTGGGCTTCTTAGCCCCATCATGTTTAAAAAAAAAAACCAAAGAAAGCAAAGTATTCATTCTAAACTGATTCAACTAAAAAGTAAAATACACCAGCAGCGTACCAGCAGATACATTGAACCCAGTAAACACTTCGTTGAAGTCTTCTCCAAGTTCCGTGATCTTCATCGAAATAGTGATATTAGATTAAAAAATATACACGTAAAGGAAGAAATAAGATAAGTAAATATTCAAAGACAATGAAGCTGATTATAACTGGATTGCTGCCTGTGATGTTTTGCACAAGAAACTTCTAATGATAGAAGCACACAACCAGTAACTTCAAATCAAGTTTCCCATTGATCGATTTTTTTTTTTTTTAAATCAACCCGACGAACTCAAGTAAAGTTTCTGTATAAAAAACATGACAGGCTTTTTCTTTATACCTCAAATCACTTCAATAACAAAATCTAAACCAGAATAAATCGATTATACCTCATGCAACTTGCTGGAATCTTTCGACGATCGAGACCGAGAACTCGAAAGGCGAGCCTTCTTCTTTCCTCTGGTGCTTGTGGAACTTGACTTGGACTTCACATAGCTACTACTCCTACTCATTGAACAAGGAGTACCATCATCATCATCATCCGAAGATAAAACAACCACGGAGTTTCTCTTTCCCATGACCATTAAAGCAAGAACGTAATCAACAAAGCCCTAATATTTGCTCCCACTAAATCAGAAGAATAAAATTACGGAAACATTCAGAAATCCGATTCATGGCATCATGAAGCAGAATATACCCATGAGAATCCGAGCATGAGAAATCGAAAATCACAAACGAAACGATGCCTCAAGAAAATTGCAGGGTTCGAAAATGCGCGGGGATTTCCTAATTTATAGAAGATTTGTCACTTCGGGGTGGCTTCTCGCAGAATATGAACACAATAAAATAAGGGTAAACTAGTTCACTGAAATTAAGTGTAAACTAGCTTACAGCACACTAGTTATTTCTCAGTCTGATTTAGAACCCTTAGTATTTTTTTTATGTCTTATTTTATCTTTAGTGCATTTCTTAAGAGTAATTTTTTTTCTCTCTCCTTTAAATCCTAAAAAGGCCAATTAGTTAAGTTGCATCCAAAACATTAAAAATATTTTTGAGAAATACTTAGCACAACCACTAGGGTTGTTTATAGTGGAATATGGGTTAATCCATTACAACGAATTAAAATTCAAATTTTGTTGTGAGAGATGTTCATATTTAGTGTTTGACCTTTTCCTTGAATAGGATTGCCTTCAATAATATGGTGCCTATGATTTGAAAAAAGAAAGTTATACTTAACACCCTAAAATATTTTAGTTGCAAAACTACTTTGAGTGTTGAGTGCAATTTTTGAAGAAAAAAAAAAATTCTCTGTAACATTGGATGCATCTTAACAGACTTTTTAAGAGTAATGGCTTGCAAATGGAAAAAAAGGGGAAGGGCTAAATTATATCTAAAAATTTTTTATCTTATTGAATGCATAAGAAATGAGATTAGTTGCTTAATATAGCTAAAGAAATAATATTATGGTGTTGGATGTTACTTTATCATAACCGTAAATTTTAAATAAATAACTTTGTTTATTACCAATGTTAATCACATGTAGAGTGTAAAGTCATTCTTACTAATTGCATTTGAAACCACATTTAATCCCAAATTAACCACTGAAACCAAGGAGATACTAACTACTATAGAAAATGGAGTTACTAAAAGCAAAAAGTTTATCATAGTTAGAAAAAGAGTTTAACTAACTTTTGAAAACATAACTGTTGGAATTTTAATCACAAATAAAATTCTAAAGCACATATTTTAAGATGAATTATGAAGTTAGAGATCCAACAACCGAAACTTCGTTTGGAGGCTCCACCAATCCCTTATTCCTTTTTTTGTGAAAGAGGATTTCTAGAGCCCAGATGCTTAGCAGCACAACTAATCACCAAAGTATAAAATTATAAGGGAGAGCATTTTTCTCTTTTACTGAACAAGAGCTCTCTTGTTTTCCTGTACGTTGAATGAAAGGGACCTGACCTCGTATTTATAATAGTTGGCCAGGGCTAAATCAGTAGATTTTTTAATCCATACCATAAGGATTAAGCCAATTAGGTAATTTCTCATAATTACTTGATTAATTAATTAGCCCATAATCCATGCCACAAGGATTCATCCAATAAGGTAATTTCTCATAATTACTTGATTAATTAATTAGGAAAAAAACAAATGTTCCTAATTAATTATCTTAGCCCAATAACTATGATAGGGAAGAGTCTATCATAGTTATCAAAGTTTAACCTACAATTAAGGATATATATATATACTTGTAATAAGAAAATGCACTTGTCATAAATTAGTAAAAGGATTATAATGGATAAAAGAAACTTCATGGATATTTTTCAAAATAAACCATATTAGGAAAAGAGCATGGATAACATGGCTAAAAAGAGTCTTTCTAAAATTTAGAGAATTTCAAAAATTGCAAATAAATCATGCTAAAAAGGAATTACTTGACATAATTATAAAAATTTACCTTTGTGTAATAACTACGTTAGAAAAGACTTACGCTAACATAGTTATTTTTTAGAACCAAATTTCCAAATAAGAAAGGTAACTATGTTATAAAATGATTTCTCTTACTAACATAGTTACAGAAGGTTTATCTAAATCCTTTCTAAAAACCAAACAAGATAACTGTATTAGAAAGGATTAACCTACTAACATATTTATAAAAAGATTTCACTTAACCATTCAAGTTTACCATGTTAGAAAAATCTCATCTAATATGGTAATTAAAAGTCAAATTATAAAAACAAAACCTTGCCTTTATTTGAAAACTTTTAATACTTTAATCAATTAAAATACCAACAACAATACAAATCAAACAACCATTCTCAAAATAAACTCACCCCACTATTCATAACACTATTTCTCACACTTCATGATAAACATTCTCCATGAATCGGGAATCATACCACAATTAATAAAATCATCAACTTATACATAAAAATTTCCCCATATCATATGAAACCATAACACATGCCTTGAAAGTCGACTTTCATAAAAGAAGTGAAACTAACATTGCATGCTTATAAAACCAAATCATCCATAACCAAGTGGAGCCATGTCTCCCACCAAGCGGGCTATCAGTATGCATAACAGAAAACATAAATAAACTTAGAAGGCCTCTGATCACAGTTGCTAGAAAGGACTGCTCTTAATAAAGTGTAGAACCAATACAGTCATCCATCACTAAAGCTTGCTTAGTCTACAGTGTATGGCAATGTACAAGACACAATGCTTAAACAACAAGCTCACTAAACCTAGCGAGTATCCGCTGGCTCCTTCCCTTGACGTTTGGCTTCGAAACTAGACTACCCTTGACGTTTGGCTCCAAAACTAGACTAAGCAACGAGGGATGAGACAAGCGCCTCAATAAATCACTTCTTACTTGCCCTACATGTGCGTGGGTTCTAGTAAGTGTCATGTCAGACCTATAGCATATACGTTCACAATAATGCAACTGAAACCATAAAAACATGTTTATAAATCGTTTATAGCATGCTTTCAAACACCTCCGATGAGAACAAACCACACATATAAGATGGAACCAACACAGTGCTCAACATGAAACCAATGGAACCAAATTACTGCCGGCTCTTCCCTATGGGATACAACTAACTAGAGCCACCCTATGGCCATTCGGCGCCTCATCACGTGATGGAGCAGAACCAACCACTGGTGCACCAAGCCAACCAAGCGAAACACAGCCAATGTGCAAACAAATGACAACTTTGGAAGGTTGGCATTTAGCCACATCATGCTTTCAAAAACCATCATATATGCTCAATTTCAATAACATAAACATATTCTTTCAAACATGCTAAATTACCACAATTTTCATTTCAACATAAGAATCCCACATAACAGGTATAGTAAAAATAAGCATTTGCAAATTTTCACATTATATAGTATAATTACCAATTTTCAAAACATAATAGTTCAAAAGCTTACCAACAACACACACGCACACACATGAATAACATAAGGAAAGTGGTTACCTCTTGACTTAACGGCCATTTGCGGTCTTCACCATAAGCAAATGGGTTGTCAAAAAGTAGTATAGTTGGAAAAGTGTCATTCTGTAAAGATTATGGTTGAGTAAGTTAACTAGTGCTAATTGAGAAATTAATTGAAAATGAGTAAGAAAAATTTGGAAATTAAGTTTAAAACAAAAGTTCAATTGCAAATGATTAGAAAATAGAAAGATGATCGAAAACACACTTATTCAAGATGATAAAAGGTCTAGGGCTACTTATCCCTATTTTACTTCATAAACTAATTAAATTCTCTCTTCATTAGCATCTTAATGAAACTATGTGTGAGTCTAAGGTTCTTTTGCATTTGTAAAAGCTTTCCCAAGTCAAAATCAAATTTATACTTGCATTAATTGCACAATCTCTTGACACAATTAATGCAAGTTATGATTTCCACCAACCTCTTATTGACAATGTTAGGTTGGTAACTCTATCTCTGTTAGAATCTTAAGTTTTGATGAAGACTGACCCATAGAAAACATAAGTAAATAAGAGAAAGTTACCTCTGAATTTAAATGAGTAAAATCTGATAGGTAACAGATCACCATTGCAAGAATAAAAGATAGATTGCTGAATAAAAGATTCAATTATAGCAGATGGAAACTTAGCAGAACAATAAGAATGAATATCTCAATCGCTAAGTGTATCTCTATAGCTAATAGACAGAGCCATAGCAAGTGGAGACTTAGAAATAACAAAGTTGATATCTATCGCTAAGTCATTCACTATCGCTAAAGAAAGAACCTATCGCTAGAAGTTCATTGATCACATGAGTAAATGAAACCAGCAGATAAATGAACTAAGTCTCTAATATAATGAAATCAACTAGCGATAACAGGTTAAGCTATCAATAACAAAAGTGCTTCAGATAATAATCATTCAGATAGCGAGTGCCTGAGAGCAAGAGTCAAATGAGCTAACATTGTTGTTAGCGCTAACAAGGTTAGCTATCGATAATAGGATACTTTGAAATACCTCTGAAAACTTGTATCTGTATCCTTAAAGCTAATAAGCAATCAAGTAACTAGCGATAATGAAATTAGCTATCGATGGAAGTTTATTTCAGTTAGTATGTTGAACATTGAACTAGAAGACTGTGCTAGCGATAATGCTTATATTTATCGATAGAAAATGCTTTATGAAAATCCTTAGCTAATATAAATATTATCCATCACTTAGCTAATGGATTATTCTTGCGATAGCATTTGCTATGCATTAAATGTTTATTTGTTCAGCTAACAGCTTAAGTGCATAACTCACTCTATGGAGTTAGCGATAGCAGATCAAGCTAGCGTTAATGAAAAAGCTGCTATGAAAGTACAGATGTTCAGAATGCACAGTCTAGCCTACTCTACACATGAACAGTTAAAGCTAGATCAGAAGTTTGAACTATCTGATGAATAGTATCCATCTCCAACGTCTATATTCTAACGGTCATATGAAGCTGAATCAAAAGACAATCTGTAAAGATATAAATAGAACAAGATATGCTTCCAGCAGACGATGATGATAATCAACGAACAAATCATCAACGAGAGATGAACAGGGCTCTATACAGAATTGCAAATTCCTCATATTGAGAGCATTAGAAAAGAAGAGCTAGAGCTATACTTTGTTCAGATTATTAAGCTCTATTTTGTATTTCATCATACATAACTTTGTTCTTAAGTGTTTATCACAATCTGTTCATTTAGTGAACTTCATTGTTAAAATCCTCTTCTGTTTGAGGTAGTTCCCTAGCTTGGTGCTTTGCGAACTAGGTGGTAACCTTACGGGAAGTAAGGGGGAGTGTTTAGAAGGATTCTAAAACTCTGTAAAGGTTGGCAGGTGAACCTGTGTTCGTAAAACCTGTGGTAGGCTTCTCTTGTGCCAGGATTAAACAAGAGGGTAGTGGAAATCTCAGGTGGAGCCTGAGGACTGGATGTAGGTCTGGGTTGACCGAACCAGGATAAATTTTGTGTGGATTATCTCTTCCCTTAACTCCTACAGTTTTTCATCATATCTACATCATATATCTCTTCGTTCATTTACCAAGTTTTGAAATTACTCTGTAATAATCTGAAAAAGGTTTTGAGAATATTTCCTTCACAGTGTTTAAAGAAAAGGAAAGATTTCAGGAAGGTTTAAAATTTTATCCCATCACTCAATTCACCCCCCCTCTTGGGTGACAGCCAGTACTCTCAATCTCTACGTTACCAACTAACTATCCATTTAAAACCATAGATTTCAAGGCCAACATGATTTCATCAAAATTCTAAAATAAAATACATTTTCTCAAACCATATTTCATTTAACAAAGCAGGTGGTGATCAAGCACTTGTAGAAGAATGAGCAAGATGAAAATCCACACATAAATTTCATTTATAGCATCAAAAGAGGGAAATACAGAATTCAATCCATATAATGGTTCAAAGTAACTCTAGAGAAGGGTTTTCATTACACATAAATGAAACTAAAGCAAAACAATAGTTAAGCAAGAGTTCATTTCATACAAATGAGGAGAAAAGGGAGGGAGAAGGAAGACCAAGAAGGAAGAAGCTCAAATCTGTTCAATCTTCTCCAAAAGCAATCTCCAATCTTCCTAAAACCTCGAAGCTCTCTCCAATGCTCCAAAACCCTAGCAAACCGCCCCAATATGTGTTATCTCTGTGCTTGCTTGAAACCCCTAAGTATAAGGCTTTGAAATCTCGCTGAATTAATCATAACACACAGTTTTGTGGGTCACTCACCGTGGCTAACCCATGGTGAGCAAACCAAATAGAAAGGCAGAGACACTAGCTACTCGTCATGTACACACCGCTTATAGCTCCTCTTGATTCCTTTATTTGCTTCTCTCCATATCCTTTGCTTCCCTTCTATTGCTCCGGGTCTTTCTTTGCTCTTTGCACTGTCCACCTCTACCTATACGAGAGAGAGAGAGAGGGTTGATGAGTTCTAAAAATAACTCAAGTGTATATTCATTAAGCTCCAAATTTCATGAACATGCAAATTTTTCTTTGTTTATCTTTTCTAAGTGTTTTTTTTTCAAAGCTATACTCTCAAAATCATGTACAAGTATAGGAGAAAACGTGATGAAATGTATGAAATTATGGAGCTTATCACCTCTTGAAGCTAATGAGATTTTACTATAATGAGTTTAGTCCCGTGCTCAAATTGAACCAATCACTCTATAATTACCACAATGTAACCATCCATGTTAATCACATGATTGAATGTAACAAGGTTATTTAAAAAATAACCCCAACCCAACAATTTACATCCTGAGCCATCTAACACCCCAATTTCCCTGCACAAGTCTATTACTCAAAATGAACCCAACTTCCATATTCAAGCCTATAATCCAATTGAATGAACCAATTCATCCTCAAACAATCATCAAAAAGTTCAATTATAGGAAAAGTCAAATGTGTTAATTGGCCACCAAGTCAAGAAATAAATGTGATTGACTATCAAAGAAAAATTCAAAAAATGATGAAAAGAAAATTTGATCAAAAAGAAAAAGAAAGGAAATATCGCAATTTGAAGTTGATGATCAATCATTATAATGAGGTCTTCAATGAAAAATTAAAGAAAAAAATGAAAAAGGGAAGTTCACATTTGAATTTTGATTAAGAAGAAAAAATGGAAATAATAAATTAGAGACAATAAAAAGGAATGTTGACAAGTAGGTATTAATAGGCATTCATTGGACATCAATGAAAATTTGAAATGGTTGATTATCCTAGGCTTGCATACCATGGAAATTTAATAATAATTAAAAAAATGAAAGTGCAACAAAAAGGAAAAATCCTGAATTGAATATGATGATTGAATGAATGTGCATGCATTTCAACGAAAAAATAACAAGGAAGAAATGAAAAGAGAAATGTCCTTTGATGATGATTGATTCACTTTGATTGCTCACATGGAAATTGAAGAAAGAATAATAAAAAATAAAATGACAACAATAATAAAATGAAATTGTAATAAATGAGGCAAACCCTATTGGTGCTATATAAATGAGAGTAAGAGAGCAAGGGGGACACTTTTGGAGACTAAAAGAGAGGCAGTAAGGAGTTTTGATGAGGACTGAACCCATAGATAACATAAGTAAAATGAACTGATAGCATATAACTTAGTCTGGGATGAATTGAGATAAGAATCATGTTATATGACTAAGTAAAAGAGTGTAGGCTACAGATACACTATCGCTAAACTAGAACCTATCGCTATCAAATGGAAGGCTTAGGATAACAATAGCTAATGAAGACTTAGCAATAAACTGAAGTAAATATTCCTATCGCTAAGAACTTCACTATCGCTAATATGATGAGTTGAGCTAGTCTAAGCAAAGAACAATAGATCACTATCGCTAAGCTCTGTCTCTATCGCTAAGGCCTCATAGATAACATAGAAAACACTTATTAGAATAGCTATCAGTAATGAACCATAGTCACTAGCGATAACGAGAATAGCTATCGATAGTAGAACACTTAGCCATTCAGATAAGCTATTACATTGAACTAATGAAATGACCTATCGATAACATAACTCCTAGCGATAACAAGTTCAGCTATCGATAACGAAATCACTTGTTGAAATAACTTAGACCTTCTGATAGCTAATGCATTGTTTCTTTCATTGAGCTAATGAAATTCTCTAGCGATAACACTTACTGTACTTCACTTGAATACTTGTTTAGCTAAGTGCAGGACTAACACTATGAAGCTAGAGATAGCCAAAGGAGCTAGCGCTATTGATAAAGCTGTTATGCAAGTACAATGTTGCAGGTTATCATTACTCACAGACTCTGTTTCTCTTAGCTCACTCTCTGCAAGAATTAAATGAAACAAGAGAAGAAAGTTGACTGAGATGACGAACAGCATTTATTGCCAATGGCTAATAGGGCTCAACGAACATATTCAAACGACTTATTGGAGCTTAAGGAAAAGGCAAAGCTGTGAAGAGATATAAATACCAAGTCTTAAGAATTTATGAAATAGAGAACAAAATTACAAACATTCATTACTTTCACCTACTCTCTGCTCTTAAATAGCTTAAAGTTTTTATTACTCTTTCTGAGCTTATTTGTACTTCAGTGTTTATCAAAATCTGTTCATTAAGTGAACTCATTTATTGAAATCCTCTACTGTTTGAGGTAGTTCAAAAGTTTGGGACTTTAGAATAGGGTTGTATTCTTACAACTTGTAAGGGAGAGCGTTTAGAGAAAGTCTAAAGCTCTGTTTTGTAAAGGTTGGCAGGTGAACCTGTGTTGTAAAACTTGTGGTGTAGTGGAACCCAATGAGGAGTTGGAGAACTGGACGTAGGCAGTGTTTAGCAGAATCAGTATAAAGGATTGTCTTTGTATTTACAGTTTAATTTTGAAAAGCACAATTCACCCCTCCTCTTGTGCGTTTTGCCATTCATAGCAGATTGTTGTGAGCATTGGGCACTTTTCCATGCATATTTTTTTTCTCCCATTAAAATATGTGTTCTAGGAGCTTTGTGCTTATATATGTAATTTGAATTCTTTTCCTCTTGAGTTTATCACATGAAGAGTACATTGAACACATATTTTTTGTTTTGTTCAAATTATCTTTTTAGCTCCCAATTTACAGCGTGTTTGACATTGTGAATATATGATGAATATGCTTGCATGTAAGGATAAATGCTTCCTTGTCTCTTGCTCTACCATGTAGTTTCTTTGCTTCACATCTCTTAACAGAAGGCAAGAAATTACATGTTGATCATGTGGGTGAAGCCTAATGATTGTAAAATTTTTTTTTATCAAAAATCCAAATCAATAAAAAGAGCCTTTTATAAAAAATATGAGAAAATATTGTTTCGAAACGGTTTTATGCCGTGCGAGATTAACTAAGGTAAAAGCGATTATTCTTCCATGCAAGATTATGGGAATCTCCTCAAGAAGTTTAATCCAAAATTATTTCGAAAATCTTTTCTAAATACAAATAAAAACATGTTTTTCCTAAATAAAAAATACAAACCAATAATAAATATTTTTTCTTAAAAAATGAATAAACATTTTCCCTAAAAAACACAAACCCAGTAACACGCATTTCTACCCTGAACTACGTAGTCTTTGATCCCTTAAGGGTATGTAGGCCATAGGTTAAATCCTAGGTCAAGTCCAACTGTGTAAATACTTATTTTTTTGTGTGAATATATTTTTATATCACTTTTTTGGTGATTAAAATGAATTTCAAGGCCACATTTATTTTTAGATAATTAACTTAGGGTTATTGTTCTCATGAATGGGTACTGTGGGGCACCTAACACCTTCCCTATGCGTAATCGACTCTCGAGCCCAATTTGGTTTAAAAGACCATTTATTATTTTCAAAAGGTTTTCCAAAATTATCCTATTCTAAAAAATATTGGTGGCAACTCCATTTGACCTAATTTTAGGGGCTACAAGTAGCTTTAGTGGGCCTATATGTGCCACCCAATTATTTGTCCAAAATCGGGATCTTAAGCCATCACCAATATCCCAACACATTCCAAGTGACATCGTTCCACACTTCTTTGACATTCTTCCACAGGTAAGACCCATTACGAGTTTGGTTATGTGGCCCTTTGATCTCATCCTATCCATATTTATGTCTTAGAACTTGCACCCATAAAAGGTCTGGCCGAGTTCATAACTTAAACCCAAGCTTCATAATAAAATAATGATTTTGTTTCTCCATCTTTTTAATACCACAACCTCCTGATTTGATTGGCATACACATCTCATCCCATTTGATAGGACTCAGCTTTCTTTCCTCAACCATTTTGCTAATGTAACGCGTCCAGCGAGAGAAAGGGATTTTGTAGCCTAACCAGAGAGTTTTTGTCTTACCTTATCCTCAATATACTCATAGGTACCAAGACGAACTTGTTTATGTAATAGTGGGACACCCAGATATTTGCCAAGATCCTCCATCATATTATATCCCAGAGTTTCACTAATTCCTGTTTGCTGATCATGAGGGATGTTATAAGAGAAAAATATTGAGTCTTACTATGACTCACCTTATGGCCAGAACTAATGCAAAATTCCTGTAGTGTGCTATTAAGGAGCAGAACCTGACTAGGATTTGTAGAGCTGAATAAAACTAAGTCATCAACAAAAAATAGATGAGAGACTGCCGGTCCTCTACGTCCCATTTGAATAGGCTTCCACCTACTTTCCTCAACATGCTCGTTAATCATTTGGGACAGTCTCTCCATACAGATAACAAAAATATAAGGTGAGAGTGGGTCTCCTTGCCTAATACCTCTAGTGTGTTTGAATTCCTCCAACCTATCTCCATTATACACTACATGCATACTGCAAGTCAAGACGTATAACATTACAGCTTTCACAAATCATGGAGGTAAACCTGCATCAAGTAGTGAGTCTTCAATAAAATCCCATCTCAGTCTGTCATAGGCTTTTTCTAAGTCCACTTTTATTGCCATCCATCCCTCAGAACCTTTCTTTGTCCTCATAGAATGCACCACTACTTGTGCCACACTTATATTATCTATAATATTGCAACCCTCCATGAAATTGGACTGATTAGGCAGAATCAGATCAGGCAAAATCTTTTTGAGTCTATTAGCAAACACCTTTGTGATTACCTTATACAGCACTGTGTACAAGCTAATAGGCCTGAAGTTCTTCAACCTCTCTGGATATGTAGTCTTAGGAATTAAGGTAATTAGAGTTTGGTTAATTTCCAAATCCATTATCTTTTCATGAAAAAGCTTTAACTATCATATACATGGACTGACCCACCACTTACCACTGGTCTTAGAAAAAAGCAGCATGAAGACCGTTAATTCTTAGAGCTTTCAATGGCTTCATTTGAAATAGGGCTTTGTGAACTTCAGAAATACTAATTTTTGCATCAAGTGGTTGGATCATAATATTAGCAGGCCAAGGAAACATGCCCCTCCCAGTATATGGGACAGTTTGGTCACCTTCTTGAGAGTAAAGATTCTTATAAAATTGGGTTGCCCATTCTTTAAGAACTTCATCCTCCGTATACCACTCCTCATTATTTCCCTTCAACGTATGGATATTCCTTCTTTTATTCTTTTGAGTAACACGTGCATGATAAAAGGAAGTGTTTCTGTCTCTAAACTTGATCCAATCGCATCTAGCTCGTTGTGCCCATGTTAGACTCTCTTGTTCACAAATCAATTCAAACTCCTTAATTAGCTCTTTCTCCAACTGAGTCAAACTAGTTGAATTTCTCCTTTCTTGGGCCTTTTGGATGAAAACCTTCTAATCTTGCCATAACTCTTTTTTTCCTTAGCCGAATATTGCCAAAAACCTCATGGTTCCACCTCCTAGCTTTCTCCATAAATTTCTTAATATTCGTAGTAATAGGCACTGATGTTGACCAGGCATCTTTCACTACCTCTTTAAATGATCCAGACGTGGCCCAAGCTGTTAGGTGCCAAAAGGGTGTTTGGGTCTGCATGATTGTCAGTACCCTAAGGATCCGAATGCAAATGGGTCAATGATCAGAATTTATTTTTGGGAGATGTTGCACTGTCTAACTATTGTAACAACGTGCCCCGAAGCCAAGTTTGGGCCATAGAAATTTAGATCTGTAAGCCCATTTGAAAACACAAAATTTTGAAAGGATTCATAACCTCTAGCTAAGTCATCAACTCCTTCCACTCGATCTTCACAGCTTAAAATGGCGTTGAAAGAACCTATTAACAACCAAGGAGTATAAGTAATTGAAGCTATTCCACTTAGCTGCCTCCACAATTCTTTCCTTGTATTATTGTTTGGACTTCCATATACTGTCAAAAACATGAAAGAATTATTCTCCTCTAATACTGTTTGTTATCTTGGTATGTATAAACTGGGAATGAATAGCAAGCACCTCTACAGTCACCTTATCTCCTCACATAATCCAAATCCCCCCTGAAAAGATTCCCTGGGCTTCAAGTCTGTATGAAAATTCAAATCTAGATCTTTTGATAATTTATCTACCTTAGCTCCGAATATTCCTAGCTCCACAAGTACTACAATCACTAGGTGATACTCTTCCACAAAATGCATGAGCGATCCAAAAATAATTTTACTAGCTGCCCCCTAGCAGTTCCATACAAGGATTTGCAAATCCATCAAAATACAAAGGGTATAGAGTATCAAACCACCATCTCTGATCCCTCAGAGTCTTCTTTCCTGTCATCTTGGTACCCTTGTGATTTCTCTGAATCCCCATCGGTTGACACCTGTATCATTGGCTTAGACAAAGACAGTCTTATTATATCCATAGCATCCTTCGAAATGTGTGTCCCACTTTGCTGCTTACGTACTTGGAGATTTCAAGCAACGGATTTTTCTAATTTGATACCATGCCCATGAGGACGTTTATCAGGTGGTTTGTGGGATACAACTTCGTTCCCTCTTTCCTCCTCAAATTGTTCTGTTGCTATTGGTATATTTTGACTACTTTCCATCACCGTCATGCCCACCACTTCTTTTAAAGCAGGTCATTCTTTTGGAATTTCCACCACGGTATGCTTGGAACGCTGAAGAGTGGTTTCAGCTTCCATTGCTTGATAGGTTAGTGACATGAAAATTGAGTCGCTTTGATAGTTCACATGAACATCAGGCTTCATCTTATCATTAATGATAATATTCCCCTCATCAATCGGCTCACCATTGTTAGAATCTTAAGTTTTGATGAAGACTTACCATAGATAACATAAGTAAATAGAGTGTAAGTTACCTCTGAAGAAAACAAGTAAAATCTGATAGGTAACAGTCTACTATCGCCAGAGCTAAAGACTATCGCAAATGAAAAGCCCAACAATAACTGATGGAAACTTAGCTGAAAACCTAAAGTAAATATTTCTATAGCTAAGCATATCGCTAATAGACAAAGAGCCATAGCCATGAAGACTCAGAAATAACAAAGTTAATATCTATCACTAAGTCCTTCACTATCGCTAAAGAAATATCTTATCGCTAGAAGTTCATTGATAACATGGATAAATGAAAGGAAGAACTAGCAGAAGAATGAACTGTCTTTGAACTAATCAGCTAGCGATAACAAATGATGCTATCGATAATAAGTCTAGCTATCGATATCTGAATACTTATTGAAATATCTTAAATACTCAGCTAGCTGAACAAGCTAGCGATAACAGGTTTAGTTATCGATAATAGGATTCCTGAAATAACTTTGAATAATATAACTTAGTATCCTTAAGCTAATGAGCAATCGAGTAACTAGCGATAATGAGATTAGCTATCGATAGAAGAATACCTATTGAAATGATATAGCTAGTACGCTGAACATTGAACTAAAAGAATATGCTAGCGATAATGCTCATATCTATCGATATAGAATGCTTTAAAATTCCTTAGCTGATATATTGTCTTTATCTTATTAAGCTAATGGACTAAGCTTGCAAAAACATCTGCTATGCATTACATGATTTCTTGATTAGCTAACAGCTCAAGTGCAAGAATTATTCTATGTAGTTAGCGATAGCAAAGCATGCTAGCGCTATTGAAAACGCTGCCATGAAAGTACAGTTGTTGAAAACGTTCAGAACGCGCAGTCTAGCTCACTCTATGTATGAACAGTTGAATCTAGGATAGAAGTTTGAATTAGGTGAAGAATATCATTTATTGCCAAAGGCTATGGACCTCCAACGTCTATATTCTAACGGCCACATGAACCTGAAAGAAAAAGCAAGCTGTGAAGATATAAATAGATCAAGACTTGCTTCTATATGAACAACAACGATGATGATGAACAGGGCTTTATGTAGAATTTGTAGATTACACTGATTGAGAGCTAAATCTAGTGAGCCCAGAAATGAGAAAAGTATGTTGAGTCAAGTAAATTAGAAAAAGAGAGCTTGAGCACTCATTGTTTAGATCTGTTAAGCTCTAGGATTGTAATCTCATCATATATACCTTTGTACTTAAGTGATTATCACAAACCGTTCATCGAGTGAACCTATTATTTGAAATCCTCTACTGTTTGAGTTATTCTAAAGCTTGGTGCTTTAAGAACAGGGTTGTGACCTTACAGGTTGTAAGGGGGAGTGTTTAGAGAGAGTCTAAACCTCTGTTAAGGTTGGCAGGTGATCCCGTGTTGTAAAACCTGTGGTAAAGGCTTCACAAGTGCCCGGCTAAACTTGTGGGTTGTAAAGGCTTCTCTTGTGTCCGGTTTAAACAAGAGGGTAGTGGAAATCTCAGGTGGAGCCTGAGGACTGGATGTAGGTCAGGGTTGACCGAACCAGGATAAATTCTGTGTGCATTATTTCTTCCCTTATTTCTCTTAGCTTTCAGCATATTTAATTTGTATACTCTTTAGTGCATTCCATGCTTTGAAATATTCACAGTGATAAACTGAAAAAGATTTTAAAGATTGTCTTCACTTGTGATTTGACAAGAGTTTAAGGATTTTATTCTATCACCCAATTCACCCCCTCTTGAGTGACAGCCAGCACTAACAACCATTTGTTGCATGGTCCATCTTCAATTTAACAGTGTTTGGAGTCATGTTTTTGGGCCTTGCATCATTTGTAGAGTCGTTATTAGGCACTTTAGACCTGTATTCTTGGATTATCTTCTTGGTCACATGCTTGGGTCTAGTACCGCTAATGGTTATTTGTTTCATTATGTTGGGTTCAGAAGCACGTGATTTAGTGGATCCCTCCCTCTTTTCGCTATATCGACCACTTTGTTTACCCACATTTAATGCCAATTTATTTCCTTCAATCCCTGTCTGATCAACTTCCTTCAGTTTCGCCACAATGTTCTCCTCCATCTTAGCAGAAGAATCTTCAAAATCAAAGAGAATATCATACCTTGATCCCTTAAAACCATCAGATCCCCCAATCTTTGCCTCCCTTCCCCATTGATGCTTGTTTCCTTTTTTAGGATATTTCACCTGCATCCACTCGCCGTAACGTGCTTCCGCCGTTGGTATGGGATCTTCGGGGGGCATCTCCGATGACGTCGTGCTTGCCAAGACAATCTCCATTGCATCCTTTTTTTGCTCTTTTACATTAAGGTTGGTCTCCTGCATTAGTGATGGTGACGTTTCCTTGCATTGTTCTTTAACAAGGCCATATTTTCCACAAGCAAAGCATATGTGTGGGAGATTCTCATACGCCACCACATATGATTGGCCATCAACTTTTATTTGTGGAACAAGTGGCTACATAAAGATAAACTAGAACCGGAATCCGAGCAAACTTGCCACGCCCCTTGGCCTCCGTCCTTTAGTCAATCTTGATCACCTCCCCGAGAAGTCTTCCAATGGCACATAGTGTACTCTTATGATAGTAAAGGATAAGCCTAGTACTCGAACCCATGCAACAACCTTTGAAATCTGTGTAGTATGTGGATCAAAGTCAATTGTTCATGGTTGCATCGTGAGATACGCCCCGAATACCATCCAGGACCCTTCGGTAATAATCTTAACATAATCCTCATCCAAATCAAAAGCGGTGAAGAAAAAGTTCCCTTCGACATCTACCAATTGAAACGAACCTTTTAATTGCCATAAGATTGGGAGTTTTAGTAGAAGGTCTTCATATCTGATGGATCTACCCAACAGCTTAATTAAGAGTTTTCTCCATCCCTTTCACCAGTATTTGTCATACTTTATTAGAGAAATCAATTGTTGGAGTCCCACCATCATGTCCAATCCGATAATCCTCCTCCGTAATCACGATCTCATCACTCTTCTTGCTCGTGTTCAGATTCATAAGTTTTGCTTTATACGAGCCTTCCATCATATTCATAGGGTCCACCACTGTTTCATTGTCCAAAGTCATTGTATCTGGTTCCCTCACCCATTCTCGTATTTTCACTTTTTTTGTTGAACTAAGACCGTCCGCCGCCACAGGTAGCGTTTCCTCCTTCTCGCCACAACCGTTCAGAGCACTCATCACATTAGCTTTGCCGGTTGACTTGAAAACAATTGATATAGATAGTAGGTCAATGCACAAAAGCTTATGCTCATTTTAGTCCACCGCGGATTTGAGGTGCGTGTCTAATGCCCCCTCCACTTTTGCCACTCAACTTTTTCCAATCTTTTTTTTTCTTGTTTTTTCTTTAGATTAAATATAAAATGAGTTTGATTTTTGATATGTTAAATGAAAATAATTGGTACCAATTTCTAATTTTTACTATTTTTTTTAAAAAATCTGAATTAAGAAGAAACTACACAATTCAGGAGTGTTTTTCTTAAAAGAAATCGTAAAAATTAAAAGCTGCACCTTTCTTCATGGTCAGAATATGGATTATTTCGTGCTCGTAATTAGTGCATGCAAGAATTTCTCTTGCTGTACCACGGGCCTTATGGCCCAGTGGTACACAGGTGCTCTAAGTGGCACTGAGGTCTGGAGTTCGAACTCCAGACCTCTGTTATTTACTTTCACATGTATAAAAAAAAAGAATTTCTCTTGCTGTAAATTATTCATGTTTGACCCAAACATTGTAATTAATCAAGTAATCAGCACTCGCACCCTGTGCCCACCCATGCTTATTCGTTCAACATTAATTAGTTCAATCTTTAAGCAATGAATTTTGAGAAATTCTTATATGAACCTGGGAGCATTACGTCATTTACGGACTACCCAATTACAATACACTTAATCACATTATTTAATCCAACATTAAAGTCTATATGATATACAATAATTTAGTCTTACAATTTTTCCTTCTTGAAATTACCCTCTCCTCCCTTCAATTACTTTTCTCTTCTATATTAAATTATATGTTTTGATGTATTCTAATGGAGCACACCATGAATGAGATGACACTTCAGGTTCATACAAAAATTTATCAAGACAGATCATAGTTGCAGAGGTAGAACTCAAACAAGAGCCCTATTTCTTAAAGTTATCAAGGTTTCCTTTCTAGGTTTATTTAAAGCCATAACTAATAATCAAGTACTCTTTTACGAAATATTTTTCCTTTAAGCCAATTTAAATAAGAAAAAAAAGGGTTAATATAACTTTTGGTCCCTGAAGTTTCACTTAATTTTGGTTTTGGTCTCTGAACTTTAAAATTTATGGTTTTGGTCCCTGAACTTTTGGTCAATTCTGGTTTTGGTCCCTGAACTTTGAAATTTTTTGTCTTGGTCCCTAAACTTTTGGTCAATTTTGGTCTTGGTCCCTCAACTTTCCGTAATTTTGGTGTTGGTCCCTCAACTTTAATTTTTTTTTTGAAGTTTTTTTTAAACTGAGGGACCAACACTAAAATTACTGAAAGTTCAGGGACTAAAACTAAAATTGACCGAAAGTTCAAGGACCGAAACAAAAAATTTCAAAGTTCAAGGACCAAAATCAAAATTGACCGAAAGTTCAAGGACTAAAACCATAAATTTTAAAGTTCAGAGACCAAAACCAAATTTGAGTGAAAGTTCAGGGACCAAAAGTTATATTAACCCATAAAAAAATCTCCTGCAAAAATTTGGTATACTCAATGTTTTCACAAAGAATGAATGGGTTTATTGTCCGTCGATGCTTTCTTCAGTCATTGTTCAACATAAAATAATCATTGGATGGTTGACTTCAATTTAAAAAGAAACAACGTTGTATATTCCTCAAAATTTCTACATATTGGAAAGTTTCGCAAAGAACTTGAGGAAAGATTCCACCATATTGGAATCTTATATTTTTGTCTTAATGTAAGACCTTTTCACTTGAATTATGTCCACCATGCCTATTTTTGTCTGCAACTATTTTAAATGGGCTTGGGTTATGGCTTAGGAGAAGTTGTGCCGATGAAAAATTAGCGGGCCCTCTCCACACAATTTCTAACTCTTCCACCAATAAAAATTGAATCCAATGGGAGGAGTTAGTCCCTCTGAAGTGGTGTGATGTGTCTACATTTAGTGTCTAAAATTATCTTGAATATAATTGTCTCCACTAGAAGAATACATGTGCCTAGCAAAACAAAAATTGTAACTCTACTTCTCTCTGTATATATTCTTCTTCTTGTTTTGCTTTCCAATATACTTGTGGCTGACTTTGCTTAGCTCCAAGAAAAGAAATTGTGGTTGACTTTTATTGCACATTATTTATAATCATATGTTTCATGGTAATATATCATTCGTATCATTTTCTCTCCACATTTCGTGCAAACTTAGAAAATGACAATCATAACATCTTTGTTGATACTTGATAGTTTGATTTGTATTTATGAACACCAGGGCTTGATTCATTTTCCTGTATAAATATTACATGTGTATATTCACCATTTTTGTATTCGTCTGTAACAATATAGATCATATATTTAGTTTTAATATGTGAACCTGAGAGGTGAATTGATGTAACAATCACCGAGAAGTTGGACCCAATAAGTGATGGTACTGAAGGCCCAGGTAGCGAGCCCACAGTGCTAAATTTCAGATTTTAAAGGAATCAGACATTGAATAGAAAAGGAAATTAAAGTATTAAAAGGCCACACCCACAACACAGAAAACAAAACCCCCCTGGGGGGGTGTTATGTTGTGAATGATGAAGTACTGTGTCAAAATGAAACAAGTCTCAAACTAGTCAGGTGAGTGGGGGCATTAATCTATATAATTTAACACACTAATGGAGGGGTATGTCTTCCTGTGGCTATATCAAACGTACCTATAAAAAGGGTTATCAATCAAACCATGAAAAATTATTTTGCCGTCCACTCTGTTTTCTTGTTGTGTTGCAATTTTCCTTTCGCTTACACCTCCATTTCATCTTGGAGAGTTCCGCTTTGTGCTTTGCCAGTGGTCATGAAATCATTTTAAGAGCTTTATCCTCGAATATGACTCATATTGATTATATTTGTTTTGCAGATTTTCTGTTCGATTGTTTGGATTTATCAACAGAATAATTTTACCATAGAAATACTTTTCTATTACTCAATGATTTGAGAAAATCCGTAGTATATGATCAGATATTTATAGCAAATAGCTATTCATTGAGCCTTTCTTTCGGTTGTGTACAGCTGGCCTAAATGTAATTACACGATTAACTAATTTGGGTACACTAATGGCCATAGTAGTGTGACAGATATTTAACTTTTTAATGTGTACACTGTGCCGATACTTGAATAAAACTTGAATAATACAATACCACAATAACATCCATTTGACTTGTTTGATTCTGTTGTTTTTCTGATTAAATCAAATTTCATGCAAAGCTTACATCCAAAATTCCCTTCAAGTCTGTTTAAAAAAGGAGTAAGGCTCCTAAATACCCTGATATATACTTATATATTATTGTAGGTAGAAAACAGAATTATGTTAATTGAAGTAATGCTTGAAACTAACAACTTCATTTCACGGTAACATATGCCTTCATCATAAGCAACGTACACTTCTTCCTCCCTTCCAAACTTCATTCCCTAGCCAGAGTCATGGTGATCCTTGGAGGGGAAGGAACTCTACTATTTGTGTCTTTATCACTTTATTGTTGCTCCTCCTCATCTTGTTCGTTATCAACCACCCTAGTATTGATTTCAACATTGGTTTCCATTAAAGGTTGAGTGCTAGACTCTGTTTTATTAGTTTCAGGGCTAATTGGTGTGACTGAGATTTCTGTGGTTGAGTTGGTTGGGACTTCATAAGGAATTTCTGGGATGGTTGGTGTGGTTAGTATGACTAGGATTTCTGTGATTAAGTCGATTGGGTCTTCATGAGGAATTTTTAGGATGGTTGCGTCTCTAGGATTCACAATTAGTCATTATGTACCACTATTCTCCTCTTGAATGGGTAAATTGGGATAGTATGCATAATCTTCTAGAACACTGCATCTTTTGAAACTATGGTATTTCATTTTGTTGGACAATAGCATTTGTAACCCTTTTGGCTTGGAGTGTAGCCAAGAAATATGCATTTGTTCGCTCTAGGTGCAAGTTTGCTACCATCATGTTTGTGGACAAAGATAACGCATTCAAACACCTTTTGAGGTAGAGAATGGATGAATAGAGAATTAAGGTAGGTTTCAAGTAGTTTTTGGATAGGAGTGAAAAAGTTAAGGACTTTGGATGGCATACAATTTATAAGATAGGCAACGGTTAGCATAACATTACTCCCAAAAAATATTGGGGACATTTCTTTCCGTCATATGGCTCTGGTCACTTTTAGAAGATGTCTATTTTTTCTTTCACAGCCACTCCATTTTGCTTAGGGGTGTATACACAAGAGGTTTGGTGGTAGATCCCTTGTTGGGCAAGAAAGTCTTTCAGTGAGCTACTTAAGTATTTCTTAGCATTATCACTTCTTAGAATTTTGATGGAGATTTGAAATTGATTTTTCACAAAGGTGTAAAATTTTTGAAATACTTGACCTATTTCTGATTTTTTTTTTTCATTAAGTAAACCCACGTAACCTTAGTGTGATCATCAATGAATGTTACAAACCATCTTGCATTGATTTGTGATTTGGTTTTAGTAGGGCCCCAAATGTCACTGTGAATTATTGTGAATGGTGCGATAAGTTTATAAGATTGCTTGGGATAGGAGAGGCTCGTTTGTGTTTTGTAAATTGGCAGGTTTCAAAAGAAAAGGATACGAAGTTTTTATTGAAAAAACTTGGAAACTCATGTTTCGTATAATCAAAACTAGGATGACCTAACCTTTGATGCCACAAGAGTATAGCTTTATTATTGGAATTCAAACTAACCAGTGCCTTATTTGCTTCTTGATTCTTCAAACACGACCCTTCAACATAGTAGAGTCCATCCCATGCCTTAGAACTCCCAATCATTCTTCCCGAGTTTAAATCCTAAAAAATACACCCAATATCATCGAAAATCATTCTACATCTTTTCCCTTCAACCAATTTGCTTACAGATATCAAATTGCAAGTAAGATCATGTACACATACAGAACATTGTGGATTTCTAAATATTTTGTCAACACAATAGAACCAATTCCTGCAACTTCTGTAATCACTCTATTTGCTACTTTAACTCTAAGATTTTCATGACAATATAGTTTTGAATAAACTTTTGTTGCTAGTTATGTGATTAGTAGCTCCAGAATCAACAATCTAAGTATCAATAATCTAAGTATCATCACCAGTCATCACAGCATAAGGCCTATTATAAAATTACTTGATTGCACAAGGTTTACAACAGGGATAGATGGAGACCTAATGTTCCTTGAAAGAGTATGGCAAAATATCTGCAACTCTTCTTTGCTAAGGTAATATCTCTCTCTTTGCTTCACTACTTCTGACGCTTTATTTGGGTTCAGATCAAACCCTTAGGCTCTGATACCATGAGAGAACTTGTAACTAAATCATATTCTTTTGTATTGATTCATAGTAAGGATTACAATTTATAGAGGTTCAGAAGAAGGTTAAAAAGGAATTATAATCAAGAATACAATCAGGAATTAACTATTAGGAGTCAAACAAAATGAAATAGGAAATAATAATCACTGAATAATCATCCTAATCAACTTGATTTGATTGTGATTCTAACATCATAGATTTGTTCATGGCCTTTTATATGCAACATAATATTGTCTCCATATATAGAATTGGAGCAAAATATCCTACAACAAAATATTGCGACTGCATTACTTGAAGCATCTTTTCTCATGGCCGTCATATTATGTAGGCAACTAGGTATTGAACCTGAGAGCTTGTTATCCGCAAAATCCAATACTATGAGATATGCTAACTGACAAATCTTTTATGGGATATTTCCAGTGAACTGATTGGATCTAAATTGAAGAATTTTTATGTGTGGCCTAACCAGTTAGATATGCGTGCAGAAAATTTATTTTCTCCAACATCAAGGAGTTGAAGGTTCTTGCAATTTTTATTGAGATGCAAAATCTTAAGATTAGACAAGAAATTGATTGATGGGGGAACAGGTTCTATTAGATTATTACTGCCACCTAGCCTTATAATAACCAAGGATTTCCATTGCAGTCAGCAGTATGTAAGCCCCCCAGATAATTGATTATTGGACACGTACAAATACCTTAAGTTGCTTCTGCCATTCATTTTTTGACACAAAGAAGAAATAGATCCTTGAAAAAGGAGTTATTTCTTGCACTGAATGTGACAACCTTTGGTGATAAACGAGGGAGATTGCCTTTGAATTTGTTAGAATTCAAATTTAATTTATGTATGTTGAGTTCAAAAATACATCAGACATGTCCCAATCAATAGCGTTATTTTCTAAGCAAATGCATCCCAACTCTGTTCCAATTTCCAAGAACTTCCGTTGGGATTAAAATGAAATACTTTAGGAGATAATAAATAAAACCTTGAGGGATTTTTGTGTATATATCCATTCAGGAAACTCAGAACCAACTATGTGTACCAGATATATGCGTTCAAGTTGAAAAGGAGGAACCTATGACGATCAAAATCAAAGATTAAGCATGGAGATCCCATGCAAAGCACTTTCAAATTTGAGAGTTTGACAAAATTTCTTTCAGACACAAATCCCATGAGGTGATTATCAAAAAAAGTAAACACCTTTAAGTTCAAAAGCTGTCCACTAAAAAAAAATAGGTAATTTCTGACGGAATAAATTCTGTTGGTAATTTCCGTTGATAAATTTATAGACAGAATTCCGTAGGTAAAAATTACCGACGGGACGGAATTTCGTCGGTAATTTTTAAAAAAAATTAAAAATTAATTATTTAATAAAAAATTACCGACGGAATTCCGTCGGTAATTTATTTATTATTTTTTTAATAAATTACCGACGGAATTCCATCGGTAATTTATAAAAAAATATTAAAAAATTAATTATTTAATAAAAAATTACCGACATAATTCCGTCGGTAATTTTTTATTATTTTTTAATAAATTACCGACGGAATTTCGTTGATAATTTATAAAAAAATATTAAAAAAATAAGATTATTTATTTTAATTTATTAACTATAATATATAAATATATTTTATAAATATTAATTCGTACATATATATTTATTACAATTTAATTTTGAATTTTTTATTAAGTAATATGTTATTTATTACAAATTTAATTTAATTTTTTAATAATATATATAATAAAATAATAATTATTAATATGTAAATTACATATTAATAATTAAATATATTTCATAATGTATTCATTTAAATATAATGTAAAGTATATATAAATATAATTGTTTGCAAATAATATCACAAGGTCTTCATAACTCAACTGGTTAAGGCGTGAGTACACGCACATGAGGTCACGGATTCGAATCGCAGCAACGCCACATTTCAGACAATTTCTGAGAGCGACACTTGGCGGACTGTGAGAGGGGACGCGTGACATAAATTAGAAAAAGTTTTAAAAAATTACCGACGGAATTCCGCCGGTAATTTCCGTAGCTAAATTTAGCGACGGAATTCTGCCGGGAATTTCCGCCGGTAATTTACCGACGGAATTTCGTCGGTAATTACCGACGGAATAAAATTTCCGTCACTAGTTTAATTAGCAACGAAGAAATTACCTACTGAAAAATTTCCGTCGGTAATTTTTTTTTCGATGGAATTCGGTCGGAAATCCGTTGGAAAATTTAAATTACCGATGGAATTCCGTCGGTAATTCCATATTTTTTTGTAGTGGTCTAAGGCTTTCTGAAAGGCTAACATTCAAGATATTTGAAGAGAGTTTCAAGATAAACATAAATGATAGATTTCCCAAAGTAGGACGCACTAACAAAGAAACAGTTGATTTCCAATGGAATGAGCGACAAAATTTCACTTTTCCGATGGATTAGCCACGGAATCGAATTTCAGCCGAAAATTTTTCCGTGTCTAATTTTACCGTTGCTAATTAATTTACGGTTAAGGATAAAAATTACACATGTGATTTTGTCAAAATTTCATCTAGCAACAAGTGCTTTACTTTTTGTCAAAAGTGACAATGAGCTTTCGAATTAGACTCAAAAGTCACATGTTCCATTAAATAGGGTCAAAAATACACATGTGATTTGTAATGCCCTACTTTTAGGGCTCATTTCCTAGCTATATTAGCAAAGGGAAACTTATTTAAGCTTGTATTAGATTTAGAACATCAAAACCACAACATTTTCAAACTCTTCTTCATTTCTAGAAAATTCTGAAATGAGGAAAACTTGTCCAATAACTTTGAAAAATCATAACTAATTGCATAAAAATGATTTTGACATGGTTCAAGTCTCAAATTAAAGATTGAAGAGTCCTCTATCTGGAAAAAAATATCAAATGGAACATGCACAACCCATATGGTATAGTTTATTGATTTTTCAAATTTGTCTTCGCTTACATGTCTAGAATGTCTGTCTGATTGTGTGATTTTTAGTTTGAGGTATACAACTCGATTCATTTCGTTTTTATTTTCAGAAAGCCCTATATGTATAATATTTTACATTAATATTTTAGGGCAAAAGAAATTCATTTACTATCTCAAATTGATCCATGAACAAATATAACTCAGATTTGAAACCCACAAAAACATACCATAACTTACATATAATAATACTTGTTCAACTTGGGCATGATTGACTAAATACATATATAATCCATATGCGTCATAGCATAAAAAGGTATTAAACATTATAACAATCATTTTAAAGACATCTCATAAACGTTACAGATTCATCATATTTAATGATGCTTTGATGAATCAGTAATGTTCATGAGATGCCTTTGAAATGATTGTCATTATGTTTAATACCTTTTTATGATAGGATTTATATGGATTATGTATGTATTTGGTCAATCGTGCACTATAAAAAACATAGAATTACTGACGAAATTTTTCGACAGAATTTCTGTCCGAAATTCAATTTTCTGCTGGAAATCATTCCATGACTAATTTTCCCATTGCTAAATAATTTAGCAATGGAAATTTGGTTCCGTCGGAAATTACCGACGAATTTCTGATGGAAATTCCGTCGATAATTCCATCAAAAATTTGTGGGTAAATTTTTTTAAAAAAATTATATGCCACTTGGCATATCGTAGCCATCCAGTCACCCAGTCGGCTGTCCTCTTGTGGACACGTGTCCCTCCTTATGGCCGCCACGTGTCGCCTCTCAAACACCGCCACATGTCCCCTCTACAAATTGTTTGAAATTGTGACTGAGTGGAGCTCAATCTCCTGCGCTTGTGCTGATGCCTAAACCAGTTGAGATATGAAGATCCTGTAATATTATTTGTAAACTATTATATTTATAATATTTAGACTCCCACTATCATAATTATATTTGATTTTATATATACTTAACTTTATACTAAACTTAATATATTATGAAATATTTGTTAATTATTAATATGTAATTTACATGTTAATAATTATATTATTTTTATATAAATAATCTTTTATATTCATATACATTATATTATATATAGTATTTTCATTTTATATTTATAATAAATATTATTTTTGTGAATTACTTTTATTATATTTGATTTCGTGTTTAATGATGCTTTGATGAATTTATAATGTTCATGAGATGCCTTTGAAATGATTGTCATTACAAATGATTGTCATTACATTTAATACCTTTTAATGATATGATTTATATAATATATGTATGTATTTGGTCAATCATGGCCAAGTTGAACAAGTATTATTATATGTAAGTTATAGTCTGTTTTTTTGGGTTCCATATCTGAGTTATGCTTATTCATAAATCAATTTGTGATATTGAATGAATTTATTTTTGTAATATCCCAAAAATTTAAGAAGCTTTAAAGTAGCTAGCTAATGAATATTAAAGAAGACAATTAGGGCCTAAGAAAATAGAGTTATTTGAGATTTTAGAAGGGGAATTATTATAAGATTAAGGGCCCAAAATAGTTATATAAGCTTGTGAATTAAGTAAATTATATGTTTCAAAAGTTTATAGTAGCAAGTTTCATTTGGAAGCTTATCATTGGGATCATAAATGAGCTTAATATACATGTATAAACATGTCAAATAGTCCCAAAATAATTAGTCATCTTGCTCCATAAGCCTCTTTTAGACGTGGCAATTGCATGCAAGAAAAGCTTGGTCTCCAAGTTGGTACATGTTAAAGACACATGGCACTTGTATGCAAGAAAGCCTTGGCCTTCAAGTTGGTTCATGCGTGGCCCTTCTGCATGGTTTTTGCATGTCTTATGAATGCCACAAACTTTCTAGCAAGGACACATGGCATATCATGCAAGCCAACCCTTGCTCTCCAAGATTGGCGAATTCTTGGCCATCAAGCACACCTTTGGCTATAAATAGACTTGTTTGCAATGAAATGGGTGTGAGAGGGCTAAGTGAGTGAGTGGCGTGAGGCAGGGAGGAAAGAAAGAAAGGAAGAGAAAAATAAAGAAAAAAAGAAAGAGAAAAAGAGAAAGAGAAAGAGGAAGAAAAATCTAGAGAGGAAGTGCTGTTGAAAGAGACTCAACTAGAGGTAGCTTTAATTTGTAATTTTGTATATTTTGTTTCGTTGCACGGATGTTTTTTCCATTTATATTGCAGTTAAGTATGAGAATATGTAATATCATTACTTAATTTTTGCCATGATCATGTGTGAAATAGCTTCAGTTACAGTTTACAGTTTTATAAGGTATTATTCTCATTGGCTTGTTTTGCATGCACAGTTTTTACCATACATTATATACTAATTGTGATTATTGCTACTGAGATTTCCCCAAATCCCACAACCTTTTTCTATGTCCCACCCATAGGACTGATCATTTCTAAAGAAAAGGAGAAGCAAGCAGATCTCTATCCAAGGCAAGAAGGACTGGAATATTTTGGAAGTTATAGTCTAAGTATTATATTTTGGTCTGTATGTATAAACTTCATAAGGAGCCTAGTTATCTTAAAGACCTACAAAAGAACCAATAACCTAAACTCTACTCTAAGCAGAACACTATATATGCGATTAGATAATTATGAATGCATGTGAATAGGCTTATTTGTGGCAGCAATTTCGTCAGGTCATAGTTTTAATTAAGCCATGATATTTTCCATGTTTTTAGTACACATCATAAGCTTTAAATCAAGTACTCATGCATAATTTTTGGACGTGTAGATTAGGAGTTATGAATTTTACAAGTTAGGCATAAAAACTGAAATTTCCTGCGAAATTCTAGTAAGTTTGGAAAATATAAGAAGGATTTTCAAGGATAATGAGACCAAATTGAGCCAAGATTATATCATAATTATAAAGAATATTTTAAGAGCTAAAGTTTGAGCTTTGAGCCACTATTTTTGAGTTTATATGCAATTAATTATGAATTTTTAAAGTTAGAAGTTCAAGTAAGATATTTCAGAAAAGTTTTAAGTTTTTGGCATTCTTGAGTTTTTTAGATAGCTTTAGTGGTTCAAAATTAATCAAAATGCTCTAAAGAATGTCCTTAGAGTAAGGTGTTACACTTTTGCCTTAAAATAATTATGTATAATATAAGACATTAAGGGGTTTCTCGAAACCCAAAAATGAAACAAATCGGAATTGTATACTTTCAATTAAAATTCACGCAATTAGACAGATAATTTTGAGAGTGTGAGCAAAGACAAATTTGGAAAATCAATAAACTGTAGCATATGGGTTGGTGCATATTTTATTTGACATTTTCCCCAGAAATTAAAGAGGACTCTTCAAGCATCAATTTGGGACTTGAACCATGTCAAAATCATTTTTGTGCAATTAGTTAGAATTTTTCAGAGAATAAAGAAAAGTTTGAAAAAGTTGTAGTTTAGATGTTCTAGATCCCATACAAGCTTGAATAAGTATCCTATTGCTAATCTAGCTTGGAAATTAGTCCTAAAAGTAGGTGTTATAAGTCACATTTGTATTTTTTAGACTATTTAACAAAATCTATGACTTTTGAGTATAATTTGGAAATTCATGGTCACTTTTGATACTAAAAAAAGCACTTCAAGCTGGATGAACTTTTGAAAAAATTACATGTGTATTTTTTTACCCTTAACCCTTAATTTACCATCAGAAATAAGTGGTTAATTAGCCATAGAAATAATTCCGTCAGAAATTTTTCCGTCGGAAATCCATAAAAAATTATCGCCAAAAAATTATTGCGTCAAAAATTCTGCTGGTAATTGACTTTTTTTGTAGTGATAACCATTGGTCTCTGAATTATGTACTGTTTATAACTACTTGCCCATGAAATTTAAAGAACAAAAACCACCAAATGCCAAGTCCATGGACCAATGGTTATAAATAGAACAAAATGACCAAAACCACCGTTTTTAAAGTTCATTGATGAAAACCAAATCTGAGTAAAAGTTGAATGGCTAAAACCACTTATTTTAAAGTTCAGGAACCAAAATTAAAACTGCGTGAAAGTTCAAGGACCTAAAATAGTATTAACCAAAAAATTATGTATCTTATTTTGACTTTTAAACCTTAAAATTTTGCATAATCAATAGATTTTTAAAAATCATTTAGGGTTAAGATTAATCAAAATCAACAATTTTGAATCACATGGTTCTCTTTTGTGAGGATGGACAAAGATAATTTATTTTTAATAAATCCTCACGAATAATTATTCGAAATTATTTTAATTTTGAAAAATTTGAATTAATAATTGGTCATTGCTGAAGGATTTCAGGGTTACTAGATCTTTGATGAAGCGATTGGGTACGTAATATCTAGTCAAATAAAGGATCCAAATTATTACTCGGCAAATAATATCATATCACTCCATTATTTATTATAAGTCCAACTACAAAAAAAATTTGTTTCTAAATATAAATCCACTTAGATGTTATTAATGATTCTTTTCCAACTTTAATCTTATTTAATTCTTATTGGGAATAGAGAAAGAAGAGAGAGATGTGAGAATAATTTATAAAGGGTAAATGTCCAATTTTGCCTCAGAAGTAACCCAGTAGGAGTGGATTTGCCCCGGAAGTAACAAATGGAGTTTATTTACCCCGGAAGTAGTAAAAACGGCACGTATTGGCCCCCAGAAGACTACTACTTCCAGGGTAAATAAGCTCCCTTTGTTATTAGGCTAAAGTCCAATTTTACGCCGCTTTTACTACTTCCGGGGTAAATAAGCTCCATTTGTTACTTCCGGGGCAAATCCGCTCCTACTGGGTTACTTTCGGGGTGAAATTGGACCTTATCCCATTTATAAATGTAAAGAGAGGAAAATTTTGAATAAGGGTAGTATTGAAAATTTTGATCAATTTAAGACATATTTAATGATCTAACCAACAATTCTTGATATATAATAATTAGTTAAAGTGAACTTATAATAAAGAATAGATCGGTACAAAGGAACTATGGACAAAGGAACTATGGAGTATAGAACGAGGGAGAGAATTGTGAGAGTTCATTTTGGGAATTATCTTCAATCAATTAAAACCAACTCCCTCATTTCACACGATATTATATATTTAACAATAAATAGATAATAATATTTTAAAATTGTATTAAATCTCAATTATTAAACTAAATCAAATGATAAAAATATTAAGTAGAGAGAAATTGAAAATGATGGACAATAGAGAGGCTCCTAGCCGTATCTCATATATGAATGTGTGAAATTATTCCAACTTAATTAGTTTAAACTTAATGGGTACATTACAGGCCTTCATCCATATTTTCCCTGATTCATTGAAGCCCCATTAGTATAAGGCTTGAGCCATAATCTTTCTTGGCCTATATACTTGTCATATATATAGCTTAGTTATTATAATTATTTCAGTTTAGTCAATTAATCTCTGTAAAAATCTTCATAACCTATGGTTTCTCAAAATATACATAGATATGTCTTCTAGACTAATTACTTCTTAACATCTAAATATGTCAACGATTTTGACCTTTAGTTTTAAAATGTCAAGTTATTAAAATAAATAAATAAATAAATTTAACTAATGCCTAAACTTTATTAATGACAATTTAAAGCTACAATAAAAAAATTATCTAAAAATAATTTCATAAGATATTAAATTTAAACCACTCAAATTTCAATCTAATGGTTGACATGAGTAGTAGGGAAAAAATGGATGAAAATGATGGAGGAAACTTCATTTATAGAATCTTCATATTTGAATAAAGATTTATCAATGACCTTGATCAATACTTACTCTTTTAGTCATGTTAGGCCGTTAGAAGATGTGATAAATAAAAACTATGACGTACTAAAATTATGTAAACTTTTATTAATATTTGTAACAATAAAAACTACTGCTCGGGTCCCTGCCACTCATAGATGATTGATTAGAAGAATAGGGAATTCTTATTTGTTATAACTAGAGCCTATGTTTAATTTTTTTTCATACACACATAGTTTCTGGCCCAACTAACTAAAATAACAGAACAAAGCAGTACATTTCAAAAAGCAATGGGCTCACTTTACTAGAGCGTATGTTGATGATGGAGAAAGAATAAATAGGAATTTCAAAAAGGAATGGGCTCGTTTACTAGAAATAAAATTAATAACAAATTGTATTATTTTAGAAATAATGAATCATATAACTCATTCTTTATGATCTATACAACGCATGTAAATTATCTGATAGAGAACTATCAATTTATTATGTCCACGTATGCACTAATTCTTATCTTAAAATATTTCCTGCGTGTATTACTATTTTTCGTTAATCATGTATCTTCTTTAAAGAAAGAATATTATCAAAAAAGGTTAATAATACTTTTGGTTCTTGAATTTTTACTTAATTTTATTTTTGGTAATTGAATTTTAAAATCGGCAATTTTGATCTTTGAACTTTCACTCAATTCTAGTAGTGATTATCAAACTTTAATATAAGTGGTCCTTCAATTTCATATCTTTTATAATCATTGGTCCCTAAACTTTTAAAAAAGCTTGAAAAATCATGATCCTATAGAAGATATAAAGTTTAGAAACCAAAAACAAAATCAAATGAAAGTTCAAGTGCCAAACGTAGTAGTGAAAAAAAGTAGATATCTTCTTGTGTGAACACTAAAGAGATTTGCAGTTCACGCCTCAAGCTCAAAGTACAAAAACACAAAAAAGATAGATCAATAAGTAATACTCCTATGTTTTTAAAGATAGTTCAATAAGTAATACTCCTTCCGCTTTTAAATATAAGAGGTAGTTGACTTTTTTTTGGAGAGATTAAGTAAACTAAATAAGTCACTTAATCATAACATATTTTGTGTATTATTAGATTATATGTTAGCTTAAAGTCAAATAAATTTGTTTAAAAAAAAAATTCAGACAAATGAATTTATAAATAACTTATTTAGTTTTTTTAAGATTTTCTAAAAAATTTAATTAGATTTAATATTCAATAACGGATGAAGTAATATTACGCGTTTTGCGCATAAAAAAAAAAAGCATTATACATTTTGCAATAACTATTAAGCTTTTTTAAAAAGAGAAATCTCAACTGCAATTGAACAAAAGAAGCTTTAACTTATTTCCCTTTGTTTATTCAAAAGAACCAAAATAAAAAACGAAACGTTTCCTTTTATATTTTATTTTGGTGAAACGTTTACAAGCACATACGTATACATAATAACACAGTTTCCATGCAGCAGAAAATCAAAGTATATTACATGGCTATAAGCCTCAAGCTAACTTAGTAAAATAGACTTCACTGCTAATAATGTCTTCGGCAACTCCACTCCGTCATCAGGGGGACTTACTGAAGTACACACAACAAGAACCTGCATAATATTCAATTTTAAAATAACTGTAAGGGTGTTATCACTCCAAATTAAAATATCAATTTTAAAGAATCTAAGGCATGCCCTTTTTGTCATAGCTATATTTTATTATGTAAAAGTTCATCTTCAGAATAGACAATATTATGTGAATGGGGAAATATCCAAGAATTCAAAGGGAGAAAAAGCTCAATTAATTGAAACATAAATGAATAGTTTGTTTCACTCACCACAGTTCCAACTTTCAATGAAATCGGTTCATCTTGAGGACCACCATGACATAAAGTTTGTCTCTGATGCGATACAGGAATCTGAAGTAAGCATTCCTGAAATTCCTATTGAAAAAAATGGCAGCACAAACTCCCCAAAAGGACATGGTAAATCCAACTCCCATCCCAATGTAGAAGGAAGTTAAAAAATCATCTTCTTGACTGCCATTTCCTTCAATGGGTTCTGCATCATTTTTGTTTGTGCAATTCTTTGGAAGTGGAGCTCCACATAAACGAGGATTCCCAATATAGCTCAATGCATCAAACCCTTGAAGCTGAGTTCCTAATGGGATCTTCCCAAAGAAATTGTTGTAGGAGAGGTTCATGGTTTCCAGAAAGGACAAATTAGCCATACTTTGAGGAATTTCACCCGAAAGTTGATTGCTTGAGAGATCAAGAGACTCCAAATTTTTCATGTTGCTTATCTCATTTGGTATTTTCCCCTCAAGTTCATTATGAGATAAGTTCAAAGATTGCAATCGAGTAAGGCTAAATATTTCTGGAGGTATTGTTCCAGATATATTATTACTTGATAGATCCATAGCATGCAAGAACTTCAAGTTTTCATCATAACTTGATCCTTGACCTTTCATATTCACCACAACATTGTCATTTAATTCATAAGTCAAACCTGGAGTTCTAATGCAAAATCTGTAAACCCCATTTTTTGAAGAATCAGGGGAAGTCATAGCTGTCAGATTTTGTAGACAATTAGGTACTGAACCTGATATTCTATTCTCCGCAAAATCCAATATTACAAGGGAAGCCAATTGGCATATTTGGGGTGGTATATTTCCACGTAGTTGATTGGATCTGAGTCGAAGAATTTTTGCATTTGGCAGCATCCAATTCATTAAGGATCCATTCAAATTATTTTCTCCTGCATCAAGGACCTGTAACTTCTGGCAATTTATCAGCGACAAAGGTATCTCTCCAAATAAATTATTTTTATTGAGATGCAAAACCACAAGGTTAGACAACAAACTAATTGATGGGGGGATTGTGCCTGTTAGATTATTGCCATTTAGCCTGACAAGAACCAATGATTTCCATGGCATCCAACAATTTGTAAGCCCTCCAGACAAAAGATTTTTAGACATGTCCAAATACTGTAATTGGCTTCTCCCATTCATTTTTTGACACAGTAATGAAGAAATGGATCCTTGCAAAGAGTTGTTTCCCACACTAAAGGCCATAACATTTGGTGATAGTTGAGGGAGTTTTCCTTTCATTTTGTTTGACCTCAAATTAATGATGGTAGAGTTTAGGAGCACGTTCGACATCTCCCCATGAATTGTGTTATCTACTAAGCGCATGTATGGCACTAGTGCTATAAACTCCCAAAACTTGTCTTGAGGTTCAAATGAAATTATTGAATCTGTTATTATTAATCTAGAAAGAGTTGTTTGCGTATATATCCATGCGAGAAGTCTAGGGCCCACCATGTGAGACAAATGAATCACTTCAAGTTGAAAAGGAGGAATCCATAGAGAATCGAAGTCAAAGATTAAACCAGGTGATCCCAAGTTAAGTTCATTCAAATTTGAGAGTGTGGCAAAATTTCTCTCAGACACATACCCCGTGAAGTGATTATCATATAGACCTAGCACCTCCAAGTTCAAGAGTTGCCCAAGACTTTCTGGTAGACTTTCATTTAAGAAATTTGAACCGATGTCCAAGATAATCAAGGATGACATATTTCCCAAAGTTGAAGGAATTGGACCAGAAAAGAAATTGTCACTAACATCAAGAGCTTGTAGTTGTTTAAGTTGGCCTAACCAATCTGGAATTTGTCCAATGAACTTGTTGGTATTCAAATACACAGTTTTTATTTCCCGATTATGCATCATTCCCTTCGGGAATTCGCCTTGCAAAAAATTATGGCTCAAGTCGATAGTAGTGACTTCACTGAGATTGAATAACCAAACAGGAAAGACTTGAGAGCTAAGATAATTATGAGAAAGGCTGAGAACTTCAAGTGAAGTAAAATTCACAAACTGGAGTAATGGATTGATGTTTGTAAGCTGACAATACTTTAAGGATAACTCTTTAATTGAAGGAAGCAGAGTTGGTAGTTGAATCCAGTCAACTCTCCCTTCAAGATTAATGTCAGTGAAGTCAATATATGTCAGGGATGGAAAACGGTAAAGCCAATCAAGGCTATCCATGTGAAGATTATCATTATAAGATAAATCAACATAATGAAGATTGGAAGAATTTTCACATAAATGAGGATGTTCAACCACAGATAGGTTTCTGCAGTATGTGTTATCCACATAATCATTTTCAACGATAGCATGGAAGTCATTAAAGCTCAAATCCAAGTAATTTAGAAATTCAAGTTTCAGCAAAGATAGGTGGAGTTGACCTGTAAGACAATGTGATCTCTTCTCTCCACAATCAAAACCATAGGGATCTTGTTCGGGACATGAGAGGCTGAGCTTGATGACTCTACCTGTGGTGTTATCACATTGAACTCCTTCCCATTCACAGCAATCTCGCTCATCAGACCAAGGGCCTGTTTGTTTTCTTAACAAAACCTAGGTTTTGTTACCAAACCTAGGTTTTAAAACCTAGGTTTGAAATGGTAGCCAAACACTTTTTTCTGATAACCTAGGTTTGGACTCAAAACCTAGGTTTTAAAACCTAGGTTTAGACTCAAAACCTAGGTTTTAAAAAAGGTAACCCAAACACTTGAAAAAATATGAAAAGCTATTTTGGATTGGAAACCTAGGTTTTGGTTGCCAAAACCTAGGTTTTGAATAAGCTACAATTTTCTCCTTCTGCACAAAGTACAAGGTAAAAAAAAAGCCATCATTACACATGTCATATTGAAATACCTAAAATGCCCTTATTCTCTCTCTTTCCCAACACATTAAACTTATGTCCTTTTTAGTAATTTACACAGAAAAAGCTATTCTCACAACAACCATCCAAACACTCTCATTTTTACAAAAGCTACTTTTTCTAAACATCAGCTTTTTTCCCAGAAGCTATTCTCTAAAAGCTAATCCAAACAAGCAACTACTTTTTTCAGCTTTTACGCGAATTACGAGACAGAAAACACCATCATTACACATGTCATATTGAAATACCTAAAATGCCCTTATTCTCTCTCTTTCCCAACACATTAAACTTATATCCTTTTTAGTAATTTACACATAAAAAAAGCTATTCTCACAACAACCATCCAAACACTCTCCAAGTAGAGAGGATGGAAGATGGATCAACAACTGTGTGTTTGAAGTTTAGAAGAAGAAATTGGTCTCTTTCATTGCATTGAATCCTCAAGCTGCTGCACAATATGCCTTCAGAGAGCATGATTGCCAATATTATCAATGAGCATAGCGGCAAAAGAATGGCAATATGATTGCGAATATTATTGAAGGTAGCCATGATCACTCAGTCACGATATGGTTTGAATTTGATGGTGGCAAGGGATTGTCACCAATAATACATATTTATAGGCCTATAAGTAAATGGAAATTGTTAACACAAGGATGTATGGTCCTCGTGAGTTTTTTATTCCCAACACAGCTACTCTATTTTTTTTTTGGTGATATATCAACTATCAATTAGCGCCTAATTTGAATCATATTACCAGATATCTGAGCAACTAACTACTCTAGTTACGGGGTTCATGGCTTCCCCTCCCGACATAAGCATATCCTCTAGGGCTCTCAAAACCTTAAAGAATTTAACGGGGCCTTACACCACTAGACCAACTGTGTGACTTTCAGTTGTCAACCCTAATTTTTACGGGGAGATTTTTCAATTGTGAATTTTGGACTTGGTATTATGTGAATGTTAATGAGAATGTGGGGCATTATGATGGATCTTGGAAGGAGTACATTGTTGTGGTTTGTTGACTAATATGGAAGCGGCACAATTTAAAAGTCTTTGATAATGTATATGCTCTTGTGCTCATGAACCCCAATCAAAGGCTAATGTCATCTTGTCCGGTTTTAATTCAGCGAAGATACAACTGAACAAATGAGGATCAACCCAAATTAGGGAGGGAAGGATGGGTGACTATCATTGTGGATGGAGCATACTCTCACAGAAGCGGTAAGGCAGGATGTGGAGAAATTATCAAATATCATAGAGGTAATCACATTGAATCTTTCATGCTAAATATCCAAAATGAGGATCCATTAACAACAGAACTTTAGGTATGCCTCATTGGTCCTAAAAGAGCATAGGACAGAAATCATAGAAGAATTTGCTTGAGCTATAATTCTTCGGATGCACTTAAACTTATCAAGGATGGAAATTAAATAATGATCTTCATGAGAATTGGAATTTAATTCTTGAAAGTCATAATATGCTTGAACAAGATTGGTTGGTTGAGTTTCAACAAATTAGCAAAGAGGTGAAATTTGAAGCTAGCATGCTTGCTAAACGTGCTGTGAAGGTGCCTACTGGATTTCATTTAGAACCATTAGATGATATTTGGTTATTTATTTCTTATAATATAGGGTAGGTTTTACTGCTTTCGTATAAAAAAGCTACTCTATTAATTATCTATATTGATGCTTTTACCCTTCAACCACCTTGGAAGGAAGAATCTCTTTAAGCTTTTTTCCAGCCATTAAATTGCAACCATTTTCAGTGCACATAGAAAAATGATCATTATCAGGAGCTAATATTGTTGATCATTAAATAATTCATATTGATTTTTTCACTTTTATTTTTTTTTTCAAAATAATTATTTTAATGTATACATGATCTAAAATTATGATAATATTTTAACTGTCAATTTTTTTTTTTTAAAAAAAAATTCATCTCAAATTCATTCATAAAAGATCCTAGATATCAACTATTGAAATTGTATTAAAATTATATGTAGATCTTACCATAATGATTGGCTCTTGATGCTCAATGTGATGACCATCGAAAATGGTTCCCCATTAAATTAAGTGTAAAAGTGAGTACTACTAATTTTCTGGCAAATTGGGTAGAAAAAGAGTACCTTATTTTGTTTAATGTACAATTTTACCTTTAATTTATCATATATAAATTATTATTTTCTTAGGCTTATGACTTTTAGATATATTAGATAGGGATAAAGTTGACATGTTATAAACTTTAAAGAAATAGTAGTAGTTAATGAGGTCTAAGATTTTTCTATTTCAATTGAAACACATTAGAAGTGCTTTATAAATATGATCATATTTGTATAGTAGATGTATTTTCCATAGTAATCAAACCCAAAGTCATCCCGGAACCCGTCAACTCAGCCATGAAAGCGATTTGAGCTTGTTAATGACCCGGTAGGTTATTGAGTTGACCTGGTTTCTTCTTTTAAAATATTTTTTTTTACGTGGCATGAATTGTAGAAAAGCAATATGTGTCAAAGCTGAAGATAATTTTAGTATTAATAACTATTAGTTTATTGATTAAATGACGGCTTTTATGAATTCTTTTATTGTTTATCTATTTTGATATTTTACTAGGAAGGATATTTAGATATTACTGATTTTGGTGTCATTGGATGGTTGATTGATACTATAATATCAATATGTCAAAGAAATTGTAAAGAATGTTGGATAGGTATATGATTATTTTGTTGGTAAATTATAGTGCAAAAATTTTGTTAGTAAATTAAGGTATTGAATTAATATTGAAGTTAAAAATTATTTTTAAATTTTTTATTTCCTTCCATCTGGCCCTCGGTTGACTCCGAACTAACCCATTGATCATTGACCCATTATTTCGACTAGTTCACAGTCTAGTTCGGGTTTTATAACCTTGGTATTTTCAACTTTTTTTGTTTTGTTTAATTTATTTGAAATTAAGTGGCCTCTTATACATTGTTCAAACTCCGAAAAATGAGTTTCGTTTATATGTTATGTGGAACCAATTTTCCTACTAGGCATTTGTGCTTAGTAGGGAGAGTTAGTCAAATTTGAACCCTCCAAATTTAATTTGAAGGGTCTATATTTGATTATTTTTAAAAGAATGTTTTTTAAGTAAAAAATTAGTTTTTGAAAAAATGGTAGTTAAGAAATTATCTTTATTTTGTATTTCATATCCATTAAAATTATATTTTTTAAAAAAATATAAAATTTTAAAAAATCAAATCTGGACCATACAAATAAGATTTGAAGGTCCACATATGACTAGCTCTCCCTACTAAAGTACTCCCTCCGTCCCTTATTATAAGAGTCAAAGAGGTAAAATCACACAGATTAAGGAAGTGGTTGAGATAAATAAATATGTCTGAAATAATTTTATTTTCTCAATTTTGCCATTATTTATGTAAGAGAGAGAAATGTAATAATAGTTTTATAAATGAGTATGAAAGAGATTGTGAATAGAAAGAATAATTATGGGTAAAATTGAAAAAAGCTCATTAAATACTTTGACAAATTGTGTCAAACTCTTATAAAAAGGGACAAAACCATTCAAATTTTTTGCTTTTATATATATGGACCGAGGAAGCATTGTTTTTCGTAGGGAAACTAGTTCCCATATGATATATATTCACTAACATTAATAATATATGATTTATTATTTCATTGAAATCAAATCATAGAGACTATAATTTCTAAGTCTTGAGGACTTTTCCAATGAATGAATAGAGTGGAACGATCGTAATTAACGGTATTTTCTACGTCTGAAGACTTTTCCACTTCGATCTTAAATTTGTGACATTAATTAATTTTCAGGTAAACATCACTTCAAGTGGCTTTAGCCAGTTTTTTTTTTTCATTATTTATTCATCAGTACTTGTCACTACTAGCAACCGACTAATTCGGCTCGTGGGAATGTGGATCCCAATTGGGGGGAACCTTGTTAACTCCAAGTAATTATTGTGGTTGTATACTCAAGTTTAAACTCGAGACCACTAGTTAAGTTAGAAGTACCCACATCCAGTTGATCTAAATAATTGGTGGTGACAACAGCAAGCCAGTTTTAATTCCTCTATTTTTTTCTCATATATATTATATTTTTTATTCACTAAATACTCTTTTTCCTTGATTATGTACCTTCAATTTAAATTGAAAAAAAAAAGATCGTTTCTTGTTTGTAGAAATCTGCATACTCAATGGTTTCTCAACAAATTAATAGATATGTCTTGTAGACTTTACTTCTTACCAGATAAATATGTTACCAACTTGATAATAGATATTCATCAGCATGGTTAATTAATTACGTTCCTATGAATAGAAGTGTTGAAAAAAAAAATGGGTGCATGTTAGTTTTCCGTCGTCTTGACAATTGGGAACCCTTCGCTCTCAAATGTGTGACTCCATCAGATCCAGATATTTTGGGTAAAGATCACTTCAAAATGGGTGATAGTTAGTTTTCCCTTTTTTCCGGAATTTTTTGTGCCTACTTTCAAATTAAATTTTTATGTTACTAGATAAATTCTGTAGAGTAATTTTTAAGAACAAGTTTTGGGGGAAAAAACTAAAAAGACGGTTTAAATCATTATTTTGAAAAACATATCTAAAATTGTAAAATGATTGGTCAAAAAATATACTTTTCTTTATTATAGTTTAATGCAAATACAAAATTCTTCACCTCTTTTCTAATCTTGTAGAGCAAAAAAGTAACAAAACATAAAAAAAAAAAAAAAAGTTATTTTTTTTTTTGAAATAAGGTGCGCCAATGTTCAGAAATCTTTTTTAGGTCCACTCAGTGTCATATTGATATAGCTTTATATGGTGTGATTTCAACCCTGCAATTATTTTTTGGGTCCAATTTCATCTAACCCTAACAAAAAATTAATTCCGGCTGTTAAAATTATGATTAATCAAATTTCTAACCAAGAATTATGCATTTGGCTCTGCTTACGCGGCAATCTTTGAGTGAAAAAAATTCATTCCGTGGGTGGCAGAATGAATTTCTTTTTCCCCTCAAACAAAATAATCATCATTTGCCAATGCTACCTCAAGAAATGTTTGATAATTATTTAATTACCATTATTGTTGTAATTATATTAATATTATTACAGTATCCATTCGCTGAGTAAAAATAATGATGCATGAGATTATACATAGAGACATTTGTCAAGTCAAAGGATTTATACTCATGTTTCTTGGATTTTTTTTTTTCAACCAATAGGAACAATATATACTTATATATATATATATATAAATATATAAATTTTTTGGAAGCATTCCGTTGATAGCTCTGATGTAGTTTAGACGCGTCTAAACCATGACACGACTGAATTTTCTTTTTGCTTCATGACTGGGCAATAGGGTGGATTCACACAGACGTTAACTTTGCGCTATAGACTTGAAAACAATTGATAAAGAAAATAAGTCAATGCACAAAAGTTTAGTGCATGTTTGGATTAGCTTTTAGATAATAATTTCTGAGAAAAAAGTTAAAAAAATTCTTTTAAATAATAGATTATGGGGAATAACTTTTGATTGTAGAAAAAAAATAGTTTCTAACAAAACCTAATAGCCCGTTTGGTTCAATTCCGTGGGAGAGGATTATATGTAATCCTGATGCAATAGACTGATTGCAACGTTTGGTTGGGCCTTTGTAATGTAATGAGGATTACATGATGTAATTCTGATTACATCTTTAGATGTAATGGGGATTACATTAATAAGACTAATGAATGGGGATTACATGCATATTGTAATAATGTAAAAAGACAATATTACCATTATAACTTTTAAATTGACTAAAGTACCCTTTAAGAAAATACTATTAATTGGCCCATTAAATCCTTTATAATTATCCATATAAATTATCTATTAGTTATTCTCCTTCTTATTTTTCTTATTCCCGATCATGCTTATCAAATACCATACTACTTATGAGAAATATCGCTATTAATCTCATCTGATATGGTTCTTTCACTCTCTGTTCATTGTGCATATGTTTTATTTTATTTTCCTATTTTTATATTCAGATATTAGAGATCTCATAGAGTTGTTTTAATTTAATAATTTAATTTTATCTTTTTTGAAAATAATTAAACTACTATTTTGATATGATTTTCAATTATACATAGTATTTTTAACTACTTTTTTTCTCGTATGAAGTAATTAGAAGATTTCTATAATGTTAAATTTAAATATCAATTAATGTATTGTTTTACTAAGTAACCAGAATTTTCTCCCCAAGTGATGCACGAGAAACATATTAATATTCTAATTAATAACATTTTATAATGATTAATTGTATTTTAAAAATTTAAAATATTGTTTGTTGACTTATCAATTCTCGATTTAATAACTATCTTATAATAACAAATTATATTAAAATAAGATGATAACAACCTATAATAGTTCAAATATGGATTTGAATAAAATTATATTTCAAATATGAACATTGAATAATTATTGTCTTTTAAAATGTATTATAAATTTGATAGATTAATAAATTAAGGTATGCATCTCAACCATTTGATCTACTTTACCGATTAAGTATTGAATTACATATGAAAAGTAGATAATTTAATTAATTATAAATAATTATATATACAGGGGCAATTTTGTCTCATTCTATATCATTTTCATCTATTTCCATATTCAAAGTAATTCAACCAAACAAATGCATCATCTTTCCTTAATGATGAACCAAACATATTCATGTAATCATCGTTACATTACTTTCCATTACGTTGTATTGCATTACATTACATTATATTCCCTGTGATTAATTGAACCAAACGAGCACTAAGTTTTCTGCCCTAAAACTAAGTTTTCAGGCTAAAAAACTACTTTGAAAAAGTTGTGAATGTTTGTCTGACTTAGCTGAAACTTAGGTTTTGATAGTTAAAAGCTTTTCTGAAAAGCTGATGGCGTTTGTCTGCTCTGACTTTGAAACCTAGATTTGAGCCAAAACCTAGGTTTTAAAATCCATTGTCAAATAGGCACTAAGTCCACGATGTATTTGCGGTGTTATGCCCCCTCCCCTTTTGCCACTCAACTTTTTCCAACTTTTCCAATGTTTTTTCTTTAGATTATATATAAAAGATGAAGGATTTCGGCTGTACCTGGAATCCGGTAGACTCGCTTGACACCCACACAAAATCGGAGCACCGATTTGGACTTCAATCACGTTATACGACAGATGCACACATAGAACAGGAAGAGACAGATAGAGAAAATGTTATGGAGATTGTTTTCTTGTTCCCGTATGATTGCTTATTCTGTCAAAAGCAACCCCTCCATAAATAACGTATGAAAAGTCACAACTTTTCAATTTAAATATTAAGGGAAAAATACTCATTTTATCCCAAGTCTTTCTATAATTACATATTAGCCCCAATTCTAATTGGACTTCACATTTTAGCTCTAATTCTCATTGGGCTTGGGCCCTAACCCACCAAGGGTGGATTAGGTGTATTCCTACATCTCTCACTCACACTTGGTGGGTTGGATGTTATGGGTCAAGTCTCTTTCTCTTCTATCCTTCTTTCATACTAAGTGCTCTATCGTAATCGCGTGGGCACGACGTCTCCTTTTAGGAGTCTTGTACTAGAAATCCCTTTTATAGACACCAGCAAAAAACAACCCTGTAGTGCAGCTCGATTATTTTAATATAGTGCCTCAGATATCCTAGATTTACACAAATACACTTCTCTCACGGCCAATCTAATCCCTTTAGAGTCAAGATAAAACTCAGATTGCCTTTCTCATATGCAGTGTCCACACTTATGAAATTAGCACACTAATATCATAATGGACCGGTCTCAGACACTAGCATAAATGTGTGTATTGCAGGTAATCTTCCTTTCTCCCAAATATCATTTCAATATGAATCAACCGCTTTCCTAACGTAACACCTTTAGATTGCATTTATCATGACCATAGGATATACGCTAAGGTAGCAGACACTAAAACATATTTCCATGACATTGTCAAAGTCAAAGGACATCAAGAAAGTATGGAACCTTTCTTGGACTCACACAGCAATGAAACAGGGATCCATTCACTGCTTCCAGTTTGCGGTAACTTTAGCACATGCGGTATGAATCGCATGCTACGGTGTTACTCTTTTTCTATAAGAGCGTACGTCGATTTGATTATATCATTAACACCGTACAGACTTTAGTATAGAAACACATAGTATCAAAACCCAAAATTCTTCAACTCTTCTCACATTGTATGACTTCAATTTTGAAGAATTTTGTTGTCTGGCTACGAGTATTACGGATGTGGATATCCATAATTCGATCCATATGTGTGTAATCACGGATCTCATCTCGGCTTGCTGCACTTTTGAGTCGAGGCGACATATAGTTTGTGTTTCTTCTCTACCATATCAGTATTTTCACTGCTTTGCTGGTGAACAAATTGTCTCATCTTTGCACACTACTCTTGAGTGTCAAAGGTGGTCGCTCGTGTGAGAGAGCCGACCTCATCAATCTTTACGACATACTAGATATTGTATACTATCACATACACATGTAAAGCCTTAATTAAGTATCTATTACTTCATATCCTATGCTTGCCGAAGGACTTATCATGTTTCGCATGTATATCCTTGGCCACAGGCTTCATTAGGGGACTTTGTATAGGAACTTGTTGTTTAGTAACAACCTTTTGTGCTACAACACATCTTACATATTTTATCTTTGTATTTTACCCATGCTATGATACTTATGGTCTTTTATTTAGGCAACGGTCATAGTGTTTTCACAATGTATTAACACAAGGTTTGAATTCTTATTTTAAATCCAAGATGTTCTTCTAGACATCATCGACCATATAGTCATATGTACTATCACAGTAAGTACTTTTAAATGTTCATAACTATCGTGCCCTTTAAAGTATCTATAAGCATTTTTGTGGAGCCATCATATGCCTCTCACAATGGTTAGACTAGTACTAACTTACAAAGTCCTACCACAATGGATATCTGATATTTTCCACACCACTATGTATATTAAACTACCAACAACGTTTACATGGAAACCCTTTTCCATTTTGAGTTTAAAGTTGATTCAGTTTAGGGATATCTATCAAGACTCAAACTCACTCTAGGAGTCACTAGGGTATTCATGGGATCACATTCATTCAAATTGGAACGCTCAAGAGTTTCAATTATATAACTCTCTTGTGACAGAGAATGGAATCTGCTTGAGCTATATCTTTGGATCTCAACTTCAAAAATACACAATGATTTACCCATGTTCTTTGTACCGTTCTTTAATAGGCACTATGAAAATCAAACTATTTGGTCAATAGTGTATCATCCACTTAAAGGATAATATCACAAACTACTTGGTTATGGTTTCTTCAACCATAAGAAAATATATTAGATTACCACTCATATGGAACCTTAAATACCATTGTTTGGATGATTGCTTCAGTCCATGAATTAACTAATGCAAAAATATGTAATATGAGGACATCATATTGTAAATCTCAAACATGTATTATAGTGAAATCTAATAACCAAAGCATATAGCTTTCTTTATCCAAATCACAACTCAAAATGCAAGTTTCACATCCACTTGATGTAAACCTAAAACCAAACAGTCAGCTATTTCCAAAATGAGTATGATTTTTAGCACATAATATATGAGAAGGTATTCTCACAATATATGTCTATATATACCCTTTTGTAACCGAAAGAGTCTTATATTGTTAATTGATCTAACCAACTTGTTTTTAATCTTGAGAATTCATTTGCTTACAAATAATCTCTCATCCTTGTGGTGGATCAACTAACTCTCAGACTTGATTCTTTCTTAAAAAATCTATGTCCTTTAATATTGTTTTCTTCCATTCCTTCTAAGAAGTAGGTAAGGCCTCTTATACATAACTCTTTTAGGTATCTTTAATAACATTTCACAAGCTCCCACTTACATGGACAATTGAGGACTGTAGAGCATGTTCTTTATTGCCTTGTCACTTTGTCTCATATAGAGATACAGAGAAACACAATGTGAAGAGCTTCACCATTGTTTGGAAAAACTTATTCATAATAAATATGGTTTCTTTCAATTCTTTTCAGACACAAATCCATCTTCATATTCACTTATGAAAATGTCACCATAATAAGCTCCCACTTACAACGACTATGAGATCATGTAATTGACCTTTATGACCTACGGGAACTAAAAAAAAGAGTTGATTTGTTCTTAGACCATAATTCATGTGGTTTTGAAAAGATCACTTAGGAGGGCACATGGTTAAGTACAAAGTTTGTATCTCCTTTAAAGAGAAAACCATGCTTGATCAATCAAATATGTGCACTAATCCACCAAAGGTGGACTAGGCAACACTCTCCCACTCACTTTTGGTGGGTTGGCTTGAATCATTTTATACATGACCATGTTTAGTAACATTTCATTACGCATCCTAACAACTCCATCTGGTGATAGAGTGCGAAGGATTATTTAATTGAATAAATATCCCTTTTTATTCATGAAACTCACTGAAACTGGTCAGGAACAACCTCTATTAGTGTGTAGAATTCTTAAATTCTGAATGCACTTTATTTTCAACTTTATTCACTTATCGTCTAAAGCGCTTGAGCTTCAAACTTGTGTGAAATAAAGTAATGATAATTGCATGTGTAATCATCAACAAAGATAATTAATCTAAACTCTGTGTCATGCCCTCACATTCATTGAACCATATATAATCGGATGGAAGAAATGTAATATTTTTCTCTATTTTAGTTCTCTCATTGAAAAAACTTTTCTTATTGCTTTACCTACTAGACATTTCTCTATTGGGTGATGAACATAGCATTATTGAAAATGCTAATTTAAATTATGTGTCCTAATCCACCATGACATGTATTCAAGTCAACACTTGAATTAGGGTGGTAAAGCAGTCACACGCACAAAGATTACCGACAATGTTGGAAAAACAAAGAAATGTCAAGGAAGACTATATCACAAACAACTAATATTTGTCATGAAAGTCAAGATAGTTCATTTAGAACCCATGAGCCTGGTGCATGAAACAATGAACTCGTAGGCCCTAATGCCTATCACCTCAATCCTCATGTCATTACCAATTTAAAGCATTATGCTTGAATTTGATAATCGACAATATTTAATAAAGGATCTTTGATTCTTATTCTTTTAGTCTATGGAGATTGAGTCTTTTCCTGCTCACTATTGACAGAAAAGAAAATCCATCTCAAAATGGTTTATCCTTTAGTAGGAAAAGCATTTGACCTAACATAGGTCATTCACCTCCTTAAAGAGTTTATACTCCTGTGATGTTAAGGTAGTCCTCACATTCCCTTTTGTAGAACCTCTTTGATGACTCCCTATATTTAGGAGATTTTTAGATATATTTTATTTTATTTGGGGAGTCATCAATTCAAATATTAAAAGATTTTGTTGGGATTTGATAAGATACCGATTTGAGACATTGTTTGGGGATTTCTTTTAAATTATTGTATTTTGAATTAAAATAGAAAAGAAAAAAAAAGAATATTTAAAAAAAAAAAAACAAAAACAAAAAGAAAATGTTTCAGTTTTTTTATTATTATTAATAATGTTTTTGTCTGTTTCATTTTAATTTAGTTTTATTTTAATTTGTTTTTCTTAGTGGGTCTGAAGCGCACAATTTGGGATATAGCCATTTGGAGACTTAAATGAAGAGCAATGGAGATTATTGCTTTCACGTTGAAACAAAGGGAACAAAAAGACAAAAGTCACATGCAAAGAATTTTGGGCATAAAGGAGACTTAATGGAGCATTTTCAACAAAAAGACAAGTGTACTATGCATTTAGATGTCAAATTGCACTCATGTGAAATTGTTATTTTATTTCTTCTTTTCCATCAACACCGTGGCTGTTTGGACTTTGGGGATGAGAGCAACTATGTGGGTCTTCATTTGACTAAATTACCATGGAAAAAGCACGTAGGCAGCGACACTTATTCTGACAAAAAGGAAAAGCAAGAGCAACCCACAAGAAAAAGACGCATGAAGGCCAAAAAGGAGGAGGCTGCTAGCTACTGTTGAAGATCTTCCCAAATATCATCATCCAGCTTCGTCTTCCTGGGGGGTCAAAAAGAGTGGCGGAAAGAAGAAAATGAAGAAGAAAAAGAGGGGGGGAATCACCTACCATGCATGGCTTTTTCTTCTGGATCGCACGAAGAAGCAGACACAACATATATCATATACTCTTCTTCACATCAGAGGGGGATCCTCTGAAAAAGAGCACCACACATCCACCACCATCCATCATCTTCTTCATCGCACTCGGAGAGTTGGGAGCTTGAAGAGAGAGCTAGGAATTTTGGAGGAGCGTGAAGAAGATTCACGTGTCACATTTCTTGGTTTCCTTTCTCCTTCCGTCTTCTCTTTTTCTTTGTACCATGAACTCTCATTCTTATTTTGATTTTGTTTTAGATACACTTATGTGTAACTAAAACCCTTCTCTAGGGTTACTTTGAACCATTTCATGGATTGAACCTTATATTTCCTTTCTTTGATGCAATGAATAAATTTATGTGTGTATTTTCATCTTGCTTTTATTATTCAAGTGTTTGATCACCACTTGCTTTGTTAAATAAAGTATTGCTTGAGAAAGTATATTTTGTTTTAGAACTTGGATGAAAATATGTTGGGCTTGAAGTTTATGGTTTTAAATGGATGGTTAGTTAGTAATGTAGAGATATAATTACTGACCTAACATTGTCTATAGGAGGTTGGTTGGGTATTTATGACTTGTATTAATTGTGACAAGAGATTGTGCAATTAATACAAGTAGAAATTTGATTTTGACTTGAGAAGGCTTCTTCAAATGAGATTGAACCTTGGACACACACATTAATTCATTTAATTACTAAAAAGGAAGGAATTTACTAGTTCATGAAGTGAAATGGGGATAAGTATCCCTAGATTTTTGTCTATCTTGAACAAGTGTGTTTTAAATCATCTTATTATTTTATAACCTTTTGCAATTAATTTTTTTTTTAAACTTAATCTCAAATTATTTCTTACTCATTTCTAATTAATTACTCAATTAGCACTAGTTAACTTGCTCAAATCTCAATCCTTGTGGAACGACACTTTTTTCATATACTACATTTTAAATTTGACGACCCGTACGCTTACGGTAAAGACCGCAAATGGCCGAAAAGTCAATGGCGCCGCTGCCGGGGATTGTGAATTGAGTCATTTTTCTAGTTGATTAGTCTAATTGTGTGTTTAATTGCATTTGAGTACAAATTTCTTTTGGTGACTTTGGGTGTGTTATTTCTATTTACTTTGAGTGTTTTAGAGATAGCACTACCTAAGTTGCTTTATTTGTTTCTTTTGATAAGGTTGATACTTGTTGGATTATTGTGAACTTGTAGGTCTTGGTGCCTGCTGCATGCAAGGAGATCTGCAAGAGTTTCTTGACTGGGAGCCCGGACAACCAATCCCTCAAGTGCAACCCGGTCCACTTAACAATATGGCCGACCACAATGATGAAGAAGATCTATCCATGGAGGAATTTCTTGAGCGAGAGGAGTTCACTTACTCCTCTAGCATCCAGTACCCGGCCATCACTGCTAGAAATTTTGAAGTGAAACCTGTGATGCTCCAAATGCTTCAGATGATGGGTACATTCAAAGGCCTAAAGGGAGAAGACCCGGTTGAGCATCTCACTAAGTTGGTACAACTATGTAATAACTTCAAGACTGCTGGAGTGTCTGATGATGTGTTGAGATTGCGCCTATTTCCTATGTCTTTGGAGGGAAAGGCGTTAGCTTGGCTCAACGCTCAGCCGGCTAATTCCATCACTACGTGGGATACATTGGCCACTAAGTTCAAAACAAGGTTTCTTCCTACAGGTCTGAGGGCTATCCAAAGAGGAGAATTGCTCAATTTCAAGCAAGAGCCCGGTGAAACATTCTATGAGGCTTGGGAAAGATTCAAAGATATGTGGAGAAATTGTCCCAGCCATGGTCAACAAACATTGATTCTGCTTGACGCTTTTCAGAAAGGGTTGAGTGAAGCCAACCAAGTGATGTTAAATACGGCTTCCAGAGGAGGAGTAGGTAAGATGAAGTGTTCTGAGCTACAACAATTATTTGAGGACATTGCTACCAATACTATGCAATTTAGAGGATCATCCGGTGGATATAGTGACTTTGGTTCTCAGCTTGAGGCGATAAACAAGCGATTTGACAAATTAGAGATGAAGTTTGACCATAAATTACCTAGGGGTGTTCATGCACTGCAAACTCCCATGCCCATTTGTGGTAGTTGTGGAGAAGATCACCGAGCGGAGGATTGCCCTTATACTCTTGGGACTATTAATTACATGGGCAACCAAAATCGCATCCCTCAAGGAAACCCCTATGGCAACACCTACAACCAAGGGTGGAGAAACCATCCTAACTTTTCATGGAAGAATGGCCCAAGTCTGAATCCAACTCAAGGTGCTTCCTCAAGCAGCTCTAATGCTCCACCTGGTTTTGTGCAGCAACAACAACCACAACAACCAAAGCCCCTTGATGAATCAAAGATAGAGAAGATGTTTGGCCAACTAATAGCTAAATCCTCCATTCAGGATACAACCATCAAGAATCTTGAAGTTCAATTGGGTCAACTTGCAGCCCAAATGAACATCCTTGCTCGACAAAGCTTGCCTAGTGACACCATTCCAAACCCCAAGAGAGACGGTAAGGAAGAGCTTAAAGTGATCACTTTAAGGAGTGGTAAAAACATTGATGATACTTCTAGTCCAAGCAAAGTACCTCCAAAAGCCAAGGAGGTGCCAATTGATGAAGAAGATGTTGAGGAGGTTGGCAAGGAAGCAGTTATTGATGAAGAAGATGAGAGCAAGAAAAGAAAGCAAGCTGATGAGTCTGTAGATGATGTATTGATAGGGCAAGAAGCATCTCGTGAAGGTCTTGATGACAAGAAAAGAAAGACTCATGTTTCACCACCCAAGTATGCACCTCCACCACCATTTCCACAGAGGCTTAAAAAAAATGTGGAAGACAAGCAATTCCGGCAATTTATTAACATGTTCAAGCAATTACATGTGAATATTCCTTTTGCCGAAGCTCTTGAACAGATGCCTAAATATGCTAAGTTTATGAAAGATGTGTTGACCAAAAAAAGGCGGTTCAATGAATTCGAAACGGTTGCGGTGACTAAGAGCTTTACTGATGTGATTAAGCAGATTCCTCCTAAGTTGAAGGATCCCGGGAGCTTTTCTATCCCTTGCCACATTGGGGATAAATTTTTGGGTAAAGGATTATGCGATTTGGGTGCTAGTGTCAACCTAATGCCTCTCTCTATCTTCAACACTATGGGATTGGGAGAAGCTCGACCTACAACCGTAACCCTTCAACTAGCTGACAGAAGTATTTCATATCCTAGGGGTATCATTGAGGACGTGTTGGTTAAAGTGGATAAGTTCATCTTTCCGGCCGACTTCATTGTCTTAGATTTTGAGGTAGACAAGGATATGCCTATGCTTTTGGGCAGACCTTTCCTAGCAACTGCAAGGACTTTAATTGATGTAGAAAAGGGAGAATTGACTTTGAGAGTTGCAGATGAGGAAGTCATTTTTAACATGAATCAATTGATGCGAACTCCACTGGTGCATGATGATTGCTGCTCCATTGATGTAATCAACCAAGTGGTTCAAGGAGAGTTCGAATTGTCTTGTGTGGAAGATCCAGTTGAAGCTGTTTTAATTGGAGCTGATGTAGAACAAGAGGATGTGGAGGAATGCATGGCTGTGATGAATGCAGCGTTTTCATTTCCTAAGTCTCGCCCTCCATTTGAAACCTTTGATCTTACATCCGCCGAAAGACCTAAGTTGAGCCCTTCATTAGAGGAACCACCTTCACTGGAGTTGAAGCCTCTACCCTCTCACCTGCAATATGTCTACTTGGGCCCCAAAGAGACGCTACCAATCATAATTTCCTCAGATTTGACATCTCAACAGGAGGAGCAACTTGTAGAAGTGCTAAAGGCTCACAAAAGGGCAATTGGGTGGACTATTGCCGATATTAAGGGTATTAGCCCTTCAATGTGTATGCACAAGATCTTTCTTGAGGATAATCACAAGACATCCATTGAGCACCAAAGAAGGCTAAATCCCAATATGAAGGAGGTAGTGAAGAAAGAGATTCTTAAATGGCTTGATGCGGGTATCATCTACCCTATTTCTGATAGCTCATGGGTGAGCCCAGTCCAATGTGTGCCTAAGAAGGGTGGCATGACTGTAGTGGCTAACACCCAGAATGAGCTCATTCCCACTCGAACTGTTACCGGGTGGAGAGTATGCATGGATTACCGTAAGCTCAATTCTGCAACCCGTAAGGATCATTTCCCTCTTCCATTCATAGACCAGATGCTTGATAAGCTAGCCGGGAGAGAGTTCTTCTGCTTTTTGGATGGTTATTCGGGGTATAATCAAATTGCTATTGCCCCAGAAGATCAAGAGAAGACTACCTTCACTTGTCCCTATGGTACCTTTGCTTTTAAACGCATGCCATTCGGACTTTGCAATGCACCAGCAACATTTCAGAGGTGTATGATGGCCATTTTTGCCGACATGATTGAGCATACCATGGAAGTCTTTATGGACGATTTCACGGTGTTTGGCGACTCTTATGATGAGTGTTTGGCTAACTTGGCACAAGTCTTGAAACGATGTGAAGAAACCAACCTTGTGCTCAATTGGGAAAAATGCCATTTTATGGTGAAGGAAGGTATTGTGTTGGGCCATAGAGTTTCTAAGGAGGGCTTAGAGGTAGACAGAGCTAAAATTTCAGTGATTGAACAGCTTCCTCCACCTATCAATGTTAAGGGTGTGAGGAGTTTCTTGGGCCATGCTGGTTTCTACCGTCGGTTCATCAAGGACTTCTCCAAAATCACAAAGCCTCTATGTTCTCTCCTTGAGAAGGATGCCACCTTTGAATTCAATGATGCTTGTCTAAAGGCATTTAAAGAGCTCAAGAAGAAATTAGTTGAAGCTCCTATCATTATAGCACCAGATTGGGGTCTACCCTTCATCCTCATGTGTGATGCTAGTGATTATGCTGTGGGTGCTGTGTTAGGGCAGAAAAGGGAGAAAATCTTTCACCCCATTTATTATGCCAGCAAAACACTTGATAGTGCGCAAGAGAATTACACTACCACAGAGAAAGAGTTGTTGGCGGTTGTATATGCATTTGGCAAGTTCCGGCCTTATTTGATTGGTTCTAAAGTCATCGTACACACTGATCACTCTGCCTTGCGTTATTTGTTCAGCAAGAAGGATTCTAAGGCAAGATTGATACGATGGGTGTTACTTCTCCAGGAATTCAATTTAGAGATTGTTGACAGAAAGGGATGTGAAAACCAAGTGGCCGACCACCTTTCGAGATTGAGCACTGATGCTCAAGTGGATGAGAAATCAGTGATCCACGAGGTATTCCCAGATGAGCAGTTATTCATAGTGATGGCTTCTGAAGCCCCTTGGTATGCGGATATTGTTAATTTCCTGGTTTGTGGGATTGTGCCTGAGGAAATGAACCATCATAAAAAGAAAAAATTCCTACATGATGTCAAGCATTACCATTGGGAGGAACCCTTCTTGTTCCATTATTGTGCTGACCAGCTGATACGTCGTTGTGTGCCGGAATGTGAGCAGCTGGATATTCTTACCTGTTGCCATGATTCAGATTATGGGGGCCATTTTGGCGGAAATAAGACTGCTGCTAAAGTCTTGCAATCTGGATTTTTCTGGCCATCTTTGTTTAAGGATGCACAAACCTTTGCCATGACTTGTGACCAATGCCAACGACTTGGGAACATCTCCATGCGGGATGAAATGCCACTCAATAACATGTTAGAGGTTGAGATTTTTGATGTTTGGGGGATTGACTTCATGGGACCATTTCCCAACTCCTTCAACAACCAATACATCCTCGTAGCTGTTGATTATGTGTCAAAATGGGTTGAAGCAATCGCTACTCCAGCTAGTGATGCGAAGGTGGTAGTGAAGTTCATCAAGAAGAACATATTCAATCGCTTTGGGACACCAAGGGCCATTATAAGTGATGGTGGCACTCATTTTTGCAACCAGCAATTTCGTTCACTCTTGAAGAAGTATGGGGTTAGTCACAGGGTAGCTCTAGCCTACCATCCCCAGACCAATGGACAAGCCGAAGTTTCTAATCGGGAAATCAAGAAGATTCTAGAGAAGACGGTTTGTACTACTCGGAAAGATTGGGCTATGAAGTTAGATGATGCCTTGTGGGCCTACCGCACTGCTTACAAGACTCCGATTGGTATGTCACCCTATCGGTTGGTCTTTGGTAAAGCCTGCCATCTTCCGGTGGAAATTGAGCATGGTGCAATGTGGGCTATGAAAAAGCTCAACTTTGATGAGAATGCAGTTGGGGAGAAACGTCTATTGCAATTAAATGAGCTTGAAGAATTCCGGTTCCATGCTTATGAAAATGCCATGATCTACAAAGAAAGAACCAAGAAATGGCATGACAAACACATCAAAGCCAAGACTTTTGAACCAGGCCAACAAGTCCTGTTGTACAACTCCAAGCTAAAGCTCTTCCCGGGTAAATTAAAGTCCAAGTGGTCCGGGCCATTCACTGTTGTGCAATCATTTGGCAAAGGCCAGGTGGAGTTAGAAAGCAAGAGTAGAGAGCGGTTTAAAGTCAATGGACAGAGAATAAAGCATTATTGGGGCAGGGAAGTTGATCGCCATACTGCCTCAATTTCACTTTCTGAGTCCACATAAAGCTCTGAAGAGTCTAGCTAAAGACTATAAATTAAGCGCTTCTTGGGAGGCAACCCAAGTATCTGATATTATTTGTTTGTTTTGATTTTGTAGGACTTTTGTAGCCCCAAATGATGCGTCCAATGTTGATAACAAAGGTCATGAGCTAATAGTGCAGATCAAGAAAAAGAAGGGGAGTATTCTTCTACTTTTCTTTGATTTTCTTTATATTGGGTCATCTCTACACTTGATTTTGGATGCTCCCTTACTTTCTACTACTTAATGTTATATGTTCACATTGAGGACAATGTGACATTTAAGTGTGGGGGTGAGGGTACCATTGATTTTGTATGACTTGTCCTTGAGTTTGTTTTGTATAAATAAATTTCTTAGATAAAAAAAAAATTTGTGTTTAAATTTCTTAAAAAAAAAAAAAAAAAAAAGAAGAGAGAGTTTTCATTTTTTTTCTTTCTTTTGCAAACATTGTCAAAGTTGATTTAATTTGAACTTGAAAGAATTGAGTTTGACTAAAATTTGATTCTATCTTCTTGATATGTTTGTAAATATGCAAGCAACTTGGCTTAGGTAATTAACTTTAACATGTCAAAAGACCAGTGAGGGATTTGAGCCTTAAAATTTATTCTTTCAAGAGGGAATATACTTATTGTGATTTCATCTCTAGAACTTGTCTTGAATCTCTTTTGAAACTTAAAAATCCTTTATGCATGCACAAAGATGATTTAGGCATTCATTTTCATAGCTTGTTTGGTCAAATGTCCATCCCTATTGCAATTATCCTTTTTACACCCCTTTGAGCCGAAAACCTTTCATCTAAAAAAAAAAAAAAAAAAAAAGAATTGCATAGAGTAAAGAGCCATTTGTTGAGATGTGCAATTTTTCCCATTGCCTTCAATAATTCACTGCATTATTAAGTGCTAAATGACAATTTGGAGAAAGAGTGAAGGAATAAAAAAAAAAAAAAAGTTATATGCGCATATGTGTAAATTAGTACAGAAAAAAAAAAAAAAAAAGTGTTGTCTTTGAATTTGATATACCTTTATTCTCCATGCTTTTCATTGAGCTTCTTAGCACTAATTAAAGTATCCATCCACTTTCATTTCATTATCCTACCTTATCCATTACAAACCTAAAAGTCCTTTTGATTTGTGTATACATTAGGATAAGAAATGAAGATTGAGATGATTGACAAGCTTATGGTAGATGAGTTTCAATAAGTAGAATGGAGTGAAACACAAGCCCTTAATTATTGAGAGAGAAGAGTGTAAATAGTCGACTTGTGAGGAGCATCCTATTGTTATTTATCTTGGTCAAGTTATTTGCCTTGTCACTTGCATTTTTGGAAGATGGAAAGAATATTTGTGAAGACTTTATTCTTGAAAGATTGAGTTGATTTTGACTTTGTAATGTTTGCATTAGAGTTTTACTTCCATGTTTTTCTTTGGTTGATTTAGAATTTGAAATCTTGAGGACAAGATTTGATATAAGTGTGGGGGTATGATGACTCCCTATATTTAGGAGATTTTTAGATATATTTTATTTTATTTGGGGAGTCATCAATTCAAATATTAAAAGATTTTGTTGGGATTTGATAAGATACCGATTTGAGACATTGTTTGGGGATTTCTTTTAAATTATTGTATTTTGAATTAAAATAGAAAAGAAAAAAAAAGAATATTTAAAAAAAAAAAAACAAAAACAAAAAGAAAATGTTTCAGTTTTTTTATTATTATTAATAATGTTTTTGTCTGTTTCATTTTAATTTAGTTTTATTTTAATTTGTTTTTCTTAGTGGGTCTGAAGCGCACAATTTGGGATATAGCCATTTGGAGACTTAAATGAAGAGCAATGGAGATTATTGCTTTCACGTTGAAACAAAGGGAACAAAAAGACAAAAGTCACATGCAAAGAATTTTGGGCATAAAGGAGACTTAATGGAGCATTTTCAACAAAAAGACAAGTGTACTATGCATTTAGATGTCAAATTGCACTCATGTGAAATTGTTATTTTATTTCTTCTTTTCCATCAACACCGTGGCTGTTTGGACTTTGGGGATGAGAGCAACTATGTGGGTCTTCATTTGACTAAATTACCATGGAAAAAGCACGTAGGCAGCGACACTTATTCTGACAAAAAGGAAAAGCAAGAGCAACCCACAAGAAAAAGACGCATGAAGGCCAAAAAGGAGGAGGCTGCTAGCTACTGTTGAAGATCTTCCCAAATATCATCATCCAGCTTCGTCTTCCTGGGGGGTCAAAAAGAGTGGCGGAAAGAAGAAAATGAAGAAGAAAAAGAGGGGGGGAATCACCTACCATGCATGGCTTTTTCTTCTGGATCGCACGAAGAAGCAGACACAACATATATCATATACTCTTCTTCACATCAGAGGGGGATCCTCTGAAAAAGAGCACCACACATCCACCACCATCCATCATCTTCTTCATCGCACTCGGAGAGTTGGGAGCTTGAAGAGAGAGCTAGGAATTTTGGAGGAGCGTGAAGAAGATTCACGTGTCACATTTCTTGGTTTCCTTTCTCCTTCCGTCTTCTCTTTTTCTTTGTACCATGAACTCTCATTCTTATTTTGATTTTGTTTTAGATACACTTATGTGTAACTAAAACCCTTCTCTAGGGTTACTTTGAACCATTTCATGGATTGAACCTTATATTTCCTTTCTTTGATGCAATGAATAAATTTATGTGTGTATTTTCATCTTGCTTTTATTATTCAAGTGTTTGATCACCACTTGCTTTGTTAAATAAAGTATTGCTTGAGAAAGTATATTTTGTTTTAGAACTTGGATGAAAATATGTTGGGCTTGAAGTTTATGGTTTTAAATGGATGGTTAGTTAGTAATGTAGAGATATAATTACTGACCTAACATTGTCTATAGGAGGTTGGTTGGGTATTTATGACTTGTATTAATTGTGACAAGAGATTGTGCAATTAATACAAGTAGAAATTTGATTTTGACTTGAGAAGGCTTCTTCAAATGAGATTGAACCTTGGACACACACATTAATTCATTTAATTACTAAAAAGGAAGGAATTTACTAGTTCATGAAGTGAAATGGGGATAAGTATCCCTAGATTTTTGTCTATCTTGAACAAGTGTGTTTTAAATCATCTTATTATTTTATAACCTTTTGCAATTAATTTTTTTTTTAAACTTAATCTCAAATTATTTCTTACTCATTTCTAATTAATTACTCAATTAGCACTAGTTAACTTGCTCAAATCTCAATCCTTGTGGAACGACACTTTTTTCATATACTACATTTTAAATTTGACGACCCGTACGCTTACGGTAAAGACCGCAAATGGCCGAAAAGTCACTCTTACCCTTGTCCCATTTGGTTTTAGGATATTGAGAACGTGCTACCTCTGTGGTATGCTAGCCCTAAAGGGTTTGCATACTTCCTGACATCCATATTCAAGCTCCAAGTACTTTGATACATCATTGAAAAAGTAACAAAGTTTTCACTTTGGTTTAACCTGACTTTCATGTGCTCCTATCAGGAAAGGAGTGCCCTTATGAACAACTTGCACTCATTGTTCATTGGATAATATACAATCAACTTCCTTCAATCTCTTTTTATTGTTGGTTATCTAATGTAGATGTTGTCTTATAAAAGGCGTTAAGCCTCAAGTTATATGAGTCAAACTTAATTGACAACCTTTTTCATCTTATGTAATGGAAGTTTTGCGAAAAAAATTCCTTTTACACAATTCACATGGCTTTTTGTTGTTGGATTTCTATCATGTTTGCACTCTATAGGGTAATTTATGACACATTATTTCCCTTTTCGAGCCATGTAGGTCTCATGTCCTCTCATAAGTTTAGTCGAGATGACTTCTCAACTTTAACTTCATCATGACTCTTAATCAATGACATGACAACATCTCTATTAAATCATATGAGACCTTTCAATATCAGACATCGCATTTATCCCCATTAAGCTTATAGTTGTGTTGTTGTTCAACCTTTCTTGGCTTAATTACTTCAAATCATCCCACTTATTTGGCTATTCATAATCTGATTTGATCCAAGAACTTATTTGTAGCACATTGAAGTATACAATGTCATGCACTTGTATTATTCTTGACTAGAAAATAATAATACTATTGGGTCTACGATCAGGAGAATACGTTTAAACCTCCCATCACACAGATTCCAGTAATAATATTATCATCTATCACAAAAATCTTTAGTCTTTTCTCTTAAGTCTTTTATTGGTTCAATCATTGTGGGTGGATTGGGCTAGGCTTAGGATTCTCTTTTCTTCTAAGGTGGGCTTTCTAGTCATACTTAACGTGTATTTTATCCCTGAATTTCACCATGATCTGGAGTTAAGATGTGAAAATTACTCCATTTGAAATTTCCTCTCGCATTGATCTGATACTATTTCTTTAATATCTGATCTTTATTTTGACCTCCCTGAGGTTTATCCAAATCCCAATCATAAACTTTAGGATTTTGGTTATTCAGGTTCCTCTTTTAGTGCATCATCAATATTTTCTTCATGTTACACCTCTTGTTTCATTTCAAGTTCAAATGAACCTTACTTTGAATTATCTCTCTCTTGATCCTCTTAAGGATCTTCTCCTTCTAGGTTTTTATTCTAGAGTCTCATATTCTAATACACAAATCCCTATTTCATACATCACTTAGAGGCTCACATTTCTCCAAGTAATTTAGGTTTGGATCAACATTTTGAGGCAATAACCAATAACTTATTCCTTTTCTGATTTACCACTATGTAAATCATACTTAGGATTAAGTTTTATCTACTTAAATGTCATCTAAAAGAGTGAAATTCTTTTGGTTTGGTGCTCTTAGAACTCTCTTGGTTCAAATTTGACTAAAATAAATTTTTTTATGAATTATTATAAATATTTTAGGATTTTTAAACTAATAAAAATCACAAAAAAATAGAACCAAAAAATATATATACAGATCCAAACCACCTTAACAATAGACAAACAATATGTCTAAATGTAGGTCTTGAATTTAGGGATTTTCATAAATAAATTGTATCTCAATCGGAGCTAAAATGCCCCCTTTAGACGCCCTTAAAAGGAGTGAGAAATAAAAAAAATCCTTTTTTTAATGACTGAAAGGCATGGGTCCAATACTAATTGGGCCCATTATTTTAATTAATTTTCGTCTTGGCCACAACAATAGGGCCTAGAACTTTTTCTTTTATACAAATTCAATTCACATGGGCTCATATAGATTAAGCCCATTCTATTTTTTTTTAAATTCCTGTACGAGTAAGAAAAACAAAGCAGCCCAGACCTAAAACCTATTAATGAAACGCATAGCTTCATTCAAAGTGTGCCTTCTTTTTTTTTTTAGTTGGATGTTGGGTGTTGGGCCGAACTAGATTCGGCCCAACAGTGCTTGCAATTTCTTTTTCCCACTGGGCCAAACACACATGGCCTAGCACTGTTATAAATTTTTTTTTAAAAATAAAACGCTGACACGGTGCGTTGAGGTCACCACGGACCTCCAGCCGTCATCCTGACCCGGCTGTTCATACGGGTCGAGTCCGTCGGCCCGACTCGTTGTGGCACTCTATTTTGGCCTTCTGGTGTCCCTTTTTTGCGTTCTTATAGTCCATTTTCATCGTTTTTTCATGCTCTACACAATGGGATAATTTTCATGGCCTAAATCTTGATTTCAGGACACCCAATTTCGTTTTCTAATCTTAATGGTTTGGGTACTCTCATGTAAATTAAGTTTTCTGGGGTTTCTTTTGTTCTTCGTCTCTTGTGTAGTTTTTCTATGCTATCTAAACACATCTATATTCATCCAGAATGGAAAAACAATATAGAAACAAAGAAAGCTATTTCCTTAAACATATATATATATATATATGCACACCACACATATATACATACGCAAAAGCATATAAAAAGAACAATGAGAGCATCACATCTGGACATATAGCACAACATAAAGAAATATTAATTAGATTTGCAGAATTAATATGGATGCAAATCATCATCATCTTTCAAACAGAAACATGAAACATATGAAAAAAATATAACCCGTATATCACTAGAAGCAGAAGAAAAATTTATTTTCCAAAACCATATTCATACAGCAGAAACATATAGCCTATAGATCAATTGCTCTGATATCACTGAAGGATTTCGGGCGTGCCTGGAATCCGGTAGATTTGCTTGGCACCCACACAAAATCGGAGCATTGATTTGGACTCCAATCACATTATACGACAGATGCACACACAGAACAGGAAGAGACAGAGAGAGAAAAAGTTATGGAGATTGTTTTCTTGTTCCCGTATGATTGCTTATTCTGTCAAAAGCAACCCCTCCATAAATAACGTATGAAAAGTCACAACTTTTCAATTTAAATATTAAGGGAAAAATACTCATTTTATCCCAAGTCTTTCTATAATTACATATTAGCCCCAATTCTAATTGGACTTCACATTTTAGCCCTAATTCTCATTGGGCTTGGGCCTTAATCCACCAAGGGTGGATTAGGTGTATTCCTACAAAAGAGTTAAAGATCGTTTTGACTAATAAACTATTACGTATGTATCATTTTGGCATGAGTATTAATTAACGGCATCATTTGGCTCACTAATTTTAAAATTGAGGGAAAATGGCAACATCGTCAAATGTAGTCAAACAGTGTTACATCTGTGCCATGTGTGGACACGTCACTCGTCCATGTGGACTCCCAGTAGATAAAAATAATGATGTGGACCAGTAATGTGTTGACACGTGGCACAGGCATAACAATCATTTGGCTACATTTGACGGTGTTGGCCATTTTACTCTATTTTAAAATGTAGTTGGCCAAAATGATTCCATTTATTAATACTTATGTCAGATGATACTTATGCAATAGTTCATTGGTCAAAATGATATTTAACCCTATATAAAATGAGTTTGATTTTGACATATTATAGGAAAAGAATTGGTACCAGTTTCTAATTTTTACTGTCTTTCTAAATCTAAATTAAGAAGAAATTACACAATTCTAGAGTTTTTCTAAAAAGAAATCGTAAAAATTAAAAGTTGCACCTTTCTTCTGAGACAGATGGAGAAAGAGAAGTGAGGAAAAAAAGATAAGCACAAGTATCTAAGAGAAAAGTTGGACTAAATTATCGGATTAAATTGAACTAAAAGGCTGACAGATAAGTTAACACATGAAATGAAATTTAATAGCGTTCCACATTCTTATTGGTTGAAGATGGCAGAAAATACACAATAGGGCTGGTGAATTGTGTGTCTCAAATTTTTCAAACTGAAGGAAGAATCAAAGACACAGGATTTATACTGGTTCAGTCTAACTCTTGACCTACGTCCAGTTCTCCAACTAAGTTGGGTTCTACTAGTGACTTAGGATTAAACCAGGTTTCTAAACACCTTTATAACTCAGAGAATTCCTCAGTAAGATCTCATTACTTCACCAAATTCTCTCCCCCTTACACTTTGTAAGATTACAACCCTTCCTTAGAATCCCACTATTATAAGGAAATCACACAATAAGAATGGAAATACATGTTACAGCTTGCTCACACAGTTGAGCTGATAAGTTTCAATTTGAAGAACAAATGGGAGAATTCAGATTACTTGAATTGAATGCTGTTTGAATTGGTAGTTGGATATCACTTAATTCTCTACCTTCCAAGCTTTGAGCTTCAAGTATTTTAGAGAGTCTTTGAGAAATTTATCCGTTGAGGCTTTTGAGTTGCCGTTGTGAGAGAGTGAAGATCTGGAGTGTTAATGTGGAATTAGCCGTGGTAATAAATGCTCTAGATTTGTTTATCTATGTTGAGCTTCTTCTCTCTTGCTATATTAAGGCTTTATCCAGCGTAATGGCTTCTTTCTCTCTGCTTTTCTGAGTTTGCTTGGCTTCTATGTCCAACAGAACTTTCCCTAAATAGGCAATGCAAAATCTCTAAAAATATAAAGTTAGTTAGACATGAGAAGAGTAATTAATTTTGAAAATTTCAGTTTGTCAATCGATGGCTATGTGGCCAATCGATTGCAACTTAGGTCCAACATTCGATGGCCTTCAAATTGGTTCTGTTTTCTTCATATTGTTACCTGCAACACTTGATGGAAATATTAGATATTAATTAAGATCAATATGCAACAATTGATTCGATCTATGTCAATCGATTGATAAGCTTCAATCGATTGTTTTACTTATTGATCAATGGCTGCCAAGTTTCTTCCAAGAAAAGTGAACATCAATTACTCTTAGTGTTATTCGATTGATGATGACCAATCGATTGTTCAAGGCACTATCGATTGTACTCACAAAGATTTATATTGAAAGATTGAGTCAGCACTCAATTTGTAAATACTAGCAATCAATTGTAGCAAACAGTATTCGATTGAAACATCAACGAATGATAGGCAATCGATGTCCCATTGATTGAGGGACCTGAAGTTCAATCGATTGCTATTTACTTTCGATTGTTTTTAACTTAGTTTTTCAAACTTGTTTCAAAACATTTTTAAGTTAAGATATCTATAATTTTGATAGCCTAAATCATGTTTGGTTATCATCAAAATTCTATGGTTCAACATTGGTTAGAGTATGAATTACTTGTGCTTTTAATTAGTGTATGTAAGAATTTCTCTTGCCATTGATTATACATGTTTGACCGAACACAGAGTAATTAATCACGTAATTAGCATGGGTGCTCTTATGCCCACCTATATTTTTTTGAAATTGAGTAGTTCAGTCTTAAAAAAAGTGTTTTGAGAAATTTTTACATGAATATTTATGGTTTGTGATGACTCCCTATTTATCATTGATTTAAAGTATATTTAGACTATATCTGGGGAGTCATTGATGCAAATTAAGGGTATTTTAAGAGCATTTAAGAGAAAATTATGTAAATCTATAATATGAGCTTAATTTGATTATTTTTTAGAAAAATATAACAATTTATGAGAAAATTAATTGGCATAATTCTCTCACATTTATGCATGTTTTGGATAGTTAAATATGGATATTCTAAATAAGGAAGGAGAACAAGATTGAAGGAAAATAGTGGAGCAAGCTGAAACTCATTTGTGGAAAATAGCAGAAAATTGTTTCACCTAAGGCATGAAAATTGACAGTCTCTCAGCCCCCTTTCACCCTAGAACCCATAGAACTGATTAGATTCATCGGTGCACACAAGTACGGAGCTAGGGTTCACAAAATTGGAGTTTGAGAAGGGAAATTGAAAAAGATTATTGCCCTCCAGAAGTAGACTTTTCTGGTTTACTTCAATTATTTATTACTTTTGTGTTTTGGATATGTGATCTCTTTGTATTAATTACTATAATCCATTCATGATGAGTAGCTAAAGAATTTGTTCTATGATTGATTCAAACCTTATATGTATTAAAACCAATTTTTCCTCTTCTTTTATTAATTGATGATTATTTGTGTTGATTTGTTTTATTTCTATTGCCTCTATTTGATTGGCTAACTTGTAGAGTGATGAGTTTATTTAAATTATGCTCGATAGAGATAGTTTAGGTGTAGAATTTTGGTAAATCATTTAGAAGTTTAAATTAACTAACAGATGGTTTGTTGGTAGAATAGAGATATATATATACACCAACCTAATATTGTCAGATTAAAGTTCTCTCTTAAAGATTAACTTTCATTATGTTGTAATAAGAGATTGAGCAATTTTAATAAGAAGCATAAATTTGATTTTAACCATAGAGTCAAATGCTTGAGAATCTTAGGCAAACATGGCAACATCTTAAATTTTAATTTAAAGATTAATTGATCTAATACCCCAAAATTTTAGGGAAAAGGCAATAAAGAGTTATTTAAAATTTAAGGGGTGTCACTTGAAAATTTAAAAGTCTTATAAATAAATGTGCAAAGTGTAAGGTATTTTTAAGAAATTTATGGTCTATTTCCATTATAAATCAAAGAAAGATAATTAGGTATTTATTTTAATATGAGAATTTTATGGAAATTTCTTTGAAGCTTAAAGAAAATTTTTAAAGAAGGAAAAACTCCAGTTTGGTGCAAATATTTATTTTTAAGAATTTATTCTTAGCTGAGGATCTATATTGACAGTAAATAAGAGTGTTGTTTAAAGGGATTAAAATTAAAATCATCAAAATTCGATGGTGGATGACCTCCTTACCCCTAAAAAGAAAACAATTTCAATTATAGGTGAAAAGGCCAAAATTGTCCATTCCCTATCTAAACACTAATTTCCTTTTCCCTTTATCTTCTCCCTTTCTCTCTCCCCCCCCCCCCCCCCCCTCCAACCTCTTCTGGTTTCGACGTGCACAACGGAGGGAGTGGCTCACGCCGAGCAAGAAGACGAGCGCGGGAGAAGGCCAGAGGAGCTTTACTATTTCGTCTTCTTCCTCCTTCTGGTTTGGGCCGAGAAAGAGAACAAGAGAGGGAGAGATCACTGCCGTGGATGCTCGCCGTCCTCCGCCAAAGGTTCTTCACGCCGATGCCGACATCCTAGTTCTGTTCCCAGTTTTTGGTGAGTCCTTTTTTCCCCCTAACCTCCTCCTCGTCTATTAATCCTGTTACCTGCGTATTCCAGCTCCTATTAAGAATCTAATGCTAATTAAGAAAGATTAATGATTAAATTTTAGGAGTAGATGGTGGTTGGTTAGAGTGAATTCTTGGAGTTCACATGCCAATTGTTGTTGTTAATGCTATGGTGAGACTGAAATCCTTGTCGTGCTTTGTTCTGGTCCAATTCTGATGCCACTAATGGTGCTTACATGTTGGTTGGGAATTTATTATAGCTTATTTGAGGTGGTAGCTCGAAAATTCTGTGCTTTATTTCTAAATTTTGTTTCTGCCTTGGTTGCAAATGCTAGCTTAGATGGAAGCTTAATTTGGGCCATGTATATGTGTAATTAGTGAAGGTTTATAATATGGGAAGTATGGTATTTTAAGGTTAACTTCTTTGAAGTTATATGGTGATTATAATATTAATAGGGTAAGGTGGGACTGGTTAGGGAGTTTAGCTCATATCTAGAATTTGATTTCATATTCATATCAAGGTAATTTAAGGAAGGAAATGTTAGACATATGTGTATGATTTCTGTCTTGAGAGTTGCTATGAATGGTTCTTGTGGCCATTAGGTTCTCTAGATGTTGTTTGAATGGGTGGGGTTTAAAGAATTGAAAGAAGCTTGTTAGAATCGGTATTTTGGAACTGAAAATGTATGCTATTTAATTGATTTAAGTTTCCTTGAAATAATAGGAGTAAGTTGTGAGGAATTTGCTTAAGGAAATGTGATGCTTAAAGGGTATTGAAGTTGGAAAGGAATTTATGGTTTTATGGTATTGAGTATTGAATTGATAAGACTGAGTTCGGGTGGAGAGCGATGGTTTGGGATGGGTAATTACTTCTAGTTCATTAAATGCTATTTGGATTTTAAGTAAGGTTTTAAGAAGATGATTAAGTGTTGTGCAGGGTTCTATTGTTTTAAGTTTTCTCATCAGAAATTGAAATCTATCTAAACTAATTGGTTTCATGGTTTCGAGTGAATAAGTAAAGAGTCATGATTTTAAATTGTTAGTAGGTTAGATGAATCTTGAGAAAAAGGCCTTGAGTGTTGTCTTTATTGGGTTGAGGAATTGGTTTATGATTAGCAGAGTATAAATTGAGGGAGTATGGAGGATTAGAACTAATTGGGATTTTGTTTATTAACATTTTCAAAATTTGGAGAATAATGTGTGGACAACCTAATGGTTTGCTGTCATTCTTGAAGAAACTTTAATTGGGAAATTTGGGATTGTAAGATCGAATTGGTAAAATGAGGATGTTGGGATTGTCGTGGGCTTGATATGGGTTATCTTCACTTAATCAAGCCAAGGGTTTGTAAATTAGCACCTACAGTACCATTAGGGGCGTTGGAAGGGACCGAGTTCCTTTATGATTTGTGACACTCAATTAGTTACTAATCAAGTGTAGGTGTTATAAAATGGATTGTAGATTTTGATTCTGGATTAGGAATGAGGGAAAGCTGAGCTGATGTGATATCGGTGCTAGCTACCAGGTAACCGTTTTCTGCTTTTTTTTTTTGTGCGTAGTGTTAGTAAGTAGATTGAAATTTTATTATTTGACAATTACGATGGTATATGGAAATGGGGTTTTGAACCACAGTTTGAGTTATTATTATCTGATGATTTCGATGATATATGGAAATGAGGTTTTGGACTATTATTTTCATAGTATAACTGTCTAGTGGAATTTTATTTTGAAAATATCATAAGCTATAATTTTGCATATTTAGAACCGAATATATACTGGTTTTAAACTATAGCATGATGCATATGGTGAAACTACTGAACTGGTTGAGTGCCTTATGAATTGATATGTTGCATATCTGGCTTATTGATGTGGTGATTAATTGTGTGTGACACCGGTGAATCTGAATATTGCTATCACATGATGAGATACCCTATTGCGCCACATGGAGAATACCCCTCACGGTTTCAGGAAGGGTAGATAGTCCATTCTGATCCGTATCACAGTTTCAGGGAGGGTAGAGAGTCCCTCCTGATCCGTACTGCAGTGCCAAGGGCAGGGTAGTAAGTCCCGATTGGTTCCACTTGTTTTCTCAGCGACTCGTGCACGACCGCTTGGGGTGGTTGTGATGAAAACATGATTTTAGAAATGATTTGGGAGATATTATTTTGATATTGTGATTATAATTATTGAAACATATGATTTTGGAGTTGATTTGAAATATATTATCTTATACCCGAAAGAATTTTGGCAACTATTTCTAGAATCATGATATGCATTCATGTAACATTTGATCATGTTTTGGAACCCTATATATGTATGTACTATTCCATTGGATACCTTACTAACATACACCGCACATAGATGAGTTGTTAGTGGTTACGTTGGGGCTACCCTCGTTTATCTCAATTTTGCAATTTCTAATAGCAGAGTAGGAGGCTAAAGGAAGGATTCGGGAACTTCTCACTGATAGTGAGTAATTCTGGGGCCATCAAGATAGAATAGTATAGAAAATCATTTTCTAACTATGTTAGTTGTTATCATTAAGTTGATTTCTTTTCCTAACATAGTTAGACCTTAAACTGTATTGAAATTAGTTAATAGTGATTGGATATGTAAATAAAATGTTGTTTAGGGAGTAATTGTTACAAACACAAATTGTCATTTAAATACTAAATGAAGGGAAAATTATTAGGGTTCATGAAATTCAATGAGACTTAATCATAGGCTTGGTTCATCGATAAACTAAAACCTTTTTGTGTGTTTCTTTATTTCTATCCTAAAATAGTTTTCAAAATCTCTTTTCTAAAAGAGATTGATTAGTTCAACTTAGTTGAATTGATTACCCTGTTGTTTGATTGAGATTTCAAAACAAATCTTCATGGGAATTATAATTTTATACTACTTCCGATCGGTACTCTTGCTGGTGAGCAAGCTTTTGGCGCCATTGCCAGGGATTTGTTAAAATCTCTTGGTTAACCATAGGCTAGTGTTAGTAAATTTCGCTTGAACTGTTAGGTTAGTTTGTAATTTCCATTCATAGTTTTTGTTTTATTTTTATTCTTTTTTTCTAGTTTGATACTCGCATTTTGGTTTTCGTCTTCTAAGTACCCTTTCGGCATATGTAACCTATACTTCCAGACAGATCGGAGGTAGTTCTTGAAGGATTGAATATCATTGAAGAAGAGACCCAAACCCAAACCAAAACTGAGACTGGATCTGAATTTGAATCCATGGCTGACAATAAATATGATAAAGCTACGGCCAACGACTTTGCAAGCCGGCATATGATGGCCACTCAGTCTTGCATTCGGATGCTAGAGATGGCAACATACTTGTTTGAGATCAAGCTTGTCATGGTCACGATGCTTCAATTGCACTGAATGTTCCATGGGCTCCATAATAAAGATGCAAACAAGCATCTAATGTATTTCTTGGAAGTTTGTGACTCTTTCAAGCAAAATGGAGTTCCTCAAGATGTTCTAAGGCTTCGCTTGTTCCCTTTGTATCTATAAAGCACAGCTAGAGATTGGTTTAACAACCTTCTTGAAGGATCCATCAACTCTTGGGATCAGCTTGAAAGCAAGTTTAGAGCTTATTTCTTCTATGATGATAAATCCGTGTAATTTAGAGATGAATTTTTGAGTTTCAGACAACACTCGGATGAGCATCTCTATGCAGTTTAGGAGAGATATAAGATGCTAAAGAAGCGATGTCATGAAGTAGATAAATGGGTGGTATTTCAAATATTTTTGCAATTGCATTAATCCTCAATTCAAGGCGATGGTTGATTCAATGACTAATGGGGGATATCGCAACGTTCCTGTTAATAAGGTGATCAGACTGTTGAATCAACTATCTGCAAATAACACTCAAGACATTGATAAGAGGACTAAACAATCTATTTGGACTATTAAATGACGGCTTTTATGAATTCTTTTATTGTTTATCTATTTTGATATTTTTCTAGGAAGGATATTTAGATCTTATTGATTTTGGTGTCATTGGATGATTGATTGATATTATAATGTCAATATGTTAAAGAAATTGTAAAGAATATATATGATTATTTTGTTAGTAAATTAAGGTGTTGAATTAATATTCAAGTTAAAAATTATTTTTAAATTTTTTATTTCCTTCCATCTAGCCCTCGGTGGATTCTGAGCTAACCCGTTAACTATTGACCAATTTTTTCTACCAGTTCACAGGCCAGTTCAGGTTTTATATCTTGGTATTTTCAACTTGTTTTGTTTTGTTTAATTTATTTGAAATTAAGTGGCCTCTTATACGTTGTTCGAACTTTGAAAAATGAGCTTCTTTTACATGTTATGTGGAACCAATTTTCCTCATTTCTTTTACATGTTATGTGGAACCAATTTTCCTACTAGGTATTTGTGTTTAGTAAGGAGAGCTAGTCAAATTTGGACCATCTAGATTTAATCTGAAGGGTTTATATTTGATTATTTCTAAAAGGATGTTTTTTAAGTAAAAAAATTAGTTTTTTAAAAAATGATAGTTAAAAGATTATCCTTATTTTGTATTTCATATCCATTAAAATAATATTTTTAAAAAACTGTAAACTTAAAAAAAAATCAAATCTGGACCATACAAACAAGATCCGAAGGTCCAGATATGACTAACTCTCCCTATTAAGTGTTGTCCTTGTAGGGAAAGTGGTTCCCATATGATATATATTCACTAAAATTAATAATATAGGATTTAACACTTAGTAGGGAAACTGGTTCCCATATGGTATATATTCACTAACGTTAATAATATAGGATTTATTATTTCATTGAAATCAAATCATGTAGACTATAGTTTCTAAGTCTTGAAGACTTTTCCAATGAATGAACAGATTGGAACGATCATAATTAACGTAATTTCTACTTCTGAAGGTTTTTCCACTTTGATCTTAAATTTGTGACATTAATTTTCAGGTAAACACCACTTCAAGTGCCTATAGCCAGTTATTAATTTTCAGGTAAACACCACTTCAAGTGCCTATAGCCAGTTAGTATTTTTTTTTTATTTATTTATTACGGTTGTATACATAGGCTCAAACTCAAGATCATGGGTTAAACTGGAAGCACCCACAGTCAATTGATCTAAACACTTGATGGTAGCTACAACCAGTTTTAATTCCTCTATTTTTTCTCATATATTGTATTTTTTTATTCACTAAATAATCTTTTTCCTTGGTTATGTACCTTCAATTTAAATTGAAAAAATGATCGTTTCTTGTTTGTAAAAATCTGCATACTCATTGGTTTCTCAACAAATTAATAGATATGTCTTGTAGACTTTACTTCTTACCATATAAATATGTTACCAAATTGATAATAGATATTCATCAGCATGGTTAATTAATTACGTTCCTATGAGTAGATGTATTGAAAGGATCGTATTCAATATTATGTCTTCGTCGTTTCTTGACAATTGGGAACCCTTCGCTCTGAAATTTGTGACTCCGATCCAGATATTTTGGGTAAGGATCACTTCAAAATGGGTGCATGTTAGTTTTCCCTTTTTTCCGGAATTTTTTGTGCCTACTTTCAAATTAAATTTACTTCAAGAAAACAATGGGTTTGTTCGATTATATTTCCTATTTTTATGTTACAAGATAAATTCTGTAGAGTAATTTTTAAGAACAGGTTTTGGGAAAAAAAACTAAAAAGACTGTTTAAATCATTATTTTGAAAAACATATCTGAAATTGTAAAATGTTTGGTCGAAAAAAAATACTTTGCTTTATTATAATTTAATGCAAATACAAAATTCTTCACCTCTTTTCTAATTTTGTAGAGAAAAAAAAGTAACAAAACATAAAAAAAAGTTCTTTTTTTTTTCTTTTTGAATAAGGTGCGCCAATATAAGGTTCAGAAGTTTTTTTTAAGTCCACTCAGTGCTATATTGATATAGCTTTATATGGTGTGATTTCAACCCTGAAATTATTTTTTGGGTCCAATTTCGTCAAACCCTAACGAAAATTTAATTCTGGCTGATAAAATTATGATTAATCAAATTTCTAACCAAGAATTATGCATTTGGCCCGGCTTACGCGGCAATCTTTGAGTGAAAAAAAATTCATTCCGTGGGTGGCAGAATGAATTTTTTCCCTCCCACAAAATAATCACCATTTGTCAAGGCTACCTCAAAAAATGTTTGATAATTATTTAATTTCCATTATTGTTGTAATTATATGTATATTATTACAGTATCCATTCCCCGAGTAAAAATAATTATGCAAGAGATTATACAAAGATAATTTGCCAAGGCAGAGGATTTTTACTCATGTTTCTTGGATTTTTTTTTTCAACCAATAGGAAGCGACATATATATATATATATATATATTTTTGGAATGCATTCCATAGATAGCTCTGATGTAGTTTAGACGCGTCTAACATGACTGAATTTTCTTTTTGCTTCATGACTGGGCAATAGGGTGGAGTCACACAGATGTTACCTTTGTGCTATAGACTTGAAAACAATTGATAAAGAAAATAAGTCAATGCACAAAAGCTTATGATCATTGATCATTAAGGGCATGTTTGGATTAGCTTTTGAGAAAAAAATTGGAAAAAAAATCATTTTCAATGGATAAATTGCAAGTGTTTTAAGTCCTAATAATAAGGGTATTCAACAGGGGGATCCCTTATCTCCTTATATATTCTTTCAGCAAATGTTCTATCATGTTTAATCCTTCAAAAGGAATTCTATAATGAATGGAAATGTATTAAGTTATGTCGAGCAGCCCACTCTATTACTCATCTCCTCTATGCTGATGACTCTCTTTTATTCACGGAGGCTTTGGAACAAGGATTTGCAATAATCTCATATGTGCTTAATTGGTATTGTGAATTATCTGGACAGTTGGTCAACAAACCTAAATGAAGCATTGTGTTTAGCCCAAATGTTCCTTATTTGAAGAAGAATCATTTCTCCAGATCCATTGATATTAGTTTCTCAAGTAGATTGGGGAAATATCTTGGTACATGGGTGGACCCGGGAAGAAATAAATCCTTAATTTAACAGCACGTTCTAAATGCGATAGATTCCCAAACACCTTCATGGAAGTCAAAGCTATTATCTCAAACTAGTCGTCTGACCCTCATCAAATTAGTTCTTTCTGCAGTCAATATCCATATACTCTCATGCATCAAGCTCCCTATCAAAATTTGTGATCAAATTGACAGTCGATGCTTGAATTTTTTCTGGGGACACAATGGTTCATCAAATAGGATGCACCTATCTAATAGAAATAATCTTTTCTTGCCAGTGGAACAAGGTGGTTTGTGTAACGCCTCAATTTTACTACTATATTATAACATTTTAATTGAATTATAACCACTTTTCCAGTGCCAGAAACCCGAAAATATGAAAATTTTAAAACTTTTTCTTTCTGAATATCAATCTACTTTATTTCTATTGGAATGGGTTTTTCTGATAAATTATAATAATGTAAAACTTTCCTAAAACAATTAAAGATATATTAAAACTCTTAGAGTATCTATTTCTTATTTATAGTACTGGGGAAATTTATATTTCTTTACTCATATATACATTTCTATTTTCTATACTTTTCTCTAATAATTTAATGACATATCATAAATGAATAATAATACTAAAACATTCCACTACCATAGTGCAGCAGATACTCCTACTTTCACCACATTATCTTTTATTTCTTTCGTCTAATCTTCTTCTAGCACTCATGCCTTAACTCAACCATCTCACTATCTCCCAGTTTCTCTGTAAAACAGCAGTTCAACGCAGTTTATGTCATTAACTGTAACTTTTATGCATGCATTGTCATGTATACATTTTATAAACCTTTACAAATAATGATATCATTTATCCTACTAATCTGGGTGACATAAACACATACCAACCACTGATAACGATATCCTCGTTAACTAGTTGATTTAACCTTTGCCTAAATGCGCCTTGGGGGTTAAAATCAAAATTAATCCAAAGATTGCAATATAGGTTGCAACCCCGGGTCGTTTCACTTGAGGAGTCTTTTTAAACTACCTAACTTAACTAAATGCAAGTAAAACAATAAAAGATATCGGGGTTTTTGGTTTGAAAATTCATTTACTAAAACTATTGACAAATGCAATTACTTGTTTTTAGTATTTTTTTGATTAATGAGTGAAAAGAGTTTGGATTAAGGGAAATTTATAAAATGGGCTTTGGTAGTTTACGGTGGCTCTTACGCTTCATTAAATTGATATTGGGAGTTAAATGATTCACCAAGTATAATTAAAAAATCCCCAAGCAACCACTAGGGGTCCACTAGCCCTAATTAATAACTAATCAAGAAACCACTTTCATAGCTATTACTTAGGGTTAGTGTTAAGCTCCACTTGGTGTGTATTGAAACTTGGGTTTTGAAAATCGATTCCTCTCAAGAATGTGCAACAACAGCATTCAATTGGACAAATTAAGCTACACAATCTAGCAACCAGTAAAAATCATATAGCATTTATAAATCTAATAGGAAATTTAAACATACATATCATTCAATTACATAACTCAATATCCAACACAAGTGTTCCAATTCATAAACAACTAGAAAAGGAAATCATGTCTCAAATCCAAATGTACAAAGAGAAATGCAACCACAAGATTCAATACATAAGGAAAAGAGCATGAGAAAACAAACAACTCCCCTATTTCGCCCACTAAAGCTCGAGCCACCTTCACACCACCAAAGAACCAAGATTCTAGCCTCTCATATCTTCAAATTCATGCCCAAGAGGACCCATGATGATAGCCTCCATGAATGAAGAAAATAGAAGGAAAAATAGAGTAAAAATGGAAGATGGAAAGGGAAGGAACAAGAAAAACAAGCAATAATGGGTGAAATGGAGTGAGGAGATGAAAGTTTTGGAGAGGAACTGGAAGGGAAATGGTGAAACTCTTGCAGAGGCCTTGTATTTTCGTGTTAGGAGGCTTAAAGAGCTCAAATTCAGGGATTGGGTCCTATTTATATCATCCTAGGAACCCTAAAACTAGTGACAACACTTTGCTGATGCGTCCCGCTCGCACACGGCAAGCTCACGGTGAGCAAACATGCTTTCTGCCCCACTTTTCTGTCACTAGCCGTGGGATAGCCGTGGCGAGCCCAAAGCGAGCAGCGAACTTCTGCCTCCGTGTTCAGATTCCTTTTGTGTTCTGTCCTACATTCCTTTTCGTGATTTAGCTCTTTAATTTGGGTGTGTTCCTTCCATGATTTACACATAAAATGGACTTAAAGTAGCATCAAAATGTTCTTGAAAATGGGTTAAACAATAAATCATGCTAATTATGTTCAAATTACCCTTTACTAGAACAAATTCTAACAAAGTGTACAAAAGTCAGAAATTACCCTAATTAGGTGCTATTACCCCAAGAACATGCAATAATCCAATGATTTTATCAATGAAAAAGTGTATAAAAATATGGTGCAATCACTAGTGGAAGTTCTACCTATAGGACTTCTCGTTATAACTATCCCGTTATAATGTAACTAAACTGGCAAAGGGGTAGCGAACCACCTAAGCCCTAGTGTACTCCAACATGAAAGGAATAAAAGACATACAATTTATATGCAACAGGTATTACAAAATTATATATGTAATTTAGTGTAATGAGATTAACTGCAACCTAGATACCAGAATGTAGTCCTGAGCCTGCTCCTTTCCTTTCCACTGACTTCTTCAACTTATGTCACTATCAATACTTATTTACATGTAATATATAAATAATAAATTAATACCTACATTCCTATATAATTATCTATCGTCTCTCATAAATCCTAAATACTTGATGCTACCCCAAGTCTCTATATATATGTGATGTATTATAACTTATTATAATTAGCTTGATCGTTTAAGATAAAAAAGGTCACTATCAATTACTCCATTCCAATTAATCTTTCTTATTCTCAATGTTTGACCAATAGTTTGCATAAGAACCCTTATTTAAAGACCTTAATCGTTTACACATCTATATATATACTAACTTTCTATTCTTCACAAAAATTCAAGAACCAGTCAATCAATAGTGTAAATCGAGCCCAAATAATTCAATTTATTAAAGAATATTACAAATCATTATTCCCAATATTTCTATATACTTAAACACTTACAAACTTATCCTTATTCTCGCTTCCTTACACCTAAAATTTAAATACAATTCTTAACAACATATTTATAACCCAAAACCACAAAATTAATCAATCCACCTTTTCTCATTATCTAATAATTGCCTTTCCTTTCTTAATTTGCCTTCTATATATAAAAAAATTCCAGATTAACTAATAATATAAAAGCCTTCAATAATAACTAAAATCAGATTTCGCCTCTTAAGGTCCTTAACCTTTTTGAAACCATTTTATCAATCAAATTCTTATAACCATAATTTAATACTAAGTCTAATATGACCAAGGTTTAGCCTTTGATTAATCATCCCCAACCTTAGTTTGAAACTTTAGGATAGAATGAATCTTAATAAACATTCATAATCTCTAATCGTCTTGGAATATTGATTTAACTAATAGGGGTCCTAAAACAGTAAAGTCCCATCAGATTTAATCCTTCTAAACATCCAAATCATTTACAACATCTAGTTTGCTCTTTTAAAGGTCTAATATGACTTTTGAAACTTCACCTCCAACATTCTAACAATTAGATCCCTATAATCAATTATTATCGTAAACATTAACAAAGATAATGTTCAGATTCAAACAACATCCATAAGACCTAACTCAAATTTCTCATATTCTTGAATTATTACATGAGTCAAACCAAATAAATTTCAAATCTTTAAACTCCCAACTTCTTGTATCCTGTAACTTCTATAATTATAAACTAAGGTTCAAAACTGTAAATGATCGGTTTCAATTTTAGATTCATCCCTAAACCTTCATGATAAAACCTCTAAATCAATTTAGATTCAGTTAATAACCATTGAACCTTCAAACACTAAAATTTGGATTCGATTTCTTTTCCTCTTAACTTTAAATCTTATAAACATTCCAAAATCCCATAATCACAGCTCGAATCAAACCAAACAACAAACCCTATAAAACACCGAATTCCTTGTATACTTTATCTTCAACTGACATTAAACAATAACAATCATATTTGATAATCACAGACTAAAAATCAAGCACCTTGACAATCAACATTAATTCCATCGTTTTTGACATATCCATAAGATCAGAGAACATAAGCAAGTAGCTCTATGATGTGTCTCTAAAGCCTCTTACTCAACCCTCATCTCCAATCTTAGGTTTCATTAACTACAACTAACTTCCATCCCCTTCTCAGTCTACATGTAGACATTTAAGCTTCTTGTGCATTTCACCGGTATTAACCCTTTCAGATTAGTCCTCAATCACCTTAGGATCCCAAAACTATATTCATAATAAATTTCTAGACTTCTATTAGGTAAACACTTCCATTCTTAAATTATTTCTCGAGGCAATATTTAAATCTTCTATTATACCCCACTAAATTTCTATATAGACTTCCATATTACATACCATCCATTAAGTTCCTTTTTATCTCCCCCCAACACCTCCCAATCAGTACCATAAAAGATTAACTCTTCTATCGAATTTCTTTCGACAAAAACCTACAACTACAGATTGACCCTCCAACTGCTTCTATAATTAATCTTACACCATTTTTTTACTATCTAAGCTAATGTCAAAGCTAAACACTGGATTATACATTACCTGAAACAAAATAAAGACTTCTATTAATACCAGTCTCTGTGTAAACTAAACAAATACTTTATATACCTCTAATCAGATACCCACACTTCAGTATAATCTTTTCTAATAAATTTCAACCTCCAGTTCATATAATCCCTATTCTAAAACCAATATGATTCACAAGCAGAAACAGAGTAATAGAGAATTAATCAAATTTCACATTCCAACATAAATAGAGCAGACACTTCCTTAACACCATTTTTATCCTATTTTCAACTTCATTATATCACCAAATTACTATTATTCCAAGTAAAAAAATCACCTCAATCTCCATAGAAGAAAGGAATTGGAAGTTGCAGAAATCACCTAACTTAATCATACAAGGGTTAATTTCAATTTAATCTTATCACCATCACTTCTTCCTCATCACTAAAGCACCAAAGCACAAGCCAACAAAGAGGCAACAAAATCAGATTCCCTTAACATAAATTCCTCTTCTTCCTACCCTCTGCCCAACCGAAAACACACACAAAAGAGAAACCAGAATTTCTCATCATCATTCTAGCTTTCAATCACACTGAATAATGCTCTAATCAAAACCCAATACCAACCAATTATTTCCCCTTCACCACCAGCCACTGAACAGAACAAGAAAAGAGAAAAAAATCAAGCAACCTCCCCTTCCATTAATAATCAACCATACACCATCAACCAAACAATCAATAATAACTATATTTTCTCCTTTTCAAATCAATTAGAGTAGAATATCAGTGAAGAACAGAGAAAGAAGAACAAGAATTTCAATTCAAACAGGGAAAAATCGGATAGAAAAAGAACCACCCAAAATTCAACATACAAACACCCTATGAGCTTTAACTCACTCCCAATCACATTTAATCAAGCTTATGAGTAGTTGAAGACCGAAAAATCGGACCCAGAAGCTTGAGTGAACAGTACCCAGGTTTGGATCCTTAGAGCAAACTGACTAAACACACTTCCTCACTCAAAATTGCTTCTCAAATCGCATCAATGGTAGCCTAAACTTCATTTTTATGAATTCAGAATCCTCAAAAATCCTTGAAATCAAATCGTTTCTTTCCTCAAACTCACTCAAATCGGACCAAGAAGGAAAGGAAAACGAAGGAAAGACACTCACCCAAAACCATCTCAAGCTTTGTGTGCGTCTCCGCATCATTTCATCGTCGTTCTTCGTCGATTTTGCCACCGTCGGCCCCTGGGTTCGAAGAACAGAGGAAGGAGAGTGAGAGAGAGGGTGTCGGGTTTGAGAGAAAACAGAGAGGGAGTCGGCGAAGAAGAGAGAAGGCTGAAAGAATAAGGAACACGTGGGAGTATAAAAAGTAAGGAAGAAATATATATTTTAAATAGGTGATTTACCATTTTGCCTCCCCTACAATAACTAAAAATATTTTTAACTAGGGGCAGATATTGTCATTTTTATTTTCTCTTTCCGGTTTTGCCCTTCAATGGTAATTTTATTTACCATTACCAATTTTTGATACATCTGACTTTACTCCCAAAATAATTTCTCTAGATATGCTTTAATTTTCAAATTTATTTATAAGACTTTTTAAATATCAAGCAATACGCCAAGGTTCTAAATATTCCCTTATTTAAATTAATCTTCTAACTATTTTTCCTCAACTAATGGAGAAAATAAGCCTTAGAAATTATTAAAAATACATGTAAGACTTTTTAATTTTTAAATGACATTCCAAGACCTTAAATAAATCATTTTTATCTCTTTTTGAAAATTTGGGGTGTTACAGTTTAGGCATTCGGCACATGGAATTAGTTAACAAATCTCTCCAAGCTAAGCAAGTATGGCATATTTTATTTGCAGATCAATCATCTCTCTTATCAATGACAATGGGAAAAGAGTATATAGATTGGTCAAAAGAACAATGGCTTAAGAGACCATATAATTCTTCATTGTTATGGAAAGACATCCTTGAATGTAGTTCCTTTATTACTGACAACCTTAAATGGCAAATTGGTAATGGTTTGTCTATTTCTCTCAACCAGCCTTTGTGGTGGCCCATGCAAGGCTCAGTTGGAAATTTTAGAATTCATCATGTTTCTGACCTACTTACGCATACTCCCTATCCTTGGAACCCTATTCAATGTAAAGTTTCTTTAATCCGAAGACATTACAATGGTCCTACATTTGAAAGCATCTTATATACTCCAGTCTTAATTCTTTGAGAAAAAGATTCTCTCATCTAGTCTGAATGCATATCTGGTACCTATACAGCAAAACTGGGTTACAGAAAGCTTTTTGATTCCAAATTTCATGTGCAGCCCTCCCATGATCATTTCTGGAAATTCCGATGGTCAATATCTCTTCCCAGGAAACAACTACTTTTTATCTAGAGCTCAAGAATAAGGCATTACTGACTATTAATATCTTACGGGCTCATCATTTAGCTGTGGGAGGTTCGTGTTGATTCGGATGTTTTGTTGATGAATCCATGCATCATATGTTCTTTACGTGTCCCCTTACTAAAGTAGTTTGGTTTGGGTGCTTTCCAATTTGCCCTCCTAGCCATCTTTCTTTAAATGATCTTCTCAACTAGCTTAAAATGATTCTCTTATCCAATGATAATGAACAATCCTTGGTGAAAGGTATTATTATCATGTTAAATGTTTTGTGGTTCAAGAGAAACTTAGTGGTTCACAACGGTAAACTTTCTCAGCCTCAGGACATAATTAGGGATACACAACTCTATCGTATTTCTCCTTAATGGCTTTTTCCACCAAGATGGTCCAAGTCATAGACAGTTGCTATCCCACGAGCTCTGGTTCAATGCAGCATAATCAATGGGAGTTTTTCTTCAGAAAATGGAAGGTGAATTGCACAGTTCATTGTCGTATCCTTATTTTCTTTGATAAGAAACCATTACAAGACTTAAATTAGCTACAAAGACCTATTCCAAGCAGTCTTTTCAATCTTGCATGTTTCAGAGCAGCCTTATACTGGATCAACATTTTAGGTAATCCTTATGAATCCATATCTATATGGAATGTCCACAAAAGGATGATGGATTTCTCATACTGGTCCCAGATTATCAATCACATCATTGCTCAAGACATTATGGAACTTCTCAAACCTTACCATCTTATAAATATAGGAACTATCTCTATTAGTCAATTTCATGTTGTTGCACCTTCTTTCTTTTTATCAAACATTATTAAACCTATGTAATCCTTTTATTATTAATGTCATTTTGTTTTTATATAAAAAAATAATAGATTATGGGTTATAACTTCTGAAACTGTAAAAAAAATAGCTTTTGACAAAACTTAGGTTTTCTGCTTCAAAATTAGGTTTTCGGGCTAAAAAGCTATTTTTGAAAAGCTATGAGTGTTTGTCTGGCTTAACTGAAACCTAGGTTTTGACAGTTAAAAGCTATTCTAGAAAAGCTAAGGGTATTTGTCTACTCTAACTTTGAAACCTAGGTTTGGGCCGAAACCTTAGTTTCAAAAGCTATTGCCAAACAGGCACTAAGTCCACGATGTATTTGCAATGTTATGCCCCCTCCCCTCTTGCCACTCAACTTTTTCCAACTTTTCCATTGTTGTTAATCATAAGCATCGGTAAATTAAAAACTTTTTGTGTGTTTCTTTATTTCTATACTAAAATATTTTTCTAAAACCTGTTTTCCAAAAGATTTGATTAGTTCAACTTAGTTGAACTGATTACCTTGTTGTTTGATTGAGATTTTAAAACAAATCTCGTGATCCGTACTCTTGTTGGCGAACAAGTTTTTGGAGTCTTTGACAGGAATTTGTAAAAATCACTTGGTCAACCCTAGGCTAGTGTTAGTAAATTTCTCTTGAACTGTTAGGTTAGTTTCTAATTTCCATTCATAGTTATTTTTGTTTTATTTTTATTCTTCTTTTCTAGTTTGATACTCACATTTTGGTTTCCGTCTTCTAGGTACGCTTTCAGCATATGCAACTTGCACATCCAAAAGAATCGGAGGTAGTGCTTGAAGGATTGAATATTATTAAAGAAGAAACCCAAACCCAAACCGAAATTAAGATTGGATCTAAATCTGATTTTGAGGTTGAAACCATGGCTGACGATGAATATGATAGAGCTACAATCAATGACTTTGGAAGCAGAAATATGAGGTGTTAGTGCTGGCTGTCACCCAAGAGGGGGGATGAATTTGGTGAAGGAATAAAACTTGAATTCTATTATTCAAAACACAAGTGAAGATGTTTCAAAATCCTTTTAGGTTTATCACTGAGAATATTTTAAATCATGAAATGCCTTAAAGAATATATAAGATAAATATGCTGGAAGATAAAAGAGTTAAGGGAAGAGTTAGTGCACACAGAATTTATCCTGGTTCGGTCAACCCAGACCTACATCCAGTCCTCAGGCTCCACCTGAGATTTTCACTACACTCTTGTTTAAACCGGGCACAAGAGAAGCCTTTACAACCCACAAGTTTAGCCGAGCACTTGTGAAGCCTACCACAGGTTTTACGAACACAGGTTCACCTGCCAACCTTTTCACAGAGCTTTAGAATTCTCTCTAAACACTCCCCCTTACAACTTGTAAGGTTACAACCCTGTTCTCAAAGTACCAAGCTTTAGAACAACCTCAAACAACAGAGGATTTCAAATAATAGGTTCACTAATGAACGGATTGTGATAATCACTTAAGTACAAAGGAATATATGATGAAACTATAATCCTAGAGCTTATCAATCTGACAATGTGAGATCTAGCTCTATTTTTCTAATTCACTCAATTCATCATTTCTGGGCTCACTGATTTATATCTAATACTCTGTGCATAGCCTCTTGTTCTTCATCTCGTATTATCTTGTCATGTAAATGCGTTGTGTGTCCTCCTCCCATCTTCTGATGTCTTCAAGTCTTTATATATGGTATTATACTTTTCTATCCGTTGGAGACTTGGAGAACTAGCCGTTGACACTTTTCTTTCTTTCTTCTCTTGCTTCAACTAATCTTGCAGAAGATAAGACAAGAGAAACAGAGACTGTGAGTAACGTTATTCTGCTGCTACCTGCCACTGTACTTGCATGTCAGCTTTTTCATTAGCGCTAGTTCTCGTGGCTATCGCTATCTTGACAGTGTGAGTCCTGCACTTAAGCTGTTAGCTAAAATAGATAATTATGTAATGCACAGAAGATGCTATCGTAAGCTTAGTTTATTAGCTCAATGTATCAGCTTAGTTTATCTAAGTTATTACTATGAGCATTCTCTTATCGATAGCTAGATGTGTTATCGCTAGCAACTATGTTATCGCTAGTTAACTCATTTGTTCTCAGGCACTTGCTATCTGAATGTTTATTATCTGAAGTACTCTGTTATCGATAGCTTAACCTGTTATCTATAGCAGCCTATGATATCACTAGCTGATTCTATTAGCTCAGGGTCTTGATTTATATTTCTGCTATTTTTCCTCTCTTTCATTTGTTCATGTTCTCTATGAACTTCTAGCGATAGTAAATGACTTAGCGATAGATATTAACTTTGTTGTTACTAAGTCTTCATTTGCTATGGCTCTTTGTCTATTAGCGATAGGCTCTAGCTCTAGTGATAGTGATCTGTTACCTATCATATTTTACTTGATTAATTCACAGGTAACTTACACTTATTTACTTATGTTATCTATGGGGCTAGTCTTCATCAAAACTTAAGATTCTAACATGAGGGACACTCAGTCTTACGTTTGGATGTCAGAGATGACAGCACATTCGTTTGAGATCAAACTTGTGATGATCACGATGCTGCAATTGTACGGAATGTTCCATGGACTCTATAATGAAAATGCAAACAAGCATCTAATGTATTTCTTGGAAGTCTGTGACTCTTTCAAGAAAAACGGGGTCTCTCAAGATGTTCTAAGGCTCCACTTATTCCCTTTGTCTCATTAAGGCATAACTAAAGATTGGTTTAACAACCTTCCTGAAGGACCCATCAACTATTAGAATCAGATTGAAAGCAAGTTTAGAGCTCAATTCTTCTCTGATGATAAATCTGTGGAAGTTAAAGATGAATTTTTGAACTTTTGACAACACCCAATGAGCATCTTTATGTAGGTTGGGAGAGATATAAGATGGTAATGAAGCGATGCCCTAATCATGGGGTAGATTAACGGGTGGTAGTTCAAGTATTTGCAATCGCCTTAATTAATCCTCAATCTAAGGTGATGGTTGATTTAATGACTAATGGAGGATATTGCAATGTTCCTGTTAATGAGGTGATCAAATTGTTGGATCAACTAGGCAAACAACACTTAAGACACTGATAGGAGGACTACATAATCTATTTTGACTATTAAAGGCGACTCATCATCGCAAATTACAGCGCGGTTTGAGTTGATAAAAATCTCAAATGAAGCAGGGAAATTCTCAAAATGTGCAGTCTTCCTATGCTACACCGACCTTCTGCGATCAATGCAATGACGTTCATTTGCCTGATCATTGCCTTCTCTACATGGGTAAATTTCAAAACTCTCAGAATAACCCTTACTATCAGACCTATAATATATAATGGAGAAATCATCCTAATTTCTCATGGAGTAATGGGCAGACCATGAATCCACTTGCATCTTCTGGTGTTAAGCAAAATCATTTACAGGGTTTTCAAATTCAATCAAGGAAAATACCTACTAAGGAAGGAGAGTCTAAAATGGCAAAGATGTTAGCTCAATTCTTAGCTAACCAAGAAAATGAAAGAGCTGAAACTCTAAAGCGACTTTTTCTCTTCATAAGACAAGAATTAAGAACCTTGAATCCAAATGGGGCAGTTGGCCGCACACATGAATGCTATGTCAAAAAGAAGTCTTCCACGTGATACCATCCCAATCCTAAAAGTAATCATAATGAGGAATCTAAGGCAATCCGGTAGGAAATTGAAAGAAAATGCTAGATATGACTACACCATGTGTTATGTGCAATAACGCTAATGATAAAGTTACTCTTAACAAATATGACGATTTCATTGAAGAAACTGTCATGGAAGAGGATGTCATCAAAAAGAGGAAGAAAGAGGAGAATAAACATGATGTTAGAACCAAAAAGCACAGGGATGACATAAAGAAGCAAGAAAAGGCATCAACATTTTTTTCTTTATGCATCCACTTCTGTTTCCACAACGATTCAAGAAGAAAGAGGAAGATATTTGTACTGACAAAAAAAAACAATGAGATAATAATTAATTCTTTATTAATAATTTAATTATTTTATGGATATATTTAATAAAGGTAAATTTGTGGCTTAGTACTTATCTTGAGGGTGTTAAGTCCAAATTCTTGTTTTATCAAGTGGAGAATGTCATTTTGGTTTGAGCACTATGGAATTTCCAAAGTGTCCTTCTAAAAAAACAAAAAAAGTACGCAAAAAACATATTTTTTAAGGCGAAGGAGCGGATTTAATAACAAAATTTTTGGCCAAGAACATCTGGCACCACGAAGTTTTTTTAGGACCTTATATGCACATGAAGTTTCAAAAGTGGGGCGTTTTTAATAAAACCATTAACTGAACCCTAACAGCGTTACTTTATAATATATGGGACCTACACTTTGGACACATGTACATTCCCTATCTAATATTAACTGTGAAGTTTCTAAAGCATAATGTTACTGGGAAAGTTAGGCTTGTTATGAAGCAATCTAAGACACTCAATATCTACGCAAATCATTTCGGTACGCGAGAGGATGCCATGAGTTATGCCTATAAATTTAAATGTGGAGTAGGTTGGTGTAATGTTGGAGACTTGGACGTCGAGGGTGGTCATGATAGAGATGATGTTGTTGCAATCAATGGATTTGGGTGTATAATAGGGAATGAAAAATGACACATGTCGACAGTGTGGGTCATTGCAACGTTAAAATGGAGAAAGTGGAGAGTCAGGTATCCATTGCGTGGGTCCCTGATTGCACCTGATTATTTATGTTTCTAACCACTAATTTTGGGAAATTAGCACTTGTCTTAGGCTAATACATAGCTATTTAGGCACTTTTATACTTAGAGTTCCAATGCATTAAGTTATTTGCATTTTAGTGCTAAATTAAACGTTTTAAGGTTTAAACTCATGCATTTATGATTTATGGACTTGGGATATTACAATTTGTGCTTGAATTTGTCATTGTAGTAAGTCTTGATGAAGATGTGTTCGAATTCCAGAAATTACAGTTTAGTGCTCGAATTCCAGAAAATACAACTAAGTCCCATGGCACAGCATATCTCAACTGGACAAGGACAAGTTTGGTAATTTGGGAGCTTAAAGGAGGGCAAAGATGAGATAAAAATTGCTGGGTTTTGTTTTCATATTTTTTTAATTAGAGATTGCAAAGGTAAGGGCCTTGTTTGGAAGTTCAATTGGGTATCTAACCAAAACCCTTGGATCTTGGGCTTAATTTCCATCAACCAAACAGCCCTTTACCTCCTTTAATCCCTAAAACTTACCCAGGCCCGAAATGCTTCACTCCTGGCGAAACCAACATCACAAACCACCATCGCACACCATTTTCAGCAACCACCATCCTCTCATCCTCGCCTACCTCCATCACCACCATCGGCTTCTTCACCTCCATTCCATCCACCAAGCTGACAGGTTCCACCTCCCATCATCCTCCCTTCCTTGTATCTCCATCTTCAACCACTGCATAACAATCTTTATCGCACAACGCCACCACCATCGCATTCCTCTCTTTCTCTTCCTCATTCGACCACCATCTTGAACTCTCGGCTCACTCTCTTCTCCATCATCGCCACACATATTCCCTTCAGCTCTAGATTCGGCCATTCTTGAAGAGTCAAATTATACCTTCAAGAGGAGACTCATTGTATGTTGTCAAAGGTTTCCACTACCAAGAGATTTTCTAACAATTGGCTAGTTGACTAATTGTGCATTAGTAACTAGGTTAATTGGACTTAGGCGATTGCCTTTGGTTTTTAACATTCGGTCTTGGATTTTGAACTCCCAATTCATTTGAGAAGCTATGATGATTGCAAAGTTTTCACTAAGAACCTTTTTTTTCATTAAATAGTTTTCAAAAACAATCTACTTTGCTTTCCTTATTTTAAAACCCTGAAACAAGTCAATATACATTTCTTAACTCAAAAATACCAAAAACATCATTTCAATGACAAAACCCCAGTTTTATAGCTTTCTTTTGCATTTCGTTTAGTCTAGGCATCAAAACAAATTGACTCCTTTGAGAGACGCCCGAGGTTGTGCCACTATTGCACAAGCCTTGGTTTTACATATTTTCTTGCATTTGACCCCGAGGTGCACTATACCGACAAAGGTCAAATCAGTCTCACATAATACAAAATTAACGATAGTTATGTTGGACTTAACTGTTTTGTTAAAAATGTCCTACTTTTTAAACTTTATGTGCATATAAGGTCTTAAAAAAAACTTTATGGTGCTAGATGCTCCTGGCAAAAAACTTTATTTTTAAATCCGCTCCTTCGCCCTTAACGGTGTTAGTGTTCAATTAACGGTTTTGTTAAAAACGCCCCACTTTTGAAACTTCATATGCATATAAGGTCCTAAAAAAACTTTGTGGTGCCAGATGCTCCTGGACAAATACTTTACTGTTAAATCCGCTCCTTCGCCCTATTTTTTAATTCCTCCCCTTTTGTCACCGACTTAATAAGGGAGCATAGAAGAAGCTTCATGAATCTTGAAGCTTGATCGCAATGCCTTTCTTCCTCTTGTGTTTCCCTTCTTGATTTCTCCTATATTCAAATCCTTGTTCTCTGTTCTATTTTGGGTCGAGACTCTGATTGGTAGGAACAGGGGAAAATTTGAGAAGCTTCTGAGATATCTCTTTCTCCTTGCTAAGTGTTACTAATGAAAGCTTTGTTACTGAGCTGTGCGTGGGTGTAGAGGGAAAGGATGTTGAAGCAAGCTCGAATCAAAGTCTAAGGAGCTTATTTGGATAGGTAACGTCCGTCTAACTGTGTTGGTTTGTGTAAAAGGAAGTTGAAATTTTGGTTGTTTTTTTCTGTTGAACTGATTCTTGGAAACAAAATGTTATGATAATATAATTAGGAATATGTTAGTTAATTTGTTAGTTGAGTAGAGTTAGGCTTAGTACCGATTACTTAATTAATGGATTAATTAATTTATTATTATATGTTTTGGTAGAATTATTATTATTATGTTTTGCTATTTATTATTATGCTTGGGATTATTATTATTATTATTATTATTATTATTATTGTTATTATGTTTTGGGCTAATTGGGCTTAATGATTTATTAGGTCTGATTGTAATACTAGTCAAGTCAGTATATAAACCTGATTAGGGCATATTATGTTGTCGTCTTGCATTATGAATTAATCAGATTTGAGTTTCCTATTCCTCTCTGCCGTCTCTCTGATTTCTTGTTCTTTAATCCCTCTAAATTTCTTCCTTTCTCCTACTTTTCTACCCTATATTTCCTAAATTAAAAATACAGAATATTAATTCTGTAACAGTGGCATCAGAGCAAGGTGATTCTTGGCCCCTTCTGCGTGTGTACCTAATTAGTGCATGGTAAATAAGCGTGCCCAGAAATTGAAGATGACAGATCAGCGCTTAGAGGCTATAGAACAAAGATTAAACAGGGTTGATCAGCTACAAGAGGCGATTCTTCGTCTCACAACTCACCTGGACACCCTGTACGAAGAACCTCGCCATGGTCCTCACAACGAAGACCGCCGATTGGGCTATGGTCACGGCGATGGACACCCCCATCAGCCCAGGCGGACCCAACTGAGCAAAGTGGAGTTTCCAAGGTATGAAGGCCGAGATATACTGTCTTGGCTATTGAAATGCGAGAGCTTTTTTGAAGTCGATTGAACCCCGGAGGAGAATAAGGTTCGGATCGCATCTATCCACCTTGATGAAAGAACTTACCAATGGCACAGAGCTCTCGAACGGAGGTTGTGAGGTCGCCTTCCTATCTGGGAGGAGTATGCAGTGCTTTTATAGGATGCTTTTGGGCCGCCGTTCGAGACCCCCATGGGTGACTTCACCCACCTTCGCCACACGGGTTCCCTCGTTGATTTCAATTCGGAATGGGATTTGGTGACTGCGAAATTGGATTTGGCCGAAGACTACATGGTCGATGCTTACATATCGGCTCTTAAGCCTGAAATCCAAGGCCCGGTCAGAATGTTTAGCCCTCGCACGCTTCAGGATGCTCGCCGATTAGCACGAATGCAAGAGTCGATCATGGAAAAGCAGAGAGCCCACTCGAAATACCATCCTAGTTCGAGTTTTAACGCTGCAACTAGTTTGGTCAACACACATAAGTCTTCACATAATTACAAAAATGCCCTCCTCACTATGGGTCATTCAGAAAAGGGCCCAGCTACACTTCTTGGACCTGTTTCGACCACTGGGCAGCCCAAGCAGCAAAACAGAGCACCCAAGGTGCTCTCTCCTGAAGAAGAAGCTGATCACCGAATTAAAAACCTGTGTTTTTACTGCCATCAGAAATTTTCTCGTGACCATAAGTGCCCACAACGGGAAAGATTTCAGCTTCATTATGTTGATAATACTAATTTTCCTGATCTTGTTCCCTATGACATCCTAGATGAACCTGAACAAGACCTTGAAATTGAGGAGGAACAACCACAAATTTCTTTACATGCTATTGGGGGTGTTGATGGCTTGACTTCAATGCGCGTGCCGGGTGCAGTGGGTAAAAGACCCATTCAAATTTTGATTGATAATGGCAGCTCCCATGACTTTATAGACCTTCAACTAGCCCACAAATTGGGGTGGCAGCAAAGTGGCCCTGTTTTACCTTCGGTAGAGATCCCGGGTGGAAAAAAATTGCAGGTTCTTGGTATCATGAAGGGCTTTAAATGGAGAATGCAGGGGCTTGAATTTACTTTTGATTTTCGGGTAATGGACTTGAAGACATATGATGTGGTCCTTGGTTTAAAGTGGCTGAGGAGTATTAAAAATGTGTTCTGGGATTATGAGACATTGTCAATGTATTTTTGGTACCAAGGAAGCTTGAGGAAGCTATAAGCCTCACCGCCTAACGAAGGGCATCTCTCTCGATCAGGAAAGTTCTCCATTAATTCTGATTCTCAAAATTTCCTTTTGCATTTAATTAAGGCCAATGACACATGTATTTCTCCTTTAGCTGCAATTTATGATGTTGACTCTGTGCCTAGGGAAATTCAACAAATTCTTGACCAGTTTCAAGATGTTTTTCAAACACCCAAGTCACTGCCTCCCTTAAGAGAAGGACATAATCATCCTATACTCTTGCAACAAGGGACAAATCCGATCAGTTTGAAGCCTTACCGGTACTCAGCTGCCCAAAGGGATGTTATAGAGAAGCTGGTGGATGAGTTGTTGCAGGCTGAGTTTATCCAACATAGTTCATCCCCTTTTTCATCCCCCATTGTTCTTGTGAAGAAAAAGGACGGGTTTTGGAGGATGTGTATTGACTATCGGGCAGTTAACAAGGTCACCGTTAAGAACCAGTATCCTATACCCCTTATTGATGAGCTTTTTGAAGAATTGGGGTCAGCCAAGTGGTTCACCAAGCTAGATCTCAAGGCAGGATACCATCAAATTCGCATGGTGCTGGAGGATGTTCCCAAGACAGCTTTTAAGACACATTCTGGCCATTTTGAATGGTTAGTCATGCCTTTTGGCTTGACAAATGCTCCTGCAACTTTCCAAGCCACAATGAATGATCTTTTTCGGGATTTTCTAAGGAAGTTCGTGTTGGTCTTCTTTGATGACATCTTGGTTTATAGTCCTATACTTATCGATCATGCCAGGCATCTAGAGATGGTATTACAGATTCTGAGGGATAATAACTTTTTTGTCAAGCTTTCTAAATGTACATTTGTTGCCTCTTGTGTTGAGTACTTGGGACACTTTATTACTAATGGGACTGTTCTTACTGATCCCAAGAAGATTCAAGCTGTGGCGGATTGGCCACTCCCAACCACTATTAAGCAACTTCATGGATTCTTGGGCCTTACCGGATACTACAGGCGTTTCATCAAGTCTTATGGTACCTTGGCTAAGCCTCTTACCTCTCTCTTGAAGAAGAATGCTTTTAAGTGGTCTCCTGAGGCTACTAGTGCTTTTGAACAACTAAAGACAGCTTTGACTACGGCTCCGGTGCTTGCTCTACCGGACTTTTCTAAGCAATTTATAGTGGAATCAGATGCTTGTGGAGTGGGAATTGGTGCGGTGCTTATGCAAGATGGACAACCACTTGCATTTTTCAGTAAAGCCTTAGCTCCTAGACACCAACAGTTATCGGTGTATGAGAAGGAGTTGATGGCTATAGTACTAGCTGTGCTTTATTGGCGGCAATACTTAGAGCGGCAAAAATTTATAATTCGGACAGATCAACAAAGTCTGAAATATCTACTTGGACAACAGCTAAATACATCGTTTCAGATGTTTTGGGTGGCCAAGTTAGCTGGTTTTGACTATGAGATTTACTATAAGAAGGGTAAAGATAATTTTGTGGCCGATGCTCTCTCTAGGATGCCAAAATTACAGCTTATGCATATTGTTATGGATACTTCCAATCCTGATTTGTTGCTGAAACTGAAGCAAAGTTGGGTAACTGATGGTTTCTTACAGCCATTAATCACTAAAATACAAGAGAATGGTGGTACCTTGAAGCATTTATCTTGGGATGGTGATTTGCTAAGAAGGAAAGGGAAGTTAGTGGTTGGTGCAGACACTTCTCTCAGGGATGAAATTCTGAAGTTATTTCACTCTAGTCCACAAGGGGGACATTCGGGTATTCAAGCTACCTATCACAGAGTTAAGTCCTTATTTTGGTGGAAGGGACTCATTGACGATGTAGCAACGTATGTGAAACATTGTGACACTTGTGCTCGTTGCAAGTATGAGACTACGGCATCTCCGGGTTTACTTCAACCATTGCCCATTCCTAGCCGAGTTCGGGAGTCCGTGACTATGGATTTTATTGAGGGACTTCCTAAGTCCAACGGGAAGCAAGTTATATAGGTTATAGTTGATCGAATGAGTAAATATGCCCACTTTGTACCGCTGTCCCATCCTTATTCGGCTGCCTCTTTAGCTCAAATTTTCTTGGAGAATATATTCAAATTACATGGAGTGCCATCTGAGATTATTAGTGATCGCGATCCACTCTTTGTCTCCAATTTTTGGAAGGAGTTCCTCAAGGTTTTGAGGGTTGAGCAGAAACTTACATCTGCATATCATCCTCAAACGGATGGCCAATCTGAGGTCCTCAACCGTTGTTTGGAAACGTATCTCCGGTGTATGTCGTGGGAGAAACCTCGTGAGTGGAGCAAATGGTTAGCTCAAGCTGAGTGGTGGTACAACACTACTTTTCATACTGCTACTAAAGCCACTCCATATGAGCTCTTATATGGCCAGAAGCCACCTATCCACAGTCCCTATTTACCACATAATTCGGTATTAGAGGCTGTAGATCGAACTTTCCAAGCAAGGGAATATATGATGGGAGTTTTGAAGCATCATTTGCATCGGGCAGCGAACATGATGAAGCAACGTGCTGACTTGCATCGCTCTGATCGCGAGTTTCAAGTGGGCCAATGGGTATTTCTTAAGTTGCAGCCCTATAGGCAACTTTCTATGGCCTCTAGGAGTTCTCAAAAACTCGCTCCAAGGTATTTTGGGCCTTACAAGGTTTTGGAGAGGATTGGCCCAGTGGCCTATAAACTTGAATTACCACCTAAATCTCGGATCCATTCAACTTTTCATGTGTCAATGCTTAAATTGTGTCCTAATCCCTTGGTGAAGCAACGTCACCCCCCAGCTGACTTTCCAGAGCCGCCACTTTGTTTGGCACCAGAGAAGATTATTAATAAGCGCTCTATTCGAAGGCAAGGTCGTTTGATTACCGAGCTCCTAATTCAATGGAAGGGTCTACCGGATGAAGAAGCATCATGGGTTCAGCAATATAAATTCCAGGAGCAGTTCCCTGCGTTTGTGATTGATCCTTGAGGGCAAGGATCTTTTGAAGAGGGGGTATTGTTATGATAATATAATTAGGAATATGTTAGTTAATTTGTTAGTTGAGAAGAGTCGGGCTTAGTACCGATTACTTAATTAATGGATTAATTAATTTATTATTATATGTTTTGGTAGAATTATTATTATTATGTTTTGCTATTGATTATTATGCTTGGGATTATTATTATTATTATTATTGTTATTATGTTTTGGGCTAATTGGGCTTAATGATTTATTAGGTCTGATTGTAATACTAGTCAGGTCAGTATATAAACCTGATTAGGGCATATTATGTTGTCGTCTTGCATTATGAATTAATCAGATTTGAGTTTCCTATTCCTCTCTGCCGTCTCTCTGATTTCTTGTTCTTTAATCCCTCTAAATTTCTTCCTTTCTCCTACTTTTTTACCCTATATTTCCTAAATTAAAAATACAGAATATTAATTCTGTAACACAAAATTAATTTAGGAAGATATATTACACTTCAACTCATGCTTGAAAAATGTTGGATAAGAGTTTTGAGGATGAGGAGGCTTGATGAAATGGTATGTAGATAGATGCACACAAGGTGTTTGTTAAAATGTGGAAAAGAGAAGTTAGATTGAAATAAAAGAGTAAAGCATATTCAGTCAATTAATTACTAAAATATAAGATTAAGGTTATTCGATTGCTATTTTGAAACTTAGAATGGTATGATAGTGCTCGGAATATGTGCTTGTAATATTGGTGGTACAGCTAGAGTTATTAAACAAAAATTCTGAAGCACGCATGAAAAAGGATGGGATATTTTTCTATCATACTTGCTAATTTTGTTATTGAAATTTCCAATTAGTCATGGTATGCATAGTATCTTATGGGAGGAGGGTTGAAGCTAAGATCCTTTTATACTTTTCTAATTTGAGTAGTGAATGTGTTTATTGGGCTGTTGAAAGTTATTGAAATAATTTGATAAAGTTGGATTGATATATGCTTGGATATTAATAACCAAAGCTATAAGGTATTGTAAAAAAAAGTGAATATGAAGGGAGCTAATTTAGAGTTTATGGAGCTCATTTTGCTGCTTAATAGATTTGATGAGAACCATTTTTTTTTTACATGGTTGGATGGTGTTTGAAGGTTAAGATTGTGTTAAAAAGGACTATAAAGATAAGCTGAGAATTTGGCTAGTGCTTTTATGGGTTTAATTTATATTTGAAGTCATGGACCAATGATATTTTATCTTGGGTTAAACTGAATGTAAATCAAGTATATGATTTTGAATTTTGAATTGAGTACTGGCTATAAATTTTGTTTGTGTATAGGACATTGCAAAAAGAGGAATCTTGGTGGGGAATGTTTACAAGGTTTATTGTAGGAATTGGGAAAATAACAGGTGAGTGGATATTGTCCCATACTCGTTATAAACGTTATTTTACTATTGGCTTTGTATAAATTTAGTACCCCATTTTTAGCCATGATTCTATTGGACTTATTTTTGATGATCTGGTTGACATTGAATGCGTAAATATTAAGGATTTTACTTATTGATATCTATGCCCCATTTCATTTAGTTCATTATAGAATCTGCAATCATGTATGAAATATAATTGAAAAGGGATGCTTTAGAATATGCTTTGAAAATGTTCATGCTGATATGATTTATATATTTTAAAATTGTTTCCGTACGAGCTAGTATTAGATATGGACTGAGGAAAATTTTTTAGATGTTATATGTATACTCATGCCGGGATCCTTTATTATGAACTATTCCTTGTAAAATGATCCCATGCATGTGAAGAGCTCACCGAAATGGGGTTAGATCGGTGCAGTACCGCCTCGGGCCCTCCCTTCAAGAAAATTAGGGACTAAAGGGGTAGTGGGAGCAACCCTCGAGTGTCGTTCTCTTGAGAAGCCTAATACAAGAGTAACCTAGTAACTAGCTGCAAACAAGTGAACAGGTAAAAGCATTTTTTTGTTGATTTTAAGTATAAAATTGGTTAAGGTGTGATATGTTCAAAACAAATTAAAATAAAAGGATTGGATTAAAATGGGAGATTTGGATCAATGGGAGTGAGTAATCCTTGGTGATTAGGGGCTTAAAAAATCATTGCTTCAAATTGTTTTTAGAGAGTTCTTTGGTTAATTAAAAAGATCCCTAGAGGAATCCCTATAAGCTAGGCTTGGGTTGGGTGGCTTAATAGCGGAATTCCGCTTACTAATCCCTCCAACACCAAGTTGATTAAGCTTAAAAAGCAAAGTGAATTTGCTAATTGTAAGGGGCTCCTAATCCAACAACCGGGATCCCGAATTGCCACTTAATCCTAGGGGTTTAATTAAATATTGGAATCCTACATAATAAATTAAGACTCTAGGATTGAAGTCCAATACCACTCATACCATTTGACAAATTCGATAGCCAATTCACAAATACAAATGCTTGACAAAATGATCCACTAAATGAGAATCCTCAAATAGCACAAAATATTAACTAAAACATCCATTTAAAATAATGAATCCATACATTCAAACAAAGTTCAAGCTAATGATGAGATATTGTCAAACATACACAAATGAAAATGAGGCTACAAGTGTTTCTACCACTCTCTAACAAAAGATAATCCATAGAAATTATAGCTAAATGAAGAAACAAGCCGTAGAATCTTAGAAACATGCTTAAACATAAGGAAGAGATATGGGAGAACAAGAACTCCCCTAATGAAACTCCAAACTCATGTCATTTGCCTCCATTACCAAGGATTATAGAGTTTAGTTGAAGCTCTTCATGGAAGGAACAACAACCAAGAGGGAGGAAGTGAAGGTCATGAAGATTTGGAAGAGAGAAGGGGTGGAAGATGAAGATGAAGATGAAGATGAGATGAGAGAGTTGAGAGAGAGAGAATGAAAGAACTAGGGTTTGTGGTGGCTTTAAATATGCTTTAGGGCTTCAATTTATGACCAAATAAACTCCCCAGATCAGGGAAGGTAAGTGGGTCTTAGATATAACCCGAATAGAGGCCCAAAATTTGAGTCTGATATGCTGCAAAATCGCTCACTTGCAGTGGGCACACCGTGGCCAAGCCACAGAGCTTTATGTCTTTCTGCTTCTCTGGGCCACATTATGACAAACTTTTTTGCCCCTTCATTTATTGCCTTCTTCATCCGGGACCCCAATCTTTGGTCCTTGCGTAACCCTACAAGTAGAAATAAGAGAGAACAAGGATCAAATAACCCTATAAATTAATTAATAAAAATTAATCTACAATTATGGCCAATTAATCCTAATGTTATGCTAATTTCACCTAAGAGTCTAAGATATTAAATAAGCGCAATTTGACCAAATTCGCATCTTATTCATATTAGAATCTTCAATTTAAACACATAAAAATATACAAATCCAAGGATTTGACATCATGCTTGGACAAATTTTTAAGAAAATCTTAATACAGAACACTGGTTACTAACAACAGTACTGTTAGTCATTGGTGCATCATGGTTAATCTCGAGCTTGTTTGACACTCGTGGGCACTATACTCATGCTTGATATCCATGGACTCATTCTCACGCTTGTTAATCGTAGGTCTTATACCTGCACTTGTTTCACTGGCTCGTGCTGCACTTTTTGGTTACTTACCCTCTTGAACTGTGTGTCCAAGCTTGGGTTCGTAGCCTTAAGCTGCGTTTGGTTATTTACCCTCGTAGACTGTATGTCCACTCTTGTTATTTGTTCTATTGAAGTCCTACAAAAATATGAGATTTCAGAAATATTGTTTTAAATTAGTCTTGTGAACAAGTTGTTTGGAACGCGCTTGGAATCATTTGACTAAGGATATTTAATATAGTTTCAATTATGTTACGATTACATATTATATTAGCATGTTATTATTCAATGGTAAATCTGTTTAAATTATTTTCTTCAGTATTTCATTAAATTCATTAAATGGGACATTATTCACCGAAAAATTATTTTTGGCGTCAGATAACCCTGCTGATCTTGTACCTTCAGCTAGGTAATGAATATCCTTGTAACATCCCTTATTTTTTTTAGCACTTAGAAATTTTGTATGTGTTGCATTATAATTTTTATATTGAAGAATATGGTAAATTATGAATTTAAAAGAAGTAATAATTTGTTTTAAAGCTTGAAAAAATTGATAAAAATATTTAATATGTGGATGAATCTTATAGTAGGAGAGCAACTAAATAATAATTAAAATGTGAAATAAAAAAATTAAAATGGAATTAAAATATATGTAACAAGATGTGTGTATTTTTTTTTTTTTAGAAAAAAGGGCCCAATTTTAGAGAGCCCAATTGTAAAAAAACCCTAGACTCTTCCTATATAATTCCCTTTCTCTTCTCACCATCAGGCCATTTTCATCTCATTCAAAACACAGATACCATTTCAGTTCCTCCTTGTTTCTCTTCTTGTTTTGTCCGTCACTTTTGGTTGTCTATTTCAGCCTTCTTCCATTTTTTTTTTTCACTCATTCCATATAGTAAAATCTGACCTCTATCTCCACCATTTTTTTTTAATATGCGTGCTTGTTATTATATTCCCTTGCATCCGGATGTGTCACTGTTTCTGTGTGTATCCATATTCAGCCACTCACTTCACTGTGAGCATGCTGCGTGGTCATGGGTAGATGATATTTTTTATTATATTTATAACCCACTTCTCCTATTTTCAAAGGAAATATATATATATATACACACATATATACATATATATTAATTATTAATGCTATTTATACTATTAATAGCCACACTCACTACTACAGAAAATGTCTATAGCAGCACTTATTTTGGCCCTATAGGCTTATAAGCGCTGCAATAGCCAGTGATGCTATAGGCTATTAAGCCTAACGCAGCGCTTGTTAAGCGCTGCGATAGGTGACCTAAAGCAACGCTTAAGCGCTAAGCGCTGCTATAGGTATTATTTTAAAAAAAATTAATTTTTATCCCTGCATCAATTTAGAAATTACAGACATTTCTAAAACATATATACATCAAAAACCATTTATCCAGAGATCAAATACATTAAAGCAAACATTCTAATTAATTAACTCCTATATATTATAAGGTAATATACTTAGAGAAAAATAAACAATTAAATAAATTAGAAAGAACAATGGACAATTAAGTAAATTAAAACATGTAGATTCACTAAACATTCTAGACCAGTTTTTGCATAATTTATCGGATATAAGTAGACCAGTTTTTTTAACTCCAAATTTTCTGTTTGCATGCAACTTACCACATCTGTATAGCAGCGATCACTTTTTTTACGGCATCTTTCCTTTTATCCTGAAAAACATATAACAAATGTTAAGGCTCACATGCTTTTCAATTTACAATCTCAACAAGCAGTAAGCGGGGCCAGCATGACACATTAAAAAGGCAAGAAAGAGAAGACCAAAAAAACATAAGCAAATCTTAAAGCACACACTTGAGTCCTATAATTTAATTACACTTAAACCAATGTCTAGTCTTACAGCAGATTCTCCCAGAAACGCAGACAAATTGTAGCAATGCCTCCCATTGGTTAGAAAGCATTACAACAATAGGGGGCAGATAAAGGAATAAATTTTGGCGAGCCTAACATATCCTAAGACTTATAAAGCAATCAAATTCATCCAAATCTGGATCTTAATAGCATAATTGTATACCAATCGACCGTGCCCACGATATCAATGCCCAAGCTTCAGTTTATTAAGTTTAGGACTCTTAAAAACCCCAACTTAGACAAGCCCTAATTTTTCAAACATAGCCAATCGAAAAACTAATTACATAGGGATACAGAGGAGACTTACGGGGTTCCGAAAATGTGCTTAGTTGGCCGGAAAAACTCCGACTCCGGCACCGGCGAGCTCAACAAGTTCCGGCCAAAGACTAATTTAACCTCCTTATTTAGGCACAGATCGAAGCAAAAAAGTGTAGAGGAAGGAAGTAGGAGGTGAGAGAGGAAGAATGGTGGTGGTGAAAGGTGGTTTCCGGCGAGTTTTTCACCAGAAAAACTACCCCCCCACGAGATCTAGCGGCACCGAAAACGGAAGAAGAGGCGGCGGTTTTCGGCAAGGAAGAAGGAGGAAAGGATTGAGGGAGAAGAGAGGGAGGGAATGGCGGTGGTGCCACGGCAAGCGGCGGCGCCGATGAGCCACCACCGAGAGAGAGAAATGAGAGGGTGAGAGAGAGACGTGAGGAAGAAGAGGGAGTTTGAATGTTTGGGGGGGTGGTCTGCACGAAGCATAAGGAAGGAGGGAATAGTAAAATGAAAAGGGGGAGAGAGAAAATAATAAAAAAGAGAAGGAAGGAAAAATTGTACTATTAGGCCTTAAAATTTTCAAATAAGATATTTATTTTGAGCTACAAAAATTGTACTATAGGCCCCTGTGATTTAAATTTTATTTAAAATTGGTTTTAGATAATTTTTTAAAGAAAATTTAAATCACAGGGGCCTAAACCTTGTGATTTAAATTTTCTTTAAAAAATATCTAAAACCAATTTTAAAAATACTAATTCATTTTAAAAATGGAAAAAAATTTAAAAATACATATTTAGACCTATAGCAACACTCATTACGTAATAAGCATTGCTATAGACCCCTGTGATTTAAATTTTATTTAAAATTGGTTTTAGATAATTTTTTTAAAGAAAATTTAAATTTAAGCGCTGCTATAGGCCCCTGTGATTTAAATTTTCTTTAAAAAATATCTAAAACCAATTGTAAAAATACTAATTCATTTTAAAAAAGGAAAAAAATTTAAAAATACCTATTTAGGCCTATAGCAACGCTTACTACGTAATAAGCGTTGCTATAGGCCCCTGTGATTTAATTTTTATTTAAAATTGGTTTTAGATAATTTTTTAAAGAAAATTTAAATCACAGGGGCCTATAGCAGCGCTTATTTAAAACCAATTTTAAAAATACTAATTCATTTTAAAAAAAGGAAAAAAATTTAAAAATACCTATTTAGGCCTATAGCATCGCTTACTACGTAATAAGCGTTGATATAGGCCCCTGTAATTTAAATTTTATTTAAAATTGGTTTTAGATAATTTTTTAAAGAAAATTTAAATCACAGGGGCCTATAACAGCGTTTAAGCGCTAGTATATGCTTATACCTATACCAACACTTTTTTTTAAAAGCGCTGGTATAGGTCATATTATACCTATCTCATCTAGGGCTGTGCAACGGGCGGGTATGGGCGGCCCATGGGTTTGCCCATACCCATACCTGTGTAACCTAAATGCCCATACCCGCTAGATGCCCATTTAAGCTCGTTGTTAAATGGGCTTACGTATGGCGGGCGGGGAAAAAAGGGTACTGGGCCGCCCATTTAGCATTAACTTTTAAAAAAAATTTAGGTCACATATATTGGGAGTTTTATATGTATTTGGTGTAGGCTTTTAATGATCAAGATTTGCAAGTATGTTTATATAACTTTGATAAAAGTATATGAATGAAACTCCAAGTATTTCCTCCAAATCAATTTATTGATGTTTTAAAAGCAAATTGCCACAACAAAATTTATAAGTATAACCAAACAAAATTTAAAAGCAAATTCAACTTTGATAAATTACAATTCCAACGAGAAGTTCCCAATCTGCTAGCATCGAGGAGAATATATGAATATAACCAAATAAAATTTTCAATTTAAGACTTGATAACACGTTAAAATAACACATAATTTCTAACATACATAAACAATAAACTACTCACATAATTTACCACCCTCAATTTAGTTCCAACATCAAACATCAAACATTCATAAACAGACATTCATAAGTTATAAGTCTTTTTATTTCTAACATGAGCTAAAAAAAATAAAAAATAAAATAAAAAATAGGGGAAGGCATAAACGGGCGGGTATGGGCAGCCCATGCCTTTGCCCATACCCATACCCGTGTAAGCCTTAAATGGGCGGGTTTGAGCCCGCCCATGATGGGCCCTTATTGGGCGGGCCAATAACGGGGAAATTGCGGGCTTAAATGGGCGGGTTCAACGGGTTTTGGGCAACTTACGCAGCCCTAATCCCATCACTTACGTTTTACAAGCGCTGCTATTGTTGCGTTATAATAGAATATTTCTATAGTAGTGACTCCATCACCGATTTTCAATTTGCAGAAAGGGGTTAGATATATTAATACTTTCCTACGCACTCTCTTTTCTTCCTACGCATCAACTTGTGTGTGCGCCTTTCTTATTACATTCTACACAAACTCACCCTTTCGTCTTTCTTTTGGTCCATTCGAGATGCCTGTAACCATTTGTTCTTCCATATGTAATTTTTGTACAACAATAAACATGTGCTTTTTTTTTTAATTTCCAGAAGACCCCACCTCATAGATATGTGTGTGTTTATTTTCTCCATACTTCTCACCATTTGTGTCAGACTTGTTTCTTTTCTTTTTTTCTTTTGCTTTATCCGTTTATTATTTTTCTCCAAGGAGTTTTTGTCACTTCCCACTCACTGTTTCGGTATATAAAATATATATATATACATATATATATATATTTACATACACGTATACTTATAATGTATACACATCAATAAATTTCTCCCATAGTTTTAGTTTTTTGGTTCTTTATGCGTCAGATGGGAGTTTATTTCTTCTAATTTTTGGTGTGTGTGTGATAGTAAATCTATTACCTCATATAACAATTTTGTCCAACTAATTATAAAATAAAATTGAAGTAAATAATTGTATTCTTTTCCCAAAAAAAGTTTTGTGTATGATATAAATCTAATGTGTAGGATGAGGCTTTAGAATAGTAATAGAATAACTCTGGGTAGTGTTAAGTAATGTATTAATAAGTATCTATATTTATGATTTTATAGACACTCATTGAGAGCTTTGGAGTGACTTTGTGTGATTACCTGTGAGCTAAGGAGTAACATCTAACTCTGAAATGATTCTTTCATATTGTAAATTATGTATGATTATAATATGAGTTACTAACTTTTAATTTAAAAATGTAAGCCTAATGTATGAAATATATTTGTATGATTTGTGTATCAGTTCAATCTTTTCAAGCATGCTTGCTATGGAATATTTGAATACAATGTAAATTGTTAATTAGTTTGTCCCTTTTTAAGTATGTTTGTTGCTAAACATTCTGTTATGAGTATGAAATTGATTAGTGGTTCGTTTTTTTTCAAGCATGCTTACTTATGTAAATCATATATTATGTTGGATGTTGTGTATGGTATGTTAAATCAAAATTATCTTGTAATTACTAGTGATTGGATATATCTGTCATGGCATTTGCATTTGTGATGGGATAGGGATTAGAGGAAGAATATTTATGATGAACTCTTTTACCACATGGTACGCTATTACTCGATGCACAGTGGATGGCATTTGTCAGAGCCCATTCTTCCATGTTTTCTTTTAGCCGGGATTGCATGGGAGTTGTGGGACATGTGACACCTCCTTAGATTTGTTCTTTAAGGAGGGGAGCCGTAGTCCATATTTGAGCTCTATACCTTTGGCCGTGTGTATCTCAAATACTGGTGAGCTTGGAATAATCCAGTTGTATGGATTTATTTCTATTTGACTGTATGTTAGCCTATGACTCCTATCAGCGGAATAAGGATGGACGGTGATATAAGGGAGGTTGCATACTACATTTTATTCATGAGCAGAGCATCTATTAAGTTTAAAGGAAATATTATTGTATGTTGAATTAAGAGTATAATTGATATGTATGCTAAAAGCCAAGAGTTTGTCTGTTCACACAAATATATAGGTGATTTGGTAACATAATTGTACACGATATGCTTGTGTATGTTAGGAGATTTCAGTAGTTACTGAGATGTCGATCTCATCCTATTAGTAACAATTTTCAGTAAAAGGATCAAGTAGGAAACAAGGGAAGATGTCTGAAACGAGCTTTAAAGGCTCTGTTGTGCACATTGAGCACATTTATGTCATCTTATATTTAATTGCATGACACAAGGATTATTTTTACATTATGAAACCCTTTAGTTAGTAAATGATTTACTAAATTATTGTGGTATTTTTTTTATTCAAGTTAGATCCTAATTTATTATTTTTGTCTTTTTTACCTTGATTGGTTTCCCAATAAAATGTTTTCTAAAACTATTATACTATTATAGATCCTTTTCTACCATGGCAGTGTAGTAAAAGTTTGGAAGAAAATAGATGTTTTCTAAATAACCATGGTAGACACTTCCAATGTAGTTTTATTCTTTTCTAACATGGTTAGCTCTTGAGAAAAAAAATAAGATTTATTCATTGGGTCCATTCTTTTTCTACCATCGTAGGTAGGGGTGGAAACAGGCCAAACCCTTAACAGGGGTCTTAGGCTTGGCCTATTCCAGGCCCAGGCCTAACAGGCCATAGGTCTAGGCTTAGGCTTTTTATAAAGCCTATTTTCTTAAACAGGCCAGGCCCAGGCCTCTTACAAAAGCCTATTAGGACTAACAGGCCGGCCTAGGCCTGTTATTTATTTTTTTAAAAAAAATTAGTAACATTACATTTATACCCTTAATTTGAAATAAAATTACACATGTATATATCTAAGGTTTTTTTTTCACTCACCCTCACTTTTCACTCTATCTCACCGTTTCCCTTTTGTCCTACTAAGGACTCAAATCCATCACCTTGGAACCCAATATATACATCCATATTCTCCTCTTCCTTTTCCGTCTCTACCATCACTTTTCACTTTATTTTTGTTGATTATATCAGACAATTAGTTTTGTTGATGTTTACTTGCTTTGTCTTTTAGACTCTTATTGTTTTGTATCAGATTTGTGTTCTTACGTTGCTGAGTATGTATCATACTATTGCTAAGTAAAAAAATGTACTGTTAGACTTTTTGAGTCATAGGCTTGTTTTAGGCTTGTTAGACGGCCTGTTGATAACAAGCCTTTTAACAGGCTTCAGGCCAGGCTCAGGCCAATCATCTACACAACAGGCCAGGCCTATTTATGGTCAGGCCAGGCCAGGCGTGGCCTATTTCCACCCCTAATCGTAGGTTATATTGATTTGATCACTCTCTCTAATTGGCTATTAATTTTTCTACCATGGTGAATTTTATCATTTAGATTTTGATTTCTTTATTACCATGGTAGAGCACACAAATTTTAAAGGTGGGTTTAGGAGGGTGTTACAATCCTCCTAGCCGTTTCAACGCTTGCTGACTTACCATGTAGCTGCTACATGATGTAAACATGTATTGATTGATTGGGCAGGTTCTATTAAATAACTATGTTATATCAGTCTTTTCTAACATGGTTATACTGAATGACTAGCGAATAAATGATTTTTGGATTATAGATTGGCCTTTAATAAGCATGTAAGGTGGTCTTATTTAACATGGTTATCATATTTATGTAGCAGGTTCTTCTTAATTAACCATGTTAGGGGAATTATTTTCTAACATGGTTAGGTGTTTTAAATATCCATGATAGCCCTTGTATGCTAATGAGGTTTGTTCTTTCTATCATGGATATTGCTTGTGTTATTAGTAAATCCCTTTTTCCTATGATAGTATTGTTGTATTTGTAAGGAAATCCTTTTCTATCATAATTACTATTATTAATTGTAATTTAAATTGATAGTTAGGAATTTATTTGTAATACCCCAAAATTTGGAAAAGAAGAAATAAGAAGTTATTTAAGATCTTGAGGTATGATTCAAGAATTAGAAAGCCTTATAAATAAAAGTATGATGTTCGAGGTATTTTTAAGGATTTTAAGGCTTATTTTCTTCATAAATTGAAGAAAAATAGTTAGAGGATAAATTTTAATTTGGGAATTTTCAGAAAGACATTTTGAGGCTTGAAGAAAATTGATGGTGAAAGAAAAATCCCTAATTGGATACAAGTATTATTTCTAGAAATTATTTTCAGAATAGGGAATAAACTAAAATTAGTAAACAACAACAACCAAGCCTTATCCCACTAGGTGGGGTCGGCTATATGGATCACACGACGCCATTGTGCTTTATCATTAACCAAATCCTTAGATATATTATTCACTAAAAATATCTCGTTCTATAACTTCCCTTAGTGTTCACCTGGGTCTTCCTCTTCCTCTCTTAATCGAACTCTAGATTGTTTGATCTACCCTCCTCACTGGCGCATTTAATGGCCTTCTTTGTACATGTTCAAACCACCTTAAATGATTTTCTACCATTTTCTCACTGATAGGTGCCACTCCAACTCGATCGCGTATATAGCCATTCCTAATCCTATCCTTTATTGTATGACCACACATCCATCTCAACATCCTCATTTCAGCTACTCCCATTTTATGTTCATCTTGTCCCTTCAAAACCCAACATTCACTACCATATAAAACTGGTGGTCTTATAGCAGTGCGATAAAATTTCCCTTTTATCTTATGGGGTACTTTTCGGTCGTAGAGAACTCCAGTAGCTTTCCTCTACTTATACCACCCAACTTGAATTCTATGGTTGACATCATCATCAATCTCACGATCTTATCGTATAATTGATCCCAAGTACTTAAACTTTGTCACTTGAGGGATTGATTGATCTCCCAGTTTAACTTCCAAATCATCTCTAAGTTGTCTATTTGCAAAATTGTAATGCATATATTCTGTCTTACTCCTACTTAGCCGGAAACCCTTCGACTCCAAGGTGTTTCTCTGTATCTCAAATTTGTCGTTAATCTCCTCTCTTGATTCAGCTAAAAGGACTATATCATCAGCAAAAAGCATGCACTTAGGGACCTCTTCTTCGATAGGCTCAGTTAGAACATTGATTACTATGTTAAACAAATATGGACTCAAAGCTTATCCCTAATGTAGGCCAATTCCTATAGGGAAGTCTTTTGTCTCACCTCCCGGAGTTCTAACTTTAGTCAACACACCATCATACATATCTTGTATAATTCTAATATATGCAACACACACTCATTCCTTTTCCAAGGCATTCCAAAGCAAATCTCTTGGTACATGATCATACACCTTTTTTAAGTCAATAAACAATATGTAAGTCTCTTCATCTACTTCAATACTTCTTCATCATCCCTCTTAGTAGATATATCGCCTCTGTTGTGGATCTTCCTGCCATGAACCTGAACTGTCTCTCAGAAATACTAGTCTCTAATCTTAACCTATGCTCAATCACTTTTTCCCATAATTTCATTGTATGACTCATAAGTTTAATTCCCCTATAATTAATTAGCACAATTCTGTATATCGCCTTTATTTTTATAAATAGGAATTAAAGTACTTTGTCTCCAATCATCAGGCATCTTTTTGGACTGTAAAATCTCGTTAAACAATTTAGATAACCACAACAAACCCTCTTCACCTAAACATTTTTAGACTTCAATCGGTATATCATCTGGTCCAACAGCTTTACCATTCTCCATTTTCTTAAGAGCTTCCCTAACCTCCCCAACTCTAATTCTACGATAAAATGACCTATTAAGTCCATCTTCACTAATTGTCAACTCCCTCAACTCACAAGGTGGACTTTCACCTCCATCATTGAATAACTTAGAAGAGTAAGCCTCCCATCTATTCTTAATATTTTCATCAGTGACCAAAACATTACCTTCCTTATCCTTTATACATCTGACTTGATACAAATCTCTCGACTTTTTCTCTCCTTAATCTTTGCAATTTTGTAAATCTTTTGTTCCCTAACCTTTATCCCTAACTCCTTATAAAATCCCTTATATGCTTTAGCAAGAGCTTCACTCACTACCTTCTTAGTCTCCTTTTTAGCCAAGCGATACTTTTCCCAACTTTTAGCATTATTACACAAGTGTATGACTTTAAAACAATTCTTTTTATTTCGAATCTTTTCTTGGACATCCCCATCCCACCACCAAGTCTATTTATCTCGTGGTCTAAAACCTTTTGATTCTCCTAAAATTGCTTTAGCGACCCTTTCAACCTTCTTAGCCATATTAGTCCACATGATGTTAGCATTTTCTTGCCACTCCCACACACCTTCCTCCAATAGATTTCTCTTAAAAGTCTCTCACTTCTCCCCCTTTAACTGCCACCACTTGATCTTTCGATTTAAGACATCTCGGTGCTTTTGTTTTATACCTTTAATTTGCACATCAAGAACTAATAGTCTATGTTGTGTGGTCTCCCCATGCCCAGGAATCACTTTACAATTAGTACATAATCTTCTATCAGGGTTCCTTACCAAAAAGAAGTCAATTTGAGACCTATGAGTTCCATTCTTATATATGATTAAATGTTCTTCCCACTTCTTAAAGTATGTATTAACAATCTTAAGGTCATATGCTAAGGAAAAATCTATAATAGCCTGCCTTTCATTATTCAACTCCCCAAAACCAAAACCACCATACACCCTTACATGTGGTCCTGCCTCTTTCCCAACATGTCCATTAAGGTCTCCCCAATAAAAAAAATTTCGGTTATCAGTTTACCTTGTATCAACCTCTCAATATCAGTCCAAAACTTCTCCTTAAGATGTGATTCTGCTCTACTTAAGGTGCATATGCGCTAATAATGTTTATTGCATCCTTTCCCACAATTACTTTCACATATATGATTCGGTCCTCAATCGGCTTAACTTCCACTACATTCTTTCTCCATTTTTTTATCAGCAATGATTCTAACCCCATTCCTCTCATTTACCTTTCCTGTGTACCAAAGTTTGGCACCATTAACTTCAATTTCTCTAGCTCCCTCTCCAGCCCATCTAGTTTCCTGCAAGCACAATATATTAATCCTACGATCACTCATTACTTGTGCCATCTCAAAACACTTCCTATTTAGCGTCCCAATGTTCCAAGAACCAAATCTGATCCTACTCTCATGAACTAGCTTCTTTAGCCTCCTCCGTCCATTAGAATATGGTAGCTCTTGCTCATTTAACACTGCATTTGGGCGAGGATGCAACGGCTCATGCTCTCTTATCACTATACTCGAGCCATACAGCGCGTTACAACCAGGAAACGACCTAATGGGTAGCCCTTGCTCTCTTAACACTGCATTCGGGCGAGGATGCAACGGCTCTCGCTCTCTTCTCACTGTACTTGAGCCATAAAGTGCGTTGCTTACGGGCAACGACCTAATATTCACACAATTTCTTCGTTGATCCATGTTAATGAGATTCGACAGGATTTTTACGCTGACTGTCAGGGCCTAACACAACCCTTCTCCTTAGGGGTGTCCAAACCCGGGACCGGCCGGTCCTGGTCCTGGAATGTTAGCGGGAATGAAATTCATTCCTGATCCCGGTCCCGGTCCCGGTCCCGCCGGGACCAGGAATGGTCCCGGGAATCCCCCGAGAATTCCCGGTACAGTTTTGCTGCACATTAAGAAAAAATTGGGCCATGGCTGATTCAAACAAACAACAAATAAGTCATAACACAATAAGTACATTACTACATAATCCATAAACAAGTGAGTGGCTGCACCTGATTCACTGATTGGGCCACAAAAATTTCATTTCTACATAATCCACAAAAATTTGGGCCATGGTTGACTTAAACAAAAAAACAAACAAGCGAGTGGCTGCACCTTCAATATTACTACATAATTCACTGATTGGGCTTGAGCAGAGGACGTGAGGGAGGACTGACCGATTGGTGAGAAGAGTGACTAAAGGCATGGGGAAGACGTGTGTGTAAATCTGTGAGAGTGGATGAAGGCCTAAAGGGTTTTTTTTAACTAAACTGAAGGGGTTGGGGAAATTGGGGAAGTTGGGCCTCCAATTGAACTAAGCCCTTCAATATTATTTTTTTAAACACTAATTTGGGCAATTGGGCTAAGACTTATTTTTTTTTAATATATATATGTGACCTGGACCGGGACCTTGATTCCCAGGGCCTTTCCCGCTTCCCGATCCCGGTCCCGGTCATTTCTCGATCTCGGTCCCGGGATTTTTTTCCCGGAATTTCCGGGACGGGAAGACCGGGACCGGGACCAGATGGACACCCCTACTCCTCCTTCACCTGGGCTTGGGATCGGCTATAAAAATAGGTGGAGTTAAACTAAAATTAGTAAAAATGAAAAAAAATAGAAATGTATCACACTCAGAAAAAGATCAAAGTACCCCTAAAAGAAAAATATCTTCCCTAAGGGTGTTCATGTGGCTCGGTAGCCTGGGGCGCCTATTGTTATCCGGACAAAAAATACATGGCTCGGTCTGAAAAAAGAGGTCGAACAAAAAATGAACATGTGTGGGCCAAGCATATTCGCGGGCGGGACGAGCATCATGCAGGGGATGTTGCCCTTCTTCTTTGGCCCTGCCCGTAATATATAATATTCTATATTTATATTGCATGTTAATATATTTTTAGAATTATAATACTTTAATGTATATAGCATATTATATATATATTTATAATATTTTATCATGGGTTAGCAAATAGACAAAAAAATAGCAATAGATCAACAACACGGTCGACATTCTTGCTTCCCCACATACGCCTTAGCCGGTCCCGATCAACATTCACGATTCACGAACACGCTCCACCATTCTTGCTTAGAATCGACCGCACCCCCCCATTCTTGTTCGACATCTACAACACATTCTCCCATTCTTGCCTGGCATCCCCAACCACAAACACGCTTGTCAACTCATCATCATCAACCCTTTCCAAGTTCGGTGTATTCTTCCTCAGGTTTGACTTTTGTTGTTGATGTCTTTTGATTGTGGTATAGGTATTCTTCCTCACGTATTTTCCCGAATTGAAATAGTTGCTGTATGATTTGATTTTAGGATTATATTTAAGGACCACTTGTGTGCTAGGCGTAATCAAGACAAATTTTCTGGTGAGAGAGTCTTTTATGACATAACATTGAATCAGGGCTCGGGGTTTAGGTGGTTTTGGGTCTGATCCTACCAATAGGTACCCTAAAAACCCAAAAAAACCAGCAAATACATCAACCTTTTGCATGTTTGCCACGGCAAAAAAGGCACAACCCATCAGTGAAGAGTCAGCCAAAAATCAGCCACACTTGCCCTTCTCACTTCTTCAGATTTGTAGGATCGTTTCTACTTGATTTCTACAATGACAATACTTGCAATGAAGCATCAATTTCCCTATAAATCAATTAGATGTAATAAATCACTAATTGTGCCCATTTTACTTCTCATAATCACAAATCCCAAAAGTGTCATAAAAGCAGAATTTGCTCTAATTTGGTGCGAAAATCCTTAGAACATGCAATAATCCATCTTATTTAGCTAAGAAGAACATATAATAATATGGTGCAATCAGTCACCCACTTGATGCTAGCTCAAAACTTGAAGTCAAACGTGTGAACCTATTTGCAACAAATGCACCTTTGATTGAGTAGAGACAGATTGTTTGAGGTTAACCAGTAATACCCAAAAGATTAATCTTGAGAGGGACGCCTCTACGAACGAACAAACTCGACAGCTTACAACATCTTCACCCTTTTGGTGGTGAAGGAGAGTGATGATGTAGTCCATGGCCAAGAAACCATGAATACAAAGACAAAAGCTTGATGTGAGAAACCAAAACAAAGGAAACAAACCAAAAACTAAGATCGAGGATGCATCAGAAGGACGCCAAAAAAGGGTCGAACAAAGTGCCAGAAGAGACAAGATGCTCTCCCTTTCCCTATTTAGAGAGAAACTCTTCAACATAATTATAAATTTTTTTATTGGTGTGGAATTTCTTTTTCTACAAATATATTTAATGATATATTTTTTAAATATGAGAATTTAAATCTTTAATTAATACATTGATCTTACATATGCATACATATTACTTATTTGCAAATTATAAATGGGACAATTGCACATAGGTCCCAAGCAAGAGAATTAATTTCAAAGAGGTCCCAAGGAGTTGTTAATGACAACTATTAACAACTGCAATAGCCTTAGTTAACAAGTAAAGAAGTTGTCAATGGACCTGTCTGAAATTAATTCTCTTGCTTGGGACCTATGTGCAATTCTCCCGTTATAAATTTAAACAAAAATGTAAATTAATTTTTGTTCTGTATGCAATTGTCACATTATTTTATGTCCTTTATGAAATTTGTACATGGAAAAAATATTATGATAACCACTATCCAAACACTTTCTTTTTATCAAAATCATTTTTTTTAAAAAAAAGTCTACTCTCCCAAATCAAATTTGCTACTCTTTTCACTCTAAAACTATTATTTAAAAACTAATCCGAAATCTTCATTTTTTATATATAATTGAAAAATAAATAGATAGATAATAAATTCATTTCAAAAATTAAACTTTGGGGACAAACTAAATTATTTTTTTCAACAAATTATTTAAAAATTTTAGAAAAATTAAAATTCCTTTACCAATAAGTATTTATTTTTCAAACTAACCTCTTAATTTTTAAATCGTTAAATATATACGTAAAATTCATAAACTTTTTTCTGAATCATAGTTTAAAAATGATGTTAGCAATAATTTAAAAGAATTAAAGAAAAATTTGTAATTTCTAATCATGATTTTCTATATCGAATTTTAAGTGTTAAAAGGGGAATTCATTTCTTGTAAAATATATATATAAATATATATATATATATATAAATATATATATATATATATTTATATTAATTTTCAATCAGCACCTAATCTGGATTCTATCACCAGGTATCCGAGCAACTGATTACGAGGAATTCTTGCATGAACCCGGTGCACTACATCATTTGTGGTTTGACTAAGCACAAGTAAACAAATAAGGTTTAACGTGGAATTTCTAATCTGACTTAGTACTTTAACAAATTTATTAGAACATAAAAAAATTAAATCTCATGATTGCAATGTTTTTTAATTTTACAAGTTGAAAAAAATATTTTTATCGGTTAGTTATTTTTTAGGGTGCTAAGTCAAATTAAAAATTACACGTCAGCATAACATGTTTACTTGTGATTGGTCAGACCATACATGATGTGGTTCACGCAAGAATTTCTCATTGATCAGAGGTGGGAAATTGGGCCGGGTCCGTTTAGGCCCAAGAACAAAAATACCCCATTTTATGAAGCTCGGTCCTTGAGTCATCCAGCCTAGGGTCGGCCCGCGGGCTTTGACTTTTTTAAATGTTTTTTTTATAATTTTTTTTGATGAGATTTTTTTTCATAATTTTGAGCGTGTATTACTAATGAAAATAATATACCTATAATAAAAAATATAAATATATATTATCCAAATTATATTTAAATACCACTTACCAAGCATTAGTGCATTGCTATATACTAACTTAACAATTCATAAATTAAGTATTAAGTCTAGAATTAGAAGTCACACTACAATTATATAGAATGTTCTTAGTAATAAGGAAGTAAAGTATAAAAAGTATGATGTACGGGACTTGAATCTTATCTGATAAGCATTTAGATTATTTTTATGAATATGCATATTTACAAAAATAGCACACACATTTAACTCTTTGAGCCAATGAAAAATAAAAAAATTTAAAAAAAGAGGATAATAAATGGATTTAAATAGGCCAGCCCCAGTTTAAACCCGCGACCCAATGGGCTGGCCTGTTTAAACCCGCTTCCTTTTTTAACCCTAAAATTAAAGCACGGCCCGACGGGTTTGACCTCAATTCCTTTCTCTATCATTAATTACTCTATTTTGGGGTTTATGACTCCCTCCCAACATAAAGATCTCCTCTAAAACTCAACTTTAAGATTCAAAAAAATCTAATGGAGTCTTACACGAATATGTTGGTAACTGGTGTTTCCTGTAAAATTTTGAGCACGAGGAAATGAGAAATTTTTAACAACCGAATCTACCGACCCGTCTCGTCAAATACTCCGAGACCGGTGTACTCATCCTCAATTCCTCACCTAACCCCTCTCCATTCCTCTCCACAATTCACCTTCCACAAAAAGCCAACCACGATCAACAACATGGTGTTATTCCTCCCCACCAACCCACCAACAATCTCTCCCTCATTCCCTTCCATTTCTCTTCCGACCAATTCTTAGCTTCAGCTGCTATGGCTTCCACCGCCACCCATTTCTCTCTCTCTCCCACCAACCAAACATCAAACTCCACAACCCCAAAACTCAACACCCATTTCTTTCAAAGTTCTAAATTCCTTTCCCCAAGATTTTCTATTGAATTGAACCGGAAATGGGTTCCTGAATCGAAACCGGTTCAAGGTAGGAGCCTTAAGGTATGCGCTAATTCGGCTCAAGTTATGGATCAGTTTACTTCAAAGGCGGGGCATGGAGTTCCTACGATTGTTGAGGTTGATTTGGGAAGTCGGAGCTATCCGATTTATATTGGTTCGGGGCTTCTTGATAAACCTGATCTTCTCCAGAGGTAATTGTAGTAATAACTGCGAAATTCGTATTTTCTTTTTGGATGACCCAAGTTTATGGCGTTAAAGTTTTTTTTTTTTTTTTAATCTTGGTTTCCTGAAAATATTGCCTGATTTTCGCTTGGTGTTATGGCTTAAATGAGAGTGGATACTATATTAAACAAAGCAAAATAACCTGCGAAATTTTGTAGACCGAACTCTAGTTTATTTGAGTTTTACAATATGATTGAAAGCTGGCTGGACAAGTTGAGGAATTTTGTGTGCATCTTTTTGGTTTATTTTTAGAAGCGACTATTTTTTTTTTTTTTAAATAAAGTGTTGTGTTAAGATGTTTATACAAGTTAATGCTTGTTTGTTTAGGCATGTGCACGGAAAGAGGGTCCTTGTGGTCACTAACAATAGAATTGCACCATTGTATCTGGACAAAGTTGTTGATGCTTTAACAAGAGGAAACCCAAATATTTCTGTTGACAGTGTCATCTTGCCAGATGGTGAGCAGTACAAAGATATGGTAGGTCTAGTATTCTTAAATTGGGGGTCTGTTATTTTTTGCTCTTGGTTCAAGCATAAAAAGTGGTTACCTATTTAACTGCTAGGACACTCTGATGAAAGTGTTTGACAAGGCCATTGAGACGAGGTTGGACCGGCGATGTACATTTGTAGCTCTTGGAGGTGGTGTGATTGGTGACATGTGTGGCTTTGCTGCTGCTGCTTTCCTGCGTGGCGTTAATTTTATTCAGATTCCAACCACTGTTATGGCTCAGGTATACTATTGCTTCTATGACATTCATGTTTATGTACCTTGATCTCTGCGTGCCCTCCTTCATTTGATATTTGAATATTCTAATTTCAGTTTCTGAGTTTTTTTCCCTCATACAGTAGTTTGTGCATAATGTTCCAGGTTGATTCTTCTGTGGGTGGCAAGACTGGGATAAATCATTCACTTGGAAAGAACCTAATTGGTGCTTTTTACCAGCCTCAATGTGTGCTTATTGACACGGACACATTAAATACATTACCAGATAGGGAATTGGCATCAGGGTTTGCAGAGGTTATAAAGTATGGTCTCATCAGGGACGCACAATTTTTTGAGTGGCAGGAAAAGAATATGCCAGCGTTAATGGCAAGGTAAAATTGTCATCTTGGTATTGTTATATGCTTGCAGATTCCAGTATTTGTTCCTTTTATGCCATGAATTTTATACCACTTGGCAAAAGATCTCCAGGGATAGACTGCGGGACTTGTCTAAGTTATGCTTAAATATGTAGACTTGGAAGGAATTATTGTCGTTTGCCAAAAAAAAGGAAGGAACTATTGTCCCTTTATTGAGCTTTATTGCTTTTTATTATTTCTATAAACACATATACTCTCTTCCAGTCTTCTTCCAGTTCTTATAATGTGATCCAATGCAGAGACCCAAGTGCACTGGCATATGCTATAAAGCGATCATGTGAAAACAAGGCTGAGGTTGTGTCCTTGGATGAGAAGGAAAGTGGACTGAGGGCGACATTGAACTTGGGCCATACATTTGGTCATGTGAGTGCTTTCATTTCAATTGTGATGGTTATTGTTTCAGATTTCTAAACAGTTGAGCTGGTGATGTAAATATCATCTTTAGGCTAATCCACTGGGGTGGGCGGCAGTTGACTATGCGGTTGACATGAAATATTTTCAATATTAGGATATGTGAGGGCATTTCTTTTGTTATGAAAATAGCCTCACGTGTTATTTCATGAATGGTGCTCCTCCTCATGCTAAAATTCAGCATGTTATTTTAAATAATATGCTTAACCTCTTGGGAGATATTGTATCGGAACTTTCTGATATTAAAATTTCCTCTTAAACTCTACCCTAGACAACAAAATTTTGAGACTTCACAAATTTTCTGTTCATTTTGAAAGTATTGTTCTTTAATTCAAAGGTTAGAATGGTCTATTAATTTGTGTTTGATTGCTGCTTCAGATTTGTGTGATCAAATTTGTGCACAGAAATTTTTTTCTGTTCTTGGTCTTATCAGTAAAAGTTCTTTAACTGATTAAATACTCCTTCATGTGGACCTCATTTTAGGCAATAGAAACTTCGGTTGGCTATGGACAGTGGCTTCATGGAGAGGCTGTTGCAGCTGGCACGGTACTTCACCCTCACTGTTGTTTCTTATCGTCGTATTTTTAAAGGAAATGAGCAGTCTTGCTTGTTTACGTAAAATCTATGTTGATAAACATTGTAAGTCAATTAATGCAGGTAATGGCTGTTGATTTATCGCATCGCCTTGATTGGATCGATGATTCTATTGTTCAGCGAGTTCAAGCCATTCTTAAGCAGGCAAACCTACCTACAACCCCTCCTGAAAAGATGACTGTGGATATGTTCAAGTCAGTCATGGCGGTAAGGAGCTGATATTTCATTTTTTTTTTTTCCAATTTGAAAAACAAACTAAAAACTTTTATTTGTCTATGTGATGATTAAGGTTTAATTGTTTTGTTCTATCAGGTTGATAAAAAGGTAGCTGATGGATTACTAAGGCTTATCCTTCTAAAGGGTCCTCTAGGCAATTGTGTTTTCACGGGGGATTATGACAGAAAAGCCCTTGACGCCACGTTACACAAATTCTGTAAATCCTGATTTTGTGCCTGGTTCTTTCTTTTCCCAGCTTGATGCAATTATTTAGCAAGTGTGCTATTCCTATGTGTATTCCTGATGTCATTCGTGGTGCGCTGGAGAAGCCTTTCCCTTCCCTTTGCTGTAATATTAGAAATTAAGGCATGGATAATAATGACTACTGCTTGAGTAGATCAATTTTTTTTTTCTTTTTATTTTTGGTTACTTAGAGAGATTTTGATTACCTGATTCTATTGATAGTTATCAGGCCGTATGATCTTATCTATGAAGGCCGGCCACACAAGTCACGCGACATTATTGGTTTTAGCAACAATAAACTTTTTAAAAATACTGTTTACGCTAAGATTTCTTCATGTCTTTTTACAGTTTGTCTTGATTTGAAATATACTCAACACTCCATATAAGCTTTTGGAGTGGGAAACTAAATGGCGAGAAAATAATTGTCTTGTGAAATGATTAAGAGAATTTTATTTATCAAACGTGGTTTGGTTGGGTTTTGGAAGTAGATGCTCTTCTTTTAGGACCATTTGGTTTCCAAAAAAATATTTTGACAGATTGGAAAGAAATTTTGAAGGAGGTAAAATGTTTGGTTGTCACTGAAACAAAAATGACTTAACTGAAAAATTTTATGTTAGCCAGAATGAATATAATGGTGAGGTAAGTAGGAAATATATGCAAATAAATATAGTAATATCCATATTGTTCTTAGTGATTATTTATAAATCAAACTCCCTAATATAAAAATTATAAATATTTAAAAAGTCATTAATCCATAAGAGAATACATTTTATCATTTCTAATTGAAATAAATATGAGCATTCGATGTATCTATAAAAATTATTGAAAATATTAAATTGTAAAAACAATTAAATAAAAGTAAAATATAAATAAAATAGACTAGAGAAGTTTGAACACAAATTGCGAAAATAAATGAATAGCATAAATTAAAATGCATATGCCAGCCAAAAAGAACTATGATGGAACAATTCAACTTGTATGTTATGACCTTTGTCCATTCTTTTGATCATCTTTTTCAAACTACAAATCCTTGTAATGCGAAACTTATTTTATATATGAAATTAGATGTAAAACATGGTTTAATGACACATATAACAGCCTCAAGTGGCTTCATATGGAAGAGATATGATTTTTGAAACCTTTCGATTTCACGTTCTTGTCTATGATATTTGTTTTTAGAATACCGAAATTGATTTTGTCCTTTATAGCAAATAGGTTAGTCAAATTCAAATTTACTTGTGTTAAAACCTCTGAAGAAACTTAATCATACTCCTCATTATCCAAATTGTGCTGATGAAAACACCCACTAATCGCAAGTAATCTATTACGAAAGCTGCGAACAAACTCAGCTTAAATTTACACACAAAAATTATTAAATAAATACCCATAAACAGTTCAAACTAGTTTTTGATTGAGCTCCCTTATAATTGTCCGCCTCTACCTTCGCATCCTCAACTCTTCAACACTATTGATCTTTAACCTTCCTTCCCCACAGCTTGTGACATTGTCTCATCTACCTTCGTCTCCTAAAGTCACTTTTTGAGGGCAATCTTATACATTTCATTTTACATCATATGCAGGAAAATGGGTTGAAATAATTTTTTGTGGGAACCTATTTCTCGGTGTTCAAAGAAAATTGTAGGGGGCAGGAAAATGGTTTGACAGAAATGGTGTCACCCAAACGTGTTTTAGCCGATGGAAATGGGGGATTTTTTGTTTCCCACCGCGGAAATTTCCATCAACCATATGGGTGGTACGGCACTTGTGAAGTGTTCAAATTGTAACAATTTAAATTTATTATTTATGTTTATTATAATAACAGCAATTTCATGACGTATTAGTTTCAATCATCTACCTATTTTTTTTAATCAAAATGGACGTGAGATTATGAGGAGAAAAAAGTGGAACTGGATCCATCAACGTCAAGTGATGAAGTACCCCTTATGTTGGTCATGGATTCATTTGCGAATTGAAAACAACTATTCTAAGGCAATTATTTTCCATTTGGCCCATTCCCTCATGATAGACTATGGTTGAGAGGAGAAATTCTTAGATGAGTAAGGATGTTTATATTATTTTTTGTCTAACCGATCATAAACAAACATAAAATATCTTATATAGATATTTTCATCTGGCAAGGGTATTCTAAAAATATTTGTAGGTTGATAAATCTATTTTTTAACTTATAAAATTAAGAAAACATAGAAAATAGGGGATTAAAACTTTGATAAGCTAGATATTTTTTTCTAGGGTGGCCAATCAAATTAAAATCTCTATGTCAAGCATTATGTATTTGCTTGTAATTGGTTAAACCACCAATGACGTAGTGAACATAGTTCACCTAATAATTTTTTTTTTTTTTGAGAAAGCATCAATATGGGTAGTTTAAAATAACTAACAAAAATTAAAAATAGACTATACATTTAGAATCAATATCAACTCTCATGTTAACTCATACATAAAACACGGGAGGGAGTAGGTTTTCTTGAATAGCACATCATTTTCCTGATGATGATGCTTGAAAATAATCAAGTCGACAACAATTAGTATTTGTGTTGCGTTAAGTTGTGTAAAATAACCTAAAGCAATTGTCTAATCCCTTTAATGTTATAAACTAATTTTTGGTGTATTCAGTATCCAATGTAATGTTTTAACAGTGGCTACTATTTCAAAATATTTTTTATACAATCTTATGCTTAAAAGTATTTTTCTCTATAACAAGTCAGCAACAATCACTCTACACTTAGTATAGTAAGTGCTATAAGAAAAATACTTTAAAGTGCTAATGTATTAAAAAATAGTTTACAATACTTGATACTATTAGGAACATATTCCAGGACGCTGGATGCAACAAGAATTAATTTAAAACACTAAGTATTATTGAAAAATTATAGTAAGTGCTATAAGAAAAATACTTTAAAGTGCTAATGTATTAAAAAAATAGTTTACAATACTTGATACTATTAGGAAAATGTTCCAGGATGCTGGATGCAACAAGAATTAATTTAAAACACTAAGTATTATTGAAAAATTACTTCAAAATTACGGTGATACTTAGCCATTTTTATATATACAACTATATTTATAATTGTTTTGGGTGTTTGGAAAATTTGTGAAGTATCTTTTGAAATGCGTTGGTGAGAAAGGGTTATAAGTTTCCATTTCTGAAGTGAGTTTAAAGTTTTTGTATGCCCTATGCAAAATTACGGTGGATTCAATACATTAAAATAATTTTTCTTATTACTGGAGGACTCTTGCCTCATGGGTTTAATGCTTTGGCGGAAACTCATGGGGCATGGGTTGGAGCTGGTAGCACATTTGAAAATGTCATTCACCCAAAAAAAAAAAAAAAATTATTACAGTATTCAGATTGTAGAGTATTTGCTCACAATTAGCTGCGGATCGGATAGGCGCCTCAACATATTTTACTATCAATATATTAAAGTCTATGGAGGACCAAATTTTCTACCTTTTTTTGTAAAATGATCAAATATATTCAATATTAAAGAAGTCTACATGAAGATACTCGTATAAGGACTAACAACACACTTATGATACTTAAGAACTAATATAGACAAACTACAATTGTTAACAAACACACCCAAACACAAGCATGAACCCAAAATTCCAATAACAGAATATGACCAAGCAGCACACAAGATGGAAAATCTTTGTATTGTAATGTCGTATATAGATAAAGCCATCAACATAAAGTCGATGAAAATTATGCCATTAACTTCACTATCAAGAGAGGAATAACGAGCATCTACCCAAATAGGGTTTGAAAGAAAAGGACTGAAATCCAACACTAAGTCGAAGGTCCTATAAAGCCTATAACGACATTTTCAGAACTCAAAAATTCCATCAATATAAAATGTGATCATGATTCTATGTTGGAATTCAGATTCTAAAACATGCAGGACAGAAACAAAAGACACATAATTAAAACCCATATAACAATCTGATGAGCCTTCACATAACTTAAGCAATATAAAATGCTGCAGCACTATAAGATAGACCTCTAAGTGGCTGCTGAATAACTTAAAGGCCCCTTCCAGTATCATGTGCATGTACGGAGCTTTTTGGCACAAGCTCCGTAAAAACCCAGAGAATTAAGAAGATAGTCCTTCAATGGTCATTTCTTTCTCCTTGAAGTAAGTAAGGGTTGAAGAACACAAAAGGATACAGAAGATTGATCAGATGCACAACCTCTGTTCTTAGCCTCAATAACAGAGCACATTTTCCGCTTTAAGGAAAGACCATTTAAGTGGTGATTGAAGGCATTGAATCTGAGAACAGTAACAGAGCTCTTCTTAGAGAAATGAGGAGAATCAGACACTTCCCCCCATAGATAATCCCTCTTTCCTTTCCCCATCACATTGAAAAGTTGTGCAAAATCCCAGCACCTCTCAATTTGAATGCAATGTGATTCGAAAAACTGAGCAAAGAAGGTAAAAACATGACAACTCATATTTGTACTACCAAAATTAGTACGATCAGAAAGTAGATTACTAGACAGTTTCAAGGATGCATGAATGTAACCCTGATGAGATGAAACCAACCAGATATTTTGCTCAAAATAGGATAAGGCCGTAGAAGAAGAAGGGAAGTCATCCCTGCGAGATTTTTTTAGCCAAAGGAGAGCACTGATTGACAAATAATTTCCTTTTTCTTGACAAAAAAGTCTGAATTTTGCCAACACAGAACTTGAAAGGAGGCCATTTATCATCATCCGCAAGGTGACAAAAATAATTGTCTGAACTGGAAGAGGACCAAATTTTCTACCTACAACATGATACAATCTGAATTAAGGGATTTGAGGCAAACAATTTCATACTATTGTTGCCATTTATACATTGTATATTTCATGTCCAAGGTGTCGTTATTTACGATTGGCTTGTTGTGTGCTTATTTGGTTTGTTATGGTGCTTGTATTTTTTATAGTAATCTAATCATATTTATATTTCCTTTTATTTTTCATCAGCATATAATAGGGTAAAAAATGAACGTGCTTTGATAGGAAAGACCTATATAGTATCCTTTGATACGATTTCTAGTTAACCAATTATTTTATGTTGTTCATATGTTTATTCTACTTTTTGATAAAGAGTTGAACATTTGTAGGCAAGATTTGTTCATGGTCCTACGTTTTCTTGTTGATTAATTAATTTATGTTGTACATACATTTATGTTGTACCGATCAGAAAAAGTGGCAAGCCTTGGTGAACCTACAAAGAAAGAGAGAAGGAGAGCATACCGACAGAGATTAACAACAGTCAGCTGCCATATTCGCCATAGACTCGCAGACCATGAAAACGTGAATTTGAATCAATGTAGTAGAGATTTTGGGAGGGAAAAATGCAGCCCAAGCCACTGTAGAAGCCGACACTGTTCATCTACATCAATGGTGAATCCTTTCTAAACTCTTGTTTATTTGAAGGTACAAAGATGCCTCCTTACTACACAAGAACTCCACACAATAGGTGATTCTAAGTGTAGAGAAACATTATCTAGCACACTTTTTGTTCATATTCATTTGTGTGTGTTGTAAGCAGTATAAAAGCATGAAAGGCTAAGAAAAAAAATAATTAATAAAGAGTCAAAACAAAAGCAATGTTGTTTGATTTCATATGTCACATTGCCTGGAAATCCCATTGATTCGTCGCGTTACCTGAAAAAAGCTCATTGATGGCTGACAGTCACTTTTAGGGTTTGTTTGATGGGAAGGAAGAATGGGCTTGCACAGAACCCAATTAAACAATAAACAATTCAAAGAAAATAAGATGAATTAGAAAATGAGAGAGGAACTGATGAGCCATATGTGCAGTAGATTGAGCCGGTACTGTTCATCGGCTCTTTGAACAGTGCATATGTGAGATGAGCCATAGCTGAAATGGCTCTATGAACAGTAACACGCAATACTTTTATAGGATACATAGATTTACAAATAGATGTGTTAATGTTAGAGTTATCTATTATAAGCCTAATTACCTTTACGTATTATAATATTGATCTTTCAAAATCATTTAACAAAATTCATTTAATCCAAATATGATATATCAATTTAAACATAAAAATGAATACTAAAAAATTAAGATCAAATCAATTAAATATATTACACTCCATAGAAATACAGAAAAGGGCACAGCACTACCAAACATATAATAGATTCTTTGGAATTTATTGTAACTATGTTAACACTACATTAAATTTTGTGTCTATTTAAGCAAAAATTTAATTTTCCAGAATTAAACAATGTTTATGGAACATCTTTTCAAATAGATATTTTTGTAAGTCACCCTTTCAAAAAATATTGTAAAAAATTATTGTTTTATGAAATAAAATTATATTTAGTGGAAAGTATTTTTTAAAAGAAAAAGATTTTCTATTGGATGAGTAGAAGAACATGGGACATATTGAAGGAGGGAATGTAGGAGATTAACTAGGGACAATTCAGTATTTTTAAATTTATATTTCAATATTTGGTCAATCTAAATGATTAAAATTTTTATGGTCCTTCTCAATAAATATTTTTCTCCCAGTTCTTCTCCCTAATTTCCCTCATAAAAATCCTGAGCTGATTTAACCCTTATTAATTATTATTGAGCGGCCTGTTGATTAAAGATAAAAGAGGAAAAATATATTGGACGTGAGACCGGATTAATTTCTAGCCTATTATCATTATTGCTATTATATTTATTTCAGTAAGTACATAAATTGTTGAAAAAAGGGAAAAAAGAGAAAAGAAAAATAAACAATTACTATTATATCACAAATTGACAGAATGTTTTTGCGAAAATTAGTTAGCTCAATGAATGAGTCAACGGCAAAATTTCCCGGATTAAAAGGGTTCTTGTCTACTCTCTCATGTCCTGAAATGCATGGTCATTCCATCTTCTCCAAAAACGGTTGGTATTTACAACTTCTTCAAAACTTCTTTTCATTTCTTATCGCTGACTCTTCTACACACTTTTTTCCTCTCCTCTTCATCATGCATTTCTTGATTAGAGTTCGAATTCTTTAGAAACAAAATTTGGGCTTATTTTTCTTTTAGTTTAAGGAAGTTTTGTTTCCTTTGCTCTGGAATTTCATTGTACTTGGCACAGATGCGTAATTGAGGAAACAAAAAGGAATTTTGAGAACCTGCATTGAGGTGCAATAATTGGGTTCTTAGGTGAAGATCTGAGGCTTTTGGATTATTTAGATTAAGGAGGAAATTAAAGGTTTTTTTTAAAGGATGAGCGCTTCTAGATTCATAAAGTGTGTTACGGTTGGCGATGGAGCTGTGGGCAAAACTTGTTTGCTAATTTCCTATACCAGCAACACATTCCCCACTGTGAGTTTTTTCCCTTCATTTTTCCTTTTTTAATTCCATTTCCATATATGTGAATTGTGATACTTTAATTGTTTTCTCTTTGAGATGAAATTTGGCTTTTGGGGTACCGCAAGTTTCATTAAGATTATTATTATTATTATTATTATTATTATTATTATTATTATTATTATTATTATTATAAAATTTGGTGTTTTTGCCGCTTTTTGGCCATTGTGAACAGGATTGGCAGATAGAGATATACCCCCTGACTTTTTGAAAATTCCACATAGATGCATCAATGTTTGTCATTTTGCACACCTGACCATGGAGTTTTGAGCCATCTGAATTTTGTTTTTATTATAGAACCATCTGAATTTATAATCAAGGAAAATGCCAATAAAATCATGACACAAAATTTTAAGATGAAATAAACTAAACTGCCTTATTGTAGCCTAATGATATGAATATTTTTAAATCAGATTTAATTAGTGTAACTTATGCTTGCTTGATTATTAAACACACATCTTTTCATTTGTTTGTGAATATTTGATAATGTTTATAGCTTTTTTTCTGTAGATATTAAGTTTTACTTTTATCTATATTTTTTCGGTGTTATTATAATTATTAAGATATTTTTTTATGTTAATAAGGCATTGTTTGTTTTAATTTAAATTTTTTTCATTAAGTAATTACAAATTCTCTCTGATTTTGACTAGAAAATAAAAAAACAAAATAATAAAATAAAATAGCATTAGAGCTATGATATTGGACGGGTTTGTTTTAATTTAACATTGGACGGGTTGTATTTATTTATTTTTCCTTCCTAAGCCTTAAAAAACATCTTTTGAGTTAAAAAGAAAAGGAAAAAATAGTTGGTCACACATTTCTACTTCATTAATTTTGTTATGTTGGATAAGAGGTACATGAATATTCTATTTAGTTGTGGATTAATGTCATTTATATTTTAATATTACTCTTTTTAGATTTATTTAAAGATTCAGAATTCTTATTTTATTTTCTCCCATGCCTTGCCTTGGTATCAGGATTATGTGCCAACTGTTTTTGATAACTTCAGTGCAAATGTGGTTGTTAATGGAAGCACTGTGAATTTGGGTTTGTGGGATACTGCTGGTAATGTTTTTTTAATTACCTTTATTTTTTGTACAAACTATGAAGGAGAAAAAGATCTTCCAGATTTACTATGTTATTTTATGGAACAGGACAAGAGGATTATAATAGATTAAGACCTTTGAGTTATCGTGGTGCCGATGTTTTCATATTGGCATTCTCTCTTGTAAGCAAGGCCAGTTATGAAAATGTTTCCAAAAAGGTACTTCCATGGTTATGCTTCTTGTGCACCACTTATTTCTTGAATGCATTTGATCTACTTTGAATATAAGGTTTCTAAATGACCATAACAAACAATATACTGGTTTTGATCCCTGCCAACAAATTAGAATTATTAAACATATTCAGACATGTGGTTAATGTGTGGGTTTTCATTTCCAGTGGATCCCAGAGTTGAAGCACTATGCACCTGGTGTCCCAGTTATTCTGGTTGGCACAAAAATGGGTAAGTTAGTTTGGTCCTGACTTTATTTTTTGATTTCCTCATACCATGTATTTATTATTAGTATCCTAATACCTTGTATTTAACTTTTTCATAGTGTTTATTTTAATTATCTGACTAATGAATTTTTGAACAGGATCCTTTTATTAATAAAAGGGGGGAAGTGTTATGATTCTACTTCTTTATTTGCTCTAGATATGGATTATATTACTATTATGTCCAAATAATCTATTAGTTAGTTCATATGATGTTTAGATTTGGTGAGGGTAAACGGCATGCCAAATTGCATTAACATAATTTTGTTGATTTGTTGGTGTTTCTTGTATAAAGTGCTGAAGTAAATAAGAATATGGCATTTCCTGATCAGTTTAATCAACTGAAATTAATTAGTAATGACTATCTTAGTGAAAAGCCTTAATGGATTGAACTTATCAAAAGATGATTGCATCAACTGATTCATTTTGTTCCTTGATTTATGATGAGGTAGACCTTCGGGATGATAAACAATTCTTCATAGACCATCCTGGTTCTGTTCCTATTACCACAGCTCAGGTGAATATAGCTATTGATGCAATCATATTTTTATTCTCTAGTGTTTTTAGTTAAAGTTTGAGATTTGTTTTGGGTGCTTGTTTCAATAAGATCTGACATTTGTATCATCCTTGAAGGGAGAAGAGCTTAGAAGGCTAATTAATGCGCCGGCTTACATTGAGTGCAGTTCGAAATCACAACAGGTGCATGACTTAAATCAATTTTTAAATTTTTTTATCATATTAATTCCAATATGTAATTTTTAAAAGTACTTCTGACCTTGATGGCAGAACGTGAAAGCTGTATTTGATGAAGCCATAAAAGTTGTCCTCCAACCGCCTAAGGCGAAGAAAAAGAAGAGTAAAGCGCAAAAGGCATGCTCAATATTGTAATTTGTTTGTTGTAAACATTTGAGAGCCCTCTATTTTTTTCTATATCTTCCTATTCCTCATTTCTTGTTCTTTCGGAGAAGTTGAGTCCATGTGGGCGTCCTTGGTCAGACAATACACCCTAGATTTCCTCGAAGCATAAGGTGGTCTAACGATTGCTTTCTTGGAATTATTTTGAACACTAATTATATTGTCAAATTTTCTTTTCATGGTTCTCCTCCTTAGTCTTTTGTTTTGATTGATGTATGATAGTTGGTCAATTAATTCTTTGATTTTCCATTCTTGTTTTGGCAATCAATGAATCTTTCGGCAATTTATAATACCTTTAATAAAGACAAATTTTTAATTGTTTTCAGTGCATGATGCTTTTTAAGAACCATGTCTTTGATGATGTTTGTAAATTAAATAAAACAAAAAACTTGGAGATGAGTTAGTATCATATCAAAGTATCTGAAGCAAACTTACATACATTATGCATGCACTTATGTGTATTTTGTCATTTTGTGTGCGCAAGAATAGTTCGAGATGGAGTTTCGGCAATTTGGTATAACGTCAGCCCCTTCCATCAAATAATTCATAATAAAATATTTATATATTTACATTGTTTGGGTGATAACGACATTAGAAGAAAAATTACTTCGCACGATTTATCTCTGGCATGGCAAAATTGAACTTCAATTATTTTATCAAACAAGATAAGTTAAAATACTTTGTTTGCACAAAAAGATACCAAAATGGCAAAATTGACTTGGTGAGCAGAGCATGACGACGATCACGTAGCTATAGGCTCAGTATAACAATGCCGATCAATGATGGGGTGAGCAATAGGTTTTAAGAGAGGAACTCTGTTAGGATTACTTGATGACTGAGCTTTCTATAGCACTTTTCTTTTCAATTTTCAGAAAACAAAACTTTTTTTTTCTCTATTATTTAATTTCGCTTCCCCATTGATGCAATGATATTTTAGAACTTTGCGGGGGAAAACAAGAGTAAAGTTCCTATAGGGGGAATTGTTTGAAAAAAATCTATTTGAAAATATTACCTTCTTTATGAAGAGAATAAGTGAAAAAATGAATATGATAAAAAAATGAGTGAGTTAAAAGAGATAAAGGAGACCTAGGAAAAAATGAAAGAGGTGCATAAAATAAAACCCTCTTATACAACGGATTAGACGGAATATATCATACTAATAAATATAACAATTTACAAGTATAAAAACATTCATTAGTTTCCGTTGTACTCCCCCATTCAAATTAACTTCCCTGTTATCACAATAATCAACGTGACTTTTCTCCATTGCCATAATAACTAACATAGCTAAGTTGAAATAACACACTAAGTCCAAAGTAATAAAAAGTACGGGTTAGGGCTCTTAAATACCTAGAAAGTTATACCCAAGGAATTGCCAGCACCAGGAAGTTTTTTTGGATCTTAAATACCCAGGAAGTATTATTTTTGTATCATTAATGCCCAAAATTAACAGAGAGGAAAACAGATGTTTGCCAAGTCAGATTGAACGCCACATCAGAGTCAAACCTTATTGAATGGGTGATGACGTGGTTTGAGTTAAGATTTTTAAATGCCCTGAAAGTTGTCTTGAAGGAGCATTTAGCATCCGGAAGTCTTGCTTTGATTCTTAAATGCCTCGGAAGTTTTCTCGAAGGTATTTCTTAACCTGAGCCACATCATCACCCATTTAGCCTGATGTGACCTTCAGTTTGACGTGGCAAATGTCCGTTTTCCTCTTCATTGACTTTGGGCATTAATACTACGAAAATAATACTTCCCGGGTATTTAAGATAAAAAAAACTTCCTGGTACAGGCAACTCCTTGGGTATAACTTCCTGGGTATTTAAGAGCCTCAACCCTAAAAAGTAATATCCCACAAAATCATCAAATTATATTGAAGTCCTTAAAAACTGATATTAATGCAATTTGATTTAATCTTACCAAAGTCTTATAATGATATGGGGTAAGGAGCAAAAAAATACCCATTTAAATTTATTAAATGTGCATCTGGCACCATATAAAATCTTAGGGTGCAAAAATACCCATGTAAATTCGAGAATGGAGTAAAAATGTCTATAACATTAAATGTGCCAACGTTGACCACAGATGCCGACGTGGAAGCTGATGTGGCATAAAAATGTTAGACATCCAATAAGTTAAGGTGTAAGAGTACCCATGTACAATTTTCAAATGTGCACCTGACATCATACACATTATTTGGACGGAGTACAAAAATACTCATAAACTATTCTAAATTAGTGGGGCCGACATTATTATTTACTATATGATACTAACATTCTTCGCCCCCAACACTCTTCCTTGTCTTCTCTCAGCCCCCAAATTCTTTCACCATCGGATTGCCCCTTCTCTTTTCTTGTTTCAACTCCCATTCATCAAATAGGTGCCAGCACACTCTCAAATATATTATCTATTATAGTGAGCTTAAGTTTCATAGTCCCTCTTAACAGATATATTTCCAGAGATATTAAGCCAAAGTCAAATCATATTGCACTCTTCAACTTGTCAACCACGTTATGATGTACCCCCTTTAGAAACTTATTACAACAAAACCAACAACAACTCGCAACTGTCAAGCCCACACTCACTTCTAAAGTTAAGACCCCTAATCGCCTCACCATTATGATGATATACACCATGAACTTATCTTCTACATTGCACTAATTGCAACTATGATATCACACCACCACCCCCTTAACCTTTTTCTTTGATGAAATCTAGCAGGACACTAGCTAGCAGCAAGATTTAAAGAGTAAGAGTTGTGACTAGAAATTAAGATAGGGAGTGATTGGTTGACAAAAGAATGTGGGGTAACGACAAGAGAAAAGGACGGGGAGAAATATGAGGAGAAAGAATGAGGATTTTTTTTATCAAATAAAAATAATGTGGGACCTTGATTTGAGCATTTCCTAATACGTCTTGGGGTTTAAATGCAAGTTTATTTATTAAACTAAGGATTGCACTAATGGTGTTTTTCCTGGATCATCTCACGTGGAATTGATTAACTAACTACCTAAGCTAACTAAATGCATGCAAAAGCTATAAAATTAGGGGTTGAGAGTAGGTATTTTTGGCATTTTTCCTAAAGCAAATGCAAATACTTGTTTTTGGTGGTTTTATGATAAAAGTGGACAATTAATCTAATGCGAATGATGGAATACTCTCTTGGTTAGGGTTAACATGTGGCAAGCATATTTTTCACACTCTTTGGGGAATTCAGAGGTTAATTGGGCCAAGTTCACTCAAGCAAATACTTAGCCTTAATTAAAGGAATGTGTTAATGATAACAACACCCAACCTCAATAGACCAACTAGGTTAATTATAATATAACATCAACTAGAAATAAATTCCAATAGATAAAATAACTTGGGTTTCATCCAAATTACTCAATATCCTTTGAACCCAATAACTAATTCATATTAGCTTATAATTGAACCTTCATACTTGTAGAACTTTATTTAATTACACTCATGTAATTATATTGAATCAATAACATGGTTTCTTAAGGTAAGGTTTATGGATGGAATTACATTACCTAAGCGCTTAGAGAAAGAACTCAACATTAACATGCTCAAACCAAATAATCCATCCAAACGACATAATCAAGACAAGTTAAATGGATTAAATCATCACACATAATGGTAGGCAATAAAATCAACAAGTACTCTTTAGGATAATGTCAATTGAAAAGATAGATGAAACCAAACTAGATTCAATACAAACACAAAGATGAAATTTACAATTACATAGCCTATAATATCAAACACAAATGAAGTCGGAACATGAAAAGAACAAATATTCAAAGACACATGTGGAAATCCATGGTCACATAATTGGAACTAAAAAAACTCCCCTATTGTGGAAAAATAACATACTTCACGTCATCTCATGGTCAAATAGAGCATTTGGTGGATTTAGTTTGTAACATCCCAATTTTTGTTCATAAGACTAAAGTGATATTTATGAATGAATATCTTACCCTAAATGAAATTTAGAAAATAATATTTAAGTAGGAAAATTATATATAAAATAATATATCAAGGAGAGAGTTGTAATATCAAGTGATAATATTAAAAAAGGATAAAGACATCAAATCTTAAGGATATTAAGAGATGCCATTCTTGGATATTTATTTATATTGATTTTTTTTAAAAGAGAAAGATAAGGATAAATCAAGTTGTAGATATTAAATTAGATTATTCAACATATATCCCATATATACACAAATAAATATTTAATAAAATAAGAATAGTAATAAGTCCCACATCGATTAAATGAGAGGAGGAGCAAACTCTATGAGCTTATATATAGGAGGTGATAGGTTGAAATTAAACATATTAAGATATTTTCACCCAATTATGAGGCAATCTCATTAAAATAGTAGTTGTACATTTGTTAACCGTTGGATCGAAGTGAAATTTGGTCACCATGTTCGAAACATCCACTAGGTCGTTTTCAACGGTTGGATCGTTGATATGTGTTATGTAGAGTGAGTTATTAAACCCGAATTGAATGCATAAAATCCTGAGCGGTAAATCAGGTAACTGGTTTTCTTATCTGTCGTGCATATCAGTATGTGTTTGTGAGTTTTTGCAAATTATATTATTATATGAAATTTCTATCTTTTTGTATTATAAATTGTTTTATGAATTGCTTTTATGAAAAACAGTCTTGTGGGACATTATTTGTAAAAGAAATATGTTTTGATGTTTTATATAATGATTATTATGATATTGTTTTACTATGATAATTGATTGTTATGAATCGTTGAAGGTTGTAGAATTGTTGTGAATATGTTATATGACATTTAAAGATTCGAGCTTGAATGATTATATTCATGAATATTGTCCTATGATTTGTGAGTTATAGTTGTGAAATATGTGTTCTATGATAACATTAGAGATAATAAGGATGTAGTTGAGGGAGATGGATATTTTACCACGTGGTGAGGCCGCCATTCGGAACTCTTTGGCTGGCCCAGTCGTACCCACATGTTCTACGAGGGTATGGCGCCCCGCTTGTTCCACGAGGGGTTACTATGTCCCACCTGTTCTATGAGGGACCGTCCCACTTGTTCTATGAGGGGCTGCGACACCCCACTTGTTCTATGAGGGGGAACCCATGGTCCGGTTGTGTGATATGTGGATTTGGCCATCCACTCCACATAATCGGTGAGCTTTTGGAGTAACCAGTGACATGGATAATTAACTTAACCCATGGGTTCAGTCGGCGGGAATAAGGAGGATATAAGGGAGATTAATGATTGGGAGGTTATTGATACTATGATTAGGATTAACATTTGGTACTATGATCCTGTTTTTCCCTAAGTTCTATGATCTTGGATTAATTGTGAACATGAATGTTACTTTTGGCTTATTGATAAATATTTATATGTATGATTATATATATATATATGTTTTATAACTGTCCCACCTGACACCTTGCAAGCATGTGCTGGTGTGTACGGTGGGTAGGATAGTAGGTTACTGAGGCAGTGGTCTCATCCCGTTACTTTAACATTTTTTTAGGTGAAAGATATAGAGAAGGAACGTCAGGGAAGGCTATGGAGGATTGAGATTACGCCAACTAGGCTTATACTCTCAGTTGTTGTTTTCTGAATATTGCCACAATTAGGACGTTTTGTGCATTTATTATTATTTATTTATTATTTATAAATTAATAAAGGGACATGGGTTTATGATATTAGGTCTTTAAGTAGACTTTGGGTACAATGAGTTGTTTTTAAATTATCACGGTTGCTTTTCATAAGGGAATTTCTCAAAAGTAGTTTCAGAACTATTAAGTTATAAGTAATTTTTAGAAAGAACGTTACATTGTTCATCAAGGAAGAAGAGGAAACGCCCAAGGAGGTTTGCAACTTGAACTCCATGAAGAATTATGGAATAGATGAGAGAACTAGTGTATGTGTGTTCAAATTTGGATCCCCCTTAAAATAGACAACTTAAAAACTATCCAAAATGGTTTAGGATTACTTAGGAATGTCGAAAATATTGATTGGGAAACAATTAGGCCAGACCTAATAACTCAAAATTGCAATTTGGATCAAAATGGGAAGTTTCCGAAAATCTGAAATAATCGTGTGCTCGCTGTGGCTTGTCACAGAGAGGTTTCTGATATACTTCCTCGCTGTTGGACTCCCTCGGCGCACCACATTTCTTTGCTCCTCCACGGTGAGGATGCAAATTTTTTTTATTTTTCTTTTCTTCGAATTTTGATCTTCCTCCTTTACACCTATAATGGAAAATTAAAGCACTTAATAATTGCATTAGTTAAATGCCTATTATACTCAACTTATCATGAAAATGCAATTAACTCCATAATCTTGGACAATAGATGTAAATGTGCCTAATTCCCAACATATTTGCCTATAACCAATGCTAATTTCTTATATTAGTAGATGAAAATATATAATAATTAAGTGCAATCAGGCCAACTCATTTATAAGAGTTCAAGTGTATTTTGGCACACCACATATTTGAAAATTGCGCATTGATATTTTTGCACCTTAACCCATTGGCATATGATATTTTTATGTCCTATCAACTTCCATATTAGCATCTTTAGTTAACTTAACTTTCAACGTCAGCACATTTTACCATGTAAGCAGTTTTGCTCCATTTTCGAATGAATTAGTGTATTTTTGCATCAAAGTTTTTTTATGGTGCCAAATGTATATTTGGCAAATTTAAATGTATATTTTTGTACCCCAGCCTAATGATAATATTGTTTCTCAACTCTCCTATAATAATAATTATAATACTAAAAATTAATTTTTACAACTAATATTGAGTGATTTGTCCAACCGTGAATCCCAAGTGGACTCCAAACTTTTTTTAGACAAGTAGGGAAGGAAATAACAAAATTACACCAAGGAAGAAATATATCCCAAAAAAAAAAAAAAAAAAAAGAAAGAACACAAACTTCGTGCTCAGCGAAGTCAGCCATCCCGAGAGGAAGAAGCAGTTGAAATCTTCCATAGGGTGTGGGGGTCGATTCATCGTCGCCAAAATCACAGCTTGAAACTTCGTTTGAAGAAAATGATGTTAGATGGTACTGAAGACGAGGAGAAATTCCTCGCCGCCGGAATCGCCGGCCTCCAACAGAACGCATTTTATATGCATCGTGCTTTGGTAAATCCATCAAACCCTAAGTCTTCGTCTGAATTTGCTATCTGAAATCCATGCAATCATGGCCACTTGTTTGTTTTTAATAATTCAATTTGTGATTTTTCTCCCCTCAGGATTCGAACAATCTCAGGGATGCTTTGAAATATTCAGCTCAGATGCTTTCTGAGCTTCGGACTTCCAAGCTTTCCCCTCACAAGTACTATGAACTATGTAAGTTCGCCATCTTTCAGATCCACACTTTTTTTTTTTTTTTTTTGTTTCTTATGCGTGTTAGATCTTGAAACTGGTTTATGTTGGTTTCTTTTCAATGCTTGCGGAAATACGATGCTGCAACTATTTTTATTGTTAATTATTTGTGTTTTTGTGTATTTTAGACATGCGAGCCTTTGATCAATTAAGGAGGCTTGAGATCTTCTTCCAGGAAGAAACTCGTCGTGGATGCTCCATAATTGATCTCTATGAACTTGTTCAGCATGCTGGCAACATTTTGCCTCGGTTGTAAGTCACTCCAAAATCCTATATGATTTCACTGAAAACATTTGTAGCTGTTCCTTTATGTCCATATCTATAGTTCCTTATATTTTGTTCTCTGCAATGGTGTCCTGATGTTAAGTTGGTTTGAATGCATGCTTTCAGTAAATTCTATTTTTATTTTCCTGTGTTTTTCTCCGACATTTATTTGAAAGTTCTGAAGCAGAGAAATTTGCTGCATAAAGGTTTGATGATTCGAAATTTGGTATGACATTTTATTCAAAATTTTTTTTATTTTCATGATCAGGTATCTCCTCTGTACAGTAGGATCTGTTTACATAAAATCCAAGGAAGCTCCTGCTAAAGATGTTCTTAAGGATCTTGTGGAAATGTGCCGTGGCATACAGAACCCTGTTCGTGGGCTCTTCCTTAGAAGTTACCTTTCCCAAATTAGCAGGGATAAATTACCCGATATTGGTTCTGAGTATGAAGGGTAAGCAAGCAAAATTTCCCCCTACTTCTATTCTCTTGGCGGGATCAATCCTGTCTGAGTCTACTAGGCCATAAGAGTTAGTGAGCTGACTCATCAGTCCTAAACACTGGGAGAGTAGTCACGTGTCCCATTTATCTTGTCTTCTTAAGCTCTTTCAGTCAAACATAATCTAAATGCCATTAACACTGATTTATAGCTCATTTCCTTTCTCACCCTCCCTCACTTCTTGTTTCTTCTTATTTCTAGCTTTCTTTTCTTCCTCCTCTCTCACTCCGCCACTCACCGAGTTTCTATGTTTGTCTTCATTGAAGAACAGAGCCTATTTATTAATTTTAAGCTGCACATTTTTAGATTGAATTTGATATGTTAATATATACCCTGACATCTGCAGGGATTCAGATACCGTAACAGATGCTGTAGAGTTTGTACTCCAAAATTTCACTGAGATGAACAAACTTTGGGTGCGGATGCAGCATCAGGTTGGTTAAATAATCTGTGCATTATTCCAGCACATGTTTGGACATGCATGGTGTCGCAATAGTTGCATGTAATGAGGGTAAAATATATCATGAGGGCATGATTTCTGGTCATGCAGGTGTAGTTATGCATATGAGTTATTCATACTCTTAGCTGACCCTGAGTTGAGGCTTGCTGTCGGGCTTTCTGGTCTGCAGGGGCCTGCCCGGGATAAGGAGAAGCGGGAGAAAGAAAGGAGTGAGCTACGTGATCTTGTAATATCTGAAGCCTATACCTGGTTCACTTTGCTGCAATGAGATTGTATATCCAATGCTTATTGAAGGCTTGCCTTTTGCATTCTTTATCCTTGATCTGTGATTAGGTGGGAAAGAATCTACATGTACTCAGTCAGATAGAGGGTGTTGATCTTGAAATGTACAGAGATGTTGTCCTTCCCAGAGTACTAGAGCAGGTTTGATCTTTTGTTTGGTGATTTCCATTTATAAAATGCTGGGTTGTCTGCTTGTTGACCAGAAAAGCTCATCTTTAGTCTCCATTTATCTTGAACAGGTGGTAAATTGCAAAGATGAGATAGCCCAGTTTTACTTGATGGATTGCATAATTCAAGTCTTCCCTGATGAGTATCACTTGCAAACTCTAGATGTATTGTTGGGCGCTTGCCCTCAGCTTCAGGTTAATGACATTGCACTTCTTTTTATATCTTCATTGGAACTACCAGTTACACTCTTTTCTCTCACAGTTCATTTTGTCTGGGACAAATGTGCAGAGATACATCCGTGAGGAAATTTTAGTCATGCCAGGAAAATTGAGAAACAAAAAGCCAAATTTTTGCTTATCTCTTACACTTGCTACCCATATATATTACCCCCTGATGGCCTTACTTTCACTCTTTTATACTCACATTTTACACCTCACAATCTGTGTCACTTACCTTTGGCTCATCTATTTCACAAGTTTTTTTTAGCTTTAAACCCATGAATTTGGAATGTGAGTGTGAGCTGAATTTTATCTCGCCAACATTTGACCATGAAGAGTCTTTTTGTGATATAACAGATTGTGAGAAGAGTCTTAAAGGAAGCCCTATTCACATGAGATAAAAGGGAAGCCTCCCTGGCATACTTGATGTGCTTATTGTGAATCATGTACCTGTGTTGATGCACTCTACACTATGTTCTATTTTTGAGGTTCATAGGATGCGCTTTAGTGGTTCATTGTATAGAACTGCTTATACGTTTGATATGTTAACCTCTTCTTCGATTGGGGTGTTATTTTGTCACTTCTCTTGGGCCACAGAAGCATCATGAGCATCTTTTTCTCTTATTTACCTTTGTTTATAACCTCATTAATGAGTTTGATGTATATATTAATCCGTTATATCACAAACAGAGTCTGCTCACAATCCGTTATATCACAAACAGAATCTGCACTATGTTCTATTTTTGAGGTTCATGGGTTGCGCTTTAGTGGTTCATTGTATAAAACTGCTTATACGTTTGATATGTTAGCCTCTTCTTCGATTGGGGTGTTGTTTTGTCACTTCTCTTGGGCCACAGAAGCATCATGAGCATCTTTTTCTCTTGTTGACCTTTGTTTATAACCTCATTCATAATGAGTTTGATGTATATATTAATCGTCCCCCCCCCCCCCCCCCCCCCAAAAAAAAAAAAAGTTTTAACTTATTGATTGACAGGAGCAAAATGCTGGCAGAAGCTGTTGCACTCACTTTTTGCAACTATATGAACCTGATAGTTGAAATGGGCCATTGCTATATTATGCTGCTGATGTAGTAGGAATTTTACTCAGGCTTTTTGTGTATTGTGTTTACTGTATTTCACAGCCATCTGTGGACATCAAGACAGTACTCTCCCAATTAATGGAAAGGCTTTCAAACTATGCTGCTTCAAGTGCTGAGGTGTTACCAGAGTTTTTGCAAGTAGAAGCATTTTCAAAGTTCACCAATGCCATTAGCAAGGTAAATCAGGGATATTATTTTGCATGCATTTTCCATGGTGTAATGTTGTATAAAAAAGTATTTTCAGGACTGCAATGGATGATTTGGAAAAACTCCGACATTTTGGCAAAGACAGCCCAGAGACTGATTGACAGAATCTTTGTAGATATTAAGCTTACTTCTTTATTTGTATTCAGTTAAGGGATGAAGACAAGATCTTTGATGATCTGTATTATCTAGAAGAAAAATAAATTTTTATTTTTTTGGTTTGAAGAAATATACAGTAATGTTGCTTTTTGAATAATTTTTTTTTTTTTTTGGATCTGTTTGTATGAATCTCTGCGCGTGACAGAGAATGATTTTTTCACATTTCTTTGAGCAGTATATGTTTGATAGCTATTTGTGTACATTTTGCCTTACTATGGGACGTTTATCATTGTTTTTTTCTTTCATAATTATTTTTTATTTGCATTGGGTTTAAGTATTGTCTTTTCAATTCTCATTGCCGTATGAAGTATCATGTTGTCTTTCATCTATGCCTTCAATATAGATATAGATGTTCCCCTTAAGATTTGAGAAGCAAAAGGTTCCACATTCATGTTATTTTATATTTTTTACTTGATTATGTTTGTGGAATTGATATATCTTCATGGTTCTGCAGGTGATAGAAGCTCAGCCCGACATGCCCACTGCTGGAGTTGTGACCCTATATTCTTCTCTTCTGACCTTCACTCTTCATGTCCACTCTGATCGACTTGATTATGCAGATCAAGTTCTGGTATATATCTAGTGAAGCTGCTTGTGCCCATTTGTGTTAAATGGTTTTAGTATGGACTTCCATGGATAAATTCATCATTCCTTTTCTTTCATGGAAACATTATCTGGGCTGGGCCTTATATGCCGCGAAATAGTGATATTGCAGTTTATGCTTGTGCTTTGATAAAGTCTATAGCAAGAAAAGGAAGCAACTTGTTCAATTCTAGCTAAGTTTGTGTCCCTTTTTGCTTGTCTTGACAGGGGGCATGTGTGAAAAAACTCTCTGGAAAAGGTAAGATTGAGGACAGCAGGGCAACCAAGCAGATTGTTGCTCTTCTAAGTGCTCCACTAGAGAAATATAATGATATTGTGACTGCCTTAAAGCTTTCAAACTATCCTCGTGTCATGGAATACCTTGATATTCCTACAAATAAGGTCATGGCCAGTGTTATTATTCAAAGCATGATGAAAAACAGGACACACATTTCTTCTTCAGACAAGGTATGAACTATCATAATTCTACTCTTTGTTTGAGGTTCCTACTAATGTAGCCTGTTTCTTTTGTAGGTTGAAGCACTGTTTGAACTGGTCAAGGGGCTTCTTAAGGATTCTGATGGAACTCCTATTGATGAGGTTATTGCAACTCATTGCTAGTTATCAAATCTTTTTAACGCCAATTATTTTTACTTCTTCTACATGTCACTTTTAAGGTCAACTATTTACGTTTTATTTAAATTTAATCTAGAAGGAGTCAGACAAGGCATCTTTATCTATTTGACAATCTCTTTTAAAATTTTTTATCAGTTGGATGAAGAAGATTTCCATGAGGAGCAGAATTCTGTTGCACGGTTAATCCAGTTGCTTTATAATGAGGATCCAGAAGAGATGTTCAAGGTACCATAATTATGATGGAGTGAAGATACACATTATATTTTCCTCTACAACTTGTCTTCCTAATGGCTGTTTACAGTTTCTGAATATTCTAAGTTTTAGTATTGGTATTTGTAAAACTTGGAAATTGTGCCTCTCAAAAACTGCGAAGGCTGCAATTACAAAATATACATAGGTTAGCAATGAGTCAGCTACATTAAATCCAAAATTATCAAGGAAATAAAAAGAAACAAAACTTATTTATGAGAATCTCAGAACATCATGGATATGATAAATTAAATAAAACTTATTTGAGAAATCCTAATGGGCTTAGCAAGAGGCCCAAGTCATTCTCCAACTCTCCCCTTCAAGCTATGAGTTTTGAATAGATATCAATCATTGTTGGCTTGCCAATCAGTTCTTCAAATCAGTTATTTGACATTGGTTGAGTCAGAAGATCTGCAATTCGGTAGTGAGATACATGTATCAGCTTCCCAATCCCTGATTGTACCTTTTCCTTTATGAAATGCTAGTATATTTCAACATGTTAAGTTGTATCATGATGGACTGGATTGTTTGCAATATCTAAGGCGCACTTGTGATATGGTATCATAGTAACAGAACAGGTAATTATTGTAAGTTAATAAAACAGAATTAGGTATTAGCCTCATTTGTGCCTATAAATAGATTTAAACCCAATTGTAACTCATATTATAAAGTGAATTTTATGTATTACCGTGTTCTAGCTTCTCTCAACCTTCCTCTGTTCTTAATTTCTATTGCTCTCTCATTCTCTGTCTCTCTTATATTTCCCTTTGTTCCACCCTCCCTCTCTTTCTCTTTCATGTCCTAGTTATAATCCTACATCGGTGGTATCAGAACCTTGTGCTCCTTGGCACCACACAAGCAAGAAATGAATAGATTCTTATGTGTCAAGCAATCAAGCATTATATAATGCTGTGGATAATAGGATATGGGGTCAGGATAACCTGATTATTTGTGATTTAGCAATGTTTAACTAAATCATCACTTGTCATGGTTGGGAAGAATTTGAGATTGACCATGCTATAATTATTTAAACCTAAGGTTTATGATCTTTCATATAATGTCATGATAATTACTGCGAATTGCAGATTTTACTCACTCTACTCCAAGGGTTTTGTTTGTCATCTCTTTCATTAATTTATGTGATGACACTAAATTGCAGATTATTGATACTGTGAGGAAGCACGTACTGGCTGGAGGACCAAAGCGTCTACCTTTTACTGTTCCACCTCTTGTCTTCTCTTCTTTAAAGGTTTTACTTGTCATTTCTAATATACGGGGTGGGACTTATGGTGACGTTACCTGCATCTGTCATATAGTGCATGATCCAACATTAGTTAATTTATTTTTTCTTCACCCATTAAAATATTTTTTGCATTTGAAGATATGGCTTTGACCAAAGATAAGCATCAAGCCCACACTCATGAAGTGTAATGTTTCTTTATTCTTTGCTCTTCCTCAAGAGTTTGCACTGCTCGAACTTAGCAGTAGTAACATAATTTCAAGCTTAAGCTATTTAGCATGTTGCTTGGTTTTCTAATTTAGTGATCAATGATTATCATACTGGATTGATTTATCTAGTTATGAGATTAAGAATATAAGTTCAGTGATGTGCTATTAGTGCTTCAGATGTCCGGCAAATCTTGCTGTGGATGATTGATTGTTAACCTGTTTGACAACTCTGAAATGGGTGAAACTATGATTCTCTGTGGGCAGCTCATCCCATGGAGTGGCTGAATTTCGCTTAAGATTGGAAGCTCCATTTGCTTCTTTAACTGACAGGAGTTAAGGATCCACTGCAAATGAGCATCATAATTTTCTATGATGTGTAGTATGAGTTCATAGCAGGTTACATGTTTGGAACCTCTGGTCTTGGGCAGCCACGATTGGCAAGTTGCCAACCTTCTGGTAACGCTGAATCTCCTCTCACAAGATTAGGAAGCAATTATATCTATGGTATGTTGGGCAGAGGGATTCTTGTTTCTTGAATTCAAAATGGGAAATGGAGCTTCCAGTATGTTTTTTAGGTTTAGCCAGAGAATAATTTGATAATGGCAAAAAATAGCAGAAGATCAGCCTTGACTTTTTCTTAGAGTTGAGATTGTGGTCTGCATGTCCTTGACTGGAACCTTCTTATTCTTGTTTTACCAATTTCTCTAAGATGTTAAATGGGTCATCAATCAATCACCAGCACAGGTTACTCTCATGACATCTGAAAGCTTATTGATAGATTTTAAAGTCTTCTATGTAGCAACTTTACTTTTATAACTGGTATTTTGGCAAATTGGAGCATTTATTTATTGTTTCCGTTTGTACTCTCTACAGTTGGTTAGGCAGTTGCAAGGTCAAGATGAAAACCCTTTTGGAGATGATACAGCAACAACACCAAAGAAAATTTTTCAGCTTTTGAATCAGGTGATGTTTATTTGCCCGTCCTTAAACTTCCTATTTAATACTTTTTGACAATTGAAACTCATTGTTTCTTCACTCTTGATTCATGTTAAATGCAAAATTTTTTGGAGATATGCAGGTGTATTTGATACTTAGGTAACATTGTTTTTTTCTATTATTCAGACGATTGAAACACTCTCTGCTGTTCCTGCTCCAGAATTGGCTCTACGGTTGTACTTGTTATGTGCTGAGGTGCTGGAAAGTGCTTGGTTAAGTGCGTCAAAACAATTATTTTCTTGATAGTATTTTTGCTAACTATCCTATTTCTTTTCCATCAGGCTGCAAATGACTCTGATTTGGAGCCTGTTGCATATGAATTTTTCACCCAAGCTTATATTTTGTATGAAGAAGAAATTTCTGTAAGTTGCCTGCTCATGCCTAGTTGTCCAGCACAACTTTCTTCCTTCTCCACCTACAGGTTTTCTTTTAATGGGCAAGGATGAGAATTGGGTTTGAGGTTGGAGGAGGAAGCTTTCTGATGAAATTTTGTTAACCATCCTCATTTTTCTTTTCTGTGTGGTTATACTAGGATTCCAGATCACAGGTTACTGCTTTGCATTTAATTATTGGAACTCTTCAAAGGATGCATGTCTTTGGTGTTGAGAATAGGGATACGCTCACTCACAAGGCCACAGGGGTGACTATTGAGTTAATTTTTTAATAGTAATTCTGGTAAATGTTTTTCCTCTAAAATCTTATGGATTCTCAATTCATTGGATAGTATTCAGCAAAGCTTTTGAAGAAGCCAGATCAATGCAGAGCTGTTTATGCATGCTCACATCTGTTTTGGGTTGACGATCATGATGACTTGAAAGACGGGGAGAGGTTGGTTTCTATATGACATTAGAGTTCCAAGATCCCTAAGAATTGATCAAATCTTTTTTATAGTGATGTGTTTGTTGGCTTGAGGTTGATGTATTTCTGAATTGCAGATTTCAACAGAAATTGTTCTCAATAAATTGAAAAGATTAATCTTTTGGTTTCTAAAATTTTGATTTAGTTGTAATTTAATCCACTAATTTTAACTCATTACAACTTAGTCTCTATAGGTTTGACTAGACTCATTACAACTCAGTCTCTATAGATTCGACTAGGTTGGAACTTGTTCCTTAAACTTTCACTTGCAACTCAGTTGCTATGCTTGTAGGTGGTCAAACTATAGGGATTGGGTTGCATTGAGTTAAAGTTAAGGAATAAATTACAATTGATTGCAAACTATAAGGACCAAGTTGCAATTAAGTCTAATATATAAGAACAAAATGATCAATTTTCCCTAATAAGTTTTAGGGTTAATGGTCTATTTTGCCCTAAAGTTGTTACTGTAGCAATTTTTTCTCGTAAGTATTTTTTGATGTGATTTTACCCTAGAAGTATTAAAAGGAGCTAATATTAACGGTCAATGACGACTTTTTAATAGTCAACTTGACTATTGCTACATTTTGAAACTTTCGGGCCAATTTTGAATCCAAAAAAATTTCTGGGGTAAAATAGCTTCTGAACAAAAACTTCCGGGAAAGATAGACCCTTAACCCTAAATTTCACTGTTTATATGTTCTCTTATCATTGTAAGCTTCTCCATTCAATACGTGTGCAGTTGCCTCGTGTGAGTAAGAATGATTTTCTATGCTACTGTTAGTTTTCTTTTTTATTTGTCAATATCTGGGGAGGCAGGATAAATACATATAAGGGAATGGTCTAAGTTTGAAGTAATGATGTGGACTTTTGTTCATTAATTTTCTTGTAATTACTCTTGTTTTGGGTTTATTTCTCATTATTATCATTATTGTTTTGATTCAGAGTTCTTTTATGCCTTAAGCGGGCTTTAAGAATTGCAAACGCTGCCCAACAAATGGCAAATGCAGCACGAGGTAGCACTGGATCAGTTATGCTTTTCATTGAGATATTGAACAAGTAAGAGTAGCAACCATAATCTCAGTTCAAAATTAAACTTCTAGTGGAAAAATTAAATAATCATGCCTTGTTGGTTTGCAAGATACCTATACTTCTTTGAGAAGGGGAACCCACAAGTCAACGTTGCTGCTATCCAAGGCCTGATTGAGTTGATCATGACTGAAATGCAAAGTGACACCACAACGACAGATCCGGCTGCAGATGCTTTCCTTGCGAGCACTCTGCGATATATTCAGTTTCAGAAACAAAAAGGCGGTGCGGTTGGAGAGAAGTATGAGCCCATCAAGGTTTGATTGCGTTGTTTTCGACAAGAGGCCGCTTTTGGGCTGCTATTCCATTTGCTAGTTTATTATTTCCTTCTGAATTTCAAGTGAGGGGTGGAGACATCGTCTTCTGATCCGGTTTAACAACTAGATTCATTTACTCGGAGTGACTAGGAGAAAAAGTAATTCTGATTTCACGATGCAATTTTTGTTTTCCCCAACTTGAATTCCTGTGAAGAGAGTTTGTTCGTTATAGTTTTGTTGCTGGATTTAGAAATTTGAGCACAATGGTTAACAAACAACTGTGGATTCATGGTGTATAGACATTTTTTTTTTACTGTTTTATGTTATTTATAAAATATTGTCCAAGTGTTGGGCAGTGAAAGGTGAAAGATGCCCTTGAAACATGAGATATCCAAAATGCCTTAGGCGATATAATTTTTCGGACAAATGTAAATGTTTAAATAATTAGGTTAATATGGGGTATTTTGGTTAGAATTGAAGTTTAAGAGTAAAACTTTACAGTTAACAATCTTAAATATATTAGGGAGGTGTATGTAATATAAATTTTTCATTTTAAGGAAAGTTTTTATATGATTTTAAAATAGAAGGGATGATTTTATAATTTAAGGTAAAACCAACTGCTAATGTATTTTACTCTAAAAATTACAAGTTAATGTTGATCGAGAATGGACATTTATATATGTATATATATATATATTTATATGTATATGTGTGTGTGTACTTTCTCCGTTTTTAAATATAAGGTTTAGTTGACTTTTTCTGGAGAGATTAAGGAAAGAAAACAAGTCACTTAATTATAATGTATTTTGTGTATTATTAGATTATATTTTAACTAAGTTAAATAAATTAGTTTAGAGGAAATTTCATTCAACTCATTTTATAAACAACTTATTTAGCTTTCTTACGATTTTCTAAAAAAGCTAACCTAGATTCTATATTTAAAAATTTGGTTGGGGGGGGGGGGGATAAAACAATGAGAGCATACAATCACAACAAATTACGTGATTATGGTATTTTTAGTATGAGGGGAGGGAAAATAGGTGAAGGCAAATTTTTTGAATTAAATTTACAAAAATTAGAGAAGTGGGGTTAAAAGTTTTTTATTAATATTTTTTAATCTCTTATCTTACATCATATATATATATATATATATTTTAAAATATCATAACTCCACTTCTTCACTTTTTAATAATTCATAATTCACAAAATTTTTTCCCTCCCTCTGCTCCAACTCCCGCGAACCAAACATGCAGAACGTAGGAATATTGATATACACAAGCTTAGATATTGATGGTGTGAGGATGGGGCGGCTGGCTTATAAATGGAATTCATGGAAAACGGATGAGTGATAGGCAGGAATAATCAATTTGAAGGGAGATAAATAATATTTCTTCCTTATATATAATATTCAGTTGACTTTTATGGAAACATTAGGGAAGTTAAATGACTCTCTTTGAAGTATTTATTTTTGAGGTAATTAATTATAGGTCCCATTTAAGGAACTTAATTAAGATGAGGTCCCACGAAATCATAAAATTAATCTGAGGTCCTTACCAAGAAGTTGTTATCGTATGCTCATTAAATTATTACTGATAGGCCAAACAGTTGTTATTGCCTGGTCAAAAGTTGTTAAGCAATAACAACTGTTTGGCCTGACAATTACAACTTTTGGTCAGACAATAACAACTTAGGGCCTGTCAATCACAACTTTTAAACCCTTATTCAGAATCAACTTTTGAGTTGTCGATAACAACTTAATGAGTAGGCGATAATAACTTCATGGGGCTTGAGATTAATTTCGTGATTTCATGGGACCTCATCTTAATTAAGTTCCTTACACTGTATCTATAATTAATTACCCATTTATCTTTATCATTTCCCCTCAAATTAATATATTTGATTTATAAACTAATATATCATCTGATGACATGTCACATGTTATAATTAAGTTTACACCAAAATCCAAGTAACTTGACTACTTAAGTTTTGGAGTTCATGGCTTCCCCTCCCAACTTAAGTATCTTCTCTAGGACTCAAACTCAAAACCTCAAGGAATATAGTGAAACCTTACACTGTTAGATCAAATATAATGTTATAACCTCTTCATATATAAATCTAACGACAAAATTGCCAATCAAAGTATTAGAAAGTTTTATATAGCTTTTTATTATTTTATTAATTCATCCTAATTAAAACACATAATTATGTTGAAGGGTATTTTTCTTGTTCGCCTAATGATAATCCCTAATTTTATTCCTTAGTTTTTGTTAATCTTCTTCATTCCAAAATCATCTTCATCACATTGTTGATTTAAATCTGATATATTTCTGCAAGTTTTTGTATATATAGTCATCATAGAGCTCTTTCCTTCTCTGGCATGTCCTTGTAATAGTATACCATTGTTGATGCTAAAATTTGGGACAAGCAATTTAGGAGTAAAAGAGAAGATTTTATTGATAATCTGGGTCACCGGCAACGGTGGATACAAAAGCTTATGAATTAAATTGAATACAGTGAGCTAAAGTAGCTGAAGTTTGCAGTAGAATGAGCATAGAGCGTGTTCTGAATGGTTCAGTGTTTTTCCTCCGAGCTCGTGTGTCCTTCTGGTGCTGCTCTAGCCCATAACAAGCTGCCCAGGGACCTTGGTCTTCCCCGAAAATGTCGGCAACATTTGAGGGATAGTGGACGTTGAGGGCGACAATCCAGGTTTGTTAACAACTGCCTCCACGTCGTCTGGGTCGTGGCGTCGTGCCAAGTCAGTCAGTTTTGAATTTGAATTCTAGTGGGTGACGTTTGTGGACTTTGGGATGGTGTGCGCTGGGCTTGGTACCCCTTGCGTGGGCCTCCTAGGCGAATCGGGGCCCAACATTAAGTCCCCCACTTCAAGATGTCAACGTCAGCTTACATTGGGAAGTAGCGGTTACAGTGATCCGGCGGTTGAGATCGCGTTTGACGGTTCGCCTACCTCATTCCCTCCACGTTGAACGGCTGTGATTCGGCTTCAAGGGCGTGGCGTCATCCAACGGCGTCGTCAGGCTGGATTTAAATGGGAAAAACTGAACTATTCTCACTTTTCCCCACTCCTTCTGCAAATTTCCCAATTCCTCCGTTTTCTCTATTGCTCCCGCTGTTAGGGCTTCGCTGTCTTCCCAGGTATATCTTATATTTTTGCTTTCGGTCGTCTTTTTGGTTTTCTGTCTGCATTATTGTTTTTCCCTGACTGTTCCGAATGTCCGATTCGAATTCAAACCTATCATATGTCGAGTACCCTTCCGAGGAAGAGAGTTCACCTACTTCTAATGTGTCTCGTCCTCCCGAAGATGAGACCATGGTGGAAGAAGAAATAACCCCCTCTATTAGCCCAGCTTTAAAGAAGAGTGCAGCCCCTCCGCCCAGGAGGAGGCTTTCTAGTCGCCTATTGTACCGCCGATCTTCTTCTAAACGCTCCTCCTCGAAAACCTTGGTCGCCGTTTCCGATGATGATAAGGCTACGGAGGAGGCAGGACTTGCGGGTGATGGCGTTGGCCTTGAGGTGCCCATGGCCGTCACCCTAGTGGGTGAGGCCGACATTCTGGCCGTGACTTCGGGGATCTACTCCTCAACTAGAAGGTCCGGGGTTATGGAAGTGGGTCACCCACCTTTCCTTAAACCTAAGGAAATAGATTCGCTGCCGAACCTACACTAATTTGATCCCTCGGTCGAGTATAGGCTTCCTGAAGAATATGAACGATTAGATTCTTACTCTGATAGCACTGTCGCCCTTAGCATAGAAGCTTTTCGTTTTATCTCTACCTTTCCCCTTCCTAGGGAAATTTTAGAGATCTGCCACTATTATGACCTGTCTCCTTCCCAACTTATGCCCCATGTTTGGAGGTTGGCTGCTATCGTTGGGGTGTTCAACCACGAGCTGAACATCACTCTGGACATGTTTGACCTTTGTGAAACGTATAAACTAGTGAGGAGTAGGCCTGGGTGTTACACATTGGCACATCGCCGTACGGGTAGCGCTGCTTGGTTGGCAGACAAGCTACCCAACGACTGCCAGTGGGACGTCAGGTTCATCATGGTTCCCGTCGCCCGTCTGGAATATCCGGGTGTCTCCCTTCGTAGGCAGTGGTGAGAACTTAGTAAGACGTCTGTCCCTATGTTTTTGATAATAAGTTTGTGAATGGTTGACCTTATTTCTGTAACATCCCAAAAACCCAATTAGTAAATAAAATTACCCAAGGAAGACAAGAAATGTCATTTACCAAATAGGAACAATATGTAATAATGTTGTTAAAAAAAATAATATATAAGAGTAAAAGAGTCAATTAAGTAAATTAGGGAGATGACTAAATTATTTTTACTCAAATAACAAATAACTAAATTATATCTACTCCCTCATGCTTCAGCCGAAACACTCCCTCATTTACTCTTTTCTTTCTAAATTTTCGGCCTCTCTCTCTCTTGCTCTCTAAAATGCTTCAACTTCTGCCCAAACTCTAGCAGCTTCCTTGGACGAATTTGGAGGAAGATTAAGGTGGAATTCACATGCAAAGCAAGATTCAAACTCAGGTGAAGATCTTCTACCCATCTATGCCAAATTTTCTTCAATCAAGAGGTGAATTAAGTGATGATGCATGTCGGGTTTGAGGGGGAATTTGGGGTTGTTCGAACCTGATTTTCTGTAGCTAAATGGGAGATTGTTAAAGGTGTTTATGTGAGTGAAAAGTGGTGGTTGCATGTGTATTTATATAACTTTGATGCTCTGTTTCTTTTAAACCGAAGGAGCCATGAAATCTGTCCGAAATTTGGGTGATTCTGGCCAGTTTTCTTGACCGATTAAAGGGAGATAATTGGCTCTAACATTTTCATCTTTTATCTATGAAAGTTACAAATAAAATTGGGGAGGTATCTTGTAAAGAATTGGCTGCAAACGGATGCAATTTTTTGCTGAAAGTTGCTGTCCATTTGTGCTGTCATAGGTATTGAAATTGTGATTCTTCATGTGCCTAAAAGAATCTAGTATTGTTATAGGAAGGGCAATTTGGTTCAGCCATGAAGCTTATTTATGTGTGTGCAGATTTTCTTTTATAACTCACACAAGTTTAACATAACTTAGTTATTTTATTGATGCTTAAAGTTGCGGTAAAGTGGTAAGGAAATATAAAGTTATGGTTTGTGCATATTGCTGCAATTTGTGACAGCAATTTTGATTAAATTGATTAGATTGTGCTTTGAGATAATGGTAGATGAAAAGTGGTTCTGTTTTGGCCTTGAACAAATGGGACTAATGGAATTGAAAGTGGTGACTTGTTATGACTAACAATGTGAATGGCATTATAGTTTGCCTAAATTTGTTGCTGCACAATTGTAATGCAATTATAGATAATGTGACATAGATTTTCTTTGTATTACATTACAAGATGTTTGATAATTTTGAGTACAAGTTGCTGCTGCCCTATTGTAAATAGTTCTAATTAAATTAGGTTCATAAGTTGCTGTCAATTGTACGATAACAAGGACTTAAAGTGTGATACTTCCTATACATAAACAAATTTAATTGTTGCTATTGAATTGACAATTAAGTCCAGCCATGTATTGTACTGTATTAAACATTGAATGTGGGATTTCTTTCTTTAATAAGAAATACCAACTTTTAGAGTTGGAGAATAAACTTGTTGTTCTAATTTGAGATGTGAATGTGCTTAATCTAGTAAGAACTATCACTAAGGGGTGGGTAGTATACTAGGACCGAGAGAGATATCTAATATGTATAACATGAGTATTGACCTCTATTATTACATGATGTAATAATAGGAGGACCAAGTGGTGATAAATCTCATAAGCAGCGAGAAGGAAAGGCTACAGTGGAGTAGTGCGTGGTTGTCACAGGTGAGGGTTTACTTCATACACACCTAGAACAATGCATGATTGAATGGTATGATAATTAAGCATGATTACTGTTACAGATATTTGATAAATGATTATTGCTCGTATGTTCTTATTATTTTTTTTAAATTCGGAGTACTCTCAGGCATACGGTGGGTCGCTCCCCCTATGTCAGATATTTTATTTTATCTATATGATATATCTGTATTATATTATTAAAACCCTGTAGGTATAGTCACTACTAATAAGGGATGTATCCTTATTAATAGGTGGCAGGTGCTATATGCACATTGAGAGAAATAATTAGTCTCCAAGTGAATGAACGTATCATTACTTGGATGACCGGCGTCAGAGACGCGAAATATGAGAATAACATTATCATGATTTGTATAGTTTAAATGAATTGTGATGGTATGATTGTATGAAATTAGAGTGTATGAGGTAAACCTGAGAAAATTTTGGTTGCAGGGAAAGATAGGCCGGACCACTTTTGGTAAGGCTGGTTTTAGCGAAGGCATATGTAGCCTGAGGATGTAGCATAAGATTGCTTAGGCAATTTGTATATATTTTTGAGTATATTAATGTTAAGCCATATGAAATACTTGCTGTATATGTATATTTTGTAAACACTATGGTGGGAAGAAGTTGTTACATGTAGTGAATATGGGGTAAAGTTTGTGGTAGATATCAACAGGGGTATCAGTCTCGATATATATGTATTAATCCAATGTCCTTATCGTAGGAGATGGTGTGATGTTTGGATCGATGTGTAAATGATAGTTTATATATATATATATGTTAGTGAAGCTTGATGATCAAGTACTAAATAAAAATTTAAATATAATAAGGCATTAAATGATAAATTGTTTTGACATATTAAGGATTCAATAAAAGTTTTAATCAGGACAGTTTTGGACTACTTAAAGAGGTTTTCTATAAGTTCTAGTTAGTTAAATATTGACTAAACATTAAGAAAGGCTACAAAGTAGGCAAGAATTTATCAAGAAGGTAAAACAAAAACTAGGTGTTACATTTTTGGTATATTGTGAAGTCCCACATCAGCTGGGATCGGGGTGTGCCTAGCCTATATAAGGGGCCATATTCTCCTTCCCATCGAGACGCGTTTTCATGGGTGAGTGTGGGGGTCCAGATGGGCATCATCCCTACCATGAGGAACAAAACCGTGAGGGGTGAGTGTGGGGCCCATAGCTATGGGAGCATCCCTACCCAAAGCGGACAATATTTCGATTGAGTTTGGGCTGTTAAAATTTCTGCTTTGGTTTTGACAGGCGAGGACGATCTTCTGATTCCCCCACTTGTCAACCATTCCACCCCAGGGAAGCTTAAGAAATTTTTTTCTCTTCCTAACGACGACCGAGTTTTTGCTAGTTTCATGTCAAGTAAACTTCTTTTTGGGATTTGTCTTTATCGCGGTCTTTTATGTCGTCCGTCTCATGATGAATTTATTTTCAGGGAAATTGGATGCAACTAGCGCCTCAAAAATGAGTGCCGATGACGTTGCGGAGGCCCTCAAATGCGTTGCTGCTAAGAAGCATCTGTCTCAGGCGGCCTTTGCAGCTCAACAGGACTCTGCCTGTAATTCTCTGGGTGCCATGAGCAGGACCCCCAAAGCGCTCCCCCTGTCGGGGTAGTAATCAGGAGCCCAGATGGCCCGTCCGTTGCCTCCAAGGATGTTAAAAGGCTGGCATCTGGCAAAGGCAAGGGCGTCGCCCTCGAAGAGCCCTTGAGCAACAAGAAGAAGACGGAGCTGTTTCTGCCGTCCGAGGGTGATGGGGGTCGTGCTATCTTTCCCGGCGGGTGCCTCGGCATCTAACTGGGAGGACTTTAAGCTAGCCAACCCCGTCCTGTCGCAATTTCCTCTGTAGATTGACAAGGCGTATTTCGAGTCATTGGGACCAGACGGCGAGATGGAGAAGACTGTCCGCTATGCTTTTTGGGTAAGTCTCTTTCCTTGTAATTTGGTATGATTATGTCTTGTTTAGGTGTTAACTCCTTTTTCACTGGCTGTCAGGTGCTGGAATCTGTCCGACACCAAGCACAGCTGATGGAGGCGCAAAGAGATGCCCTGGACAAGGCGAAATCCGACGTGAAGGCCCTCGCGGACGAGAAGGATCGGGCCAGAGAGGCTCTGAAGAAGGGCAATGAGGAGCGAAAGAAGATGTACCAGGCTTTGAAAACTGAGTTGAGAGGGAAGGAAGTAGAGATCGCTGTCCTTCAGGAAGAGGTGGACGCCAAGATAGGGACGATTCAAGGGCTTCAGGCCGATGTGGCGGAAAAGGAGGCCAAGATCCCCAAGCTGCAGGACAAGCTTGATCTGGGCATTACCCAGGTGCACCTGCGGTCCCGTCGTGATTTGATGCAAGAATACTTGGACGGGTAGCACATGCAATGGAAGCCTCATGAGGTCATTGCCCAGTATGAGGAGCTGTTTGGCGATGTCGACCACAATGCTACCCCGACTGCTGTTCATACGGCTTCAGAGGCCGATGAGCCTATGGGTGACACAGAGGATCAGCATACAATTGCCCAAATGGTGGAAGGGGCGGTGATGCTAGCTACCCTGGACGTAGTCAGGCAAGAGCAAGAGCTAGAGCAGGCACAGGACTCGGTGCAGGACCAAGGAGAGATCCTTGGTCAGGAGTAGCCCGTCGGGCCAAATGGTGACGCCCCTTAGCTCTAGGGACTTTGGTTTTAATTTCCAACCCTGTTGATTTGGGACTTTTAATTTCGTTGGAATGTAATCGGACAGCCATAAGGTCGATGTATGTTGCCACTGCGCCGGTGCCTTATTGACAATGCATGTTTATTTCCTTTTCTAATGCTAAGTTTTTTTAGCACAAGGTGTATTTGTACCTTTGCGAGTGCTGCTAGCAGTTGTTTGATTTTTCAATTGTTGTAGCCGTTTGTCGTGGTAGACGTTGGCGTCGATCGTTCCTGTCAATGAGTTAACATGCCGTTAAAGCGAGAGCGTTGTTCTGGTTAAGGCACTTATACTTAAAGTATTGGTGGCGATTACCTTTTTTCGGGCTTGCTTTGGTCCCCTTTAGCGTAGTAGCTTCGTAGGGGACCGCGCCAAAGCAGTGTCGCCTAATCATATCTTAGGGTAGCCACGAGCCGTGTTTTGACTAGGGCGTCCTGTTTCATGGTTAGGGGTACCACAAGTATATGTAGGACAAGGTATGTAAACTTAGCAAGGGGGATGTGTGGCGTCAGTAGCCGTTTGCCACACCTGGAACAGTGCCATTAGGGCGACTGACCGAATATGGTATCGGGCTTGGCTCATCCTTCGCCACCCCCGTAATTAGTATGTGTTCAAAGAGGAAAGGTAATTGAAATTGGACTAGAGTATGTACCTTTTCAAATGGATGGCGTTCCAGCTTCTCTTGAGGGGTTTTCCATGCACGTTAACCAACTGATAGGCACCTGTCCCTGTGATATCGGTGACTTGATATGGACCCTCGTACGTCAGGCTCAACTTGCCATCTTTGCTTTCAGGGGTGTTTGGGAACACCTTGCGGAGCACCCAGTCCCCCACTTGGAAGTGTCGCTCTTTGACGTTTTTGCTCCAAAATTTGGTCGCCTTATTCTGATAGGCAGCTATCCTGATGAGGGCTTACTCTCGTAGTTCATCAAGCAGGTCCAATTGACGGGCTAGCTCCTGGTCATTTGTTCCTTCCCTGGTCCATTGGTAGCGCAAGGAGGGTACCCCGACTTCCACTGGGATCATAGCCTCTGAGCCGTAGACAAGTCAAAACGGGGTTTCCCCTGTCGCCGTTCTTGATGTGGTCCGGTAAGCCCATAGTACTGCAGGGAGCTCTTCTGCCTACTTTCCTTTTGCTTTATCCAGTCTCTTCTTTAGGAAGTTTACTATGGTTTTATTGCTGGATTCTGCTTGCCCATTTGATTGGGGGTTCCAAGGTGTGGGGAACTTCAAGTTGATGTGCCACTGCTCACAAAACCGTCGGAACTTCCTTCCAATGAACTGCGATCCGTTGTCGCTGACAATCTCCTTAGGGAGACCAAACCTGCATATTATGTTTTTCCAGACTAAGTCTATTGCTTTGGGCTCTTGCACTTGGGCGAACACGCCTACTTCAACCCACTTTGTGAAGTAGTCGGTGATGAGGAGGAGGAAGACAAGGCATCCTAGGGCTTGAGGGAGCTTCCCGACAATGTCCATCCCACATTTCATGAATGGCCAGGCGGGGGCGATGGTGTGCAATTGCTCTAGCGGTTGCCATGTCGTGGTGGAAAACCTTTGGCATTTGTCACACTTTAAGACTAGGTTGACGGCGTCCTATTGAAGGGTTGGCCAATAGTATCCTGCCCGACTGACCTTCCTGATTAGGTTCCTGCTGTCGCCGTGGTCACCGCAGTCGCCTTCATGCACTTCCCTCAGGACATAGTTTGCCTCGGTCGGCCCTAGGCAGCGTAGTAGCGGACCTGCGTGGGATCTTTTATATAGGTCGTCTCCCATCAAGCAGAATCAGGCCGATCGTACGATGATCTGTCGTGCCTCGTTCTTATCAGGTGGTAGGATGCCTTCTTGTAAATATGCCATAATAGGGGATCGCGAGTCCCAGGTTAGGCTATGACTTAGGATAGTATCGTGACATACCTCGACGGTCGGGGTGGACAGGTAGTATAAAGGGATCTGTCTTGGCCCGGAGGCTTCTAGTGACGAACCCAAGTTTACTAGTGCGTCGGCCTGCTGATTGTCGTCTCTACTTATCTGTGTGATTTTGAAACTGTCGAACCTGCCGGATAACTCTCCTACCTTGTCGTGGTATAATTTCATCCGGTGGTCTTTGGTCTGGTAAATGCCTTCCGTTTGCTTGGACACCAACTAGGAGTCGCTTCACACGTCGATGCTCTGGACGCCCATGTCAAGGGCTAGTTTCAGTCCTGCTATGAGTGCCTCGTACTCTGCCTCGTTATTGGTCACCTTGAATCCGCAGCGGATGGCTTGCTCGATTAGGTCGCCCTCAGGGGTCTGCAGTCTGAGGCCGAGTCCTGTTCCTTTCGGATGGGTGGACCCGTCGACGTGCAGTATCCACATAGATGGAGGGACCTGATGATTAAAACACAAGACTTCTTTGTCAGCGCTTACCTGTAGGTTGGGGCTGAAGTCGGTAACAAAGTCAGTAAGGGCCTGTGACTTGATAGCTGTTCTGGGCAGATAAGTGATGTCGAACTTGCTAAGCTCCACGGCCCACTTGACTAGCCTCCCCGACAGGTCGGGCTTGTGAAGCACGTTCCTCAGCCGGTAGGTAGTAACGACCGCGATCGGGTGGCACTGGAAATAAGGCCTTAGCTTCTTCGATGCTGATACCAAGGATAGTGCGAGTCGCTCCATTGTTGAGTATCTGGTTTCGGCGTCTAACAGCGCGTTACTCACATAGTAGATGGGGTATTGTTTTCCTTTGTCTTCTCTGACTAAAAATGCACTTCCAGCGTTAGATGCAACAACTAAGTACAAATACAGTGTTTCACCTGGTTTAGGTTTAAAGAGTAATGGTGAGCTGTTGAGATATTGTTTTAGCTGCTGCAAGGCTTGTTCTGCATGGTCGTCCCACTTGAACTCCTTGTTTTTGCGGAGGGCATCAAAAAACGGCTGGCATTTCTCTAACGACCGAGAGATGAACCTGGTCAGGGCCGCCACTCTACTTGTCAAGCATTGGATGTCCTTTACGCAGCGGGGGGACGATATGTCAATTATTGCCTTGATTTAAGCTGGATTTGCTTCAATGCCTCTATTGGAGACCAAGTATCCGAGGAACTTCCCAGACTGGACGCCAAAAGAGCATTTGTTCAGGTTAAGTTTCATGTTGAATTTTCTGAGCAAGTCGAACGTTTACTGCAGATGGTCGGGGCGATCCTCCGCCTTTAGGGACTTCACCAGCATGTCATCGATGTACACTTCCATGGTCTTGCCTAAGAGTCATGCGAACATCCGGTTCACCAGCCTTTGGTACGTTGCACCTGCATTTTTAAGTCCAAAGGGCATTACCTTGTAACAGTAAGTCCCCCTATCTGTTAAAAACGATGTCTTTTCCTGATCGTCGGGGTGCATTAGTATCTGGTTGTATCCGGAGAAGGCGTCCATGAAACTGAGAAGCTCATGCCCTGACGTAGCGTCCACTAAGGTGTCAATATGAGGCAGGAGGAATGAGTCTTTTGGGCAAGCTTTGTTCAGGTCGGTGAAGCCTATGCAAACCCTATGCTTCCTATTCTTCTTGGGTACCACGACAATGTTGGCCAGCCAGTCAGGGTACTGCACCTCTCTGACAGATCCGATGTCCAGCAACTTTTGGACCTCGTCATTGATGACTTTGTTGCGTTCGGGGGCAAATTTTTGCCTCTTTTGTCTGACCGGCTTATGGAGTGGGTCCACGTTGAGCTTGTGCATTATGATCTCGGGGCTGATCCGTGTCATATCTGCATGGGACCAAGCAAAGCAGTCTAAATTGTTAGATAAAAAGGAAATCAGTTTTTCTCTGACCTTATGGTCCAGGTCCGCTCCTATGGATATCGTCCGATCAGGTTTGTCGGGGTCCAAGGAGACTCTGTCTAGATCGCTTTCCCCCTGTTCCCCCCTGTCCATAGGAGACGACACCTGTAGTTGCTATGCCGATGCGTGGGGCTTGTCCTGGCCTTTCATTGTGGCCTGAAAACATTCCCGCGCTACTCGCTGCTCGCCTCTGATTTCTTTAACGCCCCAGGGGGTCGAGAACTTGATGGTTTGGTGCAGTGTGGAGGGGACGCCTTGCATTTTGTGGATCCAAGGTCTGCCAAGGAGGGCGTTGAACGCTGAAGGGCAGTCCATCACCTGAAATTTGAACAATTGGTTAACTCCAACTGCATATGTTAAATAAAGAAATTTCGCCGACGGTCCTGTCTGGTGCTCCATTGTCGAACACCAGGACTGTCGGGGCTTTCACTATTTGGGACTCAAGTCCCATTTCTTTAATTGTTGCATGTAGACAATGTTCACCGAGCTACCTGCATCCACTAACACACTCTTGATGTTAAAGTTACCAAGGTGGAGCGATATTACCAGGGCGTCATCGTGAGGACAGGATGACCGGTCGATCTCAGTATTGTCGAAGGTGATCGGTCCTTCAACTTGCTGAGCCACCTCCGTCGGTGACTGGGCCGTCGGGTCGTCCTTTGGGAGCGATCTTGCATGTCGCTTTGCTGCAGAATACGTAGATCCACTTATCTTAGACTCGCCTGTGATGCTGTTGATGGTTCTGGCATTCTGAGGGGGCTGGACTGGCGCAGCTTGGCGCTGCTCACCACCTGCATTTTGGTTATGTTTACCTTTAAGGAGAGACTTCAGGTGCCCCTGCTTCAAGAGTTCTGCTACCACTTTCCTCAGGGAAATGCAGTCAGATGTGAAATGTCCGTGATCGCCGTGGAAATTACATCACTTGTCGGGGTCTTGCTTGTCTACAGGCTTCTTTATCTTGGCAGGCCACTTGACGGTGTCGCCCATCCGTTGTAGAGCATTAACAAGTTCGATCGGGGTGACTGAAAAGTTATGCTCTTCCAGCTTTGGAGGCAGCGGTCGCTTTGGGGTGTCCTCCTGGGAGTTTTGGCCTTTAGACCTGTTTTGGTTACCTGTGGGATATGGCTTGGCTCGCCAATTCTTACCCTTTGGCCTCTGACTGCACCTGTCAGTAGAGTTGTTGTCAGCCTTTTGCTGCTGTTGCTGGGTAATAAATTGTTGCCGGTAGTTGTCGTCGTCTTCCTCCCAGCGGATCTGGGCCCAGCCTCTTGACTGAACTTTGGACCATGTCGACACCTAGTGCTGGTCGGGTCGGAATCGGGTAACAGGAACCTCCTGAAAGCCTGGACTACGACGATCGGGTCACATTCCGGGATGCATACCATCTCCTTGGTGAATCTGGTCATGATCTGCCGGGTGTTTTCGTCAGGCCGTTGTAGGATTCTGTAAAGGTCGTCGGACGTCTTACGCAGATTCCTGCTACTAGCAAATTGCTGCACGAACAACTCTGTCAGATGAAAAATGAATTGATACTACCTGGGGTTATGTTGGTCTACCAGGTCAGGGCTGGTCAGATTAGGCTGATCCCAAAACCACGACACATGCATGCTTCCTTTTTATCTGAAGGGACGACTGCAGCCATCATGATTTGTCGGTATTGCGCCATGTGCTCATCAGGATCGGCGGTCCCGTCATACTTAGGCAGCGTTGGGTACGCGAATCTTTCCGGCATGTTGACTTTGGCAATCGACTTGATAAACGGGGAATCAGAGAAACTGCCAAGGCGGGTAGGGACGATAGGCTGGGCGATCCCGGGGACCTGGAGCATGGTTTTTTGGAGTTCCTTCAACTCTTTGCGCAATTGTGCTGTTTTAGTCAGCTCTGTTCTTCGAGGGTGCTCAGCATTCTTGTCAGAGTGACGATCGCTGTGCAACGATGGCAGCGATCCGGCGACAAGCGCTTCGTTCATATCGCCATTAGTACCTGCATTACTGACAACTGCGTCAGGGCCAGTATCAGTGATTTGCTTACCTGCGTTCCTAGTATGAACCAGACTGTCAGGGTCGTCAAAAGAGGGCATGGCTGGGATGCCCGATGTCACGGCTGGTTTGGGCGATTGACTGAGAATTCAGTGATCTGGGATTAGAGTCCTTGGTTCTCCTGTTCCATCCGCTTCAGGGTTGTGGCCTGGGTCTTGACGACCTCCTCTTGGCTTTTCAGCAGTTGGAACTGTTCTTCAGCAAGCTTCTCCTGGCGGGACATCCTTTCGGATTGTTCGGTAAGAGCTTTCAGGATCCGGGTATGCTGCTCAACAGGATTGGGGAAATCAGAAGAGGACGACATGACCATTGTCGAATCGTGAAGTAGGTGGCTTTTTGAAAGGTTGTTGCCGGAGTCCCCACGGTCGGCACCAAAATGTTGATGCTAAAATTTGGGACAAGCAATTTAGGAATAAAAGAGAAGATTTTATTGATAACTGGGTCACCGGTAACAGTGGATACAAAAGATTATGAATTAAATTGAATAAAGTGAGCTAAAGTAGCTGAAGTTTGCAGTAGAATGAGCCTAGAGAGTGTTCTGAATGGTTCAGTGTTTTTCCTCCGAGCTCGGGTGTCCTTCTGGTGTTGCTCCAGCCCATAATAAGCTGCCCAGGTACCTTGGTCGTCCCCGAAAATGTCGGCGACATTTGAGGGATAGTGGACTTGAGGGCGACAATCCAGGTTTGTTAGCAAACTGCCTCCGTGTTGTCCGGGTCGTAGCGTCGTGCCAAGTCAGTCAGTTTTGAATTTGAATTCTAGCGGGTGACATTTGTGGACTTTGGGATGGTGTGCGCTGGGCTTATTGGGCTTGGTGCCCCTTGCGTGGGCCTCCTAGGCGAATCGGGGCCTAACAACCACCAAGCATCATTAAATAATTTCTAGACCCAGATATAAGAGAACATAAAAGCTATTTTGAAGACATGAATGAAGTATTAATATCTAGAAAGAAAAAGAAGCCTCCAGGATGTTGAAGAAAACTCGAATGAGGAATAAAAATATTTGCAGAATAACAAAAAAATGTGCCCTCCTTTTACCGTTCCAACGCTACATGCTGGAGAAGTGTCCGTGTGATTCAGTGAAAATGCAAGGAATGAAAAGGAAAATGGCTTGATTTTCCATCGTCTCAGCGTGTTTGGTTGGCATTTGAAAATTAATGTTCATTTCTTTAGGGAATTCATCTTCCTTTATGTATGGGAAAAAAGATCCTTCCAATAAGTTAAAGAAAATAAGCCATTCCATAGGAAAATCATGTGAAAATACCTAACTACCCCATTTCAGATTTGTCGCTCACATCTCCACCCTCACCCATCTTCGTTCATTTCTTCTTTGATGCCCTCTACACCCAGCATGAGTTTTGATCTCTCCAATGAGTGCTTTTCTTTACCCAACCTGAGCTTTAATTTCTCCACCCCACACTTTTCTTCACCCAAATTCGTTCAACCACGATAGAAAGAGTAGTTGACGGTGGCATCCATCTTCCTCTCCATGTCGATTCGAATCTTCTCCCTTCGCCATTGTCGAGACTACTTCTCATCGCCTCTCTGATTGATGGATCTGAGACTCGCTACCGCCGCCCTTTTTTTGGGGGGGGTGGGTTTCAGCTATAGGTGTCAATGTGGGAGAAGAAAGGAAGAGGGGACTAGTTTTGAAGAAAAAAATTGTCCATGTGGAATTCTAAAAACTTATCTTGAAGCTTTTTGAAATAATGAATGTATGCTCATGCATGCTTTTTTGTCATGGAAATGAAGCCATGGAGTAAGAAGGGGTGGAGAATAAGAGGAAGAGTCAAGTGAAGAAGTGTTTATCAAATTGGAATTTGGAGGATAAATTCAAATTTGAAAGAGGGTATTAAAGTCATTTACTTTTCACTTTTTTCCTATTCCATCATGTTAAACATAAATTTTTTCCAAGAATTCATTCCAATTTCAGTGTTAACCAAACATTTTACCCTTCATATTTTCCTTTCCTTCCATTGCATTCCATTCCATCAAAATACTTTTTGTGAATCAATATGCCCTAAAATTTTAATGGAATACCTTTACCAACTTGTAAGAGTGACTTATCCAATTTTTCAAATTTTTTGGATTTCGTAAAATAGTTTACTTTTCCAAGTGTTATGAAGACGATGCTAAACGAAATCATAAAGAGAAACAACTTTTGAACATAAAAGTTTCATATTTAAAGGAACGATGTGATGAAAATGATTTTGGGAATGAAGAGGATAAACATAAGAGAGATTGGAATTAGAATTAGGGACTATGGGATTATCATTGCCATAATGACAAAATAACCTTCAGCATATTTATGAGTATTAAGATATGATAAATTAATAAAATAATAGAAATTTACATAGAATTTCTCAATATTTTTATGTGGTAGCTTTTCCATTAGATTTAATAATGCATTTTAGTGTCAAACTATGAAAGTTGAAAGGTGATATTTGTAAAGATGGAGGGGGTCCAACGGAGTCAAAGTTGAGGGATGTCATTTCGTTTTTGGCCTTGAGTTTATTCATCTCTCCTCCTCACCTCCCATAAAGTCAACTCTATTTTATATTTAGATTTAGAGTAATATATATTAGCAGGATTTCACTAAATACTAACAGGAGATAGTTTAGTAGGAGAAGGAAGCATTGGAAGGAAATGGGAAGTTAAAAAAAAGCTTGAGAAATGATCTCAGTTAGACAGAGTGACATTCAGAAAGATTTTAAAATTCTAAATAGACTCGGATAAATCGATTTGTTTATGAAAGGGTTAAAGGTAAAAAATATACACGTGATTTTGTCGAAAATTTATCCAGCAGTAAATGTTATTTTTTGGACAAAAAATACACATGAACTTTCAAATTGGACCAAAAATACACATGTGATTTAAATTAGGATAAAAAATATACATGTAATTTTGTAAAAAGGTTTGTTCAGCACCAAGTGCTACCTTTGGGAATATAACTGTAAATGTGACTTATCCAATTTGAAAGCTCATATGTATTTTGGGTCCAAAAAAAATTTGGTACTGGACTTTTGACAAAATCACATATGTATTTTTGACCCTTAACCCTTTATAAAAATAAAACCTAAATGTGTTAAACAGAAAAATTTGGTGCTGGATCGGACCGGCCGGGTTGGACCAGAAACCGACGACACTGCACCATGTCCGGTCCGGTCGCCATATGAAACTAGTATGAACCGGACTCTGTGGAAACCGGCGTGACTCAGAAGTGACCCGGGTAAACCGCCCAAAACTGAGGGTTACCCGGGTCATTTTTCAGAAGGTTCATATTGGTGAAAAAATCAGAGATCTAGATCACAAGAGAGATTGGAGATGAAAGGGCAGAGCACTAAAATTTCTCAGAGATCCAAATCTTAAAAACGGGTGAGAAATCAAAGAAAAAAGAGGAGAAACACCAGTGTGACCGAGATACAGACTCCGACGGTAGAGGTTGAAGAAGAAAGGAAATGGTGGTTGCTAAGGTGGCATGGAAAGAAGAGAATAATGAATGTGTGATGGAGGTGTACCGGAGCCCCTCATCAGTTTAATCAACCGCAAAATGGAGTAGAGGTAGGGCTGAGCAACGGGCAGGTACGGGCGGCCCGTGGGTCTGCCCGTACCCGTACCCGTACCCGTACCCGTTTAACATAAACGGGTATGGGCATGCCCATACCCGTGACGGGCCTTAAATGGGCGGGCTCTAAATGGGCTCGCTGTATGCGGGCGGGCTAAACGGGCATTTGGGCGGCCCGTTTAATCTTTTCCTTAAAAAAAATACCTACATCATAAACAATAAACAACACACATAATTTATCATCTGCAACTTAATTCCTACATCAAACATTCAACATTCATAAACATTCATAATCCAACATTAATCAAACTTTAAAGTTCCAAGTCAAACTATTTGTAACATGATAGAATAATAATAATCCCAAAGTTGTAAGTTTCAACTTCTAACATTCAAAATTCAAAAACATTGTAAAGCATTCAATCATCCATCTGTTTCAATGTCATCATCGTTGCCTTCATCACATCCAGAAAGTGTCTAACATATAAGTGTAAGTGAAGGTTAAAAAAAAAGATTAAACTAAACGGGATTTTAATGGGTACGGGCATGCCCGTAGGTATGCCCGTGCCCGTGCCCGTACCTGTGACGTGCTTTTAATGGGCAGGCCGTAAACGGGGAATTTGCGGGCGGGCCGGGCGGGTTACATGGGTATGGGCCAGCTTGCTCAGCCCTAAGTAGAGGCATGGAACTGAGGTCGCATGGAAAGAAGTGAATAATGAATGTGTGTCATCTTAGCCATCCATTTGAAATGAGTGGTTGAGATTTTTTTTTTTGTTAAAAAGGAGATGAGCCCATTGTCACATCCTCTTCCCTTTTGCCTCACACTTTCCAACTCAATGTGACTTTCACTCAAACACGTTTCAGCTTTCAGCCTTCTCTTTTAATTTGTTTAATTTAAAATGGGAGGGTTATGACTTATTAATATTAGAGTTAAAGATCATTTTGGCCAATGAACTATGGGCCAAGTATCACCTGGCACATATATTTATAAATAGTATCATGGATGCCAAAGAAGTTTTAAAATCGAACATATTGGCCAACGCCATCAAATCTGAGCTAACCCCGTTAATTTCCTTCTCTAATTTACGGTCTGATCTATGACACGTGGCAGGAAATTAACGGCGGTTAGTTCAGATTTGACGGCGTTGGCTAATCTGTTCGATTTTAAAACTTCTTTGGCATCCATGATACCATTTATAAATATATGTGCCAGGTGATACTTGGCCCATAGTTTATTGGCCAAAATGATCCTTAACCCTTAATATTATTGCATATAACTATAATATGACAAATGATTGTATAAGTACAGTATATATATTATTTATGCTTAGAGAGAATTAATACAAAGGAGTATTTTTTTTACAGTTATTATGAGTATTTTTATACATTTTAATAAATTTTATTATTTTAATTAGTACCGATTTGACTACGGGTTAACCCACAGTTTGACCCTCTAACCCTTAAACTACCACCTTAACCGGTTCACTATCTGATCCGATTTTTAATACCTTGATAACAACTCATTTTTATCTTAATCTTAATTAGTTGATAACTCATCGTAAACAATTCACATGTTATTGCTTTTAAGAAAAATGAGTCTATTAACGTTCATAATAACAATGATGATGAAATATGTCCCCTTAAAATGAATTGTTTTATACGTATCATTCAAATAAGATTAAAATCAGCTTAATATTTTGTGTGCTGATTGGTTCAGAGTTAATTGACTTGACATTATGTGAGTATGTAAGTATATATAACTGGAACGGTCCTAATCCTTTAAATTTATTGTATACTTAATATATATTATTTGATATCACAATAACTCTAACTAATCTCAATCTCTTTAAAATACCAATAGGCTTCTAATTACTTTGATTCCCTCCTAAATTAACACACTGCCGCAAATATTTATTTCAATATGATCTTTTTCAAAAATTATTAATTATTAATATATTTTTAAAATTTTCTAGATTATGACTATATCTATAAAACCTACAAAATAGGATATTACCTAATTTTCTTATGTTTATATGATTGATCTTTTTATTTATTTTTTTTCAAAAGAACAAGCCTGCGTGTTTTTTTTTCTCGCTGGCGGCTCCTGTTCTTCATCTTCTTCTTCCTCCCTCCTCGCCGTCAACACTTGAGCTTTTCCTTCTCACCGTCAATACTCAGTTCTCTCTTCCATCGAAAAGGTGATTTATGCTTGGCTCTTAAATTACCCTTTTTTGTTTGATTCCTGGTGGTATCCCTGCATTTAAATATGTTTTCCCGGATTTACAGATGCTTAAGGCTCCTGGAACTGATTGGAATTTTGATTGTATGCAATTTATTCTGTTTTTAATCTGGTGCTGTTGTCCTATACGTTTTGATCATGATGAGATTTGGTGTTTGCCTCTTTTTCACTCTCAATTTTTGTTCATCGGGGAATTTTACTTGTATCCTTTTTTATTACCCCATGTGAATTTCACAATTTTTCAAGGGTAACATGCAATTTTGAGAACAAAGTTTTCTTCCGAATTTTTTAAAAAGGTTGCAATTTTAGACATGCCCTTAAATTGGCCTAAAAGTTTGTGTCTTTTTATGGGGAACCTACTTGTTCTCCCTTTAACTTTATAATGGACTTATCAAAATTGCAAAAATTGCACCCTTTTCATAAAGACTCTAATATACTTTTGCACTATTCAAAACTTAATTGTGGCAAAATTCCATTGTTAGAACTGTAATTGTGGCAAAATTTCTTTAAGGCCTTTCTGATTCTGAAAATTCCATTGTTAAAATTTCAATTACCTTATGTGATTGTCGCCATTTTTTAAGGGTAACATGCAATTTTGACATCAAAGTTTTCTTCCTAATCTTTTAAAAAGGTTGCAATTTTAGACATGCCCTTAAATTGGCCTAAAAGTGTGTCTCTTTTTATTGGGACCTACTTGTTCACCCTTTAACTTAATAATGGACCTATCAAAGTTGCTAAAATTGTACCCTTTTCAAAAAGACTCTAATATGCTTTTGCACTATTCAAAATTTAATTGTGACAGACACTCATAACGAAAAATTCCATTGTTAAATTTGCACTTAACCTTTCTTTAAGGCCTTTCCAATTCTGAAAATTGCTTTGTTAAACCTTATGATATATGATGTTTTATATGTTTGGAGAAAATTCAGTTGGCTTGATGTGTTATTTGACTTGTTTTATTTTTACCATTGAATTGTAGCTGTCTTTTAACGATTCTTTATATAGTCATTATCCTACTGATAAGTAGTTTAAGTCACATTTTAAAACATATGGTCACTATCCATGTAGCTAGAAGCCTATCTGGTTACTCATGATCTCATATTCTTTCCTCTGAGACGGCTGACACCTTCTGTTTGCTGGATATTTAGGAAACTCAAGACAATTACATCCCTATATGGCTATCGTGGAAGATGGGTTGAAGAAGCTTGAGTACTTGTCTCTTGTTTCTAAGGTATGCACTGAGTTAGAATCCCACACTGGCACCAGTGATAAGGTTCTTGCTGAGTTCATCACAGAGTTGGGTCAGAATTCTGAGAATGTGGAAGAATTTGATGCCAAATTGAAGAAGAATGGAGCAGAGATGCCGGATTATTTTGTCAAAACACTTTTGACTATCATACATGCCATTCTTCCTCTCAAGTCTAAGTCGGAAAAAGAATCGAATAAAAGTAGCACCGCTGATGGGAGGAAGACCCAGTTTAAGGTTCTTGCTATTGCAGATGACAGGAATCAAACAAAGCAACTCAAAAAGGAATTAGAGATGGAGGCGGGACCAAAGCGTGTAGAGAGAGAGCAGGAAGACAATAAATACAGAGATAGAGATAGGAGAGACAGGCTTAGGGATAGATACAAAAGTGAGCAGAGGCATATAGAAAGACAACATGAAGAAAATAGGGATAAACATGATAGGCATAGGAGAGTTGGACATGAAGGAAATCGATATGGAAGGGAGAATGTTGATGAAGATAGAGATAGGAAACCTCACAAAGATCAAAGGTATGACTTTAATGAACCAGAATTGTACAATGTTTATAAAGGCATAGTGTCGAGAGTCATGGATACGGGGTGCTTTGTCCAATTAGATGATTTCAGAGGAAGGGAGGGTTTAGTTCACATTTCCCAGATGGCATCACGAAGAATTTGTAATGCCAAGGACATTGTGAAGCGGGATCAGGAGGTTTATGTAAAGGTAATATTGATTTCTGGTCAGAAGTTGAGTCTATCAATGAGGGATGTTGACCAGCACACTGGGAAGGATATTCTTTCTTTGAAGAAGGGCTCGGATTATGATTGTTTTCAGATGAATTCTCAAGATTCAAAGGATAGACTAGTAACTAGGACAGGTCTTTCAGGTATAAAGATTGTGGAAGAGGGTGATGTTGGTTTGTCACGCAGGCCTTTAAAGAGAAAGAGCTCTCCTGAGAGATGGGAAGCAAAGCAGTTAATTGCTTCAGGTATTTTGAGTGGTACAGAATATCCAACTTATGATGATGAGGAGGGATATGGAATGCTATACCAAGAGGAAGGAGCCGAGGAAGAACTCGAGATTGAATTGAACGAGGATGAACCTGCTTTTCTGCATGGACAGAGTAGGTATTCAATGGACATGTCACCTGTTAAGATCTTCAAGAATCCGGAAGGTTCTTTGAGTCGTGCTGCCGCATCACAATCTGCACTAACAAAGGAGCGCCGAGAAGTACGGGAATTAGATCAACGCACAATGCTTGACTCTATTCCGAAAGATCTCAATCGTCCTTAGGAAGACCCAATGCCGGATTCAGGTGAACGACCTTTGGCACAAGAGCTTAGGGGTGTTGGTTTATCAGCCTATGACATGCCAGAATGGAAGAAGGATGCTTATGGGAAGACCATAACTTTTGGACAAAGATCAAAGCTCTCCATTCAGGAACAGAGGCAAAGCTTACCAATCTACAAATTAAAGAAAGAGTTGATTCAAGCTGTGCATGACAATCAAGTACTTGTGGTGATTGGTGAAACAGGTTCAGGTAAAACAACTCAAGTTACACAGTATCTTGGTGAAGCTGGTTACACTACAAGGGGTAAAATTGGATGCACTCAGCCTCGTAGGGTGGCTGCTTCATCGGTGGCAAAAAGAGTTGCTGAAGAGTTTGGTTGTCGATTAGGCGAGGAAGTTGGTTATTACATTCGTTTTGAGGATTGCACTGGACTGCATACTGTAATCAAGTACATGACAGATGGTATGCTTCTTAGGGAAATATTGGTTGATGAGAATCTATCCCAATATTCTGTTATAATGCTTGATGAAGCTCATGAAAGAACTATTAATACTGATGTTCTTTTTGGACTATTGAAGCAGTTGATGAAACGTAGACCTGACTTACGATTGATTGTCACATCTGCTACCCTAGATGCTGAGAAATTTTCCGGGTATTTCTTTAATTGCAACATTTTCACAATTCCTGGGAGGACTTTCCCTGTGGAGATACTTTATACCAAGCAACCAGAAAGTGATTATTTAGATGCAGCCTTGAGAACTGTCCTGCAGATTCATTTGACAGAACCAGAAGGAGACATCCTTCTCTTCTTAACTGGTCAAGAGGAAATTGATTTTGCCTGTCAGTCTCTTTACGAGAAAATGAAAGTACTACAAGATAAAAATATTCCAGAATTAATTATTCTACCTGTCTATAGTGCTCTTCCTAGTGAAATGCAATCTAAAATATTTGAACCTGCGCCTCAAGGGAGGAGAAAAGTGGTTGTGGCAACTAATATTGCTGAGGCTTCTTTGACAATTGATGGGATTTTTTATGTGATTGACCCTGGATTTGCTAAGCAAAATGTATACAACCCAAAGCAAGGACTTGATTCTTTAGTTATAACTCCTATTTCACAAGCATCAGCCAAGCAAAGAGCTGGACGTGCAGGGCGTACTGGGCCTGGGAAGTGTTACCGCCTCTATACTGAGGCAGCATATAGAAATGAGATGTCTCCTACTTCTATTCCAGAAATTCAAAGGATAAATCTTGGGACAACTACCCTTACAATGAAAGCTATGGGCATAAATGATCTTCTGAGATTTGATTTTATGGATCCTCCTTCATCCCAAGCTCTCATTTCTGCCATGGAACAGCTATACAGTCTTGGGGCATTGGATGAAGAGGGCCTTTTAACTAAATTGGGAAGGAAAATGGCAGAATTTCCTCTAGATCCACCATTATCCAAGATGCTACTTGCTAGTGTGGACCTTGGTTGTAGTGATGAGATACTCAGCATAATTTCCATGATTCAAACTGGCAATATTTTTTACAGGCCTAGGGAAAAACAAGCCCAAGCTGATCAGAAGAAAGCAAAGTTTTTCCAGCCAGAGGGTGATCATCTTACCCTTCTCGCTGTGTATGAAGCTTGGAAAGCTAAAAATTTTTCTGGACCATGGTGTTTTGAGAATTTCATTCAATCTCGATCCTTGCGTAGGGCACAGGATGTCAGGAAACAGCTTCTCACCATTATGGATAGGTATAACATCTATCTTTCTAAATGCCTTTGCTTTACCTTTTGTTGCATTCTATCGTTTGTGTTTTTCTATCTGTAGTCTTTAATGTTAGATATATTTACCTAATTTGATTATATTAATGAAGATAGTTAAGTTAATTAATTTATTATGCTTTTTCTAAAACACCCTCATCATCTTCCTTAATTCCCTCCATCTCTCTTCTATTTGATGTTGTTGAGAGAACATCAATAAGGGTACCTTTGGAAAAGCTTGATAAATATGAGAAATAAGTTTTACATTTATAGCCAATATCAACTCTCCAATAAGGTCCTATAGTAAAGACCGGAGGGAGTTTATTAATTTGCATGACCAATTTTTTTGAGGCTCTCTCTGTTCATTTATACACTCATTTTTCAGAATTTATGCTGCATTTTTACCATAGAAACCGATATCTGTTCCCTTGATATAGGGGATCATTCCTCTTATTTCCATTGTTATGGCTTCTAGTTATTTTGTGGCTTGTAACTACTTGTTGCCCTTGATAATCCATTTCACATTCAAACTGATTTGGTTAAACTAGTTTCTGAGGCATTGGCTCTCTGTTTTCCAGGTACAAATTGGATATCACAAGTGCTGGAAAGAACTTCACTAAGATCAGGAAGGCTATAACTGCAGGATTTTTCTTTCATGTGGCTAGAAAGGATCCTCAAGAGGGTTACAGAACCCTAGTGGAGAACCAGGCTGTATATATTCATCCCAGTTCAGCTTTGTTCCAGAGACAACCAGATTGGGTCATCTACCATGAGCTTGTGATGACAACAAAGGAATACATGCGTGAGGTGACTGTTATAGACCCCAAATGGTTAGTTGAATTGGCTCCAAGATTCTTCAAAGTGGCTGATCCTACAAAAATGAGTAAGCGGAAGCGACAAGAGCGTATTGAGCCACTTTATGACAGATACCATGAGCCAAACTCGTGGCGTTTGAGTAAACGCCGTGCTTGATTTGTGTCTTTTGTTTCCTTTAGAAGCAACATCTGGGGACAATTTGATGCTGCATCTTGTTTAAAATGTAAATACATGATAATTTTGAATATAGTAGAAAACCTCAACTGATAATACTATAGTTTTGACATTATTTCAATTTAAGTCTCATCAAATACAATGGGGAGAACTAATCTTAGGCTCTATTTAATCGATAAACTTAAACCATTGTTTTTATTTTTATATATCTAGGTTAAAATTAGCTTTCAAATTTCTTTGTGATCAACTTAATTTGATTCTCTTGGGATATTGTTATATCAAATGTTACATTACAAATCTAAGAATGATATTTTATACTCCTTGTGACCTTACATTTGAGGTTAAGCTACATACATGTGCTTATATTATTCTTCAATCACATAAACACATGTGGCCTAAATAATATTTCCGACAAAACAATAGTCGTCGGTAATTACTGACAGATTTCAGACAAAAATTCCGTCGGTAAAATTTTCTATGGAACTTTTCCCCTTTTTCCTGTCACTAACTATCGATTTTCGACGGAATTTCAGTCAGAAACTTTTCCAACAGAACTCCGGGGCTAAATTTAACCACAGAAATTACGTGGTTAATTAAGCACAGAAATTCCGTGGCTGATTTTTACAAATAATTTATATAATAAATAAATTATATGTTAAAAATATTTTATAAAAATATTAATAAAAATTAATATATATAGATATATATTATAAATCTAATTTTTAATTTTTATTAAATAATATGCTCACTATTAATAAATAATAGTACGAAAAAGGAAAAATAATTATATTTTAATATATATATTTAAATTATAATTAAAAAATTTCTTATAATTAAAGTAATTTAAAAAAAATATATTTATTATTAATATAAAATTGAAATACTAACTATAATGTAAATTATATGAATATAAAAATAATTTATATAAAAATAATTTAATTATAAATATAGATAAAGGATATATAAATATTAACAAATATTTCATAATGTATTAAGTTAAATATAATGTAAAATATACAAAAGATGAAATCTAATTATAATTGTGGGCGTTTAAATATTATATATAATAGTTTACAAATAATAACACAATGTTTTCATAACTCGACCGATTAAGGCATCAGCGCCTAGGAGGTCAGGGTTCGTCACCATTTTAAACAGTTTGTGGAGGCGACACATGACGATGTGTGGGAGTGACAAGTGGCAGCCACAAGGAGGGACATGTGGCTGTCGGCAGTGATGTGGCCTATGGTGGGTGGTCACGTGGCATTTAAAAAAAATTAAAAACAAATTACTCACGGATTTCCGAAGAAATTTTTGTGGCTAATTTCCATGGCTAAATTAGCCACAAAAAATTTGCATGACTAAATTCCATGGCTAAATAAGCCATGAAAATTTCATCAGCAATCTGTGGGTAATTTCTGACTGAACAAAGTTTCCGTCAGTAAATTAATTAGCGAAGAAAAAATTACTTACTGAAAAATTTCTGTTGCTAATCGATTTGAAATCAGTTGTTCTTTTTTTTTTGTAGTGAATGCATTGGAAGAATTAAAAAAAAAACTAAAACATCAATTATATATATTTGGGGAAATCACATAAATATCCTACTGAAAATGGAAAAGGACAAATCAGTCACTTAAATTTAAGAAATCCTAAATTAGACCCTATAATTGTCAAATATATCATAAGTATTCACAAGTTCAACATAGGTGTTTTTAATTTGATTATACTGATTTTCAAGTTCATGTTAACTGTTCACTACTCAAACTTTTTCCATTAGGAATTGATAAGACATATGTTGGTAAATCTTTCATGAGTTTAACATAGGAATTTTCAACCTAATCATAACGATTGTTATATTAGCTTTTTTTTGGACTGAATAATAGCGCTTTTTTTTCAACAAAAAAAAAATTGAAGATATTTTTGATCTATAAAATGGACTAGGTCTTTCTCAATAAATTTAAAATATTCCTTTCCTAGCATTGTTCCTTTGTGTTTTTTAAAAAATAAACGTAAGCTTAGTTGAATTGCAAGTCAATATTTTCTGATTAAAGTTGTTTATCGCTTAGGTTTCGTTTCTGGTATTTCCCTTTCCCCTCAATTCTTTAATTAAACTATTATTTCATTCTTCCATACGATACAAAGGTTAAAGACCTTGGTGTATATTCTATTTTTACTTAATATATACTACTTGCTTTGAAGTAAACTCTCTTCTATCAGTGTAATACAATGATAAAAAATCTCAATATAATTGAAGTAAACTAAAATTATATTTTTCATAACCAAGAAGATTATAGAAAGGGAAAATTATAAACGTCAATATTCATATAAATGAAAATTGCAAAAGAAAATGACTACACCAATATTGAATGAAAAATAAATAAAAACATCACATATACGGCTTATATTCACGGCTACATAAAATGGAACTTGGAGAAAAATCAAGATCCAACGTTGGTGGGATGAACCTTATCGGGTAAAAAAGTTTTGGCAAACCACTTTTTAAAGTGACGCATAATATTTTGTTAAGCTTTTTTTTTGTTCTTAATCTTCATAGGGTTGTAAAGTCTAAGGTATTGCTGTTTGTATGAAGCATTAAGTCGCATTCCTAAGTATTTATATTTGCCTTCAAAAAATGGAGAAATCCAACTTTTTTTTATTCTCCTTTTTTGATATCACACTCTTTAGAAAAATTGTGTCTCTCAAACTTGTTCGCACATTTTTCTTCCTTTTCCTTTTTATCGACTTTCATTCTCCTTGTTTGTCTTCATAGGATTGTAGAGTGTGATGAATAATTGTTGTTGTCTATAGGGAGCATCAGGTCAGGTTCCTAAGTTTTCACATCGGTTTTCAGAAAAAGGAGAAATCCTCCCTTTCTTACTATGTTTATTTTACTCTTTTAAGAATAGATTGTCTCATGAATCTTGTTCACACGTGTTGTTTTCTTTTCCTTTCCTAGAGTTTCTTTCTTGTTGTATGTCTCCACAGAAGAATTGATCCACTCTTTCTGATTCTTTCGTTTTTGTTAGAATCTTAAATTTTGATGAGGACTGGCCCCATAGATAACATAAGTAAATAGAGTGTAAGTTACCTTTGAATTAAACAAGTAAAATCTGATAGGTAACAGGTTACTATCGCTAGAGCTAGAGCCTATCGCAAATAGATAAAAAGCAATAGCAAATGAAGATTTAGAAATAACAAAGTCAATATCTATCGCTAAAGTCTTTCACTATCGCTAGAGTAAGAATATATCGCTAATGAAAAGCCCAACAATAGCTGATGGAAACTTAGCTGAAATCTAAAGTAAATATTTCTATAGCTAAGTGTATCCCTATCGCTAATAGACAAAGAGCCATAGCAAATGAAGACTTAGAAATAACAAAGTTAATATCTATCGTTAAGTCCTTCACTATCGCTAAGAAATATCCTATCGCTAGAAGTTCATTTGAGAACATGGATAAATGAAAGGAAGAACAACTAGCAGAAAAATGAACCAAGTCCTTGAGCTATTGGAATCAGCTAGCAATATCATAAGCTGTTATCGATAACAGGATTAGCTATCAATATCTAAATACTTGAGGAAATAACATAAGTCACTCAGATAGCTAAACAAACTTGCAATAACAAAGGTCACTAGCGATAACGCATCTAGCTATCGATAGGAGAATGCCCATTGTGATAACTTAGGCAAACTGATAAGCTGATACATTGAGCTAATGGACTAAACTTGCGATAACATTTGCTGTGCATTACATGATTACTTGTTTAGCTAACAGCTCAAGTGCAGGAATTATACTATACAGTTAGCGATAGCAAAGCATGTTAGCGCTACTGAAAAAACTGCTATGCAAGTACTATTGTTGCAGACGTTCAGAACGCGCAGTCTATCTCTCCCCTAGCTCACTCTATGCATGAACAGTTGAATCTAGAACAGAAGTTTAAATTAGTTGAAGAATAACATTATTGCCAACGGCTATGGACCTCCAACGACTATATTCAAACGGCCACATGATGCTGAAAGAAAAGGCAAGCTGTGAAGATATAAATAGATCAAGACTTGCTTCTATAAGAACAAGAGATGATGGAACAGGACTTTATGCAGAATTGTAGATTACACTAATCGAGAGCAAAACCTAGTGAGCCCAGAAATGAGGAAAGAATGTTGAGTCAAGTAAATTAGAAAAAGAGAACTCGAGCACTCATTGTTCAATCTGTTAAGCTCTAGAATTGTAATTTCATCATATATTCCTCTGTACTTCAGTGATTATCAAAATCCCTTCTTTGAGAGAAGTTAACTTTCTTGTAAACATTCTGTTTTAGTGAGTGAAGCTCAATATTGGATAATCTTGAGTGGGAAACAGATTGTATCCTTACAGGTTGTAAGGGGGAGCATTTAGAGGGAGTCTAAAGCTCGTTAAAAGGTTGGCAGGTGATCCCGTGTTATAAAACCTGTGGTAAAGGCTTCACAAGTGCCCGGCTAAACTTGTGGGTTGTAAAAGGCTTCTCTTGTGCCCGGTTTAAACAAGAGGGTAGTGAAAATTTCAGGTGGAGCCTGAGGACTGGATGTAGGTCAGGGAAGACCGAACCAGGATAAATACTGTTTGCATTATCTCTTCCCTTAACTCTCTTAGTTTTCCAGCATATCTACATTATATATCTCTTAGTGCATTTAACAGTTTTGAAAAGATTGCCTTCATTGTGTTTTTAGAAAAGAGAAGATTTGGAAAGAGTTTAAGTTTTTATCCTATCACCCAATTCACCCCCCTCTTGGGTGACAGCCAGCACTAACAGTTTTGATATCACCATCTGCAGAAAAATTGTGTCTCTTTAAAACTTTATAAATTTTGTTTGAGACTTGGGGGAATATAGAGCATCATTGATGACGAATTTTGTCCCTTTGGGTAATATTATAATTGCTCTTCCGGAGCCTTCAATTATTCATGTATTACCCGCTATAGTAGTGATGCTTGCCCTTCCTTTACTTATATAAGAAAAATATTTTCTATTTTTAAGTATGGTGTGTGTTGTAGTACTATCTATGAGACATATGTCTTCATCCTTGTATTCAATGAAAGCAAGGTGAACATTCATATTTTTCATGATAGGAAAAAAAAATTCTTTAAAACAAATTCGAACCATGATAAGTATAGCAAGCAATAATGCTCTTATTACATGATAAAAATGAGGAAGTAAAAAGAGAAAATGGAAGTAAAACATAACTGAATTATGAAAACATAACTAAAACATTCTTATTGTTTTTCCAATAAAGTTTCTCTAATCATGCTTATCAAAGCAGTTGGCCACCTTCAAATGTGCCATCACATCAAGGCCATTAATATCATTTAGCTCATTGGCATGGTCATTTTTGTGTGTCTCAACAACATCATCTTGGAAAATCAAATTTGCTTCCACATTATTCACATTCTTTTTCATGGAGGCTTGATAAAGTTTTGCTAGATGTTCAGGTGTATGATAGGTACGTGACCAATGCCCCTTCATGGCACACAGAAAACATTGATTTTCAACAGCTTTTAAAGGGCCACTCTTGTCCTTTTTCTTCCATTCATTATATTTCTTCTTCTTCTGATGGGCATTAGGATTAAAATTGTTACCTCCACTACTATGATTACGATAATTTCCGTGTCCCCTGCCAAGACCAGATCCATGGCCACATTCGCGGCCACGGCCTCAACCATTATTATGGTAATTATTACTCACACTCACATTCGCTTCAGGGAATGGAGCAGACCTAGTGGGACGAATCTCATGATTTTTCATCAACAGCTCATTATTTTATTCAACTACAACAAGACATGAAATTAATTCTAAATATTTTTTAAAACATTTCTCGATATTGCTACTCCAAGAGCACATTTGAAGCATGAAAGGTGGAGAAGGTTTTCTCTAATAAGTCCTCATCAGTTATTTTTTCACCACATAATTTCAACTGAGAACTTATTTTAAAAACTTCTGAATTATATTCACTTATAGTTTTAAAATCTTGTGGCCTCAGATGGATCCAATCATAAGGATCTTTTGGTAAAATACCATTTTCTGGTGATCATATCTTTCTTTTAAATTATTCCTCAATTTTAATGGATCTTTCACCTTCAGGTACTCAGCTTTCAGCCATTCATGAAGATGGTGGCGAAGGAAAACCATGAGCATTCAGGTGGATTTCAGCATCCAACACTTAGACAGATAATTTTTTCCGGTAATGTCAAGAGCACTAAACTCGAGTTTGGTAAGATTTGCATGGTACGAACTAAAACAATAGCAACAATGAAATTAATATTATGATAAATAAATAAAGCACCATGAATAAAAATATTAGAATTCACAATATATCATATCATAAAACAAACTTATGTAAACAATATATATATAAAGTGTTGCACAATATGGGTAATATAGAAGAAGAAAATGTGGCAATTTATGATATTGTAATATATAAATAAATTTAAATAAATGTAAATGAGCAAGAAATATAAACAAAAAAAAAAAGGATCAACATAATATTAATATTAATAAAAAATAATAAAATAACAATATGTATGTATGTATGTATGTATGTAGGAATGTAAGCATGATAATAAATAATAAAATACAACAATATGAAATGGTATAATGATGAAGAGATAAATATAACATAAAAAAACTGAAATAGAAACATATATAAGGTCATAAATAAAATTGCATGATAGTAACTTAAAATTAAAACGAAGTGTAATAATAGAAAGGTAAATAAGATAATAAAACAAATAGAAAATTAGAACAATATAAATTGTAGCTTAAATAACAAAAGGCATAATATAAGATAATAAAATTTAAAATGAAAAAACATAAAGAATAAAATGACATGTATATATATATGTATATAATATGTGTATAATTTCATGTGCATGTATATAACATGCATATGTGTGCGTGCGTGTATTATATATAATATGTATCATAATATGATACATATATATATATATATATATATATATTTTAAAGCATCAAATTAAATATGCAGGGTGTTCCGTAAGAACTAAAGGGCGTATGAACAAAAGGCGGTAGAACCTGCTAATCTAGCTCATTGTGACAGCTTCTCTAATTATCCAGAAGAGATAAGGATATGATATAATATATTATATATACATATATTATATATATATAACAAGCATGTGTGCATGTGTGTGTATTGAAAGATAAACACTATGCATTATAAACAATAAAAATAAAATACTATTAAAGGAATTTATTATAAAAATACTACTACAGTTTTAGGGGGTATACCTAAAACTTTCAGAGCAAAATTCTTGCTGATAATGTGTTAGAAAAAAGAGAAAGTGGAAAGATGGAGAGATAAAAAAGAGAATAACAAAGCAATGAAATATGAGAAGAAGACAAGAGAATATGAGAAAAATATAGAGAGAAAGAAAATATTACTTTTACTTGGGTATCAATGGTCCAAATGCCTTGTACATGATCTCTATTTATAGGCCATAAGTCATTGAAGACTATGCATGTGGTTATAAGAGAATAATGGTGAAGTTTATAATATATACAAGCCATTCATTGAGATGTTACAAAGTTAATGACATTTAGAGAGAAAAGAATCCAAAGGGGAATTCTAAGAGGAATGGTTATAGACATTCATATAATTTTATAACAAAATCCAATTAAACAAGATCATTATATTGATGAATAATTAAACAAGATATTATGATTGGGAAGTTAGGAGGGTATTTTTTTTTGGTTTATTAGAAAACGTGTCTAATTCATCTCAATTTAGATTCAATATTCCAAAAACTATTTCTTCTTATTTCACAAAATATCTTTGGCAAAAAATATATTTTTATTTTTTTTAGTTTTTTTCGTTTCGCTTTACTTATTTATCTTTCTTAAGTTCCTTATTAATAATGATTTTGTAAAATATGACTACCGTTCGTGTAATATATAAGACGCTTCTAGTATCAATTAATTTATTGCCACCAATTGATTAGTTGAATATAATTTTGAGCAAATCATATTAATATGTTTGTTTTTTAATTTAAATTTATGAATATATTTCATCAAATCTATATTCGTTAACAAAAATTTATAATTTAAACTTATGAGTATATTTAATCAAATATAAATTTGTTAACAAAATTATTCAAAGATAAAGCTGTTATTTTTTTTAAGTAAACGTCAATTAAAATTTATTTAGATTTTCGCATAAAAAATTATCTAGATTTACGAAACACATTAAATAGATTACTAGCTAGTGAATATTAGACAGATTATAATGAAATAAATTAAAGATTTAGTATAATGATGAAGAATAATTTCGTAAATAAAATTAGTTTTAATATACATTTTTGTTAAAAATATATTTCTGATGTTTTAAAACTATGTTTTAGATATATTAATGATTTCAACTAAAATATGTGATCTTAAATTGAGAAAAGTTTGTATAATCAAGATAAAAACTGACTGCTTTAATTTGCATATCTATATGACTTTACTTTTCCTTTGTACCATTCCTGTTTAAAAAGATACCTAATTATTTTTTCTTCCTTTTTTTTAAACATACCTCTTTCCTTATTATTGAATGACATGTTATATTTTTCTTAACCTCGTTAATATTACCTCTTTTCAAATTTGTTTCTGTGACCTTTTAAATATAATTGAATGATAGTTATTTTCTTTCGCAACAAAAAGTGATGAAACCTGCTTTTTACACCCCCGCCCCGCCCCGCCCGGGGGGAGCACAGTTGTCACTTGCCAAACCAATACCCAATAACAACCGTAACAACAATAATCAAAGAATACCAATTGTATAATTTAAAATTAAATTCAGACATGTGAATTCTTACCCACTATTGTATAAAAAAAATTTTGTTTTATTAATATTGTAAACATTTTAAAATTTACTTGTTCTGATTATATAATTTGATATGTGTGTATATAAAAGAGCAAATATAAGTTCATTTTCTCCAAATCATAATTTACTAGATTTCAGTTGATGATCGCGGATTAATTTTTGGATTAGGTGTGAATGTGTAAAAATTTAATCAAATCGGTGGAAAAATTTTCACAAGTTGATATTTATTACCTGATTGATGAATGGAACTTGTGAAAAATGGAACTTGTGAAAAATAAATAAAAACGATTGATGAATCCACATATAAGACTTATATTCACCGCTACATGAAATGGAACTTAGGGAAGAATTTGTTAGAATCTTAAGTTTTGATGAAGACTGATTTATGAAAAATATCGCTAATAAGAAATGATAACTTAGCAGACCAATAATGAATGAGTATCTTAATCGCTAAGTGTATCTGTATAGCTAATTGAAAGAAAGGAATAGCGAGTGAAGACTTAGCAATATCAAGGTTAATATCTATCGCTAAGTCTCCCTCTATCGCTAAGCAAAGGTTCCATCGCTAGAAGTTCATTGATATCTCAGCTAGCAAAAAGATAACCCAAGTCCTTGACCAAATGAAATCAGCTAGCGATAACAGGTTAAGCTATCGATATCAAAAGTGCTTCAGATAATAAATCATTCAGATAGCTAGTGCCTGAGAGCAAGAGTCAAATGAGCTAACGTAGTTGCTAGCGATAATGTATTAAGTTATCGATAATAGGATACCCTGAAACTCTATTGAATAATCATCCCAGTATCTCTAAAGCTAATGAGCTTTGCTTGCGATAACAACTGCTGTGCATTTATATGATTACTTGCTTAGCTAACATCTCAAGTGCAGAAATTATGCTATGCAGTTAGCGATAGCAAAGCATGCTAGCGCTATTGAAAAGCTGCTATAAAAGTACAGGTGTACAGAGCTCGCAGTCTAGCCTACCCTACGATGAACAGTGAATCTAGATCTAAAGAAAAGTTCCAACGGCTAGTTCTCCAAGTCTTCAACGGACATAAATATATCAAACCCTATATATAGGCTTGAAGACATCTGAATCAGAGAGACACACACATACGCTCACATATACGATGCTTTCCACAAGATGAAAATCTGTAGCTCTGTACAGAGTAACAGTAATATTCAAGCGAGCCTAGAAATAATGAGTTGAGCGCATTAGAAAAGAAAAAGCTCGATCAATACATTGTGTAGATTATTAAGCTCAAATTTGTATTTCATCAGACATTCATTTGTACTTCAGTGATTATCACAATCTGTTCATTTAGTGAACTTATTACTTTGATTAAAATCCTCTACTGTTTGAGGTTGTTCTGAAAGCTTGGTGCTTTAGAACAAGGTTGTAACCTTACAGGTCGTAAGGGGGAGTGTTTAGAGAGATCCTAAAGCTCTGTAAAGGTTGACTGGTGATCCCGTGTTGTAAAACCAGTGAAAAGGTTGACACGTGAACCTGTGCTCGTAAAACCTGTGGTAGGCTTCTCTTGTGCCAGACTTAAACAAGAAGATAGTGGAAATCTCAGGGGGAGCCTGAGGACTGGATGTAGGTCTAAGTTGACCGAACCAGGATAAATCTTGTGTGCATTATCTCTTCCCTAAACTCTCTTAATTTCCAGTCTATCCTTTCATATCTGTCAGTCCAATTCATATTTTGAAATATTCTCAGTAAGAGTCTAAAGATTTCAAAAGAGTTTTAATTTTATCCTATCACCCAATTCACCCCCCCCTCTTGGGTGACAGCCAGTACTCTCAGAATTAAGATCCAACGTCGGTGAGGAAAAAAATTATATTTTTTATTTTCTTTTTTTGATATCACCCTCTTTAGAAAAATTGCGTCTCTCAAAACTTGTTCACACATGTTGCTTCCCTTTCCTTTTTGTCGACATTCATTCTTGTTGTTTGTCTTCATAGGATTGTAGAGTGTGATGAGGAATAACTGTTGTTTTCTATATGGTGCATCAGGCCGGGTTCCTAAGTATTTACATTGATTTTCAGAAAAAGGAGAAATTCTCCCTTTCTTATTATGTTTTTTTTTTATTTTTGTAACACATAAAATTTTTCTACTATATTATAGCATTTTAATTGAATTATAACCACTTTTCAGTGTTAGAAACCCAAAAATACGGAAAAATTTTAAACTTTTTCTTTTAAAACATTAAACCAACCTTCTGTCAGTTAGTTGGAATGGGCTTTCCAAACAAATCGTAACAATTTAAAACTCTTTATAAAATAAAGTGGTTAATAAAACAATTAAAAGTACACTAACCCTTTTAGGGTATCTATTCTTAATTCATAATACTTAGAAAATTTATTTAAATCCCTTTATAAATTTATACAATTCTATTTTTTATGCTTTCTATTATTAATTTAACAATTTAAGTTTACATCATATACAGATAACATTACTTTTCAAATTATAATTTTAATTTCTTCAGCTAATCTTCTTCCAGCACTCCTGCTTTATCTCAACCATCTTACTATCTCCTAGCTTCTCTGAAAACAGCAGTTCAACGCAGTTTATGTCATTAACTGTAAATTTCATGCATGCATTGCCATGTATACATTTTATAAATTTGCACATATAATGATCATCTTTATCCTATTATTCTGGATTAAATGTAACAGATATACAAAATTATACATACAATTCTTTTTAATGCTAATGAAATAAATTGCTACCTGAACTCCAAGCTTAGTCCTGAACCTGCTCATTTTCCTTTCTACTTTCTTCCTCAACTTATGTCACTATCAATACCTATTTATATGTAATATATAAATAATAAATTAATGCCTGAATTCCCATATAATTATCCAGCGTCTCTCACGGATCCTAAATACTTGATGCTACCCCATTCTTTGTATTAGTGAAAGATTGCAGTTCAATATAATTATATTAACCTCTTTTTAAATTAAAAGGGTCAATTATAAATAATTTATTTCAATTAATAATTCTAATTCTCATTATCATCTTTTCCGAAATTAAATATAAAAATCCCAATGACTTAATCATAATTAATCTATTAAACATTAGTATCTTCTACCATATGCTATTTCCTTATTCATGTACAGTATAGTTTTAATTTTATCAAAATCACAGCTTATAACTAATTAACTGTTGTCACTGAAAATGTTGTTTAAGAGAACAAAAATATAATAGAGGTTTCAACATAATATTTTACTACCTTTATCTTACTTTACATCCATCACTGATTTAAAACAAAAGAACTCTATCACTTAGATTCTAGTAATCCTATAACAGAAATGTATTACACATACACCTGAAAATTCATATCTCAATCTTCTAATCATGTGAACATTTATTTTATCACTTAGAACCTCAGTCAGTAACTTAAAGCCAGATTCGAACATTCAAAACTTCTCTATAAATACCTAAACACATTTCCAAATATCAATATTTATTTTTAAAACCTTTATACACCCAACTTCAATTATCCTAATCCTAAATCCAAACTCCAGATGCTCACACAAGTATATCCTTTAATTGGTTCTAAATCAATTACCCAAAATTAAATCACCAAACCATTTTTATCACTCAATTCACACCTAATCATCAAACTAATCTCTATACTCCATGTGGAATTCGTTTCAAAAATCATCCATAAAGAGCCTTCAAATTCTAAACTAAACTTCAACCTAACTAGAATGCCTTATCATACTATTTCCATTTCCAACAAGTCCTTTAGTCATAATTCTTAACTAAATCACTATTCACTCAACTATTAAATCAACCATTTATGCGCGCGCGCGCACACACACCTACATACATCCTTATGTTTTCTCTTTATCACAAAATCTCAAGAATAAATCAATTCATTCAAGAACATTAAACAATACACTTCATACAATCTAGTACTCCCAATTAACCTTTAGAATATTTATACCCTACACTATTATGAACTTAGTACTAAATGAAAATCACATTACAAGACATGTTTAATTTATAGAACCTAGTAGCTTTTGGACCTTTACCTTATCAACAAACTTATTATCTAATTCTGAAACTTAACTTTCAAATTTACTAAGATCAATAACCTCATTAATCCACCTCCTTCACCAGTAGTTTTTGTTCATACATCCATGTATGTGTCTCAAAGGCGTTTTCTTCTTAATTAAAGAAATCTAGACAGCATTAAATACCAACCAGAAAATTCAACGACGCCGTTCAATTAGCACTTTCATTTCCCAAAGCTGAGTCACAGTACTAATATAAAACGTCTAATTAAAACCAACCATCACTTTATCTTTTTCACAATCAAACATCAATTAAATCATATATATATATATATATCATATGGAGGCAACTCTTAGTAATCAACCTACAACCAATCTCATTCCAACCATGCGCACCCACACTTTATTTTTTCCTATATAACTTAACTATTACCATAAATCTTAGGACATAATAAACTAAGCTTCACCAACATTACCCAGCCTTTATCCACTTCAAATATTCCAAGTTCTTAAACCATAAAGATTTAACTTACAATAAACATTATTTAAATACCATCTTCTTCAATTATTCTCATTCAAACTATACTAATTATCATCCTTTAGAAGTCTGGAACACTTACTGACTATTTAGAAGCCTCAAGACAGAAATTATAAATCAGATTTAAGGCCTCAGGACAAAACAAAATAAGAAAGAAGTAACTCAACTTCCAGATTCATACTTAAATTCACCTACTTTTAGAAAGCTTATTCCTAGAAATATCTTAGCTCCTACAATCACTTCAAACCTTATAAAAATATTTCCAGATTTATATCATCGCTAAATTTTAGATTTTCCTCAAACCAGTGAAGAAATCAACTTGGAATGCCCCTTTTATTCAATTCTTAGAGCTCCCAAAACAAATTTCTATTCCTATAATCCATTTCCTATTTAGTAATTCTCACCATATTCTCCATTTGCAAAATGATCCTTCCCTTACTCCCTTCATAATCTAAATTTCCCCCATACAACAACCTATAGAAATACTAAACTATTCAAGCCCAGAGCCTTGATTCTAACTTTGTTTAACTAACACATCACATCAAAATCTTTCTCCAAATTCCTTTATTTAACAATTCCCTACTCTCACTTATACCTTACATGATATTCACCAATCAAATTAGACATTTCTAGCTTTAGAATTATAAGTTTAATCATCTTTTTAGCACTTTCTCATAACTTTTTACTTACAAAATCTGTTACTAATTATGCAGAAGCAACAACAGAAATCGGGACAATGAAACCACATATTTGGTTCTCACAAAACAGAGCAACCAAAACACATATATTCACATAAGCCAGCTCCATTACCCATGAACACTTTCACCAACGAGAGCTTTTCAACCATCAACAATAGCTTCAACAAGAGAAACTTAAAACAGATCTTAAGAACCATGGGCAATCATTATTTCTTTATAAAAAGTTTTAATCTATACCTATCCTTTGTCTTAACCAGATTACAACTATTAAAACTAAAATCCATTCAGAGTTGATAATACCAATCAAATACCATCACCCTACATTCCTAAAATTTACTTATCTATTCTCTTGCAGTACCGAACACAGGGAAACAGGAAAGAATCAGAATCAAACCAATTAGTAACTTATTTATCATTACCAGACACATACCAGAGCAGGGTAGAACATCGCCCAAAGCAAAACAAGCACTATAGTTTCAGGACAATGCATAGAACAGAGAAGAACAGGGAATCGGACCAAATAGAACAAGGAACCGAATCGATTAGAGAGGAAGAGGAAAACTGAATTTTCACTTTCAATTAAAAATCAACTATACATCATCCAACATCCATTTCATCTTCCTTTCATCACGCTCAGAAAATCAACAACAAAGAAAAGAACAGAAATTCGAATGAACATAGGAAGAAGAAGAAAATCCCAAAATTCCCAAAGCTCGAAAATTCAACATGCAAAATCTCATATTCACTTAAACTTACTCCTAATCATGTTTAATTAAGCTTTGAACTGATTATGGCCCAGAAACAAGCAAGAACAGCGTTGGTGAACAGTGAAAGGGAAGAAGAAATTTGGGGAACCTGAATCAAAACCACTCAATCACTCAAAATCTTTTACAAGGGTTGTTAATCGGAGCTTAAGCTTCATTTTTATGGATTCAAAAGCTTCAAAACCCCTGAAACCCGAATCAATTTACCCCTCTCAACCTTGCTCAAATCGGAACAAAAGAAGAAGAAAACAAAGGAAAAGAGGCTCACCTAGGCTTAGAGCGTCATAACCCACACTCTCGAGCAACTCACCGCCGCTGATCGTCGCCACCGTCGCTGTTGAAGCTCGAAGAAGCATGGAGACATGGTGAAGGAATGAGGAACAGAGAGAGATTTCGGGATGAGAGGGAGAGAGTAAGAGAATATGAAAGGAATACGGGGGAGTATATAATTAAGGAAGGAATGAGATATTTTAATTAGGTATTTTACCATTTTGTCTCTCTTTTTAGAATTGGAGATATTTTTAACTAACGGCAGGTATTGTCATTTTTATTTCCTATTTTCTATTTTTCCCTTAAATGATAATTTTATTTACCATTCACATTTACAAATAAATCTAAATTTGTCCCCAGCATAAATTCCCTAGATATACTTTAATTTCCAAATTTATTTATAAGACTTTTTAAATACTAAACAATACCTCAAGGTTCTAAATAATTCCTTATTTAAATTCATCTTCCAACTGTTTTTCCTCAATTAATAAAGAAAATAAGCTTTAAAAATTATTAAAAATACATCTGACCTCATAAATTTATTTATAAGGCTTTTTAATTTCTAAATGACACCCCTAGACCTTAAATAAATCATTATTTTCTATTTTCTAAAATTTGAGGTGTTACAATTTTACTCTTTTAAGAGAAGATTGTGTCTCTTGAATCTTGTTCACACATGTTGTTTTCTTTCCCTTTTTTGGAGTTGTTGTATGTCTTCATAGGATTGTAGAGTCTCATATATTGTTGTCAGCAGGAAGCATTAGGTCGGGGTTCCTAAGTATTCAAGTCAGCCTTCAGAAAAAGGATTGATCCACTCTTTTGGATCTTTTGAATCTTGTTCACACATGTTGTTTCCTTTTTCTTTATTGGAATCAAAGTTTGGTGAATTCATTCTAGTCTATACAATAATATAAAAGTAATTTGCTAGTGGATTAAAAGTTGCTTCATCAATATGCGCTTATTTGTGTTTAAATTTGATGAGATAATGTGCTGATTAGATTGGTCTTACTTTTAGGGAGAAAACCATGCAAGCAAAAACAAAACGGAAATAGGTGAATGGCATAAGCTTAAAAAAATTGCTCCTTCCACTTCTTAAATATAAGATTTGATTGAATTTTCTTTTTGAGATTAAGGATTCCAAATAATTCTCTAAATAGGTACAAAAGTAACTTAGTTTCTTTTAATCTTTTCAAAACAAAAGTCATCTAGGTTTTGCATTAAGGTTACATGGAGGGAGTAGATTTTTTACACACATAATATATTATATAATATAGGGTTAAATATCAATTTGGCCAACGAACTATTGGTTAAGTATCATCTGACACAATTATTAATAAAAAGTCTCTTGGATGCCAACCAAGTTTTAAAATTAAACAAAATGGTCAACACTGTCAAATCTGGCCAAATGTTCGTTAAATACATGCCACATGTGCACACGTCACTCTTCCACCTTATCAGCTTAGGGATGGACTTAACGGTGGTTTAGCTAGATTTGACGGTGTTAGCCATTTTGTTCAATTTTAAAACTTGGTTGGCATCCAAAAGATTTTTTATTAATAATTGTGTTAGATGATATTTAGGCAATAGTTCATTGACCCAATTGATATTTAACCCTATCATATATGTCAGTCAGGCATAAACAAAGCTCTTACAGAAAATAAATGAGAGAATGCAAAATAATTGATAGTATTACCAAAGAAAGAGTGCAAAAGCTTTACTATTTCGGTACGACGCAGTAACCAAAAGGCGTTAGAAGGAAAAAAATGAGTGTAAAAGGCCATATGGAAAAGTTAGAGACCAAAGAATAATAAATTCTATTCATTGATTAGCTTCCGAGGAATATATACTGGAAGGTCAAGAGACGTTCAAGTTGACGGAACAAAATATATATATATATATATATATATATATATTACACACGAAAATAAATCCAATTAAACAAGATCCATTTTTTTTCGTGAATAATTAAACAAGATCTTATGATTGGGAAGTTAGGAGGCTATTTTTTTTTTTGTTACAAAACGTGTCAGATTCATCTCAATTCAGATTCAATATTCCGAAAACTATTTTTTCTTATTTCACAATATATCTTTGGAAATAATATATATATATATATATATATTTTTTTTAGTTTTTTTGGTTTCGGTTTACTTATTTATTTTTCATAAGTTCCTTTTTTAATAATAATTTTGTCAAATATGACTACCTTTCGAGTAATAAATACTGCAAGCATCAATTAATTTATTGCAACCAATATATTAGTTAAATATAATTTGAGCAAATCATATTAATATGTTTGTTTTTTAATTTAAATTTATGAGTATATTTCATCAAATCTATATTCATTAACAAAATCTTTTAATTTAAACTTATGAATATATTTAGGGTTAAAGTTCATATCTGCCCCTGAAGTGTGCAAGGTGTATCATATCTGCCCCTGAAGTATTTTTGGGTCCAAATGTGCCCACGAAATATGAAAATAGATCAATTTCGCCATTTAACTGTTAAATTATTAACGGTCAACGTCCACTATTTAACGGTCAACGTGGGTTTTTAATGGTTATAGGGCGAAATTAATCCATTTTCATACTTTAAAGGTAAAATTGATCTATTTTCATACTTTGAGGGCACATTTGTACCCAAAAATACTTCAAGGGTAGATATGATACAAATTACATGCTTCATGGGCAAGTATGACCTTTCACCCATATATTTAATCAAATATATGTTCGTTAACAAAATTATTCAAAGATAAAGCTGTTAGTTTTTTAAGTAAACGTCTACTAAATTTTATCTATATTTACGAAACACATTAATATTATATAGATTACTAGTGAATATTAGATAGATTGTAATAAAATAAATTAAATATTGAGTATAATGATGAAGAATAAATTAGTATGTAAGGTTTGTTTTAATATAATTTTTTGCTAAAAATATTCTTCTGATGTTTTAAAAGTATGTTTTACATATATTAATGATATAATTTCAACTAAAAATATGTGATCTTAAATTGAGAAAAAATTGTATAATCAGGATAAAAACAGACTGCTTTATATATTATACTATATGACTTTTTCCTTTGCACCATTCCTGTTTAGTGCAAGCATAATAATGGGAAAGCCTTAAGGGCCCAGCTCGTGTGAATAAAGAAGGCAGCCCTTTTGCATGGGCCAATAACCCTTTTGAGGTTTTAGTGCAGCTGAATGAAAATAATGCCGAAGGGTATATTGAAGCCAATATGTCGAAGGAGGATAATAATGGGCTTGAGGAGGATCCAGATGAGATGACTGAAACTGAGTTAATGGGGGACACGATGGGTGTTGTGGATGCTGGCCTTGAAGGTCAATCTGATAATATTATTGTTTCCTAATGATTAGCCTCTTCTGGAACTGCAGGGGAGTGGGGGCTCGTTCTTTCCCGGGATTAATTCGGGAACTGAAATTTAAATATAATTTTGATATCCTTTTCCTCTTTGAAACACGCTCAAGTGGTGTGAGAGCGAGGAAAATAGTTAGTAAGCTGGGTTTCAAGAATAATTTTGTTGTTGACTCTATTGGTTTTAGCGGAGGACTATGGGTTTTATGGAATGAAATTAATTGGAATGCGAAGGTAGTGGATGCCTTTGATCAGTGTATTCACTTAGAGATTACATGTAATGGCAGGAAGAATTTTCTTACAGGTGTGTATGCTAGTCCTAATTTTGTGAAGCGTCGGTCTTTGTGGAAAAAACTTGATGAGCTAAGTGGATCAGTTGAAGGTTCATGGAGCATTGGGGGAGATTTTAGTAGTATTTTATTTGAGAATGAAAGAAAGTCCACAGTAAGAGAGCATGCCATTGTCGATCGTGAATTTTGTGAATGGTTTGAGTCCTCGGGTCTCTCTCACTTGCATACAGTCGGCCCTTTCTTTACTTGGAATAGAGAGGGGTGTGAAAGTAGATTGGATCGAATACTTGTTAATAATTATTTTATGGATGATTTTCCTAATGCAGTGACAAATGTTTTATACAATTTCAAGTCAGACCACAAGCCTTTGTTAATGATTCTTGACACACCGTCTCCCCCAGCTAGACGTGAATATCCTTTTCGATTTATAGCCTCATGGCTCCTACATGAGAACTTTGATCAATTTATGAAGGAGGTGTGGTCTGTGAATTCCAACTGGTTTGACAATGTTCATGCTTTCACGGAAAAAGTTAAGGAGTGGCGTGTAGAAGTATATGGCCATTTGGGAAGGAAAAAAAATAGAATTCTCAACAGATTGGAGAGGATCAGTAGATCCTTTCATTCTTCACCGCCTTCTACTTCATTACTTTCCCTACAAAAGGAGCTTTGGAAAGAGCTAGAAGAGATTGAGAGTACTGGCTGTTACCCAAGAGGGGGGTGAATTGGGTGACAGAATAAAAACTTTCAATGCTTCTCTTTTTAAAATATAATGAAGGCAAGCTTTTCAAAACTATTAAATGCACAAGAGATATATATATATATATAATGCATATATGCTGGGAACTAAAGAGGTTAGGGAAGAGATAACGCCCACAGAATTTATCCTGGTTCGGTCAACCCAGACCTACATCCAGTCCTCAGGCTCCACCTGAGATTTCCACTATCCTCTTGTTTAAAAACGGGCACAAGAGAAGCCTACCACAGGTTTTACGAACACAGGTTCACCTGCCAACCTTTACAGAGTTTTAGAATTTCTCTAAACACTCCCCCTTACCACCTGTAAAGTTACCACCCTGTTCCTAAAGCACCAAGCTTTGGAACAACCTCAAACAGTAGAGGATTTTAACAATAAGGTTCACTCAATGAACGGATTGTGATAAACACTTAAGTACAGAGTAATGTATGATAAAGAATTACAAATTTTAGAGCTTAAAGATTTGATCTATGGTTGCCCTAGCTCTTCTTTTCTAATGCGCTCATCTCATCATTTCTGGGCTCACTTAGTTTTGCTCTCAATTAATGTAATCTGTAATTCTGCATAAAGCCCTGCTCCATCGTTGTTTTTCGTAAATGCGTTGTGTGTGCATCATTTGTTCCAGATGTCTTCAAGTCTTTATATAGAGTTTGATAAATTTCTGTCCGTTGGAGATTTGAAGAACTAGCCGTTGATAAATTGCTTCAACTAATCTTGCAGAGGATAAGACAAGAGAGGCAGAGACTGTGAGTAACGTTATCCTGCTGCTACCTGCTACTGTACTTGTATGTCAGCTTTTTCAGTAGCGCTAGTATGATTTGCTATCGCTAACTTCATAGTGTAAGTCCTGCACTTGAGCTGTTAGATAAACAAGTAAACATATAATGCACAGCAGATGTTATTTCAAGCGTAGTCCATTAGCTCAATGTGATAGACAATATTTATATTAGCTAAGGATTTTTATAAAGCATTTTCTATCGATAGGCAGGAGTATTGTTGATAACATATTCTTTTAGCTCAAGGTTCAGAGTACTAGCCATACCATATCAGCATACATTCTTCTATCGATTGCTAATCCAATTATCGCTAGTTACTTGATTGCTTATTAGCTTTAAGGATACAGATACAAGTATTCAGAGGTATTTCAAGGTATCCTATTATCGATAGCTAAACTTCTTAGCGCTAGCAACAATGTTAGCTCATTTGACTCTTTCTCTCAGGCACTAGCTATCTGAATGATTATTATCTGAAGCACTTTTGTTATCGATAGCTTAACCTGTTATCGCTAGCTGATTTCATTAGTTCAAGGACTTGGTTTATTTTTCTGCTAGCTGAGTTATCAATGAGCTTCTAGCGATAGATTCTTTCTTTAGCGATAGTGAATGACTTAGCGATAGATATCAGCTTTGTTATTTCTACGTCTTCACTTGCTATGGCTCTTTGTCTGTTAGCGATAGGCTCTAACTCTAGCGATAGTGTTATGTTACCTATTAGATTTCACTCGATTAATTCAGAGGTAACTTATGCTTATGTTTTCTATGGGTTAATCTTCATCAAAACTTAAGATTCTAACAGAGATTAATCTACAAGAGGATTTGATGTGGGCACAGAAAGCTAGATGTGAATGGTTTGTACTTGGAGACAATAATACCAGGTATTTCCATAGAAGAGCCAATGCAAGAAAAAAGGTGAACTCAATTGAGGCAATTAAAAATGAGAATGGAGAATGGATTTATGAAGTTGATGAGATCAAACGTATAGCGGTTGATTTTTACACGAATCTTTTTTCAGAAGAGAATTATGCTCATGCAAGCTTGCAATCTGATTTTTCATATCCAAGAATTGCGGATGATATTTTGATCAACCTGGGTAGTAGAGTGAAAAATGAAGAAATTAAACAGGCCTTCATGAGTATGGGGGCATTGAAATCGCCAGGACCGAATGGACTTAACGCCCTCTTTTTCCATTCTCAATGGGCAAAAGTGGGGCAGGTGGTAATGGATTTTATTAACCATATTTTTGTTTATCCGCAGGTAGTGAGAGAAATTAATGAAACATTTCTTGTGCTGATTCCAAAAGTCCCCCAACCAGAAACAATGAAGGATTTCAGACCTATCAGTCTTTGTAATGTGATTTATAAAGCTGTAACAAAGATTGTGGCTAACAGAATTAAGCCAATTCTTGATAGCATTATTTCTCCTAACCAATGTAGTTTTGTGCCAGGCAGATTGATCTCAGATAATATTATAGTGGCACAGGAGGTTATTCACTCTATGCGAACCATGAGAGGCAAGAAGGGATTCATAGCTATTAAGATTGATCTGGAGAAAGCATATGATAGACTCAGATGGTCCTTTGTTCAAGAATGCTTAAAAGAATTAAATCTTCCAGAGAATATGGTGCGGCTTATCGGTGAATGTTTATCTTCCCCATCCATGCAGCTCCTATGGAATGGAAGTAAGTCTAATTCGTTTTTTCCCTCCCGTGGAATTAGACAAGGAGACCCCCTCTCTCCTTTTCTTTTTGTCATTTGCATGGAAAAACTTGCTCATATTATTCAAAAACAGGTAGACCTAGGCCACTGGAGACCAATTAGGTTGAATAAGGAGGGCCCTCCTTTGTCTCATTTATTTTTTGCTGATGATTTAATCATTTTTACGGAGGCAAGATTAGACCAGGTGAACATTATAAATGAATGTCTGACAACCTTTTGTGATGCCTCGGGTCAGAAAATAAATGGGAATAAATCCATAATTTTTTTCTCTCACAACATAAACCATAATATTAAGATGCAGATTAGTGAAGAGCTGGGATTTACTATGGCAGCTAATTTGGGTAAATATTTGGGAGTCCCTTTGCATCATGAAAAGGTTAAAACGGCGACTTACCAGTTTGTGGTGGATAAGGTGAAACAAAGATTAAGTAGCTGGAAGGGACATTCTCTTTCTTTAGCGGGGAGAAATGTTTTAATTAAATCGGTTGCTATGGCAGTCCCTAATTATGTGATGCAAACTTCTTTGATTCCTGAGAGTTGCTGCAAAGAAATAGATCGTAATGCTCGAAACTTTCTGTGGGGGTCTACCCAAGAGAAGAGACGTGCCCACCTCATTTCTTGGGATAATGTCTGTACTCCTAAAGCTAAAGGTGGATTAGGACTAAGATACTCTTCTACTCAAAATTGGGCCTTTATGATGAAGGTAGGATGGGGTCTCATATCTAAACCCGATGCTATGGGCAAAAGTAGTTCGGAGTAAATATAATTGTGGTGATGATCTTATTCCTCGGATAGATTTGGAGAAAAGGGGATCTAGAGTATGGAGTGGGATAAAAAACACCTGGAAAGAGGTTAATGATGGCGTGGAATTTATTCAAAGGCAAGGAGTGACCAGGGCGAGATGGAAACATGATAGAAGCGGAATGTTTACTGTTAAGTCTGCTTATAATCTCATTTCAGGGGAGTTGGGTCGAAGGGGAACGGAATGGAATAAGTTATGGAAATTACAGGTGCCTTCGCGGTGTAAAGCTCATATGTGGCTTCTTTTACATGATAGGATTCTAACAAATAAGTCTCTCTTTGATAAGAGGATCTATCCTGATGGGAAGTGTACCCTTTGCTTGCTGTCAGAGGAATCGGCGCTGCATGTTACAAGGGACTGCAATAGGGCGAAGGAAATTTGGTTGAGTTTGGGGGTGAATCAAAATGATCGTTTCTTTTGGGGAAGCGGTTTACATGAATGGCTGAAGGTTAATCTGTCTGATTCTCGTGTTAGAGGTTTTGGTTGTTGGAATATTATTTTTTCAGTTACTTGCTGGATGGTATGGAGAAGAAGAAACGAGTTTGTTCATCAGCAAGTAATTACATCCATGCATGAAGCAATAGCAGAAATTCAAGGCATCATCCATTGTATGACTTGTATGAAAAGTTTTCAAGGAAAAATCCCAGGTGTGTCCCAGTGATCATGGAACCAAGATGAAGTGTTTGATTATGATGCTGTCGTATATGTGGATGGGGCTTTTTCTACTAATTCTGAAGCAGCTGGTTGTGGGGGAATAATTTGTAGTGGAAGAGGGGATTTAATTGAAGCATTTTATTGTAATCTTCAGGTTAATGCCGCACTTAGTTCAGAATTATGGGGTTGCATCTGGGGTCTTCGGCGAGCTTGGGACTCCCGCTTCAAAAATATGTCTCTTTTGTGATTCAAGGGAGGTCATTTCTTTGGTGGGAAAAACTGACACAGAACTCCATGAAGACAATGATCTGATTGTGATGTTAAGGCAGATGATGACTCAAGAGTGGGTAGTATCTCTAAAATGGAAGATTAGAGATGAAAATGTTATGGCAGATTTCTTTGCTCATCTAGCAATGGAGCATAGTCGAGGCCTTCAGATCCTTTCTAAGGAAACTGCAATGTCTATCCTGTGTAGTTCAGGAATCACTTAGAGTAGATCCATAGTTTTTGCATTTTTATTTGTTGTTTTAAATTCCACAGTATCAAAAATAAAAAGATACCTATATCTTTTTTCTTTCTTTCTTTCTTTTTTTAAACATACCTCTTTCCTTATTATTGAATGACACGTTATAATTGAATGATGATAGTTATTTTCTTTCGCAAACAAAAGGTGATGAAACCTACTTTTTACAAAAGGGGGGAAAGAAGCACAGTTGTCACTTACCAAACCAATGATTTAAGGTGAAGATATCAAGAATCACATCACAATGATTTAAAAAAATGAAAGAAAAATGTTGTAAAATAGCATAATCAACAATGTTTGACATAAATCAAAATCTGTTTGTTGATTCTAAGGAGTATAGCTTATTTGATTTTAACTTATAGCTTGTTTCCCTAAAAAAAATTTTCTGTAAATTGTCTTTTTAGCACAAGTTTTGATTACAAAAATAAAAAATAAAATCTGTTTCAATTATTATTTTGAAAAAACATCCAAAATGCAAACTAGCAATCAACAATTTTCAACATAAAACAAAATTTGTTTCTTGATTCCAAAAGAGTACGGCTTATTTGATTCTATCTTATCTTTTTGGGAGAATTAGAAAGGACCAAGCAAAATTATTATTTCTTGGGGAGGATCGGAAATACTGAAATTATTAAGAAGACTCAAATAGCAAAATAAATATTTAAAATTACTAAATTACCCCTAGACAGACAACCTACATTCTGTCATATCATTTCATTTTAATTTTCCTATTATTTAACAAAATAATTAAGATTTATTCAAATTATTTCAAACTAGAATTTGAAAGTCATAAAGTAATTTTAAATAATTCAATTAAACTAATGATGAATGATAATTGATTTACTTTTCATTCCATGTAATTAATAAAACTATTTTATATAAAATAAAACTCTTTTATTTGGAGGTTTTGAATAATCAGACGGTCTATCAAATTCAAAACTATGAAGTTCAACCATTTTTTTGATTGCTTTATTTCATATTTTTATTTTATTTCATATCATTATAATCCATTAATCCTAATCACCAGAATTAAAATGATTTCTCTCAGTAAGTAAAATAAAATATTAAAAAAATCAACATAAATAATTATATCAAGAAAAAGAGCATACGTATTGAAGCACGTCACATTTATATATTAAGTACTAAGGTTAAAAGTTGAATCAAAAATTTAATTGACATGGAAAAATTTCAATGATGATTACTTTTTATTTGGATAAATTATATATATTTTTATTTCTATAACTTTCTTAAATATATAACTGTATTAATTCAAAGGATTAACTTTTTTACCAATAAATTTTAGGAAAGATATTGGGATAACCTTCAATATAAGGGAATGATTGTAACTTATGATCTATTGGGCCTGTCCCCGTGAAATCTAAAGCTTGACAAGAAAGCCCTAGCTACTGCCCACACATGTATGTTTCATCTAGCTTCACTTAGCTCTAAAGATGACTCTATAAGCGCCGCAACTTATACCACAACTAAATGGTCCTAAGAATAAGATATGGAAAACTTTACTGGACTGACAAGGTTGAACTAGAAACCAATGACTTGGCCGGTCTGGTTGACTCCAAAATGCAAGAGTAACTGGGCTCGGAGTGACCCTTTGTAGCCCGTTGAAAACCGTGAGTAACCCAGGTGACTTGCTAGTTTAGGTAGGTTCTTCAGTCACTTTTCCATGATGAAAAAGAAGAAGAAGAAGCAAGTTCACCCGAGAAAAGAAGAAATGAGAAAGTGAAGAGAAAGTACAAAAAAAATCTTAAAGTATGAATGAACTATAAAATCCATGATGAAAAACAAGATGAAAGGGTATTAGATTTGAAACATGGAAGCATGATGAAGTTGGAAAGGGAGTGAGAGCATAGTGTAACATTTGTTTTGTTAAACCTTTTTAATTAACTGCTAATCAAATGATAAATAAGATTTACATAAGACTTACCATGATTGGAAAAGCATTTCACTTAATAAAGAAACATTAACATGGTTAGAAAAGTTTTTGATTTAAAATCTCTTTGGATCCGAAACCAAGATAGCTAACTATGATAGAAAAGAAAGCTTCTAAAATGTGAAAGGATTCTATCATAGTTGGGAAACGATTTTCTTTATTAAATAAAAGGGAATCCATGTTCGAAAAAGAAATTACCTAACATGGATATTAAAATTTCCTAACACTTTAATAAAACCTTAACTATGTTAGAATAAGAATCTCGTACTAACATAGTAAAATTACACCTTCCTTAAAAATCCATTTAGATACATCATGTTAGAAAAAGGTTGGGACTAGCGGGGTAACTAAAATAATCATGCACTTCCAAAACATACACCATGATAGAATTATAATTTAACATCTCACTCACAATTTCAAAATAGTCCCTTTCATAATAACAACCATTTCAAAATAGTCCCTGCTTCTTGGAAATATAATTTAACATCTCACTCACAATTCACTAGAAAAGCTATCAATTTACACAAACCATTGCAGCATAAATCACCCCTTTTCATAATACTATATCATAAACATTCAACACTTCAAATCAAATATGTATCCTCCTGTCAATAATAACCACCACTCAAAATATGTCGGAAACGGACCAGTCTCAATTATACAATTAAACCATACCAATACTCATAAATTCAAACTAATTGTGCGGAAGCGATATAAGACATGCGTAAAGTCTATATGGCACTATACAATCACCGATAAATTGCAAATCCTCACTCTTACTAGTGAGTAGCCACTGGCTCTTTTCTCTGTGACTCCAGACCCGAACTAGCACCTGCAAGGATTGAGAAGAAAGGGGTAGACAATGTCTATGGTAACAAGTTTTACTACTAGTCAACATGTGAGCGTGTGCCAGCAAGGTGTCAATGTGTGAAACTATATAATATTTATATATGTTCGAAACATGTATGAGCATTATAAATATCAAGTATATGCTGTATGCAGAATACTCTTTTCAAAAGCTCATATATAATATATACTATAACTTTCGCTAAACTGTTCAAAATACATATTTCACAATCATCTGAAACATTCGTCTTGCGAATCGTTATGGTCATCCCCTACCATTAGGTGGACTAAAGGGGAACCCGACAAGGATCTCAACCCATACCCAGCACACCAGAGGGGTAGTACTTGATGGGGTCCTAGCTCATACCGAGTACACCAATAAATATAATTATTCCTTGTGGCACAACAGGGTACCTCATCATGTGACGACAAGAGTATCTAATTCATTGATGCTAACTACCACATCATATGTATTTAACCAAAACTAGACACTTGGCCTTTTCAGTATTTCCAAAACCCATATAATGCAACATTTCCAGTGTTCCAAAACCATGCAATAGAGATTTTCAAGACCATATACATATTCTTTCCAGACCATGGTGCAATTCACATAGCATTCCCAGTTCAACAATAAGAATCCCACATAACATTTTATATCAAAATAATCGATTAAAATCAAATAGTACATATACCACAATATAATCCAGAAAACCCATAGTTGCAAGAGAATTAGGAATTTCTTACTAGCAACACACACACACACACACAAACACACACAAAACAAGTAGAAGCGGTTACCTTGTTGGGGACAAACCAAGAATTACCACAATTGTACCCCCATGCTCAAGGTCCCAAACCAGCGTTTACAAATAATAATATCACACCTACATATGATTAGTGACTAACCAAGTGTCGCAATTCACAATTTAGGGACTTAGTCCCTACGAAGCCCCTAACGGTGCTTTGGGAAATAAATTATAATTACACGGCTAGAGTAAGTTAATTTAATCCATATTAAGCCTATCAATCCACAAACATCCTAAATATACTCATTCGATCAATCACTAAGGAAAACATTCAAGCTCTTCTTCTCAAGATTAATCTAAACTATAAACAACTTTAAAAATCATAACCATTTACCTAAACGCTTGGAATCCTTGGAACTAGTTATCATAGCCAGATTTAAATCTCAATTTGGGATCTTAAGACAATACAAACCTGTATAACACTTACTCATCTGCTTAAGGCCCTAAATAAAAATTTCAAGCAATAATATCTAATGAACTAGAAATAAATCTCATATTTCCAACCATTATCCATCACAAACTCGACCCTATTAATTCAATACCCCAAAACTTAAAATCCCAATTTATTTCCAGTTACAATATCTTTTATAGATCCAATTTCTTAAATAGTCTTTAAGCAACATAACACTTATTACTTTACCTTTCTCGGAATACCTCATTACAAATTCTAAATCTCCATTTGACTTCCGATTTATCCTTTAATCATTACGTTGAAAACTTAAGCCAATCATATTTCATACATTTTTCAATTTCAAAATACTAATTCTAGCAAACCCCTTTTCTTTAAACCGTTCCATTCAAAAACACCTAACCAACCTACCTGGCACAAGAACCATTCAATGAAACTCTCAAAATAGAAATCATACAAATATATTTCTAACATTTCCTTGCTCAGATTACCTTTCTTTAAAGAAGAAATTGAATTCCAAATTTAAGCTACACTCTAACCTGTTGTGAAAGTGGCAGGAAATACACAAGAGGAGGGTGAATTGTGTATCTCAAAAATTTGAGTAAGTTTAAATCAAGATGCACAAGACTTATACTGGTTCGGTCCTAACTCTGACCTATATTTAGTTCTCCAACCTCAGTTAGATTCCACTAGTGTTTACCTCAAGATTAAAACAAGTTCCTGAACACCTTTACACTCTTAGAGAATTTTTTCAGTAAGATCTCTCTATTTCGCCAAATTCTCTCCCTCTTACTTTGTAAGATTACACCCTTTCCTTAGGATTCCTCTATCCTAAGGAAATCACATAGTAAGAAAGACTACAAGAGAAAGCTTGCTCACACAATTGAGCTGATAAATTACAGTTTGAAGAACAGTGAGAGAACTCAGACAGATTACTTGAATGGTGTTTGAATGAGTCATTGGATTACACTTAATGTCTCTACCTTCTAAGTTTGAGCTTTAAATGCTTTTATAGTGTGTTAGAAAAATTTGCCCGTTGAAGCTTCTGAGTTGGCCATTGAGAGTGAAATGATCTGGAGTGTTAGAGAGTGAATTTAGCCATTGTAATTAATGCTCCAGAGTTATTGAGTTTGCTTCTCTCTTCTCCGATTAAGTCATTGTCCAGTGTAACATGTAACAGCTTCTTCTAAGTCTTTCTACTATTTTGAGTTTTGCTTGGCTTCTGTGTCCAATAGAACATTCCTAAAATAGGCCATGCAAAATCTCTAGAAATGTAAAGTTAGTTAAGCATGAGATGATTTAATAATGTGAATCTTAACATTGACAATCGATGTCTTGACCAACAATCGATTGGTCTTCATGCTTGCCAGTCAATGGTGCTTAGAGTGTTCTGATTTTCTTCAGATTGTCACCTGCAACACTCGATGAAATCAATAGTAATTGAATGAAAATGTGATCCAATAATCGATTAAAGTCATCTCAATTGATGGTTGATCACCAATCGATTGATACTCTTCATTGATTGATGGATTCTGAAATACTTATAGCTCAAGTATTCATCGATTGATTCAATGTCCATTGATTGTTAATTATCAATCAATTGCTACTCATTAGAATCAATTGAACTTTCCATAGTTTACTCTGAGTATTCAACATCACTCGATTAAAGTTGATGTCAATCGATTGGAATATGTAACACTCAATTGAATACTTCATCAATTGATTAGCAATCGTTATGCCATCAATTGCAAAGGTTTATGTTCAATTGATTGTTGCTCAACTATTGATTATTCTTAACTTAGTTTTTAAAGCTTGTTTCAAAACGTTTTCTAAGTTAAGATATCCAAAACTTTCATAGCCTAAGTCATGTTTGGTTATCATCAAAACTTTGAGGTTTTACATTCTCCCCCTTTTTGATGGTGACAAAACATACTTAGCTATGAGTCAAAAATATTTTGAAAATTCAAGTGAATTTGAGATAGAAATTTTTTCGAAATGGAAACAACTCAGTATTAGATACTTTAGAATACTTCAAAATAGCATGTGCATTATAATACAATTCAAACATATTACATTATGCATAAAGATGTTGAATATGAAATATTTGTAGATAACAGATAGAAATACAAAATGACAGTTTAGAGCAAGTTAGGATAATTGGATAAAAATGCATGCATGATCCTAATTTTTTTCTAAAGTTTAATATATGGAAGAGGACTGGCTAGAGCCTTGGAATTCTGGTGATGATTCCTCAAGTGGTTCACTAGATGATGAGGCTCTGTCATAAATGGTTCTCTCAGACCTAGATTCAGATTCTTGTACAACCTGAGCAATCATTCTCTTCTTCTGAACTAGAGGCTTAGGAAGACTTCCTTGTTCCTTAGTCACACTGGGAGCTATCTTCCTTTTCTTCAATTAAGGAGCTTCTCCTTCTGCTTCCTCTTCTGCATCTTCTTTTTCTGCTGCTATTTTAGCTTTGGTTTTGGCCATGCTTCTAGTTGTCATTTTTACTAGCCTAAGAGAGATCATGCCAGAATAGTCATTTCCTTTTCTGGGTCCTCAGATTTAGATGCTTCCTTTTTCTTGGGCTTCTTCTATTTAGGGGCAGGCTTCTTCTTAGGTTGTGCCTTTTTCACTGTCTTGGCCTTTTTCTTTCCTTTCTCATCCTTTTTCACTGTCTTCCCCTTATTCTTTTCTTTCTCATCTGAGCTCTTCAATAATTGATCAGTTGTTTCCTCCTCAGATTTCTCTTCTTTAATCTGAACTTCCTCAGTCTTTTTTGTAGCTTTATGTTGAGGCTCATTAGATGGCTTATTTGCTTCTTTAACATCAGCAGCTTGAAGTTTATCAGAAGGTCTTGCAGTAGAAGTCTCAGCAGTTTTGACTATTTCCTCACCAATAGATATTTCAATAGCCTTAGGGATTATGTGACCTTGAATGACAGATCCCTCAGCAACTTCTGCCGTGTCTGCCTCTTTCTGTATCTTATTAGCTTTTTGATGAATTTATGCTAGGATGTGACCTGGTTCATATAGTTGATCTGAGTCTTCCACAGATTTTTCTTCTACTTGAGCAAATTCTTCAACCTTTCCAGATTGATTAACCTCTTGATCCATCTTTTGAGCTTCCTGAGTAAACTCTTTTGCTTGAGCAACTACTGCAGCAGTCATAGATTGTGTTTCTTCCTGAGCACTTGCTTCTACAACTTACTCTACTTCCTGAGCAATTGCTTCCTATTGAATGGCTTCCTTCTCCCCCTTTTTGTCATCATCAAAAAGGGTTTTATGGATAAGAGGAGAGGGTCCTAAAGGAGTTGCAGTTTAGGATGAGGAGGTATGAGTAGAGGTAACAGGTGAGGGAAGATTAGGTGACAGGACAGAGGTTTTGTATTTTCCTTTAGAATAGGTCTGTGAAAAAGGTATGGTGAATCTAGGAGTGAAGGGATATGTTGGAGGAATTTGAGAGGTCTGAGGGGTGTGTGAGGGAGATTTTGGAGGTGAGTGCTCTTTGGTGGTGTCTGGTATGAGTGAGTGCGTTAGTGAAAGAAGGGGTGATTTTGATGGGGATTTCTGTGGTGTAGTTAGTAGAGTTTTCTTGGGTGAAGTGACACGAGAGGTGTGTGTTGTGGTTGTGGGGATATAAGGGATTGTGGCAATAGATTGTGCAATTAATGCAAGTAAAAATTTGATTTTGACTTGAGAGAGCTTTTTCAAATGAAATTGAACCTTGAACTCTCGCATTGAATTCATTGGGTACTAAAAAGGGAAGGAATTTATTAGGTCATGAAGTTAAATGGGGATGAGTAATCCTAGGATTTTTTTTATCTAGTTTATTAAGTGTTTCTAAGTCATTTTTCTCAATTACAACCCTTATAACTAAAATCTCAAAAAGAAGCAACCTTTTAGTGATTTATCTTTACATGTTAACTCTTCAAACCACACTTTGTCTGGCTCAACTTAATTCAATACACTAAGCCTTCTGCTTGATCGCATTTGTAACCAAATCCCTGTGGGAACGATACTTTTCTTATCACTTTATTACTTGATGCGACCCATGCACTTGCGGCCGGTGACGAACAAGTTTTTGGTACAATTTTCAAACACATGACCTGCAAGATTTTGCAGGCTACTCCGATGCCTAAGTCAGTATCTTATCATCAAAATAAATTATAATTAAGATAAATTATTGATAATAGGAGAGTTAGAAGAGTAATATTGATTTACAACTCATTGGGATTTACCATTCCCAATTCTCTTCTGATGTACATGAATTGTTCAGCGGCAAGTAGTTTGGTGAAAATATTTTCTAGCTGCAAGTGAGTTGGAATGAATTCCATTTTGACATCTTTCTTTTGAAAATGATCTATGATAAAATGAAGTTTGACATCTATGCGCTTGGTCCTTGAATGATGAACTAGATTCTTGGCCAAGCTGATTGTACTAGTATTATAACAGAGAATTGGAACTTCTAGAAACTCCACTCCCAAATCTCTCAATTGATGCTTGAGCTACAGGACTTGAGTACATCAACTTGCAGTAGCAATATATTCTGCTTCTGTTGATGATAATGACACAGTATTCTGCTTCTTGCTGAACCATGATACCAATGAGCCTCCAAGGAACTCACACTGACCGCTGGTACTTTTTTTGTTAGTTTTGTACATAGCACGATCTGAATTTGAATAAGCAATGAGATATTCTTGAGTTCCTTTTGGGTACCATAGATCAAGCTCCAGAATACATTCTGAATACCTCAAAATTCTTTTCACATTCTTCTGGTGAGATTCTTTTGGCTTTGCTTGATATCTGGCACACATTACCACACTAAATTGGATGTTAGGTCTACTCGCTGTCAGGTATAGAAGTGAGCCAATCATTCCTCTATAGGTGGATTGATCAAAATCCTTCCTTTTCTCATCAACATCAAGCTTAGCAGTGGAACTCATTGGAGTGTCTTCTTCCTTTAATAGGTCCATCCCAAACTTTTTTAGAATCTCCTTTACATACTTTGTTTGGGATATAAATATTTTATTCTTCCTTTGCTTTATCTAAAGACCTAGGAAGAAATTCAATTCTCCCATCGTGGACACCTCAAATTCTCCCTGCATTGTCTTTGAAAATTCTTGACAAAGAGATTCATCAGTAGCAACAAAAATAATATCATCTATGTAGACTTGAACTACAAGCATGTTCTTATTTTTGTGCTATATAAATAAGGTAGTATCTACATTTCCTCTAGTAAATTCCTTTCCCAAGAGAAAATTACCAAGTCTTTCATACCAAGCTCATGGGGCTTGTTTAAGGCTATACAAGGCCTTTTTAAGTTTAAAAACATGATCTAGCTTAGCTGAATCTTCAAAACCAAAGGGCTATTCAACACACACCTCTTCCATGATATGTCCATTAAGAAAGGTACTCTTTACATCCATTTTATAAAGTTTAAAATTTTTTTAAGGATGCAAAGGCGAGTAATCTTATTGCTTCTAGTCTTGCAATTGGGCCAAAAGCCTCTTCATAATCTATGCCTTCTTCCTGGTTATATCCTTTTGCCACAAGTCTTGCCTTGTTTTTCACAATCATTCTAGTTTCATCAAGTTTGGTTTTGAAAACACACTTAGTTCCTATTATTAGATAATCCAGAGGTCTAAGAACCAAGTCCCAAAATTGGTTTCTTTCAAATTGATTGAGTTCTTCTTGCATTGCTATTGCCCAATCACTGTCATTGAGAGCTTCTTCAACACAAGAATGCTCAATTTCTGAGATGAATGCAGAGAATTGCATTTCTTCTCGAATCTGCCTTCTGGTCTTTACACCACCACCAATTTCACCTATGATTTGTTTTGGTGGATGATACTTATAATGTCTCCATGCTTGTGTTCAGTTGGTTGATCAGTAGGATCATCCTTTGAACATTCATGATCAGATTCACCAGGTAAACTTATTGGTTGTGTAACTGATTGATTTTGAAGACTATTTTCAACAACCTTTGGTTTTGAAGGGATTTCATCCTCGTCATTTGATTTCTTAAAAGAAACAGTTTCATAAAAAACCACATGAATAGATTCTTAAATAACATGAGTTCTCTTGTTGAAGACTCTATATGCTTTACTTCTATTTGAATAACCAATAAAAATTTCAACATCAGCTTTGGGATCGAATTTACCTAGGTTTACCTTTCAATTGTTGTGAATATAGCATTTGGAACCAAATATCCTCATATGAGCTACATTTGGTTTTCTCCCCTTGTACAACTCATAGGGAGTTTTATCCATCCCTAATTGAATGTAGACTCTGTTGGCTATGTAGCAAGCAGTGATCATAGCATCAGCCCATAATCCTTGGGACACACCTTTTACATTGAGCATGGTTCAGGCTATTTCTGTTAGAACTCTGTTCTTTCTTTCCACAACACGATTTTGCTAAGGTGTTTTAGGTGCTGAGAAATTGTGATGAATCCCATTTGATTCATAGAAGTAAGCAAAGTCAGTGTTCTCAAATTCTCCACCATGATAAGTCCTTATTGATGCAATTGCACAGCTTCTTTCTTTCTGCACTTTGTAAACAGCAGAAAATCATCAAAAGCATCATGTTTAGAAGAAAGAAACAAAGTCCAAGTGAACCTAGAATAGTCATCCACAACTACAAGGGTATACAGATGTCCCCCTATACTGTTGACCTTGGCTGGATCTACCAGATCCATATGTATTAGTTCCAATAGTCTAATTGCGAAAGCTATCTTCTGAGGTTTGAAAGAGGATTTTGTTTGTTTCCCCCTTTGGTATGCTCCGCAGATTAAATTTGATTTAACTTTAAGCTCATGTATTCCAATTACAAGATCATTCTTTAACAAGTTTGCTTAATTGAGACATATTTACATGTGCTTGTCTCCTATGCCATAGCCAACAGTTCTCAGTATTATTGATGAAGCATTTTTCTTGCATTGGCTTATTGAGATCAATTATGTAACAGTTTTCATCTCTGCTAGATCTTTTAGAGTAGCATTGCTAATATCTAAATCTTTCTTGTCTATTATCATACATTCATTAGAGTAAAAAATAATCCAGTTACCTTTGTTAGCAGTTTAACTTACACTCAGGAGGTTATGACATAGACCTACTACAAAGTAGACACCTTTAACAGTTCTTCCATTGGTTGGTTTACTTATCCAATCCCAGCTATATTTCCTCAACGATTTCCTCCAAAGCTTACTTTGGCTCCATCTTTGATCTTAAGATGTTTGAACTTTTCTTTGTCTCCAATCATATGTCTCGAGCATCCACTGTTTATATACCATTTGTTGCTTAGCTATTGATTGTTCTTAACTTATATTTTTTAAAACTTGTTTCAAAACATTTTCTAAGTTAAGATATCCAAAACTTTCATAGCATAAGTCATGTTTGGTTATCATCAAAACTTTGAGGTTCAACACATTGCACCTTACCCTCTTCATACTAAAATCAACATGTAATCTCATAATAGTTATCCCTAAAATACTCAACCCCACTTCCCAGATTACAGACCATTACTAATAACACATATACATGGCCCAAATTAAGCTTTCATTTTAGCTAGCAATGCAACCAAGACATAAATAAAATTCAGAAGCAGCTCAAAGAATTCTCGGGCTGCAAACTTAGATAAGCTATAATCAATTTCAAGCCAACATCTAACTCAAAATTTCATCCACACAAAATCTAAACCCCAAAACCCTTTAGCCTTTCACAACATAATAACCTCAATATCCTTCAAATCACTTATTCAATTTTCTTCCAAGCTTAAATCCTACATCTAAGACAAAATTCACATAACCAGATTAAGAATCGATGTAACCACACATTTTCTTACTAATTCATATTCATTTAGCCTAATCACCACTAAAATAAACTTATTTTACTCTCTAATTACTCCTCCCTTGATTCAGTCACCAAGAACACTAAAATCAGCCACCACAACATAATTATTGCACCTTCCAACCTATGTTTATATCTTTCAACATATATTATCCACTTATTTCCAAATCTTTTGGCTCTAATTTCACAAACTACACACTATATCGATAGAAACAGAAACATCATTCATCAAATTCTCATCCTAAATAATCCAAAGAAGTCAATTAGAAACTCCTAAAATCTCAGGCTAACTCTTCCAGGACCAAAAATCTTTTCAGCCACATAAACCACTACAAGCACACAACAAGAAAGCAATTAAGGTTTCAGAAATTTGATTCATGATCCACATTACACAGAGCTGAAATCAAAGCAAGGAGTAAAGAATCTGCTTACCCAAAATGAAAATCAGAAAGGAAAAATGCCAATGGAGGCTTAGGCTCTCACTTGCAGTCAAGGAGAAAGATACCTGGAGATGGAGGATGAAGATAGCAATGGTGAATCAGAGGGGAGAGAAGGGAACGTGTTTAAAAGGAGAGAAGGGAAAAGGCTCACCTGAGCTTCAAATAGAACCCACAATGTGCTCGGTGGCGATAATGGCAACGGACGAAGGACACGCTCCGATGGGCTCTTTCTCTCTCTCACGTGAGCTCGACCGGGAAGGAGAAGAAGAATGGGATGGTGACGGACAAAGAGAACAAGGGAGCTCCTAAGTCATCAATGACAAAAATAGCCTCTCACATATGAACTCAAGATATTTTTCTACTTGGGGCAAGTGGGTCATAATACTTCTTCCATTTTTTTGACTTCCATTTAATTTCCCTAAACATAAATCTCCTACTTATTTTTAGCTTACCTATTCTTCTAAAATTAATTCCTAAAAAAAATCCTCAAGAAAACGTAACAATTTTCTTTCATCATAAATTTCTTTAAATCCCCAAAATAATTTCCATAAAATCCTCAAATCAAGACTAGATATATAAGTATTTTTCTTCAATTTCTAATTCGAATGAACCTTAAATTCCTTTAAAATGCTTTGAACTTTGCAAATTTATTTATAAGGCTTTTTTTACTTTCTAGTGACACCTTAGGACTTTAAATAAATCCTTATTACCTCTTTTCCAAAATTTTGGGTATTACACAAATTAATCTTTGAATTAAAATTTAGGATGTTACAACTCTCCCCATCTTTAGGAATTTTGTCCCAAAAATTCACTAAAACATACAACACCCAACAAATAATACACAACACGAGAGCCCTAAAGTAATTTTATGGCCATACACTACTTTCTACAAGGACCCTTATTGGTCGAGGGAATGCAAAATCTACCCACAATGACACCCCACGATACCTCATTACTTGAGTTATTTTAAATTTTTGAGCCATCAACTAACTTTGCTAAACCTTATTTGTCAACAACTGGATCATCATCTATAATTATCCTATAATACAGTCCATAAACTAGGACAGAAATCTATCATCACTATGGATGTGAATAACAAAATCCTATCTAGCCCAATAGCCAATTGTCGGAATTAGTCATCGGCTCCACATGACAAAGCATACATAAGTAATGCATTAAAATAGACAGTTATCCATATAATAGTCATCCCAAAATCAAAATAATAAAAAAAATGTGGAAGCGAAAGCTATGCAGCCTAAATAAGTTTGGAAATATACATAATCCCTAAATACATATATCACCACTAACTTACAAGGTTAGTGTGGTTCGTACGGTCCCTTCCTCTACACTGTCTTGGGTGCATGATCACATGCAAAATATGAAACAACGACAGGGTTAGACAAATTGTCTTAGTAATCACTACCTCAACTCAATACACAAGTAGGTGTGTGCTAACAGAGTGTCTAAAGGGTACCAATAGTTGAGAAAACGTTATTAAAATAACAATAACTAGTTACAACATTTAACTACCATATAAATATCACCATATGTGAGAAATTCATATTCCAAACAACAATATATATCATGATGTGACACTGTACCCCTGTCTACAATCAGGATAACGAGTCCCACTTTTTTACAATCAGGATGGGGACTTCCTTGTCTACATTCAAGGAAGGATCCCTTTGCCTACAATAACGATGGGGACTTTCTTATTTATAATAAATGAATGCTCTCTGTCTATAATCAGTGACTTGTGTAGAAAACACTTGGTGGGCCAACCGAGGGTTACATCATGAGATGGTACAAAGCGTATGCAACAATTTATAATAATATCGAAACGAACATATTTCTACATATCCAATAACTTCCAACTCATAATATATTTGATATCAACGTGTTTACCATATATCAACCAGCTCTCAATTTGCAACATTTGGCGACAATCCAATAACATTAGCATAATCACAACATTTTGCCTCTTTTGGTATCATCTTTACCACAATGACCATAGTTATAAAATGGGTACCCAAAAGACGCTTTTAAATACAAAAACATCATTTTGAAATCCATTTCAAATCATAATAGCTAATATATCAGGGATTTGAAAATCCTAACTAACATCATATAGAGAAACATAGTAAGGGGAGTGTGGTTACCTCTTGAAGTAGAAACTAAAGACAATTACCACAAAGCCGGACTCCCAATATTACTTTAGTCTACCGATGTATACAATCACCACAATAAACATATGTTCACATGACTAACAATTAATCAAGTGCCATTAACAATACAACTTCGGAATTTAGTCCTTTACTGCCCCAATTGAACAATAAGGCCTATATTATATTTAGTCGGCTTGATTAAGTTAAATTAAACTCATATCAAGCCTATAAGATCATATCCATCCTCAATTATATGCACTGAATCAAAAACCCCTTTTCTTTCCAAAGAAAACCATAGCTTCACAATCAATCTAACTTATCCCAATCCCTACCACAACAATTAATCCATTAATCAATTCATATTCATGTTTCTCTTCTAAGTTCAACGAAAATTCCATAATGTAATGACCTTGAAAAAAGAATTAGATATAGATAAATTTAGTTAGCTAATTAATATTTTAACTATATATTATAACTTAAGAATAAATAGAAGATTATAGTTTGGTTGTGCTTGAAGTGGTTTAGGATACATTAGGCACCAAGTTCAAATGCTAGTTTTAATAGAAAGGAAAGTTTTATTTAGCTATCTCACGTCATAAATTACCAAAATGCCATTTAAAAGATTTTTCTTTATCATTTCACCGACTCCACCATAGCATTTATCGATATAAGGTTTAAGATAGCTCCATCACACCCCTCCTTCGTCTCCTCCATGTTTGTTGCTGTGTATAGTTGCCAATAACCATTGACATCCTCCTCCTCTGATTCTTTATTTTTTTCACCAATAAACATGTGCTTGGAATCCATATTATGATCCTCTACCATCTCCTTTTTGCTCGGTGCATCTTTCTCCTATTCCATCGACTTCAATGGGATTAGGGGGAGAAATTTCAGTGCCCTTAAAGAGGTTCATAGTCATCCTTACAATATCATCCTTACCTCCATTTTCTTCTCTGTTACAATAAGAGGGAGGCAATCTCTAAGAGTTTCAGCTAATTCTTCAATTCTTTACTTTGATCATGGTATTATGGTGCTGCTATGAGCCTTACTTCTTATCTCCTTTGTTGCTACAATTAGAGTTCTGGTTTAGTTGCTTAATATCTCAATTCTTCCTCTTAGGTTTAGGGAATGGTATGGCCAATACACTTTTTCAGATTGGTTGTTGTTGACTGACAGAGAAGAAATGAGTTATAACTATTTGAGTGAAGTTATTGGAATAAAATAGGTGGTGATATAGATGGATTTGATATGTGTTTTGATCCAAACAAAATATACAACATCCTTAGTAAAGAATGAATGCGGAGATCCTAAAGAAATTGTTTGGTTGTTGAATTTATTTGTGGATAATTTATAGGGTTAGATGATATTATATTTTATATTTTATGGTTCGTTATGGTGAAATGAAGTATAGTCACATTAATGAAATTACTTGGATATTTGTGAGCTCTATGGTTGGTTGTTGAGTAGTTAATTTTGATGTTAGTTATATGCTTTAGTATGCATGATGCATATATGGTGTTTGTTTAAATGTGTAAGAGAAACTTTGGTTGGATTAAGTTAATATATTAAGTTTTGGCTGAGACTGTTTTTTGGTGGGCATAAGAAACAATTGGTATGAGTCATAAAGTGGATAATGAAACTAACAAGGAATGAACTGAAAATAATTGACATATAATTTGAGAACTAAGTTTGCTTCTTTTTGTTAATATTTGTAATATGACTTGCATAGTGAGATGTTTAGGATCCATACTTGGATGTTAACTATGAGACTCATGTGATGGTAACAAGTTAAGAAGTAAAGGGATTTTTTTTAAATTGATTCTGCATGTTCATAGAGATTATATAAACGAGATTGACAATGACATTGTTTTGGACCATAAGGGATCTAATGGTAAAAACTTGTACTGAAGCATCTAAATAGGATCAAATTATGCATTTAAAAGCAAAATAAGTGAGTGAATAACGCCCCATATAGTTTTTATAAGTGATATTTTACTACTTGTTATATATTAGTTTTACTATCAGGATCACATTTATTGACAATCATGACTTCTTCAATGAAATTTTGTTAGAATGGTCTTAGCATATCATCGAGAGTAGATAGTTAATAAGGATTTGAACTGATTATATGTCGAATTTTGTTGTTAAGATATGATATGAGAGAGAGAGAGAGAGAGAGAGTGTGTGTGTGTGTGTGTTTGTGATATGGACATTGTGTGTGTTTGAAAGAAGTTTCTTGAGATATTATTTATAGATCTTCATACTGGGATCCTTGATTATGAATTACTCCTAGGATCTTATTATTTGTAGCTATTTCTATTTACAAATGGTAAATAGATCCCATGCATGCTTGAAATTGTTTTGAGAGGATAAATAAAGAATATTGGTTACTAACAACAGAACTGTTAGTCATAGGTGCACCAAAGTTAACCTCGAGCTTGCTTGACATTTGTGGGCATGATATTCACACTTGATAATCATGGGATTCGTCCTTATGCTTGTTATTTGTGGGTTTCATACTTGAGCTTGTTTCATGGCTTCAAGCTGCGCTTGGTTACTATCATTAACCAACTTCCCAACACATTTACTTTACGTAAAACAACTTAGAACTTAAAAACCCCTTTCAAAGGCGTAATTTTTAGAACATTGTAAAGTGAAAATTTGAATTAGGCTAATACTTCAAGAGACAAAGCTTTAGAAATCATTTACCATAATCATTAAGCATAATAAAAACATCAAACCCCAACTTTAGCATAGATTTTTGAAATTTGCCCAAAAATCCAAGCTTTTCAAAACTTTGTTAGGTTAAAATTTGAATTAAACTAAGACTTAAGAAAACAAAATATAAGGAAGCATTAAACATCATCATTAAGCCGGCCTTTTGAAGACATTTAACCCCCATTACGACATGAATTTTCAAAAATAAAGATAAAACCCTATGGTGTTCCAAACTTTGAAGTGTGAAATCTTTGTTCCAAGCCAATATTTAAAGACCCATAGTATTAGAAACCATAAGCAAGTGGGAATAGGCCTAATGAAACAACAAAACACCCAAGCATAGTTGAAATTTCGAAACCCCCTTACAAACCCTAGGAAGACTAAACTTTTTAACATCAAAACAACATGCAAGCATCTTCCCATCAAAGTAAACCACAAAAATAGCTTAGGAGGGTTTACAAATGAGTTAAAAAGCAAGAAAAACCCATAGCAAAGTCAGATTTCCATAACCCTAAGAAACCCCAAAAATCTTCACAAGGAAACTTGAAGCAAAAAGGAGAGAAAGGAAAAGAAACAAGAGGAGAAAAGTTTACCTAAGTGGTTTGGGGCTTGGAAAACCTTGAATCCCCTTCCAAATTTCATGGCCTAGCAGCCCCCCACTGTTAAACTCGTGGGTGACCCCTTTGGGCGCCAAGACATCCATCATTATTTTATTAATATTTTTTTTACTTGAGAAAAATTAATTCCTCCTATTTACCACTAATCCCTAATCTATACTCCATTTTGCATTATCACAACAAATCCAAAATCCTTAATAATTCCTAGATTCCCAATCATCAATTGATTCTTATCTCTTAGTATATACCTCAAAGATTTCCCAACTTCCTCAAAATCATCATTAATCCTCATAAATTCCTAGGTCTAGAACGTGGGATGTTACAAAGATGATGAAGTTGGAAGAGAGGAAGATGAAGAAGATGTTGGGTGATGGCTATAAACATGTGAGTGAAATAGCCTTGTTTTGGTTACTTTCACAGTAAAATAATGCGCCTAAAGAACTTCTAGATACTCAATGCTGTAGGTGGCAACTTTCGAGATATAAATAGACCTTAACCTTATATATATATATATGCATATTCAAAGTTCCAAATTTGGTTAAAGATCTATTTTTCTCTGGAAGTTTTCATGTAGGAGCTATTTTTCGGGTTCAAAATTGCACTTGAAGTTTTAAAACATAACAATAATGCCATATTTCATAAAAAAATTTCACATTAACCATTAAAGAATTGACATTCACCGTTAATATTGTAATGGTAAAGAGAAAAACTGCTTTATTTTAATACTTCCACGAGAAAATTGCACTAAAACATACTTACAAGACAAAATAGCTTTTAGATAGAAACTTTCACGGAAAAATAGACCCTCAACTCTTCTAATTTTCAGTTTTGGTTATTCTTTCCACTTAGTTAGCTAAGCAACACATGCAACTAAGCGATTCATACATTAAATAAGATTTTTTGGGTTAATACAATGTTTAGTCATTATAATTTTGCTTTTATTTGTTTGAATCCTTATAGTTTTAAACCATTTTTTTTGGTCTCTCAAATGACAAAATGATTTATATTATTAATAAATGCATTTTAAATGAAAGAAATTTGAAGAACAATAGTTTAAAACAGTAGTTGTCAAAAAATGGAAACCAAAACACTTAATATTTTTTCAGTACGAGTTTAATGAAATCACTGAAACAGAAATGAAATAAGTCACTAATAATCAAATGAAAGAAAATTTGTGATGATACAATGACTTTCGATAACAGAATTATAAGAAGTTTTCTCACAAAATAAAATCATATTAAAACAAGGAATTAGGCAAGAAAACAAGAGATTCAGAGAATGAATTCAGCTTCAAGCTTTCCAATTCGATCAATAATTTTCCGTGTGAGTGTTCAGATACCCTTCTTCTCTCTCCTCTCTCCCTTTTATCTCCTTCAAGTTTGAAATAATGTTGCTGAAGACTTGGGAAACCGTCCCAGATTTCCCTCTTGCTCTCTAACCGTTATTCCCTGTTATATCGTTTGTCTTTGATTCTCCATTAATTCTCCAATAATGTATTCTTTTAACTCCAACGTTACTTGCTCTACTAGCAGCCACGTGGTATCTATTTGAAATAATTCCGTTGGCCCTATTATTAGTTTCGTGATTTCTCGCAGCTGATGTAAGTCTTCTCGTAACAGGATGTTGCTGGTCCAGGATGATATCTTCTTGGGAGGATTTGGGATGGTCTCATTATGGGCTAACTTTCGTGGTTTTACTTCTTTGGCCCAAAAAGATCATCATTTCTCTTGGAAACTGGAGAAGAATTTTGGGGCTCAGAAAAACCATAGAAACTTAATGAAAACCAGGAAGGATAGCAAATTTTTTAATAAAAAAGATAGCAAATTTTCAATTCTACAATGGGAAAATGAACCAATAGAAATGACAAACAAAAAAGGGAAAATCACACTGAGGTCCCACATAAGGCATTTAATCACAACGAGGTCCTAAACAATTATTAAATTACATTGAAGTCCCAAGGGACCTGGGTGTAATTAAATGACTTGTCATTGAGTTATCAATACTAGCTCTTTGAGTTGTCAGTGGACACAAAATAGTTGTTAATCATTGTTAATGAAAGGGGTGCATTGACAACTCAATGAGCTGCTATTGACAACTATTTTGTGTGTCTGGTATTGACAACTATTGCACTATGCATTAACAACTTAATGAGCTGGTATTGACAACTCAATTTAATTACACTCAGGTCCATTGGGACTTCAATGTAATTTGATGATTGTTGGGACCTGATTGTGATTAAATGCCTTATGTGGGACCTCAGTGTGATTTTCCCAACCAAAAAAGGCTTGACTTTTCTCCTCTTCTCTTATCGTCATCTTCTCTATTCCAACCCTTAAATTCTAATTTAAACGATCTAGATTTAATGTTTTATAAAATTACTAATAAAATGCTAAATTATTTAGTAAATAAATAAATTCAAACAGCAAGATTTTAATTTTGATAGTTCAATATATTAATAAAAAACACTTAAAATATGGTTTTTTAGAAAATATAGAATCTAGATTGTTGAAATTACAATTTAAAAGGTGGGAATAGAAAAGATGAGAGAAGACAGTGAAAAAAGTGGGGGTGGGCATGGGCATGGGCAGGGCAGGGCGGTACCCCTGCCCGATGCCCAGCCCTAAGAATGAATGGGCAGCAAAATGCTGCCCAATGCCTGGCCCTGCCCGATAGAAGCCCTAACCATTCTGGGCTGGGCAAGAGTGGGCTGGGCTGGGTGGGCGCTTCCTTGCCCAAGTCGTGAATCTCTCTTCCCATAAGAAAAAAATACAGTTATAACTAATAAATACTAAACTTTAAAGTTATTTCATATTAAAAATCTAAGGGAAAAAGACAAATAAATACCATCCAATTTGTAAAATCCCATTAACAACTTCATGATAGGTATTAACAACACAACAATCTATCATGAAGTTGTTAATACCTATCATGAAGTTGTTAATGGGATTTTGCAAATTGGAGGGTATTTATTTGTCTTTTTCCCAAAATCTAATTATGACTAATAAATACTAATATGACCCTCAAAGAATAACCATAATTCCACATCTTAAGATATTTGAAAATAAATTTGCAACTTATGTTTTGAAAGGAAAATATCTACCATGTGTCTTAAAAGATAATCATACTTTAAGAATTAAACATCCATAATCAATTATAAATAAAGCAACAAAAAATTCTATATAAAATTATGTAAATTTAAATAATGTAATTATGTATTATATATAATTTAATATATAGTAAATAATATATATTTCAAATATATGTTATATAATTTTTCGGGCTGGGCCAAATGGGCAGGGCAGCACCCCCTGCCCGATGCCCGGCCCTGCCCAACAATTAGCCCGGCCTTGCCCTGCCCAAAATTTTTCGGGCCACTTTTTTTGGGTTGGGCTGATCTGAGCGATTTTTTATTGGGCACGGGTGGGTATGCTGGGCGGCTGGACACCATACTCACCCCTAAAAAAAAGGAGTAAAAACCGAGCCAAAAAAAAAATCACATGATAGAACAAGCGTTGGGGTTCTCATCGCTAAAGGCGGTGGTATATTTGACATCAAATGAGTTGCCACGTGCGAGAGCAGAAGCTTCTGGATCCTGAAACACGTTTCGCACGTATCCTGGTGGTGCCTTCTTGTCATAGGCCTCAGGTGCGTACGGATGTGGAACGACGTCGTAAGGAACGTAAGGCCAAAACTCAGCCTTCTTTCCCGTACGGTGCCTCACGCGCTCTAAAACTTTGGTGGGGTCCACGTAGCCAGTCACAGTGAGCTTGCTTTGCTTTGGTTCCACTTCTACTTGTGTCACCCCTTTCATTCCTTCCATTGACTTCTTCACTCTTCTTTCGCATCCTTCACAGTCCATCTTCACTTTAATCTCAACCGTCTGATCATTAGTTATTGATCACTTGATCAATGAAATCTTTTTTCCCAGAAAGATCAGTGAAATCATGTATGTGCATAGTGTGTGTATATATATGGGGAAAATTTCAGTTTAGCCCCATAATAAGGAATTAATCTCAGATTCCCCCCAAAACATTCTGAAATTTCACTGCACCCCCAAGGGATTAAAGTGAAATTAAATGTTTCAGCTAAAAGACCAAAATGTCCTTATTGAATTTTGTACTGGATTTCCAAGACACATATGAAGAATTTCCAAGACATTTATGGGAAATTTCCAAGACGCATATGAGGGAACTTTTCAAAACATTTGTGCTTATTTTCAACATCAATGTAAGTATTTTCAAGTTTCAAAAATCATGGAATCTAACACTAAAACATCCGAAATTTCACAACTATATTTCCAAGACACATATGAAAAATTTCCAAGACACATATGGAGAATTTCTAAGACACATATGAGAAATTTCCAAAACGTTTGTACTTCTTTCAATAAGGACATTTTGGTCTTTTAGCTTAAACATTTAATTTCACTTTAGTCCCTTGGGGGTGCAGTGAAATTTCAGAATGTTTTGGGGGGAATATGAAATTAATTCCTTATTATGGGGGTAAAATGAAATTTTCCCATATATATGTGTGCATAAGTGATTTAATTTACTCCCTATCATCAATATTGAAAGGACTTGTGCTTGTTTCATATAACTTAGTTATAATGAATTTATATTAATTTATGCAAAGTTGTTATTAGGTAGTATATGTTGTTTATGATAATGACTTGGGAAGCATTTTAATCATGCGGATAAAAATAATTTGTTGAGTTGTTAAGTGATCACCTCCATGTAAAGAAGAATTTAAATTTGAATACCAAAAAATGCACTTGTGGGAAAAGTATAAACTCTTTACGTTTTAAGTCTCCATTTAAGTTATATGCTTTCCTAAATTTACCCCAAAAAGTTGTTAATATTTTTTTTAGAGATAATAAATATGCAAAAAAATATTTTTTTCAGGAAAAAAAATCCTAATTTATCAAAGGAGAGATGGTGAGTAAAAGGGAAAACAGTAAAAGTAATAGGTGTAATTAATTGAGAAAAAAAATTAAAAAGTTTTGTTAAATTTTAGACATTTTTAAGTGTAAGTTATTCTCCTCAACATCATATCTTATAAGTGGGACAGAAACAAGTATACGAAAATGATTAAAAATAATCGTTGTAATTAATTGAGAAAAAAATGAAAAGGTTTGTTAAATAGACATTTTTAAGTGAGAAGATAAAACACTTGATTTTTCTATTTCAATAACACCACAAAAGCTGTTTGCCCCTTTCCCCCTATATTTCAAAGAATGTTCTGTGTTCAAATAATACCCAAACTTTGATGGCGCTTTAATAGTAAGTTTGGGTTATCGAAAGTTAATCTGAAACATATAAAATAAGTTCATATCATTTTAAATTTATGCGCTTCTTACATATGCATAAATATAATATAAGGATACCAGGTGATCTAGTTTATATATATTTTCTAAAACTATTATTAAAATTTAAAAATATAAAAATATAAATATTTCTCTAAGTAACCATACAATTTAAATATTTATGGTATCATTAACGTACACAGTCCATCTTCACTTTAATCTCAACCGTATGATCATCAGGTGTTCATCACTTGATCAAAGAATCATGTGCATAATTATAATATATATATATATATATATTTATAGATTAAAACGCTTGTGCCTGTTTCATATAACTTAGTAATAATGAACTTATATTAATTTATGCAAAGTTGTTATTAGGAATTATGTTGCTTTAATTATGCACATAAAAAAAAAAAATTTGAAGCGGCCTGATCACCTTCATATGAGGAAGGGAATATAAATTTGAATACTGGAAAACATAATTAGAAAAATTATTTACTATATTAAATTTAACCAATAAAGTTTGTTAAAATTTGTTAAAGATAACAAATATGTAAAAAAAAAAATTATATTTTTCAGAAAAAAATCCTCATTTATAAAAGAGGAGAAACAGTGAGTAAAAGGTCAAATGTGTAAAAATAATAGGTGTTTTTTTTTTACCTTAATAATAGGTGTAATTGATTGAGAAAAAAAAAAGAAGATTTTCAAAATTTATTTATCAAATCTCAAAGTAACCATACAACTTTAATATTTCTGGTAATATTGACGCAGACAGACAAAATTAATAATACCTGAAGTTGCTTGCGCTTGAGCTTGTTTCTTTGGTACTTGTGACAAGAAGTGCATATGTCAGAAATGGCATCCAAAATTCCCATTTAACTGCAGACCCTTAAAACGACTGTCGTTGGAGATTAAAATTGAAGTGAACCGGCCTTAAATGACGACTATAGAATTATTAGAGAGCGCTAAGGAAAACAAATGGAGTTTGAAATCGGAAAAAGGAAAAGAGGAAGAGCAAATTAAATGGTTATGTTCGTTGGGAAAGGGACATTCTTCGTTGAATATATATAGACACACACACACATACACATATAAAGGATAATTAAGGTTGGATTGGTTAGCTAGATGATTCTACACTCTTGTGGAGGCGCACACACATTGTGGGCAAAACAGTGAAGTATCTAGTCTCCTGCCCGAAAGTGAATCTCATGGGTCATGGGAAAAAGATTTTCTTTAAAAATAGATGCTTATTAAGGTCATATGAGGAGATTTATTTAATTGGTTTGATTGGAGTTTGCACCTAATTAAGGAATTACTGGGGATTAAAGTTTGAGATAAGTGGAATATTGTGTAGGTAATTCTGTAATTATGGATGTTGGATGTTGAATTATGAATTTATGGAGTTAGTTTATGCCCAACAAAAATATTAATGAGGTTAATTAAGTTGGATTGAGTGTAGGCATTGATTTGGGAAATGAGGTATTAATTAGGTGTGGACTTGATTTAATTGAAATATGAGGATTGAGGAGATAAATTGGGAATTGATGAATAGATTTTTGAAGTTGATAAATAATTGATGAATGTTTGGAAAATTTGTGCTTAGGCTTGAATTTGTTAATTGGGATTAGTGATTAATTATGGTGGATTATTTGGTGTTGAGGTTTTGAAATGAACGGTTGTTGGGAAATTTATGTTAAGCTTGAATTTATGTAATTAGATTAGAGGTGAATCATGGATATAAGGAGAAGGAATAAAGGTTAAGAGTAAGATTTAAATTAAGTGAGGGCAAGAAAGGGGTAGTTAGTAAATTAATATCCAATTTGTGAAATTGATTGGATAAATGATTAATTGTGGTTGTATGTATGTTTGTGTAGTGCTTGAATTGCATTGAGTTAATGTAACACCCCAAATTTTAGAAAATAGAAAATAAAGAATTATTTAAGGTTTTGGAATATTATTAAAAATATTAAAGAGCATTAAAAATGAATTTATGGTATTTAGGCCTTTTTAATAATCTTAAGGTTTATTTTCTTTAAGAAACAAAGAGAAGTAATTAAAAAGATAAAGCTTAACTTGGAGAAAAGAGATAAAAATGATTTAGTTGAGGTCTTAGAAAGGCATTTAGAAATTAAAAAGCCTTATAAATAAATTTATGAGGCCAGGTGTATTTTTAATAATTTTTAAGACTTATTTTATTTATTAATTGAGGAAAAATAGTTGGAAGATGGATTTAAATAAGAGTATATTTAAAACCTTGGGGTATTGTTTAGAATTTAAAAAGTCTTATAAATAAATTTGGAAATTAAAGCATATCTAAAGGAATTATTCTGGGACAAATTTAGGTCTATTTTGTAAATGATAATGGTACATAAAATTACCATTTAATGGAAAAATATAAAAAGGAAAATGAAAAAGACAATATCTGCCCCTAGTTGGAAAATATCTTCAGTAAAAAGAAGGGGCAAAATGGTAAAATACCTAATTAAAATATCTCCTTCCTTTAATTATATGTTCCCCACGTGTCCCTTGCTGTTTGTATATACTCCCTCTCTACTTCCACGCATACACACACTTTCACTCACTCTCTCACTTTCTTCTTCGTTCCCTCTGCTCTCTCTCTCGTTCTTCACCGTGCCAGCGGCGGTCTCGGCGGAGAATGACGGCGAAACGCGGCGGAGGTGCAAGGGGAGTTTAGGGTAGCTTTGAGTAAGTTCTTTCCTTCGTTTTTCCTCTCTTTTTCCGCCCGATTTCAGCGAGCTTGAGGGGCAAAATCGATTCAAATTTCTGGGGATTAAAGCTCCAAAATTCATAAAAGTAAAGCTTAAGCTTTGATTTTGGGAGTTTGGGGAAGATTTTGAATATTGGTTTGATCTTTTGTTGATTTATGCCGAAACCCCAAACTCAGGTTACAATACCCGATTTTGTTCCTATGATTTGGGGCAAGAAAATCGAATGGAATTTCTTACTAAACATGATTAGGAGTAATGAGTTCGAAGAAACGGTATTATATGTTTGATTTGCTGAAGCTTGATTTCTTGTTCTTCCCCTGTCCTTCTCTGTTCCTTGTTCGTTCTGGTCCGCCTTAATTCTTGGGTGAAAAATGAATAAGAATTTTGATTGTTGCTCTGATAAAATAAGATTAGTGTTTAATGGGATGGTGGTTGAGTAAGAAATTGTTCAATTTTCTTTCTTTTTCTGGGTTGTTGGCCGACGGGTTCATAGCAGGGAAAGGGAAATATATACTGTTCTTGAGGTATGTTTTGCTATGGAAGTGTGCTGGTCTTATGTGATTTTGATTTTTAGTTTATTAAAGGGATGATGTTGTTGAGGTTTATTGATTGTTTTTCCTTCTCTTGCTTGCTGGCCGACAGGTTCATTGGTATAGAAAGGGAAATTTGTAATGTTTGGTTTTGCTTGTAAGGGGGGTTGAGATGTTTATTTCTAGTAGGATTGCTGTTAAAATAAATGCATGAAATGGTTGTAATGTTGTTTTGTTTTAGGCGCTGAGCAGGGGAAAAGAGAAGGGAAGTCGATTAGTATTAAGATTTAACTGGGATTCTATTCTAGATGATATTAAGTTGAAATAGAATAATTAGGGATATTCATGTGTGGGTTTGGCTATAAAGGGATGCAAGGATGGTTACAATTCTAAGTGGTGGGAGTTGGTTAATGAGTTGGGTGTGTAGAGCATTAGTTTTAGGCTTAAAGAAAGGAAGATAATTCTTAAAATTGTGATTAAATCTTTGGTGACTGTTTTAAGGATTGATAAGAGTAGGGTAAGGTGATTAAGTGTATGTTGGTGAGTTTATTGAGGTTTAGTTTATAATTTTAGGCCCTAATTGGTTTTGAACTAAGCAAATTTCAGTTGTTAGGGATCAAATTTATAAAGTTTAGGACCTGATTTTTACCAATTATTGGAGGTTTATAGCTTCAAAATTTATGCTCTCTTTATGGTCTATGTTATGAGGATTTAAGTTGGAAAGATGATGAAATAGGAGGATGCTTCTTTTGAATTAGGATTGTTTCCGTAAGAGCCATAGAAGTTCATTGAGGTTGAAATGGAAAAGGAGGTAATAGATTTTGGATTGAAAGGTAGAAGGGTAAGTAATGAATGAAGAAGGTATGGTTAGGCTTATTCGAAGTTAACTTATGAAGCTTGGACAAGATAAGGTGTATGGGATCGACAAGAATTTAGAATCTAAAGTATAATGGTTATTTTAGAAATTCTTAGTGATAGAATAAAGTGAGGATAGATTTGTAGGAATGGTTTGATAAGTTATGAATCTGGGTGATGATTTTGGAAAACTGAGAGTATTTCCCAAAACAATAGTTAATGTTATTTGAATACTTTTGGAGGTTCTATAACTATTAATTGAATCTAAAGTTGATGTAGAGACTTGTAAAGAAGGTAAAGAATGGAAACTTTAGTATAGTTTGATGATTGTACGAGATGTGTCAAGAGGTAAGAGGTATATGTTGGTTTATGTGTGCAGGAATATTGAAGGATGAGTAAATGATGATAGCATGATTAAAACTCTTGCTAGGGTCAAATTGTTGTTAGTTAAGGTTGGAGCTGTTTTTGGACTATGGTATGGTTAGCGGAGACAAGGAATTTTAATGGATAAATTAGGATTGAACCTGATTGGGATTATGATGCGTGTAGTTTCCAAATTAGGAAACCTAGTTTTGGATTAATTAATGAGTCTGGTTTGAGGAACATATGAATTATAATTGGTGACTTGAAGGTTAAAAGTGTGTTTAAGGACTTGTTGGTGAAGATCTTTAAAGGTGGGTAGCTTAGCCAGCAGGTGTATAGGATTTGAGATTGGTTAACCTAGACACATTGTTTTATGATTTGTTGATTGATCATTGAATTGAGCTCATGAATACTATTTGAAGGTAAGGGCTCATATTTTCTTTTGAAGGACAAATGGAATAAAACTGATTGGAGGTTAGAATCAAATAAAGGGACTTTATAAATTATGTTTGATGTGCAAAGTGATGGAATCTAAGAACTTAGGATTTAAGACTGATTGTGATTCTATTATGAATATTAAATTTAAGATGTTAGCTAGTGAAGATGTTTAAAGGATAATTTGTACGGGTATTTGTTTAATTTTATTCAAGGGATAGCAAATAGTAAGATTTTCATTGATAGTTAGTGTTTAGCAATTAAAATATGCTTTGATAATGAAACAGGATTCCTCTAAGTTATGGTAGCAGGTTCAAGACTTTTTAAATGATGAGTTTGACTGAAATTCCTAAGTGTGATTAATTAAATACTTAAAATTTTACTAAAGAAAGAATTTAGTTATTTTAAATGCTACTAAGCTATACATATGAAGTTTGGTCTAAAGAACCATAACGATTGGGTAATTGGGAATTAAGGTTTTTCGTTATACTTTAATATATATCCCGAAAATTTAACATGGGCTGACATGGTTGTTAAATTCAAAGAAAACTTAGATGTTAAATAAGTATTTAAGGTATCATGGGATACATTATAATTTAAAATGAAAAGACTTGGATAGCATTAAGTATATTAGGACCGAGAGAGACGTTAGATAATTATATAGAAGCTTAGGTATTAATTTGCTGTTTATATTAAATGTTAATAGGTCTTGATAATAACATAAGTTGAGAAGGTCAAGGTAAAGGAAAGGAGCAAGTACAAGATTAAGGTCTAAAGAAGCCAGGTAGCAGTTTATTTCATTACATTAAAAGAATTGCATGTATAATTTTGTAATATCTGTTGCAAGTTTACATTATGCATGAAGGTGGAATACCTTGTTAATTCTTGCATAGAAGTTTATGGAGTACTCCAGGCTTAGGTGGGTCGCACCCCCTTTGCCAGTTCAGTTATGTTATAACGGGATAGTTATAACGAGAAATCCTGCATGTAAGGCCTCCACTAGATAACGAATATATTGTTAATAGTGGCTGGTAGAGCATTTAGCGCAAGAAGTATGTGTAATTGTGATATTTGTTCAGGTTTATGAAATTAATACATGGCAATGCTAGCATGATAATATATGTTAATGAAAGAAACTGTTATTGGGATTTCTAATCTCACCCTCTTCCCCAAACATTTTTCAGTTTAGCAGGTTGAAAGAAGCTAGCTGGGGAAGAAGAATAGACGAAGAAATTAGAATTAGAATTTGAAAAACAAGAGGTAGTAAATATTTTAATAAGGTTATTTGTATATATTGTAAAATTAAATTATTAAATTAATAGTAGAAAGTATAGAAAATAGAATTGTATAAATTTATTAAGAGATTTAAATTTCATAAGTATTATGAATTATGAATAGACTCCCTTAAGAGGGTTAGTGTACTTTTAATGGTGTTAATAACCACTTTATTTTATAAAGAGTTTTTAAATTATTCAATTTGTCCGAAAAGCCCATTCCAACTGCAATAGAGTGGAATATTGCTTGGAAAGCAAAAGTTTTAAATATTTATGTATTTTTGGGCTTCTGACATTAAAAAGTGGTTATAATTCAATTAAAATGTTATAGTATAATAGGAAAATTCCAGGCGTTACAATTAACACGGAGGAGCTGCACTATTGTGAGATTGGAGCGATATATCAGGTAACCACTTTCTGCTTGTCTATGTGTGTGTAGTGTTAGTGAGTGATTTAAAAATTAATATGATATAATGACTATGTGAGATGTGAAAGTACTATTTAAATTATTATTTTCCTTATACAACGTCCTGTGGGGTTTTATTTTGAACTAGCATGAAATTGTGATTTGGCATTTTTGAACTGAGGTATATGTTGATTTTGAAATTATTTATTGCATATATATATAACATGGAAATACTGGAAAGCCAAGTGCTTGATTATTGATGTTGCACATCCATGTGTTGTGATGATTCGTTTGTGTGTGTGTGTGTGACCGGTGGGTTTGGATATTATGCCATCACTTGATGAGGTACTTTTTGCGCAACAGGGACTAATTGAAATATTTATGGAAAATAAATGAGAGAAAGACGTAAGAGGGGATATCGCCCCTCACGGATTCAGAAAGGAAAGAGATCCTCCAAATCCGTGGTGCAATTTAGGGAGGTTAGACAATCCCTCGTGAACTATACCGTGGTGATCAGGGGCGGGTGGAAGGTCCCGATTGGTCCTACATGTTTTCCCAACATTTATAGTAAGACTTGTTAGGGTGTTTGCTATTATTATTAATATCTATGTTGTGGGAAATAATTTTGAATATATTATGTCATACGTAAGAGATGGTGAAAATTTATTTTTGAACTATGATGTGCATCTTGGGTGAATATCTGAACATGTTTCTAAACTGATATATATATATCTATATGTATTATTCCACTGGACACCTTAGGACCTTACTAGCACACACCGCATGTAGATGAGTAGTCAATGGTTTCGTTTGGGGCTACCCCCATTTATCTCACTTTTACATGTCCTAGGAGTGGAGTAGGAGGTCAAGGGAAGAATCTGGGAACTTCTCACTAATATAGTGAGTTATTCTGGGTCAGAAGGACAGGACGGTATTGCCACATTTAGGATCATATTTTGTGTGATGCTTCCATTGAACCTTGTTATTACTTTGGGGAATTACTGTATAATTTTCATTATGATATTGTAGTTTAGATTCTCTTCTAATTGTTGTTATTTTGGGACTGGTCCATTTCCGGCAACTTCGCTTGGATATTTATTGGAACCGTTAAGGATTTTAGGTACATTTGAGATGCATGGTATTTTGAGCATGATGTGTTGGGATTAATCATGGATGATGTGATTTTCTATTCATGAGCTGTGAAGATGGTTGTAATGTGATGGTGGAAGTTGGAATTAGAGATCTGAATTAAATAGGTAATTATGATATAAATGTGTATGTGATAGGTGGAAGATTTCACTTACCATGATAGGGAGTTTCCTTTCTATCATGGTAAAGGGAATTCATTTGGATTGATTATTAATGCTTTATGTCCAGGTGTGTCTTAAATATCCATGTTAGTTCAAGTTGTTATGAAATCCTTTCTTTGATAAGAATGAATGAAATATACTAAATATATCTTGCGTTGTATGATTTCGCTTACCTCGTTTCTTTTTTAACATGGATATCCTTTGGATTAAGTCAGCTCTTTTTCTAACAATGATAGGTCTTATTTGTGATTTGAATCTTCTTTTTCCTATCATGGTTAGACTGTTGAATCTATGCTATATATAGATATTATGGAAAAACCTTTTCTAACTATGTTAGTCATTTTTATATGTTATTTCCTTTTCCTAACATAGTTAGCATCTAACAAATGATTTGATTGGACTTTGAGGAATTTAAAAGGATGTTTAGATAGTAAATGTTACATGAAAGATTTTATCATCTATGTTAGGTTCTTGGTATTACTAAAATTCCTTTCTAATATGGATTACCTTTTTATAAGACTAAACTCTTTTCTAACTACGATAGGTTTTATTATTATTTTAGAAAGTTCTTTTCTATCGTAGTTAGACCGTAGTAATTGTTTTTTTATGGAAACCTTTATGGAAATTCTTTTTTCTAACTATGCTAGCTAATTTTGTTAAGTTAACGAGCTGGACATCCCGTGCGTTGCACGGGAAGCTAACCCTAATAAAAATTTCATGTAATTAAGCTTACTCAATCGACATACGTAAGAATTAAGATTATGCATGTAATTGACCAACAATTGTTGATAGGATGAAGACTCAAATCTGCTCATGCTCATGTAATGGGACAGGAGAGATAATTTGTTTTCATACAGTCAAGGTAAAACTGATTGTACTCCAAATGTCATATCCTCACAATTTTGTCTTAAACTATAAACCAATGGAACAATAACTGAAATTTGGCAACTACGCAAATACTTCAAGCATCCATATAAGGTTGGTTGCAACAAAAGGAGCGTAGCACAAAAAAAAGTTTTAAGTCCATCATTTCCATTACTACACAATGTAGAAAAGTATAATTGGCATATATTGATCAGATACATTTCGAAATCAGTGGATGACACAACAGTATCCAAGCCATGAACTTTTGGAATGATGAAAACATTGGATTATAACAATAACCATCGTGTGGAGAGAGCCCCTAAGCTACTTGAACCACCAAATGAGGTAGCTATATATATATGAATATACAACACAAACACTTTCCAAATGTATCTGTGTATGTTGGTATATAATAATATGTATTCTTTCATTCCATTTGATTTTAATTAGTATCTATGTATATTTTTATCCCAATTGAATGTTTTTATTTTATTTTATTTGTTAGCAACGATTAGCTTCTTTAAAAACTTATAAAGACTATAACATTATATTGAGCGAGAACTAACATGTAGTCAGATGCATGTGAGGAAAAAAAAACTCTTATTTTCAACAACTCCATTGCACAACGCAGCAGAAACTCTGGGAAAACCAATTCAATTTAGCCATCCCTATTTTGCATGACTCATCAATTCAAAGGCCTTCATGTTTCTAATCAATAGGAACACTTGCACTCATCTTCTTGTAGCAACATATGCCCTGCAGATGTTTATTGGGAAAACTAATTGAACTTGCAAAAATTATGCAGGCAGTTTACTTCACCTAAATAAAGCTGCTTTATTTATCTTACAGCACAGCACAGCACAACTTGCACCAGAAAGTATAACCAATTGCTTCAAAAGGAAGAACAATAAATCGAAGACTAATATGAAACCAATAAATGGATCATTGCATATGATAGGAAAAGAAAGAGTACTACTTCAAAGGATAATATACTAAAGAAAGAGGTTTCATTTATAAACTCTAGGAAAATCTGATGGAGTTAATCATATGACTAAACTCATGAATCTGTTGAAGTTTAGTATTTGTTTAATTGTCTCTTTGACAGCTTGTGAATTGTATTTATTTATTTGTATAAAACAATAATAAAAATATTACACACATAACATGTCAAGAAGATGGATGATACAATAATTCCTTGATCTTTGCAGTGAGCTTGTATGGTTGGAGTCATTTCATTTTAATTCCAATAAAAAAACTCACACCACCTACATGAAATATAACAAAAATTTAAAATAAGTCATAGATTTACAACTCCCAAGATAAGTCATATAATTGAATGGAGTTTAAAGCTGCATCCATTTTTAAAGTAAGAAAGTATATGCAGCCTATATTAAAAAAATACACTACTGCAAATACATCCAAGGAGCTTCTTATTGAGTCAAATATTATTGTGAACTACTGACAAAAACAGAGGATACATCCAAAAAACATTATTTCATAGCACTGGTCAAACATATCATGAATCATAGAGTAAATCATTCAATTTTGAATTTCAAAACATATCAGATTGTAAATGTGCTAGGAATGTGCTTTTATAGATCTAAAAGAATATTAGTCAAACAAACGGTGAATCATAAAACATATTACTAAATTAATTGTCAAACATCTCAAAATACATTATTCAGTAACATGTGAAAAATATCATGAAGTGTAAAACCAGACATGAGTGTCTTTACAATCTGCATAGTTCTCCAATAAATGACGGAGAAGAAAAATAAGGATAAAACCAACAGCCTAAAGAGCTCCATTTTCTCCAATAAATGACCCACTATCTCCATGAACATATTAGATGCCAGGGGGGGTACCTTCTTCCACTACAGTGAGAAAGTGCGAAATTTTACAGTCAATCTCGTAGAAGAAGATGAATGTGCCGTTGAACTCAAATCCACACACTACGTCAAACCTTCTTTACAGTCAAAACAAAAGAAACAAAGATCTTCTCTACACAAATATGACCTGCTCGCCTAAAAATAAAAAGAAGACAAGGTACCAGTAATGAAATGAAAACCCAGACGCAATGTAAGCAATGAAATCCAAAGGTTTCTCCAGGTCAGCAAATTCACATAATATCTATGTAGAAGCAAAGGTTCCAAGCAAATAAACATTGATGACTTACAATGAATAATCAAAAGGAGTGGCACTTTATATGTCTGACAAAAATAAAACAAATCATTTCTCACCGAAATCACTACCTTGGTACAATGTGGAGTCAGTTGAACTTGAAATGAACACTCAAGTATCAAACTTTGAAAGCAAAAGGGAGAACTCTGCGAAGCTTGTGAGGTTGCGGAACTGAAGTAGAAACCAGCATTGTAGCAACGGAGTAACACAAATAATCCAATTAAAGCGGTCCCTAATGTCGTCGTCTTCCATTTTAGCAACCATTCCGGTTCCCTGTGTGAAAAACCAAGGTTGTAACATGCCTCATTTCCTGAGCTACTATTGAGGGAAGATTTAAATAAATTTTTAGGAAGGTAAATAACAGGAAGAAAATTCTTTACACGTGTTACCTGCTCATCAAAGACACTGATATCAACATCCTCCAGATGATCCATCTCACCCGTGACTGAAGAAAACAGGGGCAAACAGGGGAAAATAGAGATGTATTAAGGAAGCACATATCACCTTACAAAAGACCAATGTTGCTGAAAATGAAGATTAGGAAACCTCGGCAGAGCACTTTGCAGAAACAAAATGCATTTCACTATGTGTAGAAAGATTTCTAAATGAGACACCACCTAAATAACCCCACGTGGGCGGGAAAACAAAAATTTGAAAATCAAATTCAAATTTCATTACTTTCATGGGGGGAAACATTGATGGGAGGAAATTTCACTATGACTACCTCCTGTTTTAATTTTTGGCGGGAAACTTCCAATATGAATTTTGAATTGCCGTAATGCCTGTAATCTTGACCATCAGTCCACCGTGTACCAAATTCCTGCTTGCACGGAGCCCAAAACGTATTGAAATGGCTTGTGAATAGTGATAAGAGTTAGGAGCCGTCCATGTGAAGTGTTAGCCATGGAAGAGAATAGAGGAGTAGATGTGGCGGGAAGGTTTTGTATTTAGTGTATAATTGATTCTTTTTCCTAACATAGTTAGTCCTTCTGTTATAAAACAATTTTAAGGTTGACTGTGGTTGGTTAAAAGTGGGATTAGGGAGTTAATGTTACATGAACCATGATTAATTATGGTTGAATATCATATATGTAGGTCTCTCAAGTGGGGATATATGCCTACAGGCTTGAGAATGTGATTTTTGTTAACCTCCTGAGGGAGAGATTCGTTAGAGTTATGTTATAAATGAGTATGGTTGGCCAAATATTTGAGTATGGTTTTACATGGGGGGTGTACATATATTTAAATAGACCTACGGGCCAATTGAGATTATTTTGTGTATTTTAAGAAAAGTAAGTTTGAATTATGTAGTAAACCACTAATATTATGAGTATTATGATTTACCTCCATTTAGAGAGATACATGTGGTACACCATGGTGAAAATATTTGAGAAGTATGAAAGTTTTAAACCAAGTTAATTCCACTTGACAATCCTCACTTGCACACACTCATATACATGATAACTAGGAATGTGTGTTACTGAGACATTAGTCTCACCTTGTTGCTCAGTAATTTTTTAGGTGAAAGCTCCCTCGTGGGGTCATCGGGGAACATGGCACCAATATATGTTGGTTAGCCTAGAGTGAGGCTCAATCTGGTTAAATGTGGTAGATATGCATATTGCTAATAGTAGGATTTTATTTTACTTATGTTGTATATAAATAAATGCTTGCTTAATTAATTCGGTAGAGTATTGTTGTGTGGATTATTGGATAGTTGAGGCATAAAGCCTAATGAATGAGATGTGAGTTCTTGTGTAGGAATATTTTGTTATACCATGTCTTGAAATTGTTGTGGGCTACTATGAGAATTTATTTTCTGGGTTCTTAGGCACTGAAGGCCCAATTTTTAAAATTACAATTGCAAATTAATAGACTTGAATAAGAACCATCATCTCAGGCGAGATATCTAGTCAAGACTTTGCTGGACATTATCTTTTCTTATGAAAGCGAGACATCCTGGGTGGAGCCTCCGCCAAATCTACATATTCTGGTTCAAATTGTGAGCTTCCTTTGCTAGGTAATATGTACACTTGATTACTTTTGTTGGTGCATATCAGAGTTCAATATCCCAATCTGAGAAACAGATGTCTCGAATTTCACTGATTTATGACATTAAAGGTTGCCTGCGCCCACCTTCTCTTAAAATCAATTGGATGGCTTTTAATGAGTCTGTGTGAACCAGAATCCTCTAAAGGTTTTCTTGTCTATAGACTTTGCGGCTAGTCAATATGGACATAATCTCTACCTACGTAGGTGACTTGAGTCCCAAATTCCGTTGAGAACTGAGTATCAACTCTCCATTGGTGTCTCTGACTACTCTACCGCATGCGACTTTTCTGTGTTGGATGACAAATTCATCTGTACCCAGGCAAACATAGTCTTCAAGTAGTGGTTTCCATCCATGTTCCTCTTCCATGTTGAGAATGAGAATATGATGCATCAGGTTGTCACCTCTGGCCTCTTCCATTAGCTGTAAGGTTGCTCCATGGATGACTTCCCGTGCTTGATATCAACTACTTTCCATGACCCATTTGCAACAGTTTTTCCATAGAAGCCATTACGTAGTAATGAACACTCGAACCTACGTCCATCTAGCAAAGCATCTGTTGCCTACATTCTTGGACATACATCTCCTGAGCTAGACCTACAAATCAGAGGAAAGAAACTAAAAAGAGCATTAGGGTCAATGATCTCTATCCATACATTTCTAGCTATCTCAAAATCTCTAAGGATGTTAAGGGTATTTTCCTCTCTTTGACACTTAAAGGGGAACTCTCCATTGCTTACTAGACCTCGTTTAGCTCTGAGTGAGTTTGTGGTTAGTCTTACATGAAATACTTGCCAAAGGAAAAATTTTATTTTCTTTGAAACCGAAAATCTCCAAATTTTCTTCCACTGATCTCCCCTACTCTCTTGTTGATGGTTGGTGATAAATTTGTATGCTTCACAATCACTAAAGTTCCTATTAGGGGTGATTCTCCAACAAAATTTGTCATCCTCCTCTCCACTTGGGGTTTTATTTGTGTTGTTAGAATCTTAAGTTTTGATGAAGACTGATCTATGAAAAATATCGCTAATAAGAAATGATAACTTAGCAGATCAATAAGATTGAAAATCTCTATCGCTAAGTAAATCTCCATAGCCAATTAACAGAAAGAAATAGCAAGTGAAGACTTAGAAATATCAAAGTCATTATCTATCGCTAAGTCATTCACTATCGCTAGAGAAAGATCCATCGCTAGAAGTTCATTCAGCTAGCAGAAAGATAAACTAAGTCCTTCCTCTAGTGACCTTAGCTAGCGATAACAGGTTAAGCTATCGATATCAAAAGTGCTTCAGATAATAAATCATTCAGATAGCCAGTGCCTGAGAGCAAGAGTCAAATGAGCCAAAGTAGTTGCTAGCGATGGTGCTTATGTCTATCGATAGAGAGTGCTCAATTCAATTCCTTAACTGAATCATATTTTGTCTATCTCATTTGATCTAAAGAACTTTGCTTGCGATAGTAACCTCTGTGTAATATATGACTATTTGGTTAGCTAAAAGTTTTAAGTGCAGATCACATTCTATGAGATTAGCGATAACAGATCAAGCTAGCGCTAACAGAAAGCTGCCAGAAAGTACTATTTGTACGGATGCTCAGAGCGCTGAGTCTGTCTCTCTCTTAGCTCACCCTATGCAAGAAGTAGTTGAAGCTAGAACAGAGAGTTAAGCCCGATAAAGAAGCTGCATTAAATGCCAACGGCTATGAGCTCCCAACGACTAAATTCAAACGGCTTCTTGATGATTGAATGTTAGGGCAAAAATCTGAAGAAGAAGATATAAATACAGAACTCAAGCATTTATTGAGTAAGAGACGAAAAACGAGAATATTCACAAGCTCATTCATTACCCTGTATTTATTATCTTAGAGATTTCATCTGTACTTAAGTGTTTATCAAAATCAGTTCATTAAGTGAACGTATTTATTGAAATCCTCTACTGTTTGAGGTTGTTCTGAAAGCTTGGTGCTTTAGAACAGGGATAATTCCTTACAGGTAGTAAGGGGGAGTGTTTAGAGATTCTAAAACTCTGTAAAGGTTGACAGGTGAACCTGTGCTCGTAAAACCTATGGTTAGTGGAACCCAACAGAGTGTTGGAGAACTGGACGTAGGCAGTGTTGGCCGAACCAGTATAAATCTTGTGTTGTATTGATTCTTTTTAAATTTTTAATAGCACAATTAACCCCCCCTCTTGTGCGATTGCCACTTTCATGTGTAACACCCCAAATTTTAGAAAATAGAAAATAAGGAATTTTTAATAACATTGAAAAATAAATTTATGATATTTAGGTATTTTTTGTAATTCTTAAGGCTTATTTTCTTTATGAAATAAAGAGAAATAATTAGGAGATAGAACTTATTTTGGAGAAAAGAAATAATAAAGGTTTATTTAGAATCTTGGGGTATTTGTTATTAATTAAAAAGTCTTATAAATAAATTTAGAAATTAAAGCATATCTAGAGAAATTATTTTGGGGACAGATTTAGGTCTATTTTTAAATGATAATGATAAATAAAATTATGATTTAAGAGAAAAATAGAAAATAGAAAATGAAAAAGACAATATCTGCCCCTAGTCAAAAATATCCTCAATTAAAATGGGAAGTGCAAGATAGTAAAATACCTGCTAAAAACAAATATCAGTCCTCTCTTTTATTATGGACGACTCACGTGTCTCACTTCTTTCCTTCCTATTACGTTTAATTCCTCTGATCTCTCTCACCCGAAAATACACACAAACACTTCCTCTCATTCTCTCACTCTCTGCTCTCACTCTCTCTCACGCCTCACTCTCTGCTCTCTCTCCCGTGCTCCCCCGTCCAGTGGTGAGCTTCGGCCAAAACGGTGGCGATCGGCGGCCCCAAGGGAAGGAAAACATTCAAGAAGCTTAAGGGATCATTGGGTAGGTTTCTCTTCACCATTTCCTTTCTTCTTTCTTCCGATTTCGATTTGAAATGAGAGGGAGGGATTCGAATTTTAGGTTGTTTTGAAGCGTTTAAATACATGAAATCGAAGCTCAGGCTTCGATTAATCATTCTTGGGGTCAGATTTGAGGGATGAAGGGGTATTATTCAAGTTGCCCCAAATTTTTCTCTTCGGGTCACTGTTCACCCGACGGGGAATTGATGATTTCTGGATGTCTAATTGAACCAAAGTATGATTAAACATCAATAGGAGTAAGCTTAAAAATAGGGGTGTTCATATATTTCCCGTCCCGCCCATCCCGTCCCGATCCCGGTCATTTTGGGACGGGATTTCCCGTCCCGAAAATGACCGGGACGGGACAAAAATGGGACGGGACAGAAAAGGGGGCGGGACGGGACACGGGACGGGACGGGGGTGTCCCATTCCCGTCCCGTCCCGTTATATTATATATATTTTATTTATTAATATTTGTATTAAATTTATTAATTATATGGGTTTAATTTTTCTATTTCACTATATTTCTTCTACTTCATTATTATTTGCCTTACTTAAAACATTTGATCTATCACTTATCTTTCTTTTTGCAACGTATTTTTATTTGAAATTTCTCTCTTATTTATCTTTTTCGTGAGAAGCCTTCATATAAATTATTCTATAAAATCCATTAATACACTATTTGTTTAAAGTGTCGTAGACAAAATATTCTACTAAACATGCAATTTCTTACAGTCTCATCCCATTAACAGGAAAGAGATGAGAACGAAAACATTGCACTGTCATCCCAAAATAATTTAATTAGCCTTTGGAGATTTCATTTTCGTCTCTGCTCTAAAAACAACCATTTCATTTCATTGAAATAACATGAACAAGAGAGACTTATCAGTAACAGACAAAGCAAACATTGTTATGTACATTGACTTGCCAATTGTATACCATTTTTTTGTTCAAACATCGACTTCCACTGAATCCAACACCTTAACATTATAACCTTATTAATTAAGACTAAAGGAAGGGGCAAAAGGAAAAAACATCACAACGTGTATTTGTCTACGAGTTTTCTTCCAGATTAATTCCTGTAGAGGTAGATTATATAAATAGATGAAACAATTAACATAAATTCTAGTAGGCTTTTTCCATTTCTGAATAATGATTTTCCAATGAGTTTGATACAATTACTTGCTATTAATTTATTTTTTTTTTCAACAATAGCAAAAAAAATCATGAAAAAAGTAAAAAAAAAAGACTTCGGGAATGTCCCGTCCCGTCTCAATCCCGTCCCGTCCCGAACGGGACGGGACAAGTCCGGGACGGGACGGGACACGGGACAAGAATCCTGTCCCGCCACCCTTTCTTCGGGACGGGACGGGACGGGGTCGTCCCGTTCCCGTCCCGTCCCATGAACACCCCTACTTAAAAATATAAACGTGCCTTGTATGTTGATGTGTGAAGTTTGGAATTTTTCTTGAATTTTCCTTCTTCCTCTGTTCTTGCTTGGTGCTGTTAGTGGCTAGGGCGATGGTGATGAATTTCTGTTCAATGATGAATGGTTTAATTTACTTGTTCTGGTGGCTTGATGAGGTAGGGTGATAATTGTTCAATTCCTTTCTTGCTGCTTGGTTCTGTCGGATTTTCTTGTTCCTGGAGTTGGTATCCTTTTGTTATCTTGTTTGCTGATGAGGATGAAGGAGGATTTGGATTGAAGTTGGTTGTTTATGGTGGATTGGTGTTGGATTGTTAAGTTTTCAATTTTTCTCTTCTTTATTTATCTGCCGGCGGAAGTAATGTCAATGAAGGGAGGAAAATTTATGCTTAATAGAGTAGGAGTGTATGGGTGATTGTTATTTGAAGGTAAAGCTTTGCTTTGGGACTCTGTATTGACTCTGATTTCTTGTTTCCCTGCTAGCCGATTTCCTTGTTCTTCTGTTATTTGATTATTTTGCTTGTTGGCTGAAATTGGTGACTGGATTAGTGTAAGATTAGGATAGAATAATTGTTGAACATCACTTGATTCCGGAATAGCTTATTGGAATAAGTAATGTTGCTTTATGGTAAGTTTGTAATGTTTGAACTAAATTTATAAGGGGCTGTCCAAAAGCATTTTAATAGTCATATTATTTGTATACTAATGGATGCTCGGAATTTGTAATTTAACTGGATTTCTGGGACTCTTGATAGGTTATTATGTGATTAATTTTAAATATGTCTATATGCATAATAGTTGAACATGATGATTATAAATTGGGAAACTCCCAGAATGATATGAAAGTGGGTTTAACCAATTGGGGGAAAAGGAATGATGAATTTTGAATTCTGCATGCTCTGTTTTAGTTGAAGTGTTAGGTCCAATTAAAAGAAAGAATGTGTATTTAAATAATCCTATAAAATGGTATATAATTGCTGTATTTTTCTCTTGAAAATAAGATCTAAATTGACATTCAATTTGTCTCATTGGATTATGGAATGGTTAGATATGTTTTAAAGTAATGTGAGGCCAAAAATCTTGCTTCAAAATGTAGCAAAGATAAAAGTGTTAAATGGGCATTTTAAAGGACTAGAGTATATTTTAGAATATTTAAAATAAGCGTTATGGTTTAGGTAATTAAGGTATGGTTAGTCATTAATCAAATCTGCATCTTTTATCTAAGGTTCTTAGGAAGCTAGTGTGAATAGACTTACAAGAGAAATGGTTTAAATTCGATACATGAGGTTTGTATTGGGTATTTAGATATGATTGCTTGATGTGATTTTTTCTTAATAAAAGGGACTTTGGAAATGATAAAGGGTAATGAAGATAGGATAATTATGGGTTACATGTATTATGAAACATATCACTATTAAATTGTTAAATGTGTAATTCTTGTTTTCTTGATGCTCTGGCCGTGGATTGTTGTATAAGGAAAAGAAAAAGGTTGTGGTGATTAATTGAATAAAAGGAGTAGGAAGTGTATTGCTATTCGGTTGTAAGCTCTAGGTTCTGAAATTCTAATTCTTGGTTGGTTTAAATCCAATAGCTGATTTGTGTTGGAATAATTTAGATGTTCCCCATATGCTTGATTTCCTTAGCTTTATTTTAATCCTAGTACAATGTTGATGATAATGGAGGTAGTAATGATTTTCTGCTCTCGATGGTATTATTGGTTGCCTGTTTTATTGGCAAGGAAAGAAGAAATGGTGATATTAGTTCAAAAGGAATTAAGGTTAAGGAATGGAGTAAGTTGAATTAGTTGTTCCGGATTGTTGGTTGGGAATAGTATTTATTGGATTAAATTGGTACAATGATTAAGGTTTCCGAGTCAATATTACTAGATGGTTATGATTGGTAAAGTTAAGAAATTACACGTTTAGTTTGGAAGTTGAATTCATTGCTTAAGGATTTTCAAAGTTTAGGACAAGCTTTAAATTGAGTTAGAAATAGGTACTATTGCATTTAGTTGATAATGTGAGAATTAATTATGGCTAAATTAAATTTAAAGATTTAAGAGTTGTAATAAATGTAAGGTTATTTCATTATTAAATGATAATATTCTTTTGGAAATAAGGTTCCTGCTCTAATATGTTTGAAGCATTGTATGGGAATGTCCCGATGGTTGATTGGAATTTTAAATATAAAGTAAATAGTTATATAATGTATCAAAGGATTTGGGAGATTAACTGAATCAAAAAGGTAATTGATTTGTAAGAAAGTATGTTAATTTAAGATAATAAAGATACTCTTATGTTCATGGGATGTGAATGCTAACCCATATGTGTAATGCGTACTAATGATGGTATAATTAAACATCAAATTAAGAATTTAGATTTAATTGTATTAGAAATAGAAAGGGGTAGTACAATAGGACCGTGAGAGACGTTTAATTATTATGCCTAAGTTTAGACATTGATATATTATGCCGGTATTATAAATATTTATAGGACAAGATAATGGGGTCGAATTCCCAGAGTACGTAGAAGAGAAGGAATACAGGAAAGAACTAAGCTTGGAGTTCAGGTAGCAGTTTCATTCAATTTCATCTATCATGTATTAATAATTGCATAGCATGTTTTATAAATTCACAGTAAACTTCAGGGCCGAAAGGTCGCTTTAACCTTGTCAGATATGTTCATGGTATCTGAGTACTCGATGACTAGAGGGCTAGCTACCCCTAGTATAGATTAGATATGACCGAAAGGTTATATTCAGGAGGTTGAGCCTCACAGTAGTGCCTTAAGTGCACTAGCAACAAGGTTAATGTTTACTTGTATGGGATGAGTGCGGGGGCCCACAGAGGGGCGACATCCCTACCCACACAGTCATGTTTTCAGTCATACATATTTTATTAATTATTATGCATGGTAATGAATGAAATGAACTGCGTTAAATTGCTGTTTCAGATAAGCTGGTAGATGGTAAGATGATTGAGATAAGGCAGGAGTGCTGGAGGAAGATTAGATGAAGAATTTAGGATTATGTAATAAAAAGTAAGGTGAATTGTATATGATGTAATTTTAAATTATTAACTTAATAGTAAAAAGCATAAAAAATAGAATTGTATAAATTTATAAAAGGGATTTAAATTTCCCAAGTACTATGAATTGAAAATAGATACCCTAAGAGGATTAATGTTCTTTTAATTGTTTTATTAACTGCTTTATTTTATAAAGAATTTTAAGTTATTCCAATTTGTCTGAAAAGCCCATTTCCAACTTAAAGAAGGTTGGTTTAATGTTTTAAAAGAAATTTTTTTAAATTTTCCGTATTTTTGGGCTTCTGACATTGGAAAGTGGTTATAATTCAATTAAAATTGCTATAATATAGTAGAAAAGTTTAGGTGTTACAATTTGGATGAGGATGTTGATGACCCATAGAGGCATGATATTAACCCCTTTTCTAAGCATCCCATATGGCATTGTCCAAGACAAAGTCGCTCACTTTATCATTGGGATTAAAGAGGTGAAGATTTTAATTGGCAAAGTAGATGATAGGTTCATTTAAGGGTGACTAGAGGTCCCACCAGAAACTCATTGTGTGCACTTCTTAAATAATCTGAACTATTTTTTTGTAGAATATGTCCCAAACTGTGGTTATGTTGTACTATACCCCAGATGATTTCTATTTCTGACGGACAAGGGGGTATAGCTCTTTCCCTCACCCATATTTGCCTCTACGGCATTGCACTTATAAAGCATCATGATTAGTGAGAAGACCCAAGCAAAACTTCATAATGAAAGCAATGTTTTGATTTTGTAAATCTTTAATTCTAAGATCCCTGATGTAACACCCTAAAGTTTTGAAAAGGGTTAATAAGGAAATATTTATCATCC